>CM066032.1:1859935771-1860535771 GCA_033557465.1 Ichthyophis bannanicus | reverse complement strand
TGGAGCAGGTCTAACTGTGCACGTGCCTGCGGATGTCCCTAATGTTTCTGAAACAAACGGGGACATATAAATTCATTGCACCTCCACCACACCCCCCCTGCCTACTTGGATGTCTCCGCACTGGAGACGTCTATAAATGTCATTTGTGAAACGGCCCCGGAGACATCTCTGTGATTTCCACATCCAGATGCACATCTTCAGATGTCCAAATCATGATTAAGACTTTTAAAATCATCCCCACGCTATGAACATACATTTACAGCTACTCGATAGCAAGTGTAAGCGATCATGCCTACATTGAAGGAGCACTCTGTGCCAGATACACTAGTATTTAAAAAAGGCAAGTAGGCACCTACTTGTTCTTATAAAATCATTCCTATGTTTCACGTCTGTACACCGCTAGATGTGGCATCCTGTTATAAAATTACTCTTACAAAGTTATGCACAGTTAGCCTACATTTATGTAACTTTACGGCTTTGATTTAAGCACGTATGCTTATGAAATATCTCATTTTATTTATCTTCAACCTTTCCAGTAGCAGTTCAATCTGAGTTACAATCCAGTCCATAAGGGACTTCCTTACAGTCTGCGTTTGTATCTGAGGGCAGGGGAGGGTTAAGTGACTTGCACAAGACCACAAAGAATTCCAGTGGGATTCAAATCCTGCTCTCTAACCATTGCTCTAACCACTAGGCTACTCCTCCACTAATGTAGGTCTACATAGGCATGTACATCTAAATTAGCCCAGGCAACATGTAAATTCTCTGGAGTAATTTAAAAAAAAAGAGCTATGCAGATACTTCTGTTTTGATTATTTGCCAATACCCCGCACAGGGAAAAGTATGTATATCCCAACTTCAGTAGAAGTGATTGGAAAGGTGGGAGCAATATTTAAAGGCCAACTGCACAATTTCTTTTTAAAAAATGTCAATGGGAAGGAAACAAATAAATTTTGGCTGTGTAAGTCCCTATACAGTTGAAAATTGGACATTTTGGTGACGTGAGAATTAGGGGTATTCAGAGCAGCAATATTTAGCCCCAAGTCGGATAACTTCCCTTCTAATTTAGACCACCCAAATAGCAGGTATAATGTTGCTAATGTATAATTTTATATGATCTCCCCAGGGCCAACCCAATCACCAGGCAAACAAGGGGGTCACCTAGGGCAGCAACTTCTGCAGGGACAGCAAAGAGCAGGTCATTCAGAACTAAATCGAATTTGACAGCTAGTGGAGACATGAGCATAAAGGTTTGCCTAGGGCAGCAACACTTTGAACCAAGTGTCAGTGGGGCTGACCCTGGGTCATCCTGCTACTATAATCGCTTCGAGTCATATATAGCTATGTGCTAACTTCTTATCTGAGTCAGGGCTTGGGAGGAGAGCTTGAGATGGAATGAGTGCTTACCTCTCTGAAATTAAAAACCACCCTGCAATTGCTAAAATTTGAGTTTTGGAGCCCAGCTTCTTAATTGGCTGTCACTGTATATGCAGTTTAGCAAAATCCACTACTTTCATGTGGAAGTCGTGACACGTACATGTACAGTTGGCAAAATCATCATTTATATGTGTAAATAGCATCACATTCACATGCGAAACCCTAAGTGGCTCTTTTTTTAGTACATGGTTTCCAATGTTGTCCATATTGTCACATGTATTTTCCACAGCACGAGACTTATTTTAGCAAAAGTTCTAAAAATAGGGATCTTATCATGAATCACCAACTGCATAGACTCAGGAAGAATGGTAGAAAATAATTTTTCATGGAACAAGCAATAGATGTGTTCAAATGCACTATGCAGTTAGCATTGGGGCATTTAACATTTATTTATTTATTTATTTAGAAAACACTTATATACCGCTACTTCCAGCGATCAGAAGCGGTTTGATTACATTTTTGGGATTTGTCAAAATCAAGACAGAAAGGTTGGGGCATATATACATTAGTTCAGAGGTAAAACACAGCACACAGGATAGGGTCTCAAGCTTGGTCTTAACATATTTACATAATTTACAAAAGAGATTCTTCTTAACATATTTACATTTTTACAATAACTATTCATTTCATCTTTTATCCCTCCGGGCTTTACATCTGATTGTAGTAACACTGGAATAGATGTGTTTTTAATTTCTTCCTGAATGCGGCTATGTCCTTAATTGCTCTCAGCTCATATGGTAGGTGGTTCCATAAAGTTGGGGCAGAGAATGAGAAAGCTCTATGGCTAGTACTGGCTTTTACATGTCTGATGATGTTTGGAACTTGTAGCGTGTCCGAGTTGATAGTTCTCCTGTCTTTGGTGGTAGGTTGCGAGCAGATAAGGGTTGAAAGGAATGATGGGGCTAGGTTGTGTATGAGTTTGAACGTAGTTACCAATGTTTTATATTGTATCCTGGCAGCAATGGGTAGCCAGTGTAGCTTGATCAATACGGGTGTAATGTGCTCAGTTACTCTTGATCGCATGATGATCCTCGCCGCCACATTTTGTGCCAATTGCAAGATATTGGTGGTTTTCTTTGGTAGGCCCTGTAGGATGGCGTTACAGTAGTCTAAGTGAGGCATGATGAGTGCTTGTGCGACAGACCGGAAATCGCATGGTTCAAGTATATTCCGCAGGGGTTGTAGTACTCTCAGTTTGTGAAAAATGGCTTTGTTGGTGTTACTCAGGTGCTTTTCCATCTTTAGTTTGCTGTCGATTGTGACTCCCAGATACTCCATCTCATTTTTAGTGTTGTAAGTGTTGTTACACAGTGTGATTGTCGGAGGAGGTTCGAAGTCAGGTTTACCGGATATGTACATCACTTCAGTTTTCTTGTGGTTAATTGTCGTATTGTTTTGTTGTAGCCATCCTAACATCTCGCCCAGGCAGGTTTCGAGCTGCGTATATTTGGGGTCTTCGGCATCTAAATGCGTGTGCAGCATAATATCGTCTGCATAAATGTGGTAATTGATGCCATGTTTCCTGAAGATGCCACTGAGAGGTTGCATGTAAATGTTGAAAAGTAATGCGGAGAGTGCCGAACCCTGCGGTATGCCTTGAGTTTGAGTGAAGGCTTCTGCTTTTTCGCCATTGAATTGGACCTGCGGAGTTCTGTTCGTTATGTAAGAGGAGAACCATTTCAGGGGGGTTCCCAATATTCCAATTGATTCCAGCTTGTTAAGTAGGATTCCATGATGGACAGTATCAAAAGCGGCAGAGATGTCGATGAAAATGAGAATAAACATTTTCTTCCTGTCTTCTAGGCCCTTGAGGAGGTTGTTAAGCAGGGCCAGTAGCAGAGTTTCGACCTCATGGTTTTTTCTGAAACCGTATTGCTGACTGTCCAGGGTTTCATGGTCATCGAGGTGGTCCTGCAGTTGAATGAGGGCTGCCTTTTCAATGATCTTTGCTAGGAAAGATATGCTAGAGATTGGGCGGTATGATGTTGGGTCCTCTTTGTTGAGTGAACTGTTCTTTAGGATCGGTCTAATTATGGACTTCTTGAGCTGGTTAGGCATGATTCCTTGACGCAGTGATTGGTTCACAATGTGTGAGACCTGGTGGACGATATCCTTTTTTGCTGTCTTGATCCATGCAGCTGGGCAGGGATCTAGCGGGGAGGTGGTGGTGTTGATACTGGTTATTATTTCAATAGTTTGTTTATCATCAATTTTGTGGAACTCGTGCCATGTTTGCTGTTGCTCCACTTCAGTTTTCAGATGCGATGTGTCCACATAGAGGTTGGGTGAGGTAGTTGTCAGCTTGCTTGCATAATGGTTTGCAAGAGTTTGAGGATGGATAGTGTTACCATGATGTTCCGGCTGGGACGTTTTGGTTAGTGATTTCACTAGTTGAAATAGTTCACGCGGTTTGTTAATAGCTTTATTTAGCAGGTTAGTGTGGTGCGACCTTTTCGCAGCATCCAGTTCTTTTTTGTATTCTGAGAGGAGGTTGAGGTACTCAGCTCTGCGTTCAATAGATTTGCTATGTCTCCATTTTTTTCACACTTTCTGAGTTTTCTTCATTTTGGTCAGCTTTGCTGTGTACCAGGGTTCTGATTTGAGTTTGACCTGGATTGATGTATCTTTCCATTTTGGGTTCGCTGTAGTCTGGATTCCAATGTCCCAGCTATTTGTTAGTGTATCGAGGTCTGTACTTTCCAGGTCAACGTGCGCCTTGATGTTACTTGTAAGACTTTCCAGGTTTAGTTTGTTGAAGCTCCTCTGTTGGTGCATTTCTCGTTGTGCTTTCGCGTCTTTTGGTAATGAAGGGAGTTTTATCTTCATCTCGATTTGGCGATGGTCAGACCAAGGTACTGCTTTGATCTTGAGCAAAGGCTTCTCGTCGTTGCACTGTTTACTCGAGGGAGTGAAGATCATGTCAAGGATATTGCTCTTTTCATGTGTGGGCTCATTTATTAGCTGCTGATACCCCAGTTGGGACATAGCTTCCAGGAAGGTAGTGGCGTGCGCTGCTGTTGTTGAAGCCAGGTTTAGGTCACCTAGGATGATTTGGAATTTTTTCGGTTGAGTTGAGGAGATGTTTTCCAAAGCTACAGCAAGTATTTCATGATGTGGCGAGGGTGATCTGTATATTAGGCAAATAGATATTGCTGGGTTCTCCACCTTGAGTAGATCTATGTCTGAGTTTGAGTCCAGGGACGTGCATGAGAGTTGCAGGCTGGTTTTAGCAATAATGAGAACTCCACCACCTCTTTTGTTGGAGCGAGGGCAGTTATACAGGTTATACCCGGGTCTGCTTATCTGGTTCAATAAGGCTGCATCAGTGCCAGTGATCCAGGTTTCCGTTACACAGAGGATGTCAGGCTGCTCATCATTTATGATGTCGTAGAGAATGTGTGTCTTGTTTCTGATTGATCGAGCATTGATGAGTGTGATGTTACAGCTCTCAAGCAGTGTTTGCGGAGTCTTATTTAGTGTCGCATGGGGCAGGAGGGGCTTGCTTATACATGTTTTAGTAGCTTTTGGTTTGTGGTGCTTCTGTTTTCTATTTTGACTGTTGTTTTGGGCCCTTGGATAAGTCGTGTGTGTCGATATTATTCTGGAGGTGCGGTAGAGTGTGAGTAAGGGTGGTTGAGGCGTGTGGATGGCGTAGAGGATGTAGAGCGGGCTGCATAGTAGTGTAGATTGGTACAGGTTTGTGTTGAGGGCATATGCTGGGAGTAGAGCGATCAGACATATTCCAAGGGAAAGGTTTAGTAGATTCATATCGCAATGCGTGTGAGCTAACACAATTGATTAGATTACAATGCTGGTCACAGGCAGAGGGTTGGCTTCTGGACTATTGCTTTTCGGTGACAGCAGTATCAGTATCAATATCAGCAAGTATCGGTAACAGTCGTATTGGCTAAGTCAGTAGAAACATCAAGTATCAGTAGTTAGCAATAAGGAGCAAAGATTATTAAGTAATATCATCAAGTAACAGTCACAGTGCTCGTGGTGACTGTTACTTGATGATGGCTATGTGGAGATATTTAGCAGCACAAACCAAGTATGTGCCACTGAATATCCTGTTCAATGGCATTTACTCGGTTTGCAGATTTGCAAACCACGTAAATGGTTTTGAATATGGCCACTTGATAAATAATTTTCTGTGTAGGTAAATATAATGGGACAAAGAGCCGCAAAGTTTAAAAATAAATTTATCACTATGCCTGATTGATATTGTATATTTTGGGGATATTAGATTTAATTAGTTACTTTTTCCAAATTCAAATTCAAGGCAAGTAAAAGGAAGCAAATTAGGAAGGTTCAATGTTCTCTATCTACCATCGTGTTCTGTGTTCATTTGTAACTTCTTGTTCTTTTCAGCCTTAAATATATTTCACACTATTTTTCATCTTAGGGAAAAGCAACAAATCTTCTGAGTAATAAAGCTATCTTTTATAATCAAGGTGAATATCCATAAAAGGGGATTTAAGGACAGATTTTAGTACATGGGGATGTCCCATGGAATTGAGATGTCAAGGATGGGACTGTAGGGCTGGTACCTATTCAGAAACTAATGTCTGAACCAAAAGCATGGCTTCCTGTTACAAGATGGGGCCTGCTCTGAACCAAAGCCTGAACCATGGGGCCTGCTCTGAACCAAAGCCTGAATTAAATAAGATGGATTCCTGTTTTATTATAATTCAGCATTAAAACTTGCAGATCAATCAATTCTGCACATTTATGTACTTCACCCCAGAAGTATTATTTTCCAGCTGACTACATGCAGAAGAACTCATTGCTGAGACCTTCACTGTGCTACTGGTGCTAGCATTCACAACAATCTATGGACTTGCATACCAACAATTTTCACACCATGGACCTTTGTTTACAGAAGAACTACCTATTAGCTGTTACTGGATTTGCTCAAGATGATATACTGGATTTGAGACCAGCCAATCATCAGCCATGATGAGGGGGTCAGGAAAAAGAATTATATGCTGGACACGGGGACACGCAGCCCAGAACACACATGCAGCCCAGCACACACACACAACACTCTGGGAACATGCACAGAGGCTTGCAGAACACCTAGGAACTTTAACTTCTGACACAGACTATTTTGCTAGCTTTTTTGGCCATTCTCTGCACTTCAAGTGCTGGCTTGCCTGTCTCTCTGGGTGGAAAGTCAGATAGTAACCAAGGGAAAACCTCAGGACAGAGTGAATCTTTCCCACAGACCTGTAGCCAACATTGGAACTCTGCCATACTTTGACTTCCTGCCATTCCTGAGACAATTTCTCGGACCCAGCCATAAGCATTCTGGCAAGGCACTGGTCTTTAATTCCCCCCCCCCCCACCCTCCCCACGAGGTTGGGGCTAGTTTAGACAGACAGATAATGTACTATACATCTGAGTACAGACTGAATCAGTAATGTTGGCTCCTAAAAACAGAGATTAGGTTTCTTGGTAATTATAATCATAGGACTACGAAACATACTATCTCAGAAAACTAATGTAATGCTAATTTTACACTATTTTTGCTATCAGTAATAAAGTCTAATTTATATACAAACACAGGGTTGGTTCTTGTTTTATCATGCGGTTTGCTTGCTAGGAAGTCCTATGGAATCCTGGGAAAATGGGAAGTAGCAGTTTTTCCTAGACATACCGAGTATTTATGCATGTATATTTATCTGCTACTGATAATATCTCTTACAGGACGTACACAGTTCTGGCTATATTTGAGAAAAGGCTCTGCCCAATGTAGAGATGTTTCTAAAATATAAATAAGGAGGTAAAGAAGTGTATATATAGATATAGATATAGATATATGTGCCGATAGATACAGGTGGAGGAGCTGCTTTACAAATCCACACATGGAAAAAATCAGCAGTGCAAAGACAGCAGCTTAAATGTAGAAGCATGGACATTTCGAGACTCTTTTACTGGAGCGCGGTAAGTGTTTGCATTTACTGCACCTTAACTGCAAAAGCTAAGGTGCAGCAATTTGAAAGTCTGTGTGATAAGTGCAGGGGGGTCCAGCATCTTCCCTGTGTTAACCACACAAGGGAGGCACTTAGCTCATGAGCCCTATGTTCCTTGCAGCAGCAGATAGCGTGGGTGCAGCCATGCTATCTGTAGCAGCTTGCAGTGCAGGGTCTGACACAGTCTCAAACCTACAGCTCAGCTATAGTATCAGCAGTAAGCAACACTGATAGCTCTCAGCTCTTCCTGATTTATCAAAGCACCCAATGCACAGTCTTTTCCACCCTCCCAATCTGATCCCCCCTTCAATTGAAGGCCCTGTCTGATACTTAATGCCCCATCCCCTTTCCAAAGCAATAGATTGCTTAAAAGGCTGGCCAAGGAAAATTCCACCCTCCCCCCCCCCCCATCAAACCCCAACTCTCCCCCCAAACCTCTCCTTAACCCCAGGCACTTACTCTAGCATAATCCCTGGTGCCCAGTGTTTAGGGCAGGAGCGATTTCCCCCTTACTCCTGCACCGCTGGTGCCCAGGTGCAAAATGGTGGATCTGACCCCTAGTAGTACTCTCACAATATCACTGCTAGAGTAAAAGATCCACCATTTTGCACTTGGGTGTCCACCAGCCATCATAGATTATGCTAGGGTAAGTCCCTAGGGGAGTTGGGGGATCTAGGGAGGGGTGTCTTCCACTGGGGGGAGGTTGATCCAGGTGGGTGAATGTTTCTGGTGGAAGAACGTAGAGGGGGATCTACTGAAGAGGATCAAGTCAGGAGGGTGGGACGGGCTGTGCCCTGGGCAGGTTGGGAGAGTGGGAAGGGTTGTGCCTTGGTGCTCTGACAGATTGGGAAAGACTGAGAGACGTCGGTGGTGCCACTGCTAGCGTTGGGCTTGGAGGATGAAAGAATGGCCGTGCCATTAGACTGCTTGTAGCACAGCTGCACTTGACTCCATCTTTTGAGGTGGTGTTAAGTGTAGCCTCACTATTGACAATCATGACAGCTACTGCATGGCAACATCCCGCTCTGATCCCCCACCCTTGAAGCTGAGAGCAATTACCATGGAAATTTTACCATGCCGGCTGTTCTTAACATGTGGCAGTGGTTACCATAGGCTGTTTCCATGCATTGAACCCTGCAATAACTGTTCCTGCAGTTTAGCAGAAGGGCCCCTTACACATGTAAATTGGTATTTTGTAACTTAAAATTGTAAATGCTGATGCTTGCATGAGTATGAAGGCCATTTTGCAAACCTATACATGTAAATGCTGTCAATTAATTATAGAAGCAGCTACCTTTATTTAATTAGAAATTTGGGAGAAAAGGGGAAATAAACAATGTGAGATTAAGGTGGATAACGACATTAATCCTTCCTGTAAAGGGCTGACCAAAAAGCGGGGAACAGCTGCAAATCCAGAGGTGGACAATTTTGGCCACATATGTGCATCCCCTAGAATGGAGAATACATGTGTTCATATTTGCTCCATCTAAGCCACCTGACGTGCCTCTTGGAATTTATCCATATACCTTATTTCTTTCTTTATTGTATTTATGAAACAGACTCTGAGCGATTTACAGCTGAATTAAAACACAATAAAATAATTAATAAACTACATCAATGATGCCCCATCGTCCCAAAACAAAAAAACAACTATCTTGATATAGTTTGCAGCATAACACAATCATAACTAAACCCCCTCTTCAACAGACCAATGTCTTAACACTAGAAGCCCCAAAGTGCGTCAATTGGCGCAAATGTATCTTCGAAGTTGTATACCAGTGCCACTGCTAGAACCATGTCAGTCATGTTCCATGACTTTGTTAGCAAGGTCAAGATGTTCAAATATGTGCATCGAAAATTAATGACAGATGCACCACCTAGCAGGAAAATGAATTTATACCTAGAATCCCCAAAGTATGTCAATTGATGCACTCAATTGTCTTGGATGCGTCAATTGATGTACTTTGGGGCTTTTAGGTATAAATTCATGTTCCCACTAGGTGGCACATCTCAATCACTGTTTACAGTTTTACTCCGACATTACAAACAATAAGCACACAATGATATCACATACTGCACGTATTTAACAAATAAGAAACTTCACATTAATTCACATCTGCATTTCATGCTAAACACAGTCATGGTGATAATGTGTCAATTGACGCACTTTGGGGTGTCTAGGTAAAATTCCTTTTGGGGCTTCTAGTGTTAACCAATAATAATTGCATTCTTTCCTCTTATAATTCATTAGAGATGTGCTTTATTCCTTCTACAGCCTTATGAAAGGCATATCGTTTTTTTCTTGATATAAATCTGAGGATAACTGATTCTAAAGAGCATGAGTAATCACTGTAAAAGCTCTTCTTCTCACAAATTGAGAACTTGCTTCTTTCACCCCAGGAATCACTAACAAATATTCTTGTGAAGAACGTAATTTGCGATTAGGAACATTTGGCATTAGCCATAATAAGGACCTATCCCAGAATAAGCTTTGAATAACAGTGACATTTTATAGTTCAAAAGTCTTTATTAATGCTTATTAATCAAACATAGCAAAAACGCTTGACATGAGGGGAGCATACCAATTATAGCACAAGAGCACAACCCACTTCATTCAACTATTTTGCCCCATAGCTCGCCAAGTCATCCCTTTCCTCCATTCAGCAGCCACTGTTTTCCACCATTTATTCATATCGACTGGCAAATTATCCTTCCTGTTACGAAGTATCACTATAATAGCAATTACTAGCAAAACATCGAACAATCTAGTATTGGCTTTGGTATAATAGCTTTGAGTTCAAAACAAGAGGTTAAATTGAAGCCCTATTTGTACAGAAAGGACGGTTGTTATCCTTACCCATACTCTCTGCCAGTACACTTGCAAGTTAAGACATTCGCTAGTAAATTTTCAAAGAGACCAATTTAGGAGTTTAACTCTCAAAGTTAGGAGCATCAATCCTTTGAATATTGGCCTCAACGTATTTATCACAACCACTAATCACCTTAAATTTCTTGTTAGAGGTTTTATGATTGTTTCTGAAGATTGTATTTAAATCATAGTTAATTATTTACTGCTAAATCCCTAGCGAGTAGCAGTTTATCAGATCAACAAATCACATCACATTAATTATGCTGATAGCATCCGCAGCTTAGTAAATAAGGCCCCTTTGAATCTTACTTTGAAGTACAGGAGAATTCTTTTCTTTTTTTAAAAGCAAGTGATTTGTGTTATATTTTAACTAATAGGTTGATCTGTTTCTTTCTTTGCAGATTCTTCCAAAGAAACGAGCTGATTTCAGCAACGCTTGCCTTTGAGTTCTGGAACTAGCTATGGTAAAGTCTCATTTAAAAGCAAAGCAGATGCCTTAAAACCAGTACAGCATAATCAAAATATTTCAAGTCCCAAAAGGGACAGTGGAATACACAGGGACATGTTTACCAAAGGTTTCAACGTGCGTTAAGTGTCCGTTATTTCTATGGGTGCAGTGGCGCCTAACCCGCATTAACCTTGAGTAACCATGCCCCATAGAAATTGTACTTTAAGATGAATAAAACAGCAGAAGCATTATGAAAGTGGAATGCATTCTAGATATGCCATTATACTTTCCGCATTTGGAGACATGTTCAGATGGTGAAGATTCTGATAAAGCAATAAAATAATGCATTATGGAATAACTTAGCATTTAACCACATTCTTTCAAGATTATTTTGATAAGGGGGGCGGAGCCTGATGTCCAGCGGGATGGTCGCATAACGCTGAGGCTCCCGAGAGGCCTACTCAGAATCCTGAATTAACACCGTACATACTTGGAACTTCTACTCTGATCTTGCCGGGGCACATTGGTGAGATGACGGGGACCAAACCCACGCGCCTGGAATTTGGATCTCCAGCGGCTTCTCACGGCAAACGTTCCAAAACTGAACCTCCGTCCCCGCAGAAGGGGCTGGCCCTGTGCGAGGGCCCCGAAATGCAGCAGGAAATCCTCGCAGAGATTAGAGGGGTCAAAAACCTCGTGCAGTCAAACGGTGAAGCACTCCGAGCGCTGCGGGAAGATTTTGGTGTGCTGCAAAGCAAGCTAGAAGGGCTTTCTTCGCATCAGGACAAAATGGAGAGCATATTGGACTCCCATGCGGCCCGGTTGTCCAAACTCGACAAAGTTGAACGTCAGGTGCGGGCCTTGCAGAAAGAAGTGGAAGATGGCAATAATAGAGCGCGCCGCAACAACATACGACTCGTGGGCATACCGGAGGGAGCGGAATCGGGAGACATGAAAGAGTTTTTATGCAAAATCCTCCCTTCCCTGCTCCAAATCACCTTTACCAAAGATTTGGAGATCGATCGCGCTCATCGTGTACCCACAAGCATAACGCTCAACAGGAAGACCCCGCGGCCTATCATTTTTCGACTTTTGAGATATCAACACGTGGAGCAAATTCTAAGTGCCTCTCGGGCAAAGGGCCATATGGAGTTTGAGAGCCACAAGATCTCCTTCTATCCCGACTTGGCTAAACCCACGGTCGACCGCCGAAAGCGCTTTCTGGAATTCCGGCCGAGGCTTCAACAACTACAAGCACGCTATGGCCTGATGTACCCGGCCAAGCTCCGAGTCACGCTTCACAATCAGACAAGAACATTTGAGGACCCTGATCTACTAGCGGAGTTTTTGGATTCCAAAGAAGCCGACTTGATGCGCTGACTTCCAGAATATTCCTGCAAGTATTCTCATATCCGCTGTACCTGCCATATTGGATCTGCCGCAGCCCAGCAAAGAGTCTGGCGAGGGCAGTTTGTTGCCTTACTTTTGATGATATCTGTGACCCGACTCCATCTACCCACAGTAGCCTCGATGAGTATCAGAGACAGTGTTAATTATGGACTCTGGTGTTTCTTTTCTTTTTTTCATGTCTTTCTATTTCCTCTCTAGGGCCTCCTCCCGCAGACATATGGTCGCCATATTCTTTGGGGGTTTTGCTTCTTCTCTAAGATACTTTGGTACATACTTTTCAATATGGGGTGTATTAGCCAGAATACTCGGTGATTATGTCATTGTTGCACAGATTCTGATTATGTTGTATGTTTTCAAGTGCCCTTACCTAAAATGTCTATTACCGATTGATGGCACCATGTAAGATTTTCTCATTGAACATAAAAGGAATCAATAATCCGATAAAACGGAAGAAAATCCTAAGCTACCTAAGTCAGGAAGCTGCGGATCTGATTTTTCTCCAAGAAACGCATTTAAATTCGAAGGAAACTCTTAAACTCAATATTAAACCTTACATGGTGGCCGCCTACTCCCCAGCCGTTTCTAAGAAATGTGGGGTTGCCATACTGGTTAGGAAATCTTTGCATGCTACTATTATTGCGACTAGCTCAGATACAGAAGGTAGATGGTCCAGAGTTCACCTCAAGATAGGTAGCCTTGAAGTTACATGTATATGCCTTTACGCTCCTAATGTGGATGACCCTGCCTTTTTTGCTACCATTGCTCAGGTTGCACAGGCCTCTGCTAATACTTCATTGATAATTGGGGGGGATTTCAATCTAGTCCTTGATCCCCTGATTGACAAACAGCCGCCTAGGACAAGTGGTCCCCCCAAGAGTCACACCACGCTTACCTCCCTGATCAAAGATCTTGCTTTAGTTGATCTATGGAGGTTACTACACCCCAATGAGCTTGACTTCACCTTCTTCTCTTCCCCTCATAAATCCCAGTCTCGCATAGACTTCTTTCTAATATCAAAACTGTTAGTTCCTCAGGTGGACACTGCAAAGATTCACTCCCAACATATTTCAGATCATGCTGCCATTTCCTTTCAATTACACACTACTGCACCCCAAGGGAATTCGGGGGCCTGGTTCTTTGATAGAGCCCTGTTAACTCAGCCAGAGTTCCAGTTAGAAATTCGAGCAGCCATAAAGGATTACTTCCATTTTAATCTACCCCAGGATACTGCGAATTGGGCTTGGTGGGAGGGCTTCAAAGCGGCCATTCGAGCAACGATCACTAGCTATCAAATCCGCCTGCGGAAACAACGCAAACAGCAGCTACTCATACTAGACCAACAAATAAAAGCAGGCGAACGAGTTCTAACTTCACGTACTGATCCATGTGTATTAATTCGATTACAGCGTCTCCGTTTTCAATATAATTCAATCCTCTCAACTGCAGCTTCTAAGAGTATTGAGCTTCAGCGAGGGACATATTATCGTGAAAATAACCGAGCCGGTCGACTCTTAGCCAACGCCTTGAAAGGTCAAAAAGAAGCCAAACGCGTAGCGGCCCTTCGAGCTCCACAGGGAGGGGGCATAGTGACCACAGACTCCGACATTGTAGAGCTCTTTCGGGATTTCTATACCCGCCTATATCAATCTGAATGTGAGTTCTCGTCAGAGACATTCGAGCGATTGCTTTCTGGCATTCAGCGGCCGACCCTCTCTGAAGATGATAGGGATGCGATGGGTGAACCCTTCTCTACTTCAGAGATCCAATCTGCCCTAAAACGAACAGCCTCGGGCCGTGCCGCAGGGCCCGATGGTCTCCCGACCGAATTCTACAGAACGTTCAGTGCAGATTTAGTTCCCTATTTAAAACTCTATTTTACTGCCCTTGCGGTAGATACATCCTCTTTGGGATCCTTTTCTGCAGCTAATGTGGTAGTATTTGAGAAAGAAGGCAGAGACCCGCTACTAACCGCCAACTACCATCCAATCTCCCTACTTAATGCCGATTATAAGATCTTCGCAACGATCTTGGCCACCCGGCTATCTGACAGGATGGCCACCCTAATTCACCCCGACCAATGCGGTTTTATACCCGGCAGATCAACTGCTGACAATGCTCGGACCTTGTGCCATGTGCTATCCAGTGCTGCCAATCTAGATCATCCATGGGTGGGTCTCTCCCTGGATGCCGAAAAAGCCTTTGATCGTCTAGAATGGCCCTTCTTATTTGCAGTTCTCCGATGGTATGGCTTTGGGGAGGGCTTCCTCCGATATCTCCAAGTCATGTATACTCAACCCATCGCCAGTATTTGTGTAAATGCCATCAAGTCTCAGCCATTTAATCTCCAAAGAGGCACGCGTCAAGGTTGCCCCCTATCACCAATGCTCTTTGATCTAGCTCTTGAACCCCTAGCCCTCCTTATTAGACAGTCCGCACGTATTTGAGGTGTCCCCTTCAGTCATCGGGAGATTAAACTCTCTGCATATGCAGATGACCTTATGCTTTTCGTATCCCTCGATTCGGTTCCAGCTGTCTTGGATCTGATTGACGGATACTCACAATTATCGGGCTATAAAATTAACTGGACCAAATCTGTAGCATTCCCACTGAACCGCTGGGTACATGAGGCTGACATGCAGGCCTTTCCCTTCCTTTGGCAATCCCGCATGGTGAAGTATCTCGGGGTCCATTACTGTTCTCCTTTAGAAGACACTATCAGTTTTAATGCCAAAGAGGTAGTCTCCAAAGTCCGTGAGCTCACAAATCGTTGGTCTCCCTTATCTCTTACATGGTGGGGCCGCTTAGAAACTGTGAAAATGATGATAGTCCCCAAAGTGAACTACATTTTAGAAATGCTGCCATGCTTACTCCCGCTACATACTTATAAAGATATTGAGGGCCTTCTCGTCCGTTATCTCTGGCAGGGCAAGCCACCAAGGATAGCTAAACAAAAATTACAATCTGCAAAGGAAAGAGGGGGTACCAGATTTCCTGATTTTCTTAGATATCATCAAGCCTTCCTACTTAAGCAAGGTGCCCGATGGCTAGATGCCTCCACAGACAGCAGACCAGTTTGGCTTGACATAGAAGAGGAGCTTAGTAGCCCAATTCCGTTGACCCATCTCCCCGGTATGTCCTACCAAGTAGACACCCGCCATCCACCAATGATTGTCGATACTCTTGCGGCCTTTAACACTCTCATTCTATCACTGGGCCCGAACGCATGTCCTCAGGACGGACTCCCGCTATGGAATAACCCCAGAATTCAAGTCCTAAATAGAACGATAGCATGGAAACCCTGGTACTCAAGGGGGATCTGGACACCCCAACAGCTTTTCTCTGCAGCTCGTTGGAAAACCTTTTCTGATTTACAAAAGGAATTTGCGTTACCAGCGAAACACTACTTTCAATTGATGCAGCTTCAACACTGCCTCAAAAGTGCTCGAATCATGCCGCCCTCTGCCCCTACTGAGGACGGGCTATTAGAGATAGTTCACTCTATTAGTAGTACACATGGGGTAGCCTCTAACTTTTATAAAATATTATGTCAGGGTACAGACACGGCCACTTTTAGAGCCCAACAAGCCTGGGAGCGCGAACTGCAAACCACTTTAACCCCTGTGCAATGGAGCGTTTTCTGGAGCAAAGTAGTGCGGGTTTCCCGGTCTGCCTCTGTTACCCAAACTCTCTTCTTTTTTGCACACAGATGCTTTTATACCCCAGAAAAAATAGCCAAATGGAACACAAATGCTAGGGACCAGTGTTGGTCTTGCCATACTGCTGTGGGAACCTTCGCTCATGTTATTTATGAATGTCCTCAACTACAGGTCTATTGGGGGCGGGTCTGGGGTTGTATTCAATTTATCTTACACCTTCACGAACCTCTCTCTTGGAAGATCGTGGGACTCCGTTCTGTGGCGGAGGTCCCCTCTCTTCCTAAGAAGGGTCGCTTTCTCCTTGATTTCATGCTGGGTATAGCCATATGCTTAATCACGAGGAATTGGAAGGATAGCTCTCGACTTACTGTCAATGAATGGTGGAACCTCGTCTGCTTATATAGTAAATATGAGCAGATACCTCGGAGAGCTATTCCCCATGCCCAAACTCACTTTCGCTTGTCTAAATGGCAGATGCTTAATGATTATGTACAATCTGCTCATTGTTCCAACATGCCTGTATAATGTGCACTCATCATGTTTCAGATCACCGTTAGGTTTTGTAACACAATAATGTAAGTACACGCCCGCTTCGGGTATGATTAGTTTTCTAGAGAAGAAGCAGGGGGGAGGGGGGTGGCAGGGGTTTACTTTGGTGTATGTATTACACTTTATGTATCTGTCTTTTAGCTGTATGTCTTCTTTTTTCCTTTGTTGTTATAAAACGAAAATAAAGAATTTAAAAAAAAAAAAAGATTATTTTGATAATACAGTAGAGAAATCTGGTCTTCAAGAGTGTGAACCGATTTAGCTAGCTCAAACAATGAGAAGCATAGATTTTAAAGGCCCCCGGATAGCGATAACTTGATCCTAACATGTTATGCAAAACATTCCCTGTTTCTGAACGTGCAGTTTGAACAAAACATCTTAGCCAACCCCAGCATGTGAAACAAGGGTCAACAAAAAGTGGTAACATTTGTATATTATTCTTATCATTGGCCTAGCACTACTAGGTTTATGCAGTACTTGACAATGCTGAAGAACATTCAAGAAGATGTAGGTGATGCCTTTTTTTTTACTGAATTACACAACTGATCTGTGGCAAGCTTCTGAGAGATGTGCTCTGCAATTTTTTTTTCTCCTCCTACGTCTATCCTTGACCCATGCTTCTTGGGGAGATACCAGCATTATTACACTAGATTCAAGTAGTACAGACTCCGCTAGGTCTTAGGTTTGACTATTTAAATGTCATTACTCACTTTTTTAGAATCTGAATTAAAGAAAAGTTGCAATTCAGGTTTCCGAGTTATTTCCATGTCCTAGAGGTAGGGACTCTAAGGGGTATGTTTACTAAACTGCGGTAACGTTACATAGCGCGCGTTAGTAATGTTAACGAACGTTAGCGCATCATAACTAGTGTTATGATGCGCTAACAATCGTTAATGTTACATAACGCGCGTTAACCAACATTAACGATCGTAAAGCTCCGCGGCGCGGTAAAACACCGCAAAAGGTGGAGAGAGGGCGGAGAGAAGGGGTCAGTGGGCGGGGAGTGGGCGGGGAGAGGCTCCCTGCACACTAACACGCTGATCTGAAGAGCTGAATCCAAACGCAATTGAAAACCTGCCGTTGAATGCACATTACAGGGGAGAGAAACCATTTCAGTGTCAGCAATGTACAGCCCAGGCAGGGAAACCAAACAAAAGTGATAAGTGTGATACATGTGCACAGAAGAAAAGGGCACATAAACACTGAAAATGACCCCAACAAACTGGAAAAAAACCATAACCAAGCTGGCCAATAGTGGTATCAATGAGAAACATCAACCCCTACCCCACCCCCCCCCCCCCCGAGTAAGCTCCATAGAACAGATATAAATCGTGGAAGGGTCTATACTCCGTCCCCATACAAGGTGAATGAGCCCACAGTGAAATAGCGCTGCTCAGGGTTTTCCCCACCATCGGACAGGGTTCCTATGGCATGCACATGTCCCGCAACATCAGGGCGGGCATGTCGGAACAGCAACTGGACAGATGCCGGAGAAGGGGATACAGAGGCCGCAGGCGGCACATGCTGTGGTGGAGCTGGGCCACAGTGCGGACTAGGGTGATGCCTAGGTGGCCCATACGAATGCTGAAACAGCAGAGCAGCCAGACAGCAACTGCTGAAGGCCCAACATGGGCACGAGTGTGTTTCCCACAGTGTCACAGGGGATAGTACCCAACAGCTACCCCCAAGGGAACGGAACATTGGCAGGCGGGACTGTGGGGAGCGTGGACGTCTATGCAGGCACCCCTACCCCAGAACCTGCACCATAGGCAGCCGCCTACCTGTACACTGGATGGCCTGAGACTGTGCACCACCAGCAGAAGGGCATGTCAGCATGGTGGCAGAGGGATACTGGTGGTGGAGGGGGCAGTGGAAGCTGCCCAGAGCAAACCGTGGCCTAGCCCTGTGTAGGTGGGTGCCATGTACTGCAACAGACGGGCCCTGTCTGACGAACAGTCATGGTATCACCAAGGAATGTACTGACTCTGTGACAACAAGGTGGTGCAGTGCACAAAACCAGTGTATTCAGAAGCAGAGGGTCACAGGTTCAAATCCCAGCTGTGGTTCCTGCCAACCCAGTCCCCATGTTTTACCCACTACTACAACGTGCTAATACAGACAGCACCTTTATTGCAGATGACGTAAACATGCCCAAGACACCTACATTTTACCCTACAGAGCACGGACACCATAAACATGCACATTACCTAGAGCAGAGTCTCCCAAATGCAGTCCTGGAGGGCCAAACACCATTCCGGTTCCATGCTGCCTCTGATAAAGATGCCTGTGCTGCATTTCTATTCGCCACCCCCATGGTATGCAGATGTATCTCATGCATATTCATGAGGGACAGCATGAAAACCCGAACAGTGTTTGGCACCGCAGGACTGGAGTTGGGAACCTCTGCCGTAAAGCAGCAGCCAACAGGGGCAGACACACCCGCACCAACAGGCCCCATTATCCAAAGCCTCCTGGAGAGGCAGGACTTTGGGCTCTGCGTGCATCTCCCAATACTAGCACTTGCATACCTTAGTAATGCCACTCTAAACCTGGGAATATGGTACACATCTATCAAAAGGTTGCTATGATTACTGGCAGATAGCAATTCCTAGGTTAAGTACAATTTCCTGAGTGAGCTGCATCATAGCAACCTTTCTGATGTCTGTGGAGTGTGCTACAGGTCTTGTGTCTGACAGTGTATACCAACCTGGGGAGTGACTCCTACAGTATTGCGTACCATAGCCATGCCTGCACTGTGCCCAGGACTGGTGTGGTGGCCTGGGCTGCCCAACACCTCTATAGTTGCACAATACTGACATAGGTGTGGGGAGTGTGTGTCTGTCTATCCAGTGTGTGGTAGCTGCCAACACCCTCCACAGCCCACACTGCTAGCACTGTTGCCAGTATTGGCCTGCCAATGTGTATAATGAGGAGCAAGGTACCATGGGAATAGCCTGGATAGGGTGGCCTGGCCTGGCTGCATCTGCACAGGGCATAGGGTAATGGATCGGACATTGTAGTGCCCGGTACCACCTGCACGGACAGGGTGGCCATAGCATGTCCTGCTGGGAGGTCACTCTCACCCTGACTGAGCAGTGACCATGGCATGGCTAGGTTTCCCCATAGTGCTATATAGCATTTCTCTCATGTGATATTTATGGGTTTTCTTTTGGGGCCCAATCACTGACTTATCTGCTTGGTGTGTATGCTGACATCCCCGTTCTGGGTACATGCATCTCTTCCAGGACCATGCACTATGGACTAGCTGGTGGACTGTCTGCAGCTAGTATGTGTCTTGCTGGAACACCTTGTAGGGTGCAGCGGCTGGAGGCTTGCTGCTGGAGAATGTCAGATAATGGTGGGGGGCAACTGAGCATTTTCAGGCCTGCTGTTTGTCTGCTACTGCATTATGGATGTGTACCGCTCTGTCTGTTCCCCAGCAGGATTGGGCTTGATGGTCCCTTCTACTGCTACCATTGCAGGGAGGTAGACTGTGGATCTATTGGTGGGTGATCCTGTTTCTCACCCTGAGCCCCAGAGGATGGGTTGTGTGGTGGTACATAATCTGCCTGTGGGTCCATACACCACCCCCCCCTACAGCAGGTAACCATGGCACCAACATAGGATATGCACTATTCTGGGTGCATCATCGCCCATAAGGACTAGACATGACCGAGACATACAGCAGGACACAGATGTATCCTAGGTATGTCTAACGGAACTACCTATCACACACTGATGGGGGACCTGCAGCATGGCGTATTTCAGCCATGAAAGGTGCTGTGGACCTGGTGCTGGGCGCCCCACCTCAACCTCAGGGTGGGCACAGTACCCGCACAATGTGACTGTCTGTGGCTACTCTGTGGCAGTGCCACACACAGTCTGTTGCCCCTACCAGGCCGAGGTGCTGTGGGGGTGCATACCCAATCTTGTGCCCATCTGTTGACTGCTGATTTGCATGTGCAGTGCATCATGGGTACGGGTGGGTTAACCCTATCCTGGTAACCACAGCAGACAGTTTGTGTGGTGACGTGCAGTCCTTCTGCAGCCAGCCAGGGCTTTGTTCACAGCCTTATAAGGTGTCCTATAGGGGACATTATAGGGTACCTTGGCAGACAGTACACTTTATAATGTGCCCTATGGAGTGCGTTATGGGGTGCCTTATGCGGCACCTTAGGTTATGCCACCGTGAGGGTGTGTTTGCTGGCAGCACTAATTAAAATACACATCAAATGCCTCAATAATCACTACTTAACTGTAAAGGGTGCTGCCTCAGCCAGCCTTATACATTAGGCCCACTGGGGAATCGAACCCATGACCCCTGTACCATCAGTCAGTGTTGTAACCATTGTGCTACAGCTCTGTTGCTGTGCTTGTATGCCTGCACGCCTTCTTAAGATTAACACGCAGTAATGTGCCCTGTAGCGCTCGTTCATTTATGGCGCCTTGTAACGCGCGTTATCGGTAACGATGTACCGCCCATGTCCTTATTTGGGATTTCTGTCTCTACCGTGGCTCCTAACGCGAATCACACTAACACAGTTTAGTAAACATACCCCTAAGGGTCTCTTTTACTAAAGGGCGATATGGTGTCACACCTAATGCAGCAATAGCACAAAGCCAGAGTGCATCCGGGTTAACTGTCGGGGGGGGGGCATTGAACATATGTGCCCAGCTGTTAACATGGTGCACCCTGCACTGAGGTGGCCTAAAAACAACATGGTTGCATTTACTTCCAGCTACTGACATGGCGATAAGTGCAGCAGCACTAATTGGCCACCTTGCTGTTAGTGCAGAGGTGCGGACTGCAAGTAACTCACCCCATGCCCTGCCTCTAACCCACCCGCTTGCTCCACTAATGTGCCATGTGTTTATGTTTGTTTATTAAACTTGATATACCGCCTTTCAGACATGCCAACAAAGCGGTGTACAGAGTCAAAGTTATAGGAGGCGGCCGAAGCCTAGAAAATTAAAGGAAGTTGCAATGGCAATAGGGCAGTAAAAGAGAAAACATGCATACCAGATAAGGAGGAAAGGCATGGATGGTTAGCTCCAAAATCTGGCAGTGCTAACTCTCATAGCTCTGCACCAGCTGTCTATGCATGTCCTAGCGTGCATTCAGCATGTACCAGAACCCACGCTAACAGCTAATGCCCTTTAGGAAATAGTCAAAGGATTTATGTTCCCTAACATTGAGAGTTATGTTCATAAATTGGCCTCTTTGGAAATTTACTAGGGCTGACTTCCTAAATTTAGACTCAAAATTTCATTAAACTTACACTGCTGACCACTGGGGTCCTCTTGCATGCTCAACCTGTTCTAACACCGCATTATTTTCAAACTGGTGACAGTGATTATCATTTGTCAGCCACCTTTGAAACAGGGAGAATATCAAATAGAATAAATTAATTGGGTTGTGGATGGAATTTTACCAGTCTGGATGCATGTACTGTACGTGATGGGGTCTATTCTGAAACATTCACCCCCTCCCTGCTACTATTCGCCCCCCTGCCATCCCCATCCAAAAGCTCCCCATACAAACAAGGAGTTTGCATGGGGAGGTTAGACAAGGGTGGGAAGGAGATGGTGCGTAGGCGGAGTTAGGGCGGGCAGTGGAGGGTCCATAGCCCCGGATGTACAGGGCCGATTCTGATGTCGGCCCTGTATGTCTGGGGCTGGCAGACTAGACGTGGAGCTTATTCCACTTCTGAGGTGGAGTAAGTTCCGCTAGACATCGGGGACGGCAGGTCCGGGCAGTGACAAAGGGTGGAGGGGGTGCAGGAGATGTCCCGCAGCCCAACCCTACCCATGGGTGCCCAGATCGGGGGGTCGGGTGCGTTAGGAATTGGGTCCCAGCTAAACATAGAGGTCTAGACATGATTCTGATCCCGCAGGGGTTAGACATGCCCCGCGGGATCAGAATCCCATCTACCTCTGTGCGTCCTGTTCCTACCGGATCCGCAACAGGCTGGGACACACAGATTGGAATAGGCCTGGACATGTGTAATGTTTTTCTTGGCAACAGTCACATCTGGGGTTAATCAAACAGAACCATATTGATATCTGAAGAACCAGCACTGAAAAGTCATGGACATGAAAACAGACAAATATCAGTGTAGTTTGTAAGAAAACGTTCAAGGATACAGAACTTAGGTGGTTTTATATCTTTAGCACACTTACATTGAAAGGGTTGAAATGAGGTGTGACTCTAGGAGAGGGTTGGGAAACACTGCTTTAGAGGTTGCATTTTCATAGAAATCTATAGCTAGGGTTTATAAACAGGCGAAGGTAGATGTGATAAATATTGTCTTTTAAAACAGTTACCATTTATCAGAATCAGAGAAAAATTATTTTTAAATACCCTAAAATTTGTGGAACTGAACCCATGCCATACCCAGTAGGATTGGTTTGTATGGATGAGTTCTGTGAAGGCAGTAACCGCACAGGAATGAGAATCGCTACTCCGTCATGCATCAAAGCTAATCAGGGCCTGATTCACTAAGGGATATGTTTACTAAACAGCGCTAACATCGCAGTGGCGACATTATCGCGCTATAAGTAACGTTATCACATGATAATTACCGTGCGATAATGTCACTTATCACGCGATAACGTCTCCGTTAAGGCGCACTGAGGGTGGAGTAAGTCATTCCAGAGGGTGGAGAGAAGGGGTCAATGGGCGAAGAGTGGGTGGGGAGAGGCTCCAGGTACACTAACACTGTGAAATCAGGGTCTGAAAATTAACGCCAGTGAAAACCTCGCATTAGAGGCACATTTGCAGGTGAGAGAAACCATTTCAGTCAGCAATGTACAGCAAAGGCAGGGAGACCAAGAAAAGTGATAGTAGTGATACATGTGCAGCAACAGCATAGTGCCCAAGTACGAAAGGGCATGACGGTGAGGCTGCAAATGGGGTACAGGGGGCTGCAGGTGAGACATGCAGTGGGGCAGCTGGGGCACAGGGTGGACTAGGCAGATGCCTAGGTGATACATAGGAATGTAGAAACGGAAAACCAGCAAGAGAGCAACTGACCAAGGGCAAACATCTCCACGAGTGTGTGTCCCATAATTCCACAATGGACATTACCCAGCAAGTACCCCAAAGGGCACATAACATTAGCAGGCAGTGCCGAGGGGAAGCATGGATGTCTATGCAGGCACCCCTACCCCATATCACGCACCATAGGCAGCCGCCTACCGGCACACTGGATGGCTTGGGACTGCACACCACCAGCACCACCGGCATAAGGGCATGTCAGCATGGTGGTGGAGGGGGCAGTGGCATCTGCCCACAGCAGACCAAGGCCAAGCCCTGTTTAGGTGGGTGCCGTGCACTGCAAAAGACAAGGGCTGTCTGACAAACAGTAATGGTATCCCCAGGGAATGACCTGCCTCTGTGGCAACAGTTTGGTGCAGTATACACAGCCAGTGTGTTCAGGGGCAGAAGGTCACAGGTTCAGGTCCCAGCTGTGGCTCCTGCAGACCATGTCCCTTTATTCTACCCAGTACTAAACCATGGTAATAAAGAAGAAACCTTTATTGAAGATAAAATAAACATGCCATAAACACCTATACTTTACCCTACAGAGCACATATACTATAGACATGTGCAGTCTCTAGAGCAGAGGTTCCCAACTGCAGTCCTGGAGGGCCAAACACCATTCAGGTTTCATGCTGTCCCTACGAAATATGCTTGAGATGCATTTGTATGCACCGCCCCCATTGTATGCAAATGTATCTCATGCATATTCATTAGGGACAGCATGAAAACCTGAATCGTGTTGGACCCACCAGGACCGGAGTTGGGAAGCTCTGCCCTAGAGAATAGGCCAACAAGAGCATACACACCCACACCCACAGGCTCCACTATCCAAAGCCTCATGGAGAGTCAGGCTGTTGGGACCTGCGCGGAGCAGCATCTACCAATACTAGTACCTGCATACCTTAGCAATGCTGTCATAAACATGGAAACACATTCCACATAAATCAAAAGGTTGCTATGATCAATGTCAGATAACAAATCCTACATTAAAAACTATTTGTTAGCAGAGATTCATCATAGCAACCTTTTGATCTATGTGGAGTGTGTTTCATATGTTGTTACTGACAGTGTTTACCACCCCTTAGAGTGACCCTAACAGTATTGAGTACCATAGCAATGCCTGCACTGTGCCCAGGACTGGTGTGGCGGCCAGGGCTGCCAACCACCTCTCTGCACAATGCTGACATAAGTGTGGGAGTGTGTGTATGTCTATCCAGTGATATGTGGCTGCCTACACCTTACTGAGCCCACAATGCTTGCACTGTTTCCAGTGTTAGCCTGCCAATGTGCATAATAAGGAGCAAGGTATTGTGGGTATGGCCCAGACAGGGCAGTCTGGGCAGGATGCATCTGCACAGGGCATAGGGTAATGGCTGGGACATTGTAGTGCCCGACCACCACCTCCACGGACAGGGTGGCCACAGCATGTCATGCTGGGAGGTCACTCTCATCCTGACTGAGCAGTGACCATGGCATGTCCAGGTTCCCACATAGTGCTCTACAGTTTTTCTCTCAAGTGGTATCTGTGAGTTCCCATTTCTGGGGCCCAATTGCTGGCATACCTGCTTGGTGTTTGTGTTTACATACCACTTCTGGGTGCACACAGTTTCTCTAGGAACATGCACTATGTACCAGCTAGCAGACTGTCTGCAGTTAGCTTGTGTGTGCCTTGAACACCTTGCAGGGTGAAGACTGACTGTGCCCCCTGCTGGTGAATGTCAGATTGTGGTGGGGGCAGCTGAGCTTTACCAGGCCTACTGCCGGTCTGCCAGTGCCCTATGTGTTACGTACAGATTTTCATTGACTACCCCAGAGGGTGCCCTTCCACTGCAGGACTGGGGTTGATGGTCTCATAGCCTTTCATCATGTTTCTCTACTGCCTCCATTGCAAAGATGTAGTGTGTGGATCTATTGGTGGCAGAACTTGGCCCCCCCTCCCTCCCACCCACCCACCCACCCTCCCACCCTGACCCAGAGAGGGCAGGTTGGTAGGTGGTGCTACATAATCCGCATGTGTTGTCAGACCCCCTCCCCCCTTATAACAAGTGATCATGGCACCCACACAGTATATGCACTATTCTGGGTGCATCATATTCTACAAGGGCTAGACATGACTGGGAGATACAGATGGCCAGAGAGGTATCCTAGGTGTATCTGCAAGAACTACCTGTCACACACTGGTACTGATTGGCACCTGCAGCACAGCCTATCTCAGTCAAGCCAGGTGCTGCGGACCTGGTGGTGGGCGCCCCACCTCACCCTCAGGGTGAGCACAGGAACCACACAATGTCACGGTCTGTAGCTACTCTGTGCCAGTAACACACACAGTCAGTTCCCCCTACCAGGCCGAGGTGCTGTGGAGGTGCATACTCCATCTTGTGATCAGATGTAGACTGCTGATCTGCATGTGCAGTGCATCATGGGTATGGGTGGGTTTACCCTATCCTGGTAACCACAGCAGACAGTTTGTGCGGTGACCTGCAGTCTTTCTGTCGCCAGTCAGCACTGTGTTTGCAGCTATGGAGATGTAGCCCACTGGTTATTACAATGACTGCAGAGGTCATGAGTTCAATCCTGCAGTGGTGTTATTTAGTAAGTATGTCTGAAGGATTTCCTTTTAATTTAAATCAGTGCTTCCAGCAAAACCACCCTCACAGTGCCATAACCTAAGGTGCCTCATAGGGCACCCTATAAAGCACCCTATAGGGCACATTATAAGGTGCCTTGGTGGACAGGACACTTTATAATGTACCCTGTGGGGCGCCTTATAGGGAACCTTATGAGGCACCTTAGATTACAGCACTGTGAGAGTGTTTTTGCTGGCAGCACTGATTTAAACTAAAAGGAAATCCCTCAGACAGCCTTACTAAATAACACCACTACAGGATTGAACTCATGACCTCTGCAGTCATTGTAATAACCAGTGGGCTACATCTCTATAACTTCTAACACAGCACTGGCATGATCTTAAGGTTAACATGCATTAACGAGACAAGGCGCCCTCTATCGCGCGATACAGATTCTTGCTACCTTGCCACCGGAACGCCCACTACCCTATATGGCATTCCTCACATTAACGCTGCAACTAGCGCCGGTAACATTAGGATGGTTTAATAAACATACCCCTAAGTTCTTTTCCAAAGGACAGGAAAAGAGCCTTAGAAAATCAGACCTTATGTTCTTCAAAACTGTATCAAAAATCCACTGAAAACACAATAGCAAATTAAACCTTGCTCCTCTTTTCCTGCTTGTAGAATCTACTAATACACTGGAGTCTTTGCCCTGATTATCAACTGTGGTAAGTCCTTTATTTCCAAAATATTAATAGTGCCAATTAGCATGTGAAAGAAACCAGCAGGAGACAAAATATAGCAATATTGTCATTTTATTATATGTATTTCATGATTAACCTTGTTCATGTTTAAGAACTGGAACAGTCCCTTTGGCCTCGGGCTATCGGTTTAGAAAGGCAAGCAGTTTTAAGTGACACCCAGAGAGCGTTAGCGTAAATCATGAATCATAAATGACCCTCTATTTGCATAATAATGGAAAACAAACCTAGGGCCTTATTATTACCCAGTGTAAATCAAACCCAGGCTCTCAATGCATTCATTAATATTTGATACCAAAATACTTTGGCTCAGCATAAAATTAAACATTATATAGAAAACATTAATGCAAAATATATATTTAATCAAACATAAAAAGAGAATATCTCTCAATAAACTAAATTAATTGTTTTCAAAACTAGTGATGGTTGTTTATTATACGGATCTGTTCCATCAGAAATATGAACTGGCATCACCTGTCTCCCTAGATCCTGCTGCCTTGCCCTAGACCCAGATAAATACAGACTGAGAACAACATTTTGGGTAGATAACAGAAAGAGAGGAAGAACTAGGTTGAGGAGTTACCGCAAACCTTAGAGGGCCGAATGCAGTCAGAGTTCAGAAAAATGTGGCAGAAAGATACTGAGCTATTTTTCATCACGTAGGGTGCCATAAGCTTGATTAAAACAAATTCCCAAGCACACCTTAATAAATGTAACATGTATGGGCAATTTCCAAACTTCAGAAGGAGGATCTATGTGGCATGACGCAAGTACTACACCAAGCATTAGCAGGAAATTTGAGAGACTGAGATTATACTCCTTATACCCTAGTTTAGGAGAGAGGTTCATGATGGTCATGGAATGTGCAGACCTAACCCATTTGGAGCCTGTAATAATCCTTTTGGGATTCAGAAGCTAAAGAGCTACGATGAACCTTCAGCATCCGGATGTGGCAGCCAAAGCAGGGTCAAGGAGCTGAGGTGGCCCAACATCCGCAGTAGCCCAGGTACAAACTTTAGATTGCAGCTCTCCGGGGACAGGGAAATACCTCTAGTACCTGATCCTAACTCGCCTTGAACTACTGCTGGAAAAATGTGAAATAAATACAAATAATAAAATAAATGAAGGATTGAGGAATTCTGTCAGAAGGAGGAGGACAAACAAAGAGAGACACCTGAAAGACCATGAGCACATTTGCTTAGACATTAGCTGATAAATTTACTGACT
Source organism: Ichthyophis bannanicus (assembly GCA_033557465.1). Classification (NCBI taxonomy): domain Eukaryota; kingdom Metazoa; phylum Chordata; class Amphibia; order Gymnophiona; family Ichthyophiidae; genus Ichthyophis; species Ichthyophis bannanicus. The sequence continues at coordinate 1,860,507,827 of CM066032.1, read as the reverse complement.
GGAAATTCTTAAAGGCAGATGTAGATATTGTTGTGTTCACATAAATATGGTTCAATAAGTCCCTCGACTGAGATGTAATATATTCTGAAAGGATAGTGAAAGCAGACATAATAGTTTGCTGCCCGAGATACAGGTGGTAGGAGGAAAGAAAGAGGCACTGTGTGTTGTTTTGGAAAAGAAAGAAAGTGCTTCCATCTGCACTAGAGAAAGCTACTGACTTCAGCCATAGGCAAAAGAGCACCATAGAGATATGCAGGCACATTTTAGAAAGAGCGTTTATGTGGTTCCAGGTGAAATCTTAGAAGAGAGGGTGGCACCTGCAAGTCCGATGTAAAATCAACATCGCCGTTCCTTACCATGAATGTGTGTTTTAAATCAAAGAAGCACAGGAACACACGAGGATGGACTTCTAGGTGCAGGGGAAATGCTTTTTTACAAGCATGCACGTGGGAAAAATTGGTGTGGGAACCTTGGCAACTTACGAGTGAAAGTGCCGGAATTTCAGGATGAACACATGGAAATATTAGCACTTAAACATGTATCCCGGCTCGTTTGCAAACCTAGACGTGCAGTGCACATAACCAATACCTCTCAATCTCTCCTGTAAAGGACTGGCAGAAACAAGCACTCTTCATAACGCAAATGTGTAAATCGTGACTCCGCCCAAATTCCATCTCAGAACAGGTCTATTTGTGCCAGAGATAGGTGTAAATCCAGAAATGGACCATTTCTATCTTCTATGTGCATCCCCTTCATGAAATGGGGGATACATGTGTAGCTTTTTGGTCCTCCCAGACCATGACCCTGGAACACCCCCGTGTAATTAGGACATGGCTGGGGCAGACGTATCTAAATCGTGATCTTGATAAAATCGCATTTTACATGTGAATGCGATTTGCATGCATTCCTGACACTACATGTAAAATGTGAACAAGGCTTCTAAAATAACTTATGCCAATGACATACATAAGCAAGATCTATTATCTCAACGGGAAAGAAGGAGCCGACCGCTTCAAGAGAGAACTCTAATTTAGATTTTATAAATGTCTCTGATCTCTTGGATGTATCTGGTTCTGAGGAATGTAAACCAGCAACGTTCTTAGTGTCATGTGCTTTGGTTTCAGATAAAGAATGGTTGCTTAAAATGTTTTTTAAAAAGCGATTGGAAACTTTTTGTGGTTTCCCACTATGTTCCCAGACATCTTTAAAGAGCTTCAAAAACATCGGAAGCAGTTTATGCTTCATAAATCTGGCGTTTTGCAATTAGGGGGCACATTTCATCTCAGGCTCCCATGCAAATGTTTGGCTTTATAGAAATCAAACAGGTATATTTTCTTTCAACCCGACGATTTGCTAAACTTTATAAACGCTAGGCTTCCTTTGTCATCTTAGCGTCCGTGTAAATGTAATATCTTTCTCACAGTTTAATTATATGGCCTTGGATTGCTTAGTGGTTATTCTGTATTATTTTGTACTTTTTAGTGTGAGTTGATGGGGATTCCTTTTACCCCCAATCAATACTATTTCCCCCTCCCCCTCCCTTTTCCCCATTATGTGGACTGCAAGAGAACATTTTGAGCTTATTTGCTTGATGATGATTTTCTTTGTGAATGTTACTTTTGTTCCTTTTTCTGTACAGGACTCTAACTTGATTGTTTTTGTAAAATCCTTAATAAATATATAATTTTAAAAAATGAAGGAATACTTTAAGGAGCTAGTGAGATTCAGACAAAACTCTAATACAACCCACCACACTGAAATGCTCAAATTAAACTCATTACCATTCCATAGAAACCATTTACAACTTAACACTAAGGGGTATATTTACTAATCAGCGGTAGCAGTCTCCGTGCGATATCGGATCCGCGGCCCTGGAAGCTGTTACCACTGATTAGTAAACATGCCCCTAAGTATTGATATCTGAAAACAGGCATAGAGAAGTCCAAAGCACAGAGACATCTCCAGAGCCCTTTTAGAAGCTGGGTCAAGTCTGAATGGGGTGTTCTGGAGACTTCCAAGAGGCCTGGATATCACTGCCTCATCTCAGAAATGTCTGGAGTCATGTCTAAGGGGTATGTTTACTAAACTGTCTTAACGTGCGCCCGGCGTTAGTGTGCAGGATGCCATAAAAGGAGTGGGCGTTTCGGTCTTAAAGTAGCAAAATAGGATTATCGCGCGATAACGTGCGCTGCGCACATAATCGGGCGAGAAATCGCTAAGCACGTTAACGTGCAATAATCTTAAGTAGGCGCGCAGACATGTAAACACAGAAACAGAGATGTAGCACAATGGTTAATACACTGACTGATGGTACAGGGGTCATGAGGAGGAGGGGGGAGAGGGGGAGGAGGGGAGGGGGAGGAGGAAGGGGGAGAGGGGTGGGGGTTGGGGGGGGTGTTTGGACCCATAGGTGGATTATGTACCACCACAAAACCCACCCTATGGGGCTCAGGGTCACCCACCAACAGATCCACATTCTACCTTCCTGCAATGGTGGCAATAGAGGGGAACCATCAACCCCACTCCTGCTGGGGAACAGGCACCCTACAGGGCAGACAACGCTAAGCTTTACACATCCATAACGCAATAGCAGACAGGCAGTAGGCCTGGAAATGCTCAGCTGCCCCCCACCACTATCTGACATTCTCCAGCAGCAAGCCTCCAGCCGCTGCACCCTGCAAAGTGTTCCAGCAAGACACATACTAGCTGCAGACAGTCTGCTAGCTAGTCCATAGTGCATGTTCCTGGAAGAGATGCATGTACCCAGAACTGGAATTGCAGCATACACACCAAGCAGATAGGTCAGTGATTGGGCCTCCAAAAAGAACCCATAAATATCACATGAAAGAAATACCATAGAACACTATGGGGGAACCTAGCCATGCCGTGGTCACTGCTCAGTCAGGGTGAGAGGGACCTCCCAGCAGGACATGCTGTGGCCACCCTGTCCGTGCAGGTGGTGGCAAGCCACTACAATGTCCGAGCCATTGCCCTATGCTATGTACATATGAATCCAGGCCAGGCCACCCTATCCAGGCTATTCCCACAGTACCTTGCTCCTCATTATGCACATTGGCAGGCCAATACTGGCAACAGTGCTAGCAGTGTGGGCTGTGTAGGGTGTTTGCAGCCACCACACACTGGATAGACAGACACACACTCCCCACACCTATGCCAGCATTGTGCAACTATAGAGGTGTTTGGCAGCCCTGGCCACCACACCAGTCCTGGGCACAGTGCAGGCATGGCTATGGTACACAATACTGTTGGGGTCAACCCCCAGGGTGGTAAACACTGTCAGACACAAGACCTGTAGCACACTCCACAGACATCAGAAAGGTTGCTATGATGCACCTCACTCAGAAAATTGTACTTAACTTTGGAATTGCTATCTGCCAGTAATCATAGCAACCTTTTGATAGCTGTGTACCGTATTCCCAGGTTTAGGGTGGCATTGCTAAGGTATGCAAGTGCTAGTATTGGGAGATGCACGCAGGGCCCAACATCCTGCCTCTCCAGGAGGCATTGGATAAGGGAGCCTGTGGGTGCGGGTGTGTCTGCCCCTGTTGGCCGCTGCTTTAGGGCAGAGGTTCCCGACTCCAGTCCTGATGGGCCAGACACTGTTCGGGTTTTCATGCTGTCCCTCATGAATATGCATGAGATACATCTGCATACCATGGCGGCGGCGCATAGACATGCAGGACAGGCATCTTTATTAGAGACAGCATGGAACCTGAATGGTGTTTGGCCCTCCAGGACTGCATTTGGGAGACTCTGCTCTTGGTAATGCGCATGTTTATGGTGTCTGTGCTCTGTAGGGTAAAATGTAGGTGTTTTGGGCATGTTTACGTCATCTGCAATAAAGGTTCTGTCTGTATTAGCACGTTTTAGTAGTGGGTAAAATATGGGAACTGGGTTGGCAGGAACCACAGCTGGGACTTGAACCTGTGACCTTCTGAATATACTGGCTGTGTGCACTGCACCACTGTGTTGCCACAGAGACAGTGCATTCCCTGGTGATACCATGACTGTTTGTCAGACAGGGCTTGTCTGTTGCAGTGCATGGCACCCACCTACACAGGGCTAGGCCATGGTCTGCTCTGGGCAGCTGCCACTGCCCCCTCCACAACCAGTATCCCTCTGCCACCATGCTGACATGCCCTTCTGCTGGTGGTGCTGGTGGAGCGCAGTCTCAGGCCATCCAGTGTGCGGGTAGGCGGCTGCCTATGGTGCAGGTTCTGGGGTAGGGGTGCCTGCATAGTTGTACATGCTTCCCCCCAGCACCGCCTGCCAATGTTCCGTGCCCTTGGGGGTACCTGCTGGGTACTATCCCCTGTGACACTGTGGGGAGCACACTCATGCCCATGTTGGGCCCTCAGCAGTTGCTGTCTGGCTGCTCTACTGTTTCAGCATTCCTATGGGCCAGCTAGGCATCACCCTAGTCCGCACTGTGGCCCAGCTGCACCACAGCATGTGCCGCCTGCAGCCCTCTGTGTCCCCTTTTCCAGCATCTGTCCAGTTGCCCGTTCTGACATGCCCGCCCTGCTGTTGCGGAACATGTGCACGCCATAGGAGACCTGGCCAATGGAGTCGGAAACCCTGCTCAGTGCACTTACACTGTGGGCTCATTCACCTTATATGGGGACGGAGCATAGACCCTTCCAAAATTCATATCTTTTTTTGGAGCTTTATTGGGAGTGTTTTTTGATGTTTCCCATTGATATCACTATTGCCCAGCTTGGTTATGTTTTTTTTACATTTTTTTCTGTTCATTTTCACTGTTTATTTGCCCTTTTGTTCCATGCACATGTATCACACTTATCACTTTTTGAAGGTTTCCCTGGTTTTGCTGTACATTGCTGATGGAAATGGTTTATTTTCCCTTTAAATCGGCTCTAATGCCAGAGTTTCACTGGCGTTAGTTTTCAGCCTCGGATTTCACAGCGTTAGTGTGTGGGGAGCCTCTCCCCTCCCACTCTCCGCCCATTGACCCTCTCTCTCCGCCCCTGGGGAGCCTTCCTCCGCCCTCTGGGAGCCTTTCCCCGCCTTCAGCACTCGTTTGCGCTGCTGCACACGTTATCACGCGCTAAGGTACCTGTGCGCCTGATAAAGCGCCATTATTGCGCGATAAGGTACCTTATTGCGCGATAACATCACAGAGCGCACGTTAAGATGGTTTAGTAAACATGCCCCTAAGTTTAGACCTGCTCCAGGCACCTGAAAAGCTCTTGTTTTGAATGAAAAATATTCAGAGGGTATACTCAGTACAATTTCAATGATAGCAGCAGTGGGATTTGACTCCTGGCTTCCCCGTTCCTAGCCCACTACTCTAACTAATAGGCTATTCCTAGATGTCCGGGTTCTGGGGATGTCTATGTAGACATGTATTCAGATGTCCATCTCAGGCACATTCACGTTAGTGAAATCATGTCTGCTCCTGGATGTGCCTGCTAGCTTTTCAGACGTTCTGGCTTAGACATCCCAGATTGCACTTGGACGTCCTTTCTACAATGCCCCTCCAATAAACAGCTGTTGCAGAGGACTTAGAAAACCATTGTCAGGTACACGCCAAGGCATTCTTGTCCATAAGAGCATAAATTGCATGGTTCAGACCTGTATAGCTAGTGCCCACCCACGTCAACCTTGGCCCTCCCCCCAAAAATTCATTTCAGGCAATACCACTGAATTTTTTTTATTTATGCAATTTATCATTAAAATGTTCAAGCAATAAATCTTGAAAAGGAGAAAAGGCAAGAGCAGAAAAATTACACAATTAAACACAGGAAATAAGCAACAAGGAAAACAAATTACACAAGCCCATTGCCTCACTAGCCCTCACACTAGAGAGAATCCAAGACAGATAAAAAGAAATAAAACTATACATCACATGTGAGGATAAACCGACTCTGCCATAGCACCAGGCCTTACTACCTCTACAGAAGGAACATCAATAAGCCATCTCCCCTACTAGAAGACAGTACCAACACAGAGTTGATAAAGGAAGCTAAGTTAGAGGGGTCATAAAAATATAGGAAACAGACTGCAGTTTTACCATGCACTTGCATGGAAATTTTGGGAAAACCAGGCCCCCCCCCCCAACTGAATAACCCCAGACCCTAAGGTCAAAAAAATCCCTCCTTCTTCCCTGAGTGTCTCATGCTACTGTAAATCAGGAAACATACGAACAGACATGCCTTTAAACAAGACGGCTCTCTTTTTAAAATACATTCTAAGCTGCTGTTCACGGTCAGAAACTAGTGCCAATGATATTAACAAAGTTGCAGGAACGATTGAATCAATAACAGAAGCATCCAACTACTCAGAGACATTCAAAATGTCCATAGCACCAGTCCCTTCAGGAGTTTTCACATCCAGTCCAGTATCTGATGATATATAATAAATCTTAGAAAGTGGAGGATGGGACTCATGGAACATCCAAGGTTTCAAAAAGATAAGGCTTGAACATATCCTGTGTAGAAATCATAGAGAATCGAGGAAAATTCAATAATCGCAAATTAGTAGCCCTAAGTTGATTCTCCAGCAACTCGACTTTAAATTTATGACCAGTCAAATCCTTGAAAACAGTAGTAAGTTGCTCCTCCATCTGTACAACCTTTTTATCAGTGTTATCCACTTGAGATTTTACAGCAAGCAGAGTTTCCTGGCATTTCCGAGCAGCCACATCATTATTGCAAATAAGCTGCAGAGTAGTATTTGTTTGGGATGCCAAACACTCACCCAGTCTCGTTAAGTCCATCCAAATAGAGTCCAAGGTAATGTTGTCTGGACACTCAAGGGAAAAAGAGGCCATAGCATACTGCTCAACCCAGGCCTCAACAAAACTTGCCGGGCCCTCAGGCTCGCCCGATGAAGAAGAAACAGCTCAGGAGCCGCCCAACTATGCTTCTAGAACCTCACCTGTGGCCGCAGATGCTGACCCCAGCAACAAATCCCTTGCTTTACTTGACTCGAGTGCACTCCCTCCCATCGGAGATGCAGCTATCCCTCCTTCAGATCCTGCGGCCCCGAGTGAGCTCAAGTTAAGAAAGGCATAACAGAAAACAGCCCAAATAGTCAGCAATTCAAGCAGTCATCTTGGATCTCATTCGACACCTCTGAATTAGTCACTATATACTGTAAGGGAAAGCAAGATGAGCAGATGGATGGCTGGGCTGTGATTACATGACTTTAAACCAGGACACACATAGCCAGTGAAGTTTTAAAGATAACCAAAATGAAAATGCATGAAAGAGAGAGCGCCTGCACGGCCTCCATTGTATTACTACTACAATTAATCATTTATATAGCGCTACAGGGCGTACACAACACTGTACAAACATATAAGGAAGACAATTCCTACTCGTAGAGTTTACAATCTAATCAAGAGCTTACTATGCAAATCTCTCTCATCCATATTCATCATGGTAATCCTGAAAAGCCGACAGACTAGATATGTCCCGGAGTACTGGACTGAGAGCCAGAACTTTAAAAAAAAAGTGTGTTAAGTGTAAAGCCTACAGACCTTTTACCCACAGACTTTACCTCAGTTTTCAAAGAAAAATGTCCCTTTGTAAATTGACTTGGAAAAAGTGTGCATATAAATCTGTACTTGCTGTTGGGTACAAGTAATTTTTTCCATACATTTATTTATTTATTTATCCGTATTTATATACCACCTTATCCTTCAATCAAAGTGGTTTACAATAAAAATAAATACTAATATAAAAATTTGGTAAAAGGCAAAATTGGAAAATTAAAAGGGAAAGACATTAACAAATAAAAATTAGAAAAAAATTGAAAAATTAGAAAAATATAACAATAGAATAAATCACTAAGAAAAACCATAGTAATCCATAAACAAAAATGTTTTTAACATTAAACGGAAGTCTTTTATATCCCTTGAAGATCTCATTTGATCAGAAAGAGAGTTCCAAATAGCTGTAATAGCAAGTGAGGGGGCTCTTCGGACAGTAGACTGATTAGATCGTTGAAATTCAGCAGGTGTAGTGAACCTGTTTAACATGTTGGAACGCCTGGGCCTTATACTCGGATCCTTATACTTAGGCCCATACATTTGAAATCACAAAAGTGTGCATTTAAGGCTCCTCATTACCTCAACCCCGCCCCAAGAACAGCCCTAATGCTGTGTGTGAGAGAAAACTGCAGCCAATCTGAGCACTTTTCAAATCATTTAGAATCCCTTCAGCAAAGGCTCCAACGATCCTGTGAGCAGTGAGTGAGAATCAGCTGTGCCTACTTAGTTGGGAACTGTGTGTGAGAGAAAACTGCAGCCAATCTGAGCACTTTTCAAATCATTTAGAATCCCTTCAGCAAAGGCTCCAACGATCCTGTGAGCAGTGAGTGAGAATCAGCTGTGCCTACTTAGTTGGGAACTGTGTGTGAGAGAAAACTGCAGCCAATCTGAGCACTTTTCAAATCATTTAGAATCCCTTCAGCAAAGGCTCCAACGATCCTGTGAGCAGTGAGTGAGAATCAGCTGTGCCTACTTAGTTGGGAACTGTGTGTGAGAGAAAACTGCAGCCAATCTGAGCACTTTTCAAATCATTTAAAATCCCTTCAGCAATGGCGCGCCCGTGCCTTGCGGGCCCGCGCCTGAGGGCCTCGCAAGAGGGCCCTTTGGCGTGGCCCTTAGGCGGTGGACCGTGCGAGACCCACTATCTGCTGCTATATGCTCATTCTGTTCAGCGATATGCTGTTTGTAGTTAATGTAAGGTAATGTAATGTAAGTTATGTACTGTGTTCCCTGTTTGTACTCCTAGTGTTTTGTTGTGATGTAATGATAATGCAATGTATGTTTCCCTCACCTTTGTTTAACTTTGTGCTGTATTAACCGCTTTGATTGAAGGAAAAGGCGGGATACAAAACATGTTAAATAAGTAAATAAATAAATATGGACACAATTCTGTGTGTATTAGCTATACGTGCCTGTGTGTTCTTTTCCAAACAATATGCATAGATAGTTGACCTCCTCATCCTTCAGTTGGACGTTCCCCACCAAGATGGAACACAGTGGCCTCTTATAAATTCTGACTGGTGTATAAGTATGTGGATTGACATGTCATATGCTTTCCAGTAGGCATGCACAAAGGTGGGGCTTGGGTGTGGCATGGACCGAGTGCACAAGTACTTGCCTTGATTATAAAACGCTACAATTTATTCACAAAAATTATAGGCTCGGCCATTTCTCCCAGCTGCAGTACTGATGTCAATGTTCGTTGTTGCAACTATCTGCCCCTTAAGCTCGTATTTTTTAAAGAAAGGTAGGCGCCTGCTTATCTCTCTTTCGTCATTATTTAAAATTCACTTGGGCCACTGCAGCCTTTACCAAAATGTCTATTAGTATATTCTAAATGAAGCATTGTGCTAGTCTCTGCTGAAGACCCCTTACCCTGAACAATGCACTCACCAGCAGCTGTAAGCTCTCTCTCTCTCAAGATCTTGTTTAAAAACTGCTCTATCTCCTTTTAAATGTTAGCACCAGCAGCTTGGTTCCAGCCTGGTTAAGGTACAGCCCGTCCTTCTGACCTAGGCCCTCTTTCCTCAGGATCCCAGACTTGTGTACAGTTCTTACCATATTTTTCCTGCACCATCACCTCATCCACACACTGAAATTCCAGAGAGGAATAGGAATTTGTTAGCAAGCATTCAGTTTGGTTGGGTGCCTTGAAACCTTTAGTGCACCTAAAATGAATAGTATGCACATAAACCTACAAAATAATGGACATCCTGTGCAATCAATGTGCATGTGTTAAAAATTATAATATGCAGGCAGAAAACATTATTAAAACACATAGAAACATGACGGCAGAAAAAGACCACATGGCCTCTCTAGTCTGCCCTTCTATATCAATTACAATAGCCCCCTTTTTACCTTCAGAGATCCCGTGTGTTTGTCCCATGCTTTTTCGAATTCAGATACTGTCCTTGTGTCCACCACCTCCATTGGGAGACTATTCCACATGTGGGAAATGAATAAAAAAAACACCTAAACATTGGGAAAAATCCAAAAACAAATGGAAAATATGTTGGCCAGGCACATCCCTAGTTACAGAGTTCTGCCTGTGCTTGGGGTCTTACATATGGAACATGGTCTGGATTTCAACTTTCTACCTAAATCTTTAAATATGGCTCCTTCCATATCTTCCTATCATGCTGGCTACTACTGGCTCTTCCTCAACACTGTGGTGATTCACATTCATTTTTCAACTAACGGCAAAGCATGACAAATAGCACTTTATTTTATAAACTCATTTGCATATATTGTGAGAAGGGAAAGAAACCCCTTAAGCTAATAAAGCTGGGATCTTAGGAAATCACACGCCAAGTAATGTAGTTAGACGTCAGAGGACTACATTTCCCAATGTCTCTAGAGGTATGGGGTGGCTCCCAGAGGGAATGCTGGGATAGGTGGTGGCAGTGGCATGCAAAGAGCAGGGCGGTGGGTGTGGCCTGCCCAGAGTACTGGCCGGGAGAGAAGTGCACCCCCACTGGGCCCATGAGGCACCATGGGCATAGCAAGCCAGCTTAATTGTAAGTTTGCTGTGCTGCCTCTGTGGTGCCGGTCATGGCCCGCTGGGGTTGGGGGGTGCATCGTGGCAGACAGTGCCAGCAGTTAGGGGGGTGCCATTGCTGGTGACTGGGGCTAGGAATACCACTGGGTGGGGGGGCTTGTGAGTACAAGTCCTGGGTGTAAGGTGGCCAGGACGTCTGACCAAAAGGGAAACTCTAAACTCCCAAGGAAGTCAGTTGGGGCTGGCTGGAAGGGAGGAGACAGAAGACATGTTGCTGAACAAACCATTCTTTGAGGAACCTACGGTGCTGGAGATGTGGAGACAGAAGCAGCCGTGGAGGTCTCTACCACAGCAGGAGGTAGGAGAGACTTATTTCTGCTACTCGTGTCTGCAATATTTGGGAAAAGACTGCTGGGCTTGAGCGAGTGTGGTGGCCATGCAGATGTTGAGATTTTTGTGAGCACTGCTGCAAGAAGGACTTTTCAACTACAGGACTCTGCCTTTAATGTAGAGACTCCCTCAATGGGCCAAGTGTGTGGTGGGCAGCCAGTGAGAAAAGTGCTACCAAGGGTGATGGCTCTTCATTAACAACCAGCTGCTGCTTCATAAGTAAAAGGGCCTTAATTCTTCATCAGACTGAGTGAAATCCTGAAGCACGAGAGCTATGTAATAATGCCATAGAGCTTACCTGATTAGCAGTAACCATGACTCCTGCAGGGCTAAGTCAGCTGCATAAGCGAGGACTGTCTTTTATTGCTACACTATTTGGGACTAAATACTGATCCATGATATAATTACCTCAGAAACTTTCTATCTGTGAGAGACTTTTGGATGCTGAAGGAGCTCACAGAGCTTACGGTATATATCAACTATTGTTAATGAAATAAATATTTGATTAGTTTCTTGGCAAACTAACCAAAAGTGGCATCTTGAAAAGGATGTCCAGAGCAGAACGTGCTGAGAAATGCCAGGGATATCATGCCTCTACCCAATTTTAGTAAGATAGATGTCCCTGACGTGGCCGTGGCCACATAAACGTCCCCCTTAGAGAAGTGTGGGGTGGGAACATCCATCTCATGCAAGCTAGCATAAAGGGACATCCAGCAGCATAGAAAGATGAAAGCATGAGTCTCATTCCCCATCGGTGTTCATTCTTGGCATGGAAAATCTCGTAGGAGACAGGAGCGAACCTCCTTCTCGACACCCTTCAGATGTCTGGCAAAATGAGCACTTTTCCAATGCCTATTCATGCCTGGAGCAGGTATTTATTTATTTATTTAACAATTCTTATATACCACACTATTTGTTATCAGTGCGGTTTACATTTAACAAAGAGTATTCAGATCAGAGGAGACTGATTGAATTTACATTATAACAGGGAATAAAACTTGGAGAACATGGGAAACTATTTACATCTTGACATATATCAGGATGGATGAGGAATACATGAAACTATATACATAAAGATATGGCATAATAGTTGATAATAGTTGATAAGCTTGGACGTGGCTTTTGACGTCTAGGATGTTTCTGAAATTGGGTGAGGACGTCCAAGTTCTGGGAACATCCCAGACCCACCTATTCCATGCGGCCTGTGACAGCACCTCTGCCCTCGGCGGATGGGATCCCTGTCTTAATCAGCTCTGTGGGTGTACATTCATGATTTTTTCCTAAATAGGTCCCTTCTCAATGGCTGACCAAAACCCAGCAATTCTCCTGCCAATTACCAAATGTTGGTGGCATCAGGACTAGAGGCAAAACATTTTCCGAGCTGCCAAGTTACCCAGTTCTAGGAGTGAGATGTTTTACCACTTCTGGTTTTAAATGTTATTGCAGTGCAGTATGGTATTTGTAGTCCCTGATTTATCCATTGGAATCAGTGATGTATGTCCCATAATGCATCAGGATGAGCTTGTTAGAAATCCAGGACCGGCTTAAAATCGCAATCATGGAACTGGACAACTTGACAGCTCTGCATTTCTATGGAAACTCTTCGGATCTCTAGTATGAGTTTATGAAATCAGTACAGTTTTAAATTCTCAAATCAGATATGAAAGCTCAGACAGAGTTTGTTCTTGTCAGAGAGTTCAAATGGATTTATCAAATATTAGATAAAATCCTCACAAATTCATAGGCCTCTGAACAGTATGGGAGTAAATCTATTAGACACTTCAACAGAGTTGCCAAGTTACCCAGTTCCAGGAGTGAGATTTTTTGCCATTTCTGGTTTGAAATTTGTATTGCAGTGCAGTGTGGTATTTTTATGGTCCCTGATTTTACCTATTGGGATCAGTGCTGCAGGTCCCATAATGCATCAGGATAAGATTGTCAGACATCCAGGACTGGCTCAAATTCTCACTCAGGAACTGAGTAACTTGGCAATTCTGTTTTAAGCATGCAAATGAAGCTTACATGTGGAAAATGGCACTATAAAATTGTGCAAGAATATACCCATGTAACATCCCCCACCTACCCCCAGTCCCTCGAGTCATGCCAGGGATCCAGGTTACAGCACTATTTCTCCAGACTTCTCCCCCACTCCCTCACTCAGCCATCACACTGCACCCGGAGACGGGAAACCCCTTCAAGACCATTGGCACACAAATTCAAAGAAGCTCTGACATGCCATTGAGGGCTCAAATTCCCCTTATTTGAGAAAGCTGCGTTGGTTTCCCCTACTGAAGCAGAATGACTGGAAATCCTTTGTTTTGCTTTTAAGCTATTGCAGGCCATGGTCTCCCTTTATGTCAGCGGTAAGCCCCTTTCTCTTTCATTACGTTTGGGAAGATCCTCAGAATTAAGAAAGTGATGGTTTCCTTCCCTGAAGGACTTTAGAAGAAAGGGCACTACGGAGTAAGTGGTCACGTGTAGGGCTCCTCAGTGATACGATGATTTGCCTGCTGACCATCATTCTTTTCATACGCATTTGAAAGCCTGGTTCTTCACTTGATTTCTTGCTGAATGATGGTTTTTATTTCTTGGATCTGCTTTCATCGTTGCATATGTAATCTACATGAGATTGCATATGCTAGTATTATATGGTATCATATTGTGATCTGCCTTGAAATGTTAGGATTAAGCAAACTTAAGTTTAAGCAAACTTAAGCAAACTTAAGCAAACCCAGTTTATTGTCCTGTTCATTGTAAGCACTGATCAATCTTTGTGACGTGTAGTTTTATGTTCATTGTAAACCGCACTGATGTCAAATAGCGCGGTATAAAAGAAACTGTAAATAAAAATAAATAAATAAACTAGAAGTATTGCATGTTAAATTTAAAAAGTCCTAATTCAAACAGCCCTCTGTTCAATAAAAAAATGGATTGTTTCATTTTAGATATGTGCGTCTGTGATACCAATTTAGCTACTTGAATGTTCTGCAATGGGCAGAGGATTTCCTCATTGGGCTCCCGGAGTTATCAAAGTCTCTCTCCCTCCTCGCTGGGATCCTACTTCTCTTTTCCTTCCTTCAGTGCTCAGAAGCAAACTTTTCAGTACACCTTCTTCAGTAGGCAAAGTCCTCTCCACCGCCCCCAGCCTCCCTTCCACTCTCAGGCAGAGGGATGGGTAAAACCCCTGACTGACTCTAGCTCTTTATATGTAGGCAGATCGAGAATCACAAAAAGAGATGACCCAGGGCAAGGTCTCTGTATACACACCAAAACCAAAGCCTTACCTCACATCCTGTGCACTGGGGTTATATATGGGCAGATAGAACCCAAGCAGCTATCCCATAAGGGAGATTTACCGCAAGATGGCCTGTATCCACTGCTAAGGCTAGCTAGAGAGTAGTCCTGCACACAAAGCATGTGGGACTGGTTAGGGTCCCGAAGGGATCCTTATGCACACACAAAGAATGTAATTTTATTACAGTCATCTAGGCTGAAGGGCACACTGGTGCCTATTTGCAGCCTGTTTTATACTGTAAAGACAAAGAGATACCATGCGTTTTTATGGAACTTGCTCAAATCCTGTAGCAAATGCTGCTACAACATACGTGCATAACTTTACAGCTTCTTGGGGGAAGAGGTAAACGCAGAGGTATAAATTCCAACCTAGAAACCCCCTGAATGCGGAGGGACTTGGGCAGGAAGGGGGCCCACATGGCAGCAATGCTCCCTCCCCCACACGCAGCAACCTTGCTTACTGCGCTGCCTCCATTCTAGGCCCGGTGGCTGTCACTTCCTGGGCCGAAGTCTCGCAATAACAGCTGTACTGTAAGGCGTTGACCCGGGAAATAACAGCCGCCGGGCCCAGATTGGGGGCAGAACAGGAAAGAAGTTTAAGTTTGCTGCATGCAGGGAGGTGTCGCTGCAACAATGGGGGGCCCTCATCAAAATTAGAATTTATGCCTCTGGGTAAATGTACGCAAGTGAAGCGAGCACGTGTGCATTTTACAACCTACATGCATACTTCTCAATTCTGTCCATGATCCACCCGAACTCCAGCCCAAAACAAGCCTATACGTGGCTTGCATACATTGTCTTGTCATTGAGCATACTTCTTCGCGCACACCCCTTGGGGTAATTCATAAAAGCCCTTTTACTTTTTATAAAATGACCTCTGAAAAGTAGGCATGCCAAAAAATTGTGCCTACATTTACATGAGCTGTTCATAAATTTGCTCAGAGACATAGTTTAGGTGGGGCTGGAGGATATGTGATTCATGCAAGAACTTTATAAAAATACAGTACCTCTATACACACATTTATTTGTCTAAGAACATTTGAGCACTATAGGGAATTATTTCAGGATCCTATTTTACTAAGGCAGTTTTTATTTTTTAAGTGCAGTCAAATAAATGCTATTTAGCAGCATTTGGATTTTCTTGGCAAAGTATGAAAAGATGTAGTTTGCTAGGCCTTTCCTTCCAAGGCAAAGGAGCATAAAGGGAGTTGCCAGTGGGAATTCAACCCTACTCTCTTGGGGACTAGGCTGTTGTATTAGCTGCTAGATGACTCCTCTATGCCACTAAGGCCTGTATTGTCCTTATAAAATAGTCACCTTTTGTGAATTTTTGTTAGTTGCCTTTTATGAAACGATCCCCTAGATTGTGGAACTGATAGCATGGGACGTGCCTCTTTATTCATCAGAGTTGACAAATGACAGATTTGATAGATTCAAATTTGAATAAATTGAGCCTAAATAAAAGATTGCCATTCTCCAGTAAATACAGTATTTCATCCGTAATCGAAGACCAAACACTGACCTTCTTTTCCCTTATGTTTCATTTTTTATGCATCTCTAGACCAGTGGTTCTCAAACCGGTCCTCAGAAACCACCTGGGCATTCTGGTTTTCCGGAGAACCACAACGGATGTGAATGAGAGAGATTTCCATGCACTGCCTCCATAGTGTGCAAATCTCTCTCACCCATACCCGCTGTGGCTCCCCTGAAAACCAGACTGGTAACGTGAACCCTGAGGACTGGTTCAAGAATCACACTGTTTTTGACATATAATTCTTGACTTTGGTCATTTCACCTCCCTGGACTCATTGGTATTATTAGTTACCAGATTATGTCTACTTTACTTTAAAAACAGCATTCTGTGAAAGATGCCTCACTTAGATTTGATGGAAAAGTATGCCTGAGACTCTATTACCTAAACTGTGAAGCATGTTTCTCCTAAATTAGAAGTAAATTCATTTCTTGATCAGCTTTTAAACTAGGCCTTAATCTAGCTGCTTTGGCTGAAAACCAGCATAATCAAGAAAGATGAGTCGGAGCAATAGGGTGCACTTATGACATCTTCTCTGCTATCGTTCTGGAGACTGAACTTAATCTAAATTTTAATCATTCTGCTCTTGTCGCAGATAGAACATCGGCTGGTCTGAGACTGTGTGCGTGCTGCCATATATGAAAAAGCAGTTATTAACATCCATTGATCAATGATCTCAATGTGAAATTAAAGCATTTCTATATTCCCTGTGGATCAATGTGGCCGCATATTTCTTCAGGAGAAGCACAGATTTATTGCAGCCTCACACGTTTCTCTAACTGATAGGTGAAACAGTTCAAAAATAGGTTGAACTGCTTCTGAATTCTGACTCTGTCTTTATGAGACTCGGATGAGATCTGTGCCGGCTCTAGTTTCTGTTGCTTACATCTCAGTTAAAATTACTGCCAGAAGTTGCAAATAGATGGGGGGGGGGGGGGGGGGCTGGAAAAGATCACAAAATATCTTTCTAGCCCCCTTCACTCTTCTCTGCTAGGTCCTTGGGGTAAATCCAGTCCATCTGGTGTTCAGGCTATCCACAATGAATATGCATAAGATAAATTTACATACAGTAGAAGCAATTCACTATGGATATCTGGAAAACCAGTCTGGCTGAGAGTGTCACAAGGATTGGGTTGAGGACTACAGCTCTAGATGTATGCCAATACTGTAGAAGGGCTAAAAGCCCACCTTTCTGAAGCTGCTTTTAAATTCTAACCCCTTATTCTCCTGCTTATATCCATTTTGGTTTTAGTCATTTCCCGTAATAAAAGATTAGAGAATTTCATTTATTTGTCCTGTTTCTAAGGGCCAATTTCTCCAAATGGGTTAGTTTTCCACATACCGCAGCAGTCATGAACCTCACTCCTAAGCCAGGGTACGTGAAGTATTATCTCAGTCTCTCTCAAATTTACTGCTAACGCTTGGCGCAGTGCTTGCGTTATGCTAAAGACAGCCACCTCCTACTGGAGTTTGTAAGATGTAACATGTATGCGTAATTTGTCAAGGTGTGCTTGGAAATCCATCTTAATCAAGCCTCTGCTCCCAACATGATGAGAAATAGCTCAGTATCTTTCTGCCACATTTCCTTGGTCCCTTACTGCCTTTCTGGATGCTTCTAAGCTCTGTGAGGCAGGGCCTGTCTCTTATGTGGATATGTATAGTGCTGCTTGTCTATTAAAGCTGTAGAAATAAGTAATAGTAGTGCTATTTACTATTTAAAATAATACATTCAAAGGGACTTATATGCTTAGTGGAGGCTGTTAAATGCGGAGGTTCTTACTCATGAATTTTCAGCAACACTATGCAGATAGTGCACCTGAAACTCCCCTCTCAACAATCCGGCATTATCTGGATAGTACCAGAACGGCGCAAGAGCATTTTGTCTAGCTGTATGTATAGTGGTGATATTCAGCTGATATTCTTATAGTTAAGTGATTTAATTTGGGTAAAAAGAAAAGCCGAATATGGCAGCGACATGTAGAGCTGCTGGTGGTCTGCGATGTTGAATAGAGTGTTTCATCAAAGAGCACTGCCAGCGTTCAAAAATATTCAATCTATCTATAATACATATCTTAAATATATGTAAAATAATGAAACCACAATTTGTTTTAAGTTTAGGATAATATACTTTTAGAAGTGGAAAGCCCTTACAATTCTATATTAATTCATTTCACAAGTTTTAGAGTTTTGAGGACGGTGTTGAGGAGTTGGCCTTGTTATTAAATTTATCTCTGTTTTGCAGTAATGAGACCGAGAGGTCAATATTCAGAAAGGTTTATGAAGTTTGCAGCACCAGCAAAAAGCTGACCGTTGAGGTTTCTAGTGATGACATAACCAAGATGGCTGCCTAGACCGCGCGTTCCTGGAGTGAGTCTGCTCAGCCTGCAGTATTTTGCTCACTCTCCGATTCAATTATCAGCTCTGAGTGCCGGGATGGCATCGGCATCAAAAAAGGCACAATTGACTTGAAAGCGTTCACATATAAAAGTGGTGAACTACTGAGCACTGATGGGGGTGACAGTAAGGCTGCAGGGCCCGATGGAGATGGCGGGCCTACCCATGGGGGACCTGTGTCTAGCGGTGGTGGAGAAGTGTCACAGATTTGGATTCCCTGCATTGAGACATGTGACATTGGTTTGTGGACCTAAAGGAGGATATTCAAGGCTTAAAAAATGCTATACAATCCTGGATGGCAGATATTCAATCTGACTTGCATGAACAGGGCCAATGAGTTGAGGATGTTGAAAGTAGGCTGAAAAAGCATGAGGAGTCTCTTGTTGGGATGGGACAGAGTGATTTGTGATGGCGGAAGCCCAGGAGGAACTTTTAGCTAAAATTGAAGATTTGTAGGACCGTTCCTGCCGGTGTATTGTCTGCATCCATGGGTTGCTTGAGGCCTCCCAGTGCATGGAATATGTGTCTTTGGCAGAGTGTATTTGCCACACGGTGGTCCAGGTGCTTCAAAATAGACTGCGCTCATCAGGCGCTTGGTCAGACAGGTGGGAAGAGGCTGAGGGATGTGCTTGTGTGCCTTCACAAGGATATGATAGTTCAAGCAGCCCAAAAAATGGGGAAAATGAAGTTGGACAATGCTAACATTGAAATCTATGCTGATCTGTCTGCTATAAGCATGTGTAAGAGGAAGGATTTCTAGGTGGTGACTCAGAGACTGCACGAGGGCAAGATGTGTAATAAGTAGACCTTCCCCTTTGGTTTGCAGTTGGTAGTGAATGGGTGGACCATGAGGGCGCAGATTTCCGAGGAAGCCCTGAATGCTTTAAAAGATGCTGGATGGAATACCTTGCCAATGTTGCCAGTGGAGCAAGTGTGCATGGAGGCACTCAGGAAATTGGTGGTAGCAAAACCCCAATGGGAGAGGTCACAGCAAGGTAGAAAGTGACTTCAGAGACAGGGAGACCACCAGGAGAGTGGACAGAGTGCACCACCATGATCGGAGCAGACTGTGATGATTGCCTGTTCTGTTTTTCTTCTTTCCTGCTGTGGATTTGAGGGAGTGAATGTGCTGTGGTATGGGGGATTGGGGGAGGTTGAGGAGGCGGGTGTTGGTTGTGAGGTACTTGGTGGATGTCTGTTGGGAGTGTAGGTTAGAGCGAGGATGAGTCTGGGGGGTTGGTTTTGGAGTTATAGGGAAACCCGTCATGTAGGATACAGCAATGGGTTTCACTGATGAGAGTTGGGAATGGGTAACTGTAGGTTTTGTTTGGTATGGGGAGTCTATGGGTGGGTACCTTTAATGTGCAGGTACGAAATTCCCCAATTAAATGCCAGTTGTTATTCAAGGAATTACAGCAACTGTGCATTCAGGTGGCCTACATACAGGAGACACATCTCTGGGCCTGAGATAAGTTTCAGGTTTGTCATAAGAAATATAGGAACACTTGGTTTGCTTCTAATTGGGTCTAGGATAATGTGAGTAGGGTTGCAATTCCACTGATCTGCAGCTTAAGATGCAGGAGGTATGCGGGGATAGGGAAGGCTGCTTCCTGCTGGTGAAAGTTTAGATGGGGAGGTCAGCTGAACACTTTTGGAAATCTTTATGCCCCAATAAAGACCAGGGGGTGTTCTTTGATTGGGTATCTCTGGTGAGGAGGAGGTTTGTGGAAGGCAAGCTTATGGTGGTTGGTGATTTTAATTTGGCTCTCGATCCAGGGGGTTGACATTTCTGGGAGGGTTGGGACAGGACATTCTCCAAACCACCAAGTCTGCATGCCTGGGCGTGGATGTTTGATTTTCTAGATGTGTAGAAGGAAAGGCACCATGGGAAAAGTGATTATACATTTTTCTTTGGAGTCCATGCCTCCTATTCGCATATAGATTATATTTGGTTAAGGACTTAATGGGGGAAGTTCAGCAGTGTCATATAGCGGAGTGTACGTGATTGGATCATGCTATGGTATGGGTGGGGTTGGAGATGCACTAGCTGAGAAGGGCGGGAGGGTATAGTGGTTAAATGATTCTGTATTGGAGAATGACACAGATTGTGACTTGATTAGGGATTGCGATACAGGAATATTTGGAGTTTAATGATAATGACTCCTGTTCCCTTAAGCTATTATGGGATTGACTTAAAATGGTGGTGTGGGATCATTTGTTTAGTTTGAGCTCATATCGGAAAAAGGAGTGGGAGAAAGAACTGGTGGAGTTATATCAGGAATTAGAGGGGGTTGACTGTCAACTCAAGCAGGACGGTCTTGATCCCAGATTGGGTAGGCGATTGGTGGAGTTACAGAGGCTTTTGCAGGAACTGCAGTTGGCTGATGTTCGCTGGGCCCTAGATCTGGTGGGACAAGAAAACTTTGAATATGGTAATAAGTCTGGGAGAGTTATTGCCTTCTAGCTTAAGAAGGTTCAAACCCGGAACTGAATTTGGAAGCTTAAGAATAAGAACAGGAAGGAGATGAGTGATCGGGCAGGGATCCAAAAGTATTTTAGGGAGTTCTATCAGGATTTATATACCCCAGAATGGAGGGCCGGAGAGGAGAGGATTAAGGAGTACCTAAGGGACTACGAAATTCCTTGTGTGTTATAGGAGGACAGATGTTTGCTGGGACACCCTATCTCTGTGGGAGAAATTCAGTTTGTCATTAAGCAGCTGCCTTGGTCAAAAGCAAAAATATTCAGGTCCAGCTGGTGGATCTGTTGGTTAGGGTGTATAATAGTTTTCTCCAAGAGCTGATCATTATGACATTACAAAATTATGACATTACAAAATGGTGAAGGGGATGGAAGGATACTCCTATGAAGAAAGGCTAAAAAGGTTAGGGCTCTTTAACCTGGAAAAGAGACAGCTGAGGGGAGATATTATAGAAGTCTATAAATTAATGAACGGAGTGGAACGGGTAAACGTAGATCGATTGTTTACGTTATCAGAATATAGAAAGACTAGGGGACATGCAATGAAGCTACAGGGTAAACTATTTAAGACTAATAAAAGAAAATATTTTTTCACTCAACGTGTAATCAAACTCTGGAATTTGTCACCGGAGGATGTAGTAAAGGCTGTTAGTGTAGCTGGGTTTAAAAAAGGTTTGGACAAGTTCCTGGAGGAAAGGTCCATAATCCATTATTAAGAAGGGACCCAGGATATCAATGCTTGACCCAGTACAAGCATTGTGGAACCTCTGTCTTTTGGGGAAACTGCTAGGTACATATCCTCATCCTTCATCAGATAACCCTGCATTGTATTTAGTTTCCCCTATTTCGCCAAGTTATACTTCCTGTTAAATGTAACGACCAGACATGTGTAAACTGTCGGATGTTTTCTGTTCAATGTAAACCGCGCTGATGTCTAATAGTGCGGTATATAAGAATTGTTAATAAATAAATAAATAAATATGACCTAGATTGGCCACTGTTGGAAACAGGATGCTGGGCTTGATGGACCTTGGTCTAACCCAGTATGGCATATCTTATGTTCTTATGACAAGGATCCCACCCTGTGTGGTACTTAACGCCCCATCTCTCTGCTAGGGATTGACCAGAAGATCCTCGTGAGGGTCCTGGTGAACAGTTTACACCCCCCACCCCCGTCTAAACTGGTGCACACCAATCAGTCTGGCTTCATTCCAGGAGACAGTGTGTAATAATGTTCACAAAATCTTCGATCTAATAGGGGAGGAGCAGACGGGGGAATCCACTTTATTGCTAACTGTGGACAATGAAAAGGCATTTGATAGGGTCTACTGTAGTACCTGAAGACTGGAGAGCAGTCAGTGTAACTCCAATTTTTAAAAAAAGATCCAGGGGTGATCCATGAAATTACAGACTGGTGAGCCTAACATCAGTACCAGGCAAAATGGTAGAAACCATTACAAAGAATAAAATTACTGAACATGTACATAGTCATGATTTAATGGGAGAAATCCAACATGGATTTAGCCAAAAAAAGTCTTTTCTTTGAAGGTGTGACTAAAGAGACAAAGGTGAGCCATTTGGTATAATGTATCTAGATTTTCAGAAAGCCTTTGACAAGATCCCTCATGAGAGACTCTTGGCCAAATTAAAAAGTCATGGGATAGGAGGCAGTGGATCAGGAACTGGTTAAAAAATAGAAAGCAGAGAATAGGGCTAAATGGCTAATTTTCTCAATGGAGAAAGGGGAATAGTGGAGTACTCCAGGCATCTGTGCTGGGCCTGCTGCTTTCTAACATATTCATAAATGACCTGGAGGTTACCAGTGGTGTGTCTCAGGGATCTCTCCTTGGTCCGATTCTTTGTTAGTGATGTTGTGGAAGGGCTGTTGGGTAAGATTTGCTTGTTTGTGGATGATACTTAAATCTGCAATTGAGTAGACACCCTGAAACGAGTAGATAATATGAGGAGAGATCTAGCTAAGTTTGAAGAATGGTCTAGAATTTGGCAACTGAAATTTAATGCTAAAAAATTCAGGGTCATGCATTTAGGCTGCAAAAATCCAAAGGAGCTGTACAGTGTAGGGGGTGAAATACTTCTGTCCACAAAAGAAGAGTGGGACCTTGGCATAATTGTGTCTGATGATCTTTAAATATCTAAACAGATAGAAAAGGCAACGGCGAAAGCCAGAAGGATGTTTGTGTGTATAGGGAGAGGAATGGCCAGCAGAAAAAAGGGGGTGATAATTCCTCTGTATAAGTCTCTGGTGCAACCTCATTTGGAGTATTGTGTGCAATTCTGGAGACTGTACCTTCAAAAGGATAAAAGCAGGTTGGAATCAGTGCAGAGGCTGGCTACTAAAATGGTTGGAGGTGTTCGTTATGTAGCATTTGAGGACAGACTTCAAGATCTTAATATATATACTTTAGAGGAAAAGTGGGATAGGAATGATATAATAGAGACCTTTAAATACCTCCGTGGCATAAATGCACAGGAGGGTCTCTTTCAATTGAAGGCTAGCTCTGCTACAAGGGGACATAGGATGAGAGTGAAAAGGGATAGACTTAGGAGTAGTATGCGGAAATATTTCTTTATGGAAAGAGTGGTAGATGCGTGGAATAATCTCCCAGTAGAGGTGGTGGACATGAAGATAGTATCTGAATTCAAAAAAGCATGGGACAAACACAGAGGTTCTCTAAAGGTAAAAAAGGAACTATTGTAGTTGATATGGAAGGGCAGACTACATAGGCCATGTGGTCTTTTTCTGCCATCATGTTTCTATGTTTCTAACAGAGTGAGGTGATCAAATTTGCATATGACACACAATTATTCAAAGTTGTTATAACATAAGAGAACTGTGAAAAATTGCAAGAGGACCTTGATAAATTGGAAAACTGGATGTCCAAATGCCTCATGAAATTTAATGTGGACAAGTGCAAAGTTATGCACCTAGGAAAGAAAAACCCAAACTACAGTTGCATGATGCAAGGTTCCACTTAAGGAACCATTACCCATAAAAAAGATTTAGGTGTCATCGTGGATGATATGTTGAAACCCTCCACCCAGTGTACAGTGCCGGCCAAGAAAGCAAATAGAATGCTAGGTCTCATAAAGAAATAAATGGAGAATAAAACCAAGGATATTATAATGCCTCTGTATCATTCCATGATGGGACCACACCTTGAATATTTTGTGTTAATTCACCGTATCTTAAAAAGGACATAGCAGAATTAGAAAAAGTACAGAGAAGAGCCAGCAAAATGGTAAAGGGTATGGAAGGATACCCCTATGAGGAAAGGCTTTAAAGGTTAGGGTTCTTCAACTTGGAAAAGAGATGGCTGAGGGGGGATATGATAGAGGTCTATAAATTAATGAATGGAGTAGAATAGGTAAAAGTATAAGTTGTTTACTCCATCAAAAAGTAGAAAGACTAGGGGACACGCAATGAAACTACAATGTAACCCATTCAAGAGTAATAAGAGAAAATATTTTTCACTCACCGAGTAATCAAACTCTTGAATTCATTACCAGAGGATGTAGTGATTATACCGTAATATTATTGCTTGGTCCGACCAAAAATCTCTGTCTAATTTTTTGATTAGCCTGGAAATATCTGGATTTGTGGGTTATATTTGTAACCTTTGTAGATATCTTTCTTTAATTAAATAAATATATAAATTGATTTAGTTTGATGATCGCATTAAACCTTGGATTATGACAGCCTGTTCATACAGTATGATGCTAAGTATTTACTGCTCAGTACTTATTTTTTTCCTGCTATGCATTTGTCCCTTCACAACAGTTTTCCTGCAAAATCCATTTGGATGGAGAAATACTAGCATGTGAAAAGAGTTCACAAAGGAGTTTTAGGAAAAAGGAGAATGGAGTGTAGTTAATAGTAATGAGGGGTGGACTGCCAATCTGTAGGTTGTAGAGGGGCACCAGAAACCCTAGCACCGGTCCTGCAATCATACCTGTACTTTGATTTTCTTTTTTTTTTAAGTTCAATTCTCCTTACCTCAAACTACAGAACAGAAAATTGAAATCACTTCCCATTGCTCTGCTCTCAGCTTCCACCCTCAAAATTAATTTCTTTAGCAAAATAACAACCCCTTTATTGTACCCATGATTCATACAGTATTTATGCTGCTTCCAGATAATCCTCTATGGCAATTCCTTTTGTTCTGACACTTCCTTTGTGATCTGGGATTCAGGTTATCCTTTTATGGCTTTGCCTCAGGTGTTTCATATAGTCACGACTGTGCTAATTGCTTCTCTTGTAATGCCACCTACTCGATAATGCAAAATTAACAAAATATTCAGAAAACGAAGAATAAGATCACTTAGGACATGGATAAATAGGTATCGATCCATTCTCTTTTGTTTATTTATTTTTTAATTTATAGACCACCACTCTCCAGCAGCTACAGAGCTATGCATAGCAATATAAATTTAATGTAAATAAATAATAATGATATTAGTAACAAGCTAAGCCAGTATTCAGTCGCCATGTTCATGCAAGTTTCCTGAAAAGCATGTCAGCAACTTCTTTTTTAATATTAACAAGTCTGTTTAATATTCTGAAAGATGAAAGTGTAGAAATGACCTGCCAAGTACTGATGTTAGCTTACTGACACAACAGAAGGCATCACAGTACAGAGCTCAGCTCACAAGGCTCCACACAGCGACCCTGTAATTATTGCTTCACTTTTACATGCATCTAATCTCGAGCATGCTGTGCTGTGTCCATGCTTCACTTACCAAAAAATATCTTTTGAAAGATAGGATTAAAGCATCTGGAAAAAAGTAATGTATTACAATATAATAGATACTATATGTGTTTTTAGGGTTATCATGCGAGCATGTGGCTCTCGATCTCCGTATTTAGTATTGATTAGATATGGTACCATCCGTCAATCATGGTGCGTCCCATTTCTCACTGGAAAAACTTGCCCCTGTCTCTCCAAAAGTAACAACAAAACAGATCAGCAGCTAAATGCAGATGCAGATTATACTTTTCCAGTTGATCAGATATTCCTTTTGCTTGTTTATGGATGTGCATTTCTTAGTGCACATTGAAGTTTATTAGTGTGTCTTAGAAATGTTAGTGAGTGCTAAATTGATTTAGGGGTATGTTTACTAAATGGTGCTAACGGCGCAGCTGCGACGTTATCGCACGATATGTGACGTTATCAATCGATAATGGCGCATTACCGTGGGACAATGTCACGTATCGCGTGATAACGTCTGCTGCGGCAGTAAGGTGCGCCGAGGGTGGAGCAAGGCCCCCCAGAGGGCGGAGGAAGGCTCCCCAGGGGCGGAGAGAAGGGGTCAATGGGTGGAGAGTGGGCGTGGAGTGGCTCCTTGCACACTAACGCTGTGAAACGAAGTTCAGAAAATTAGCGCCAGTGAAAACCTGGTGCTAGGCACATTTGCAGGTCAGAGAAACCATTTCAGTCAGCAATGTACAGCAAAGGCAGGGAAACCCAAACACGTGATAGTAGTGATACATGTGCCGGAGCCAAAAAAGCAAAGAAACAGATAAAATGACCAGAACCGAATTTTAAATCCCAATAACCAAGCTGGCCAATAGTGATATTAATGAGAAACATAAAGCAATACTATTGACAAAGCATAAAAAAGAAGATATCATGTTTGGAAGGGTCTATTCTCAGTCCCCCTACAAAGTGAATGATCCCACATTGAAATTCCACTGATCAGGGTGTTTGTCGTTTATATTGGGCAGGTTTGTTATGGCATGCAAATGTGCAGCAATAGCAGAGTGGGCACGTAGGACAGGGCAACTGTACTGATACTGGAAATGGGATACAGAGGGCTGCAGGTGGCACATGCTGTGGTCCCGCTGGGGCACATTGCAGACTAGGCAGATGCCTAGGTGGCACATAGGAATGCGGAAACTTTAAAGCAGCAAGACAGCAACTGACGAGGGTCCAACATGGGCACGAGTGTGTTCCCCACAGTGTCCCAGGGGATATTACCCAGCAGGTGCCCCCAAGGGCACAGAATATTGGCAGGTGGTGCCGGGGGGAAGCGCGCATGTCCAATGGAGGCCCCCCCACCCGAGAACCCACACCATAGGCAGCTGCCTATTGGCACACTGGCTGGCCTGGAACTGCGCACTACCAGCACCACCGGCATAAGGGCATGTCAGCATGGTGGTGGAGGGGTGCTGGTGGTGGAGAGTCAGTGGCAGCTGCCCACAGCAGACCACGGCCAAGCCCCATTTAGGCGTGTGCCGTGCACTGCAACAGGCAAGATCTGTCTGACGTACAGTCATGGTATCCCTAGGGAATGATCTGGCTCCATGGCAACAGTGTGGTGCAGTACACATAGCCAGTGTGTTCAGGGGCAGAGGGTACAGGTTCAAGTCCCAGCTGTGGCCCCTGCAAACCATGTCCCCATATTTTATGCAGTAGTAAACCGTGGTAATAAAGACAGAACCTTTCTTGCAGAGAAATGAAACATGCCATAAATGCCTATATGTCACCCTACAGAGCACAGACACCATAAACATGTGCAATCCCTAGAGCAGAGTGTCCCAACTGCAGTTCTGGAGGGCCAAACAACATTCAGGTTGTCAGGATGTCCCTAATAAATATGCATGAGATGTATTTACATGCACCACCCCCATTGTATGCACATGTATCCATGCATATTCAGTAGGGACAGCATGAAGACCTGAACCGTGTTTGGCCCACCCAGTCTGGAGTTGGGAACCTCTGCCCTAGAGCAGCGGCACAAACACCCACACCCACAGGCTCCACTATCCAACACCTCATGGAGAGTCAGGACGTTGGGCCCTGCGCAGACTAGCATCTCCCAATACTAGCAACTGCATACCTCAGCAAAGCCGCTCTAAACTTGGGAACACGTTCCACATATATCAAAAGGTTGCTATGATCAATGTCAGATAACACATCCTATGTTAAACACAATTTGTTGACAGAGATTCATCATAGCAACCTTTCTGATATCTGTGGAGTTTGGTTCAGTGTATGCTCCAGACAGTGTTTACCACCCCAGGGAGTGACCTCCAACAGTATTGCCTACCATAGCAATGCCTGCACTGTGCCCAGGACTGGTGTGGCGGCCAGGGCTGCCAACCACCTCTAACCTTGCACAATGCTGAAATAGGTGTGGGAGTGTGTGTATGTCTACCCAGAGTGTTGTGGCTGCCTACACCTTACTGAGCCCACAATGCTTGCATTGTTTCCAGTGTTTGCCTGCCAATGTGCATAATGAGGAGCAAGGTACCGTGAGTATGGCCCGGACAGGGTGGCCTGGGCAGGATGCATCTGCACAGGGCATAGGGCAATGGCTGTGACATTGTAGTGCCCGACCACCACCTGCAAGGACAGGGTGGTCACAGCATGTCATATTGGGAGGTCACTCTCACCCTGACTGAGCAGTGACCATGGCATGGCTAGGTTACCCCATAGTGCCATACAGTATGTTTTTTAGGTGATATCTATGGGTTTCCTGTTCTGGGGTCCAATCACTGACATACCTGCTTGGTGTGTGTGCTTACATCCCATTTTGGGTGCACACCGTTCCTCCAGGAACATGCACTATGTACTAGCTAGCAGACCGTCTGCAGTTAGTGTATAGAAACATAGAAACATGATGACAGAAAAAGACCACATGGCCTATCTAGTCTGTCCTTCCAGAACAACAACTACAACAGTCCACTTTTTACCTTTAGAGATCCTCTGTGTTGGTCCCATGCTTTTTTGAATTCATGTATGTATGGCTGGAGCACCTTGCAAGGTGAAGACTGACAGTGCCCACTGCTGGTCAATGTCATATGGTGATGGGGGGCATCTGAGCATGTATAGGCCCACTGCCTGTCTGCATCCAGTGCTTTGGAGGATGCCCTCTCCCCTGCAGGACCGCGGTAGCTGCTCCCACAGCCCTTCATCATGTCACTGCAAAGATGTTGAATGTGAGGCTGTTGGAGGCAGATCCTGTCCCCCCACCCTGGCCCCAAGAGGGCGGGTCTGTAGGCGCTGCCCCTTAATCCACATGTGGGTCCAGACACACCCCTGCCCTATAGGGCACAATAGGTGATGGCAATGAGGTGAGGGTGTTTCTGCTGGCAGCACAGATTGTAGAGATGCGTCACATGCAGCAAAAGAGATTGCCTCAGACAGCCATAGCAGATGAGACCCCTGAGGGATCAAACCCATGAGCTCTGGCTTGTTGGTCATTGTATTAACCAATAGGCTACAGCTCTATACATCTTCTCATAGCACTGCCATGAAGTTAAGGTTACCACGCGTAAACAGCCAATGCGCCCCCTATTGTGCGATACACAGTACATGCTACATAGATGCCGGCACGCTGACCTCCCTATATGGCATTGCTCACGTCATGACTTGGGGTTTTGCTGCTAACATTAGGATGGTGCACACATACCCCATAGCAAATAGCAGTGTGCCCCCCCCCAAAAAAAAACATCACCCCAGCTGGGAAACCTAAGGTACCCTGTAAAGTACCATAGCTGTGGGTCTACTCCATCCCAGAATGCACAGCTGACATTTACTGGGTTGACCTGCAGTTGCTGTGTAGTCAGCCTGTGCTATGAGAAGAGGCATAGCACACTGGTTAATACAATGCCCTCATAGTCACTGTTCATGGGTTCGAATACCCACTGCACCAACAGGAAAATGAGTGTTAGTAACAGTCAGACACATCCCCACAAACAGTGACACAAGCCGAATACACTATTACCTTTGTCCCATGCCCAAAGGAGAGGCCTGGCATGGTGTTGCATCTCCAAAAGTGCAGCAGAAGGTGCCCACAGCTGAGGCACAGCAGATGCAGCCCAGGCTAAATGACATAAATAATGCGATGCTGTAAACCAAAGCCAGCCACCGTAGCCACCAATCTCAGTATCCAACATGTAGTAATGCAGCCCCAGAGATACTTTTCCATGTGGCATCCGTGACACACACACATCGTGTGCGCGGCATAGTAGTGCGCAGTACAGCATATGCATGATACTGTGCATGCACAGTGTGCGTGTGTGCATCACCAACACATGGGCATTCCTCAAAATGGCGACGCGATCCCGCATGCCAGCCTTAAGCCGCCATGACTTATGACAGCTGGCAGCCCTAATATGCACCAGGTAGCCACGCCTCTTCCCAGACGCCTCAAAATGCCAGGATCTTGAACGCATACGGAGGGCATGGGTGCGCATCACAAGGCGCTTTAACTATGCAGCAGACTATCCACGTGAAGCAAGTGTATGGGGACAGGTCACTAAATGGAAGGTGTGCAATACAATATCCAGCAATCAAAACACATAAGATATGCACCACATGTGTGAGACACGTGTATGTGGGCAAACCTGTGATCAAGCTATCTGTGTATGTTGCTGTGTGCATGTATGCCAATACCCAGGAGGCATAGACATGAAAGCAGAGGTGCAGAGGGTAGCACACTGTGATATAAGCTGCTCCTGTTGCAGTGTACACCTCTGCCCAACCCCCAGGAGTTTCAGCCCCCATGATAGAGCTATATTAGGCATCCCTGTGACATGGTGGCTGATGCTATGACACATTACCAGCTGTGGTCAATCTCCAGGAGAGATCTGACTTGATCATAGAGGCCAAGTAGTCATCATGGTGCATTGGTAGCTGCTGCAGTCGGAGTACCACAGGCCTTCCCCATCCCCAGGAGGCATCAGATCTGATGACAAAGGTCCAGCAGTCATCACCGTTGGCCCCGAATGCTCGCAGACCTGCGCATAGGGGCATATCAAAAATCCTGGTGTTATGGATGTTGTTGTTGTTGCAGTTTCCCAGCTCTGCCCTAACCTCAGGAGGCATCAGACCAGCAGACACAGGTCTATTCTACATCCTGGTGTTATGGTGGGTGCTGTTGTTGCAGTTTCCCAGCTCTGCCCTAACCCCAGGGGGCATCAGACCAGCTGACACAGGTCTATTCTACATCCTGGTGTTATGGTGGGTGCTGTTGTAGTTTCCCAGCTCTGCCCTAACCCAAGGAGGCATCAGACCAGCTGACACAGGTCTATTCTACATCCTGGTGTTATGGTGGTTGTTTGTGTTTCAGGTTCCCAGCTCTGCCCTAACCCCAGGATGCATCAGACCAGCTGACACAGGTCCATTCTACATCCTGGTGTTATGGTGGTTGTTTGTGTTTCAGGTTCCCAGCTCTGCCCTAACCCCAGGATGTATCAGACCAGCTGACACAGGTCCATTCTACATCCTGGTGTTATGGTGGTTGTTTGTGTTGCAGGTTCCCAGTTCTGCCACATCCCCAGGAGGAAGCACACCAGATTCCAGTGGTCCAACAAGCAGCCCGGTGTAATGGTAGCTGATGCTGGTACAGGTACCCAGCCCCCCACCCCTCCAAGTGTCTGAGTACGGACCACAGTGGCTGCATCAGCATCCATGCGTCATGGTGATGGGTCCTGCTGATGTGGGACAGCCTGCCTAACACTGAGTTATGTGCTGGACTGCTGAGTGTATGGAGTCACACCCCCTGTAGACCACAATTGCAATGCCCCACATGCTATGTTGCCCACATGTCATGCCAGGAGATGGCAGGGACATGGGATGGGGTGGCTGTGAGGTGATACACAGGGCACATAGGTGTCGCAACACAAATGCCCAGCCTCACGCCAACACATGCAGGTGGTGCTGCCAACAGCAGGTATGGGACCTGCTGCCCATAGCAGGAGTGGCCACCATTGCACACAGACATGTGTGTCATGTAGTTTGCCATGGGCAGGGATACAGGGCACTAATGTTTGCAAACATTGCTTATCCCCCCAGGTAGAGGACCTAAGGAAGAAGGGCAGAGAGATGTGGCTACACTGCCCGGGGTACCTCCGTCACATGCAGCAGGAGGCAATGGCCATGGGTGATGGTGAGGGTCCCAGCCTATGAATTGTGCCCCACCATGTCCCAGTGGCATGGCAGCCTGTGATGCCACACACAATGTGTCTGTGTCATAACAAATGCATGACGCCCTGTTCATTTCTGACTTCTCCACAGAGGCTGCAGATGCTGGGGAAGGGACCTCTGCAGGCACACAACCTGGTGGCAGTCCCCCGCGACCACTGGGGGTCCCGAGGCGGAGGACATTCCTTCAGCGGTGGAGGATGGCATGGATGTGAGGAAGACATGGAGGGTGGGGAGGGGTGGGAGGAGGGGATGGTGGAGGGTGCTGGGGAGGTGGAGTGGGAGGGCGAGGAGGGTAGCAGGGATAGTGAGGGGAGTGGCCAAGATGGGGAGGGTGGGTGGGGCATGGAGGGTAGGGAGGGGGATCCTGTGCCTGAGGGTGGTCGCACGCCACCACAGGGCACTGGGTGCCCCTGCCACCTGTCCCATGTGCATGGCCACAGTGTCCGGCCATGTGTGGGCTCCCACACATTTCTACACACAGGGCCCATGCAGATGCCACCACCCAGACCACAGCCACATGGTGTGGATGTGGTGGCAAATGTGTGGGTCTCCTGTGTGTGGCGATGGACACCGTTATGTGGACCATGGGTGAATATAGCCATGCCATCAGGCAGCTGACAGCTTCTGTGCAGGGTATGGCTGAGGTGATTCGCCGCCAGCATTACTATGGCATGTTCACGGCACACCCCCAGCCATACCCCCAAGGCGGGCCCCCGGGTGTGTGACCCACAGTTATAGCTGTGGCCATCTCCCAGTGGCAACCTCAAAAGCAAACTGTGTCCCCCCTAACATTGGAGACGGATGTCCATGCTGGGATAACAACCAATGTGAAACAGTTTATAGAGTTGATCCGCCTGTGGGAGAGTGTTTCTGTGTTCCAATTGTTAATGTTTGTATGGCACCTACCAACACATACCCTTATTAAAACACTGTGTAGGCAGCCAAATTCTGCAATGGTCATGTGTCCTCTGTACATACATGCTGTAGCGGTGAGTGTGCCACCTGTGTGCATGTCTCAGTGTGTATTTCTGATACATACATTGTCCCTGCCTCACAACAGGCTGTGTTGAGCGCCATGTGCGCTGACAGACGTATCCCCTGCTGACACTGTGATGTAAACATGCGCTGCACCATCCACCAGACATGGACACAGGCACATTGTCACAGATAGTCAGTCTGTAGCAGGGGTGCAGCACAAGATAGGACAGTAAGGAGGTGCGGGTGTGATACCCATGATGCAGCGTATATGTGATGTATGCGGGGACCCACATGTCAGTCAGTGCGTTAGTCAGTGGGACACACTAATATGGGGTTTGGTGGGGTGAAGGAGCAGCGGCACAGTACAAGGGGGGTAAACAACTGACAGTAGCTAGGTATATCTGTACTTCATGTCTGCCCGCCAAGCATGTGCATTTAGTATGCCACCGTGTCCCTGGTTTGTGTCCAACAGATGGGTCACCCATGTAGATAGCCTGATGTGGATGATATGCGGGGACAGAGGGGGGACATACCCCACAATGTGGGCTGAACAATCAGACATGTACAGCAGGTGGCAGGAGGAGTGAGGGTGTAACACCAGGCATATGTATGGCCGTGAACACATGGCACGGTGCATGGGACACAGGGAATGTGTACACCACTCTGTAATGACTGATGCTGGTGCAGACACCCCACCAGCCTGTGACATGGTAGAGCACAGGTGACCATGCTAACCCCAATTGGGACAGCCCACTTAGGGAACCCCCAACACAAAGGAAGGACACGTGCACATTGGTGAACAAAGGTAATGTGTCATTTAATGTGGTTTACAGTCCAAATTGCATTCACACACCTATGGCCTGCGTGACCACCCACGCCCCACCCCCTCCCACGTCCCCCCATACCCCTTGCTGCTGCTGCTGCTGCTGCCGCTGCCTCTGGTGCCACTGCAGGCTGCATGATATGTCTTGCCATGGCCTCGAGGGCATCTGCCACCCGGCCTATGCCAGCTGCGATATCCACAGCAGTCCCTCGCAGCTTCCGTGTCTCCTGGGTGTTCTCCCTGGTGTCCTTGCGGAGCCCACACACCACCTGCGTGAGGGCCCGCACTGCCTGGATTTGGGCACACTGGAGCTGCTGCTGGCCACGCATCTCCAACCGCATACCAATCAGCGCCTGACATGTGCCTGTGGGAGGGGAATAAGGTGACCTGTGAGACATATGTTGCCCAAACCCCAACGTATATGACCTGCCTGTTCCCCACTGAGCCACACCAACCACCCCAGGCATGCCCAGGGGGGCATATGTATGTGTGGAGGCCCACTGTCATAGTGTGCGTGTGTGGCCCCACCGCTGTGACTGGGTGTTGGTGTGCCACAACAGCACATGCAACCATCCTGCCAGTTGCCTACCTGCAGCATCCCTGTGTGTGTATGCCGTATGTGCCCGCAGCTCCCGGAGGATGACAGGCACTGCACCTGTTAGTGCAGTGGATGGCCCTGGCGGTGTCAATGTGGGGCTCACCCCCGCAACCTCGGGCCCCTCCCCAGCCACTGTGGTGCCTGTCTCCCTGCTCTGCTGGGGTGACCCTTCATCCTCCTGGGTGGCCTCCTCCTCAGACAGCACCTCGGCCCATGGGGTGTCTGGGGCGTCACTGATGGCAACCTCTGCATGTGGTGCCTCATCAACCTCCACAGGCTCTGGCTCTTCACCACTGTCCTCCTCAGCCGCCTCGATGGCCTGGATATTACCTGGGGGGGGGGGAAACAAGGTACACAGTAGATATGGGGTGTCACAGACAGAGACGTAGAGAACATTGTAATGTAGACACATCTTTGTGTATGTAGCCCTTGCGTTCCTCTGTCTTTCTTACCTGGTCAGCCATGGGGACAGGAATCCTCCTGCTTGTTCCTTCTTCACCCCCTGTACTCCCTCCAACACGCATTGTATGCACATAACTAACCCATTTAATGGGGATGCCCCATTTTCTAACCCACATCTGGGGTGTGGACATCCAAGTCTGACCTGGAGCGTGGAGTACGCATGTGTGGGTTACACCCCGACCTTGGATGTCCTCACCACATCTCATATATGTTCAGGACATCCTGACCTATATCCATGCCTACATCTGCCCAGGGCAAGAAGGGGTGATGGGAGGGAGCTCATTCTGTCAGCCAGATATATGGAAGGTTTTGGGAAGGAGGTTTGACTCTATCCCCTATAATGTCTACGTTGTCATGGGGTAGATCAAGATCTGCCTATGGAAATAGGAAAAACAGAGCTGAGCAGGTCTAAAAGTGACAGCTCAGAGCACATGGATCAGGGTTGCTATGAGCAACCAGCAAAAACAAAAGCACCAAGTGTAGGAGCACGCCCTAGTAGGGGATTACATCATAGCATATTAGCTGATGAGAGGCAGCTGAGGGCAGGGCAGGCTCACCGGAACACTAGGAGTGACGCAGATAAAACTCACTCAGAGTTTGTCAGTAGGAGAGCTAACCAGGATCCTAGGAGGGCTAACCAGGATTCCAGGAAGAGAGCTGTTTTGGAAACTAAAGGAAAAACTTCCCACGGAGGTTCAAGCAGGGTTCCACAGGAGATAGCTGAGAGAATACCAGAGGCTGGTTACAGAGTGCTGGGTAGCACTGAACAAGAACCAGGTGGTTGGTGCCACAGAGGTATTCAAACAGGCAAACGGAAGGAACCTGTGAGAGGAAATCTCCCTGAGAACAGGTACCGGGAGGGCAGTAACTATTATCAAAGGGATACTTACCTGCCCAAAGAGAAGCATACTGTAAAAGGGAGTAGAAGGCTTGCCTGGGGAAAAAGCCACGATAAGTTTCCGTGCTCAGAAAGCTCCGAGGGAACCGAGCCAAAGAATAGGCTAATTCCTTGTAATAGAGGGAACTTTGAAAGGGAGAGTTTCCCATACACACAGCTAGGAGTGTGTGGCCCTCTGGAGGAAAACTCCACTATATACGTAACCTTCCAATTCACCCTGATAGAGAGGGGGAGAGAAGCCTTTGGAAAGGAGAGGAGGGTTTTTGCAACAATGATGTGATTTACAACCATTCTGAAGATAGCTACGGGGAAAACTATGAGGACATGGAATGTGACTTTTGTGGGGAAAGTCCTGAGGAGTTCCAAATGGAGTGTGCACTAATGTTCTCAGATAACATTTCCTCTCTATGCTGATTTGTTTAAAACAGAAATCTGTTGAGGGAAACGGATTGTGAAGAACTCACTTGTGTAAAGTACAAGGACTGTCTTACCTTTTTGGATTGGCTGAAGATAAGCACCTTTTTGTTACCAGTAGTTCATTTTCATTTGTACCAGAAAAATATGGTTTATTTCTTTTGATTCTTATGTGCAAAAGTTCACCCAGAAGGGAAATAAAATACCTCTTTTGAAAAGCCTGGCTACTCGTTCACAACTACCTTTTTGATTAGCTAGTGGGACGACAGATCCCAGGGGGCATTGTAAAGTCCCGGCTACATTAAGAAGAGGCCCCACTGAAGCTCCTTAGGCTTCCGCCTATAAGAGTGAGTAGGTGGGTGACAACGTGCAAACACTAACGGGGAATGTGGACTCAGGTAT
This sequence comes from Ichthyophis bannanicus, assembly GCA_033557465.1. Lineage (NCBI taxonomy): Eukaryota > Metazoa > Chordata > Amphibia > Gymnophiona > Ichthyophiidae > Ichthyophis > Ichthyophis bannanicus. Next base: position 1,860,471,678 of record CM066032.1, on the reverse strand, counting down.
ATGTTTCCCTAGGTCAGACACACGTGCTCCTAGGACATGGGCCCGCTACCCCCCATGGCATGCCCAGCGTGTGCGTGTTAGATAGATGTATGTGTGCTGCATGTCCCGAACATACCTGCTTGGGGATCTGCCGTGTCCAGCGCCGGTGAGAGGCCATGGATATAGATGGGACCTAGGCGCTCAGCCAGCTGCTGCTTCAGGGGCGTGAGGCTGGGGAAGAAGGGATCGCCCCCACCAGTGCCGCTAGCATGTCGGCGTTCCACAGTCATGTGTGCACGGACCCCCCTCATGATATCATTAAATCTCTTACAGAGGCTGTCAAGGTCCCTTTGTGGCCCCCCAGCCTGTGCCACGGCCCCCTGCACCTCCACCCACACCTGGGTCCATACACTAACTGTTGTGCGTAAGCTCATGCGCCCATACAGCTCCTCATAGTATTCAAGGACACTTGCAAGCAGGTTGTGGTTTTCCTGCTGACTAAACCATATCGCCCTCTTCCTCTCCCCATCCGGCACAGGTGTCTGCCTACGCTTGCCTGTGGTATGCTCCTCAGGCCACTCCTGGGTGGTGCCATCCATACCCGATGGGCCAGCAACCTCAGATGCAGGGTGTTCCAACCCTCTCGTCTCTGGGGACTGCAGCCCTGCCGTTTCTCCAGGCACCCCACCTATCGTGTCCTGCCGCAGCATGCCCCTGCTCTCCCTGTCCTCCCTCTGAATCCTGGACCTGTCTTACCTCATGTGGCCCTGCCCCTCCCCCATCACCTTCACCAGCCCTCAACACCTTAGCCACTCACTAGCCCTGCCTGCTGTTACCTCCGCCACGCACCAACCCAGCCACTCACCACCACCACCACCGCAGACCACCCTTGCCACTCACCTCCCCCACCACACACCAACCCAGCTACCTACCTCCCTCACCACTCACCAACCCTGCCGCACTCCACGCCTAACCTGTCTCTGACCCCCCCTTTCGCTTCAACAACTATAACGCACACCTCCAACCTCGTTCGCTAGCACTAACCCCTCAGCGTGTACCTTGTGTGAGCATTGATTTATGGACCTTCGGATGTCTGTGCATGTGTGCGCGCATTGCGCATGCACACTGGCGATGCATAGTGTGACATCCGAAGGTCCATAAATCAACACGCACACATGCTACACGCTGAGGGGTTAGTGCTGGCGAGCGAGGTTGGAGGTGTGCGTTATTGGTGTTGAGGCGGAAGAAGGGTCAGAGGCAGGTTAGGTGTGAACAGTGGCAGGGTTGGTGAGCGGTGAGGGAGGTAGGTAGCTGTGTTGGTGTGTGGTGGGGGAGGTGAGTGGCAAGGGTGGTGAGTGGTGGGAGAGGCGAGCGGCGGCCCTGGTGAGTGCTGAGGGAGGTATGTGGCTGGGTTGGTGTGTGCTGGGGAGGTAGGTGACACGGTTGGTGGGTGGTGGGTGAGGTAGGTGACACGGTTAGTGGGTGGTACAGTTGGTGGGTGGTGGGTGTGCTATGTTGCTTGGTCAGTGTTTGGAGGTGGAGGTGAGTGGCAGGGCTAGCGTCAGGTGGGGTGGTGAGGGGGTTTGGGTTAACAGTGTCCGCTATGACGGCCTTTGTGGTTGCTTCAGTTACAGTGGGGATGTGGGTGACTTGTGGTTACCTGAAGGGGGAGATGGTGTCCATGGGGCTGGGGCATGGGGCGGGGGTGCAGGCCCACTCCAACACCGACCTGCAGCTGTGGGGGCAGGCCAGGCAGGGGCTGTGCTGGCACGACACAGGAGGCATGCTGAGTTGCAGGCCCGCCGGCCTCGCCTCTACAGGCCCAGGGCCCGACTCCAGGGCATGAGTGAGGACCAGGTCATCTCCCTCTACCGCCTGAGCACAGGGGCTATTAGGGAGCTCTATGAGGATCTGAGACCTGACCTTGAGCCCCTGACTGGTCAGTCACATGCCATACCGGGTTTGGTCAAGCTCCTTGGTGCCCTACATGTCTTTGCCTCTGGCTGTTTCCAGTCATCTGTGGCCATAGTGGGTGGCATGAGCTGCCCCACCTTCTCACGCTGTCTCCACCAAGTACTGCATGCCATGATCAGCCGGGTTGGGAATTACATTGCATTTCCCAACACTAGGCAACAATGGGGGACCCTGCACCTGGCCTTTGAGGCATCTGCCGGGTTATCACACGTGATGGGAGCTATTGATTGCACACATGTTGCCCTGGTCCCGCCCAGAGACAGGGAGGCAGTGTTCCATAACCGCAAATACTACCACTCCCTAAATGTTCAGGTTGTATGTGATGCAGGTATGTGTATTCTGAATGTGTTCCCGCAGTTTGCAGGGTCCACCCATGACTCCTATATCCTGCGTCACTCGGCACTGTTCAGACAATTTGAGGCAGGACGATTTGAGGACTGTGTCCTGCTGGGTGGGTATTTGTCATCTCTGACATGTACATCGTATACCCCTGCTATCCGTCAGCACACATGTCTGTCCTTGATGTGTGTCCTGAGTTGTGTGTGTGTGTCATCTGTGTGTGTGCGAGCTGCTGGGGGGGGGGGGTTTGACGCCACGTCCTCTGTGCTGCGGTGCTGTGTGTTGGTGGCACACTGACATTTGACGTATAATGCCATTTGGCATTTTGTGTTTCGGTTGGCTCGGTACGACACACATGTATGCTTCCCATTTATCAACAGTGTGGTGTTGTCTATGCCATCATGTCTGCCACGGTGGGGTGACTGTTCCTGTCGCATCATCTGTTTGTGGGGAATAGCATGACCGTCACATGCTTGCACATGTGTGCATCTCTGCCCTTGTCCAGGGTGCATTGCATGTGTGTCTCTGTTGTGTTCAGGCCTGCCGCAAATACCTTTCGGGCTCTGGTGTCTGCTCATGTGTCTGCTGTGGTTCGGGTTACTGTTGTTTGCACTCCGTCTACCTCACCCGTGCTCTCTATCTCACACCTCCAGACACTGGTGCATAGTGGTTGTGTCCCATCATGTGTTCCCTTATGTTTCTGTCTGACCTGTAGGTGCTGTGGGTCTGCACGTACATTCATGTGTGCATGTGTGTGGACATCAGGTACTGTTTTAACGTTCAACATTTCTTTCTGCTAGTGACGCAGGATATGGGAGTCGGCTGTGGTTGCGAACCCCTGTGTGTCTACCACGAACACGTGCAGAGATGAGGTACAATGAGGCCCATGCCTCCAGTCGCTCCGTCATTGAGCGCACCTTTGGCATTTTGAAAAGTCACTTCAGGTATCTGGATAGGACCGGAGGGGCCTTACAATACCAACCCATGACAGTGGCAGAGATCATTATTGCCTGTTGCATTCTGCACAACATTGCTCTCAGGCACAATATCAATGTCAAAATTAATGAGGATCTGGAAGACGATCCAACATGCCCTCCTGTCCGTGGCCGTGGTGACACACATGGCGCCAGCTGATTGAGGAGCTATTTGCATGTGAGTAATGGATGTTTCCAAATGACTCTTTCGTATAGATATCTGTACTACTACTACTACTACTACTGAGCATTGGTATCACACTACCCATCATACACAGCACTGCACTGACATTGCTGACACAATGCCTGGCCATCTGAGCTTAGAATGTGGTCCAACTGCTAACACAGATGGTGTGGGCAGGGGACATCAGCGGGAGGAGGTGATTAATGTGTGCAGGTTTGTTAGGCTTAGGTGATGTGGTAGGCTGACACACAGGGTTTTGGATGGTTGTTAAGGGTGGCTGCCCTGCAGCCACAGGTAGTTCGTTCCAGGTGTCGGGTGCTGCAAGGTGACAGGTGTGTGGTCCCACATTAACAGTGGGTGAATGGCCCATAGATAGGGCCAGCTGGCTTGATGTGTGGGATGACATTTAGGGGATATGAGGGGATTGAATGGGTCATATGCTCTGATGAGCAGGGACTGTGTGTTACAGGTGTCTGTATGGCGATGCATACAGGTGTTGGCACTGTTTACATGCTCAGTAGTAGTAGTAGTAGTATTTGTAGTACTTGGGTTATGCGGGTCAGGGTACAGGGCAACCACAGTGTGACTCCATGTATAGATCAGCAGGTGCATCTTGACCTCGCCTGGGGCCTGTGAGGTGTCATGGCAGGTGGGGTGTTATTGTCATACTGTGCATGTCAGTAACTTAGCCATGCAGCGCAGTGTTGCATACATTGTGACGGACATAGATGATTTCGAGGCAGACCAGCAAGGTGTAGGCTACAGTGACCAAGTTGGCGGGTGATGAAGGGGGTCATTGACGCTTTATGTGTGTGTTCTGGGTGGATGGCAGGGACCTTGCTGATGTTATCTAGGGGGACACCGCAGGCCTTAGCTACATGATGGGTATGTGGGGGGATGGGGAGCGAGGAGTCATAGAGACCTGCTACCCTGATGACCACGTCGGCAGAAGGTATATCTAACCTATACACAGACATTGTAAGGGTTGGAGAGGGTTTAGGGGCGATGCCCAGATGTCTGGTCATGGCCATGCTCAATTCATGCAGCAGGGGAACCTGCAGCCAGCAATGTCAGGGGGAAAACTGTGGTTGGGGTGTGGCCTGCCAAACATAGCTCATGCGTGGTGAGATATCTGTGAGTCACATCAACGTACAGCTGCTAGGGATAGCCAGGGGATGTGCCTGCTGCACCAGGGAACTGGGTATGGGGCCAGGGGGATGTAGCAGCCCCTGCATAGCTCCCTTTCGTACAGCACCTGGGAGCGGGTTAGCAGGGGAGGTGGACCCGCAGGAACACACACTGAGGGTGCTATGGGAGACATATGGGGGTGGCAAGCTTGTACCTAGACCTTTGGGATGAGCACGTACAGGGTAGCACAGTGACAGTTGTGGTCAACGGTCTCGAGGGCAGCAGACAGGTCCCAGAGGGGACGGACAGGCTACAGGCCCTTGGACCTGGCCAGGAACACGTCAGTGGTGTGTTTGGGTGGGGACAATTAGGTACCGTGTCATGACGAACTGCCAGACTGTGATGGGTCTAGGGGGTTATGAGAGATGTTGACGTGAAGCTGGTATGTTTGTTGCACAGCTCCAACATGACATATGTATGTTTCCCTTGTGTTTCTCGATCCACAGGACATGCTTGGAGATGTTCCAGGTACTGTAGTGCAGTGCCAGCTGTGTGTACCTCATTCAACGTGCAGGACACTGGGGTAGGTGGACATACAGGTGATTTGTGTGTGTGGACAGTCAGGAGCAACACATGTCACAGGTTATCTGTCTACTGCACATATGTTGTGGGTGACCTATTTATCGGGCTCCCCGGTACCCCATATGTTGATGATGGCCACACATATCCACATGTGTTCATGCGCAGTTTGTCTTCTCCAGCACTGTCTCTGGGACACATCCAACAGGGCTGTGTGTGTCTACAGGTCCTAGGTGTTCAGGTGGTGGGCCCCACTTTTACTCTTCCATGACATTGTAGCATCGGCCAACAGCAGTGTATCATAGCATTTGCCAGGCCTTTAGCTCCACTATTCGCCCATTGTGCACATACAGGCCATATGTTACTGGTGCCACGCTCACCTTCTCATACTGTGTGGGTGGCTCTGTTATGATACATTGTGCATGCAGTTTGCACTATCATGTGGTGTGAGGGGTCTGTACACCTGGGGAGCGGTGGTGACTGTGCTATCTCTACCTTACTGCTGTTTACCTTGTGGACATTGTGGACATGTGTTGTGTGTTGTGAGCTGACCTATCTCTTGTGTGCTGACAGACCACTGTGCAACAGCATTTTTGTATCACAGATATCGCCATAATGTGAACATGCATCAACAGTGGCTGGACATGGTGACATGGTGATTCTACACATTTCGATGACATCTTCTCCCTTCACTGTGACGTGTTGTGGCCTTTGAGCACCTCAGGGGATCCCAAACTTACACTTGCTGCAAACACACGGTAGGTTGCACCTTTGGTCTTTTGTGAATGACATCAGCCTTTACATGTTAATGATTTACTGTCTGTCTCATAGACATTTCCTGTTGGGTCTCTGTACATGAACGCTAATGCACATGGGGTGGAGCTGTGAAATGCCTGTGTAACATGGGCATGGACATGGCCATATCCATGTGACATCCTCGTCTGCGGTTCCAATCCAAAATGTCCCCAACATGCAGTATGTTCTGTGTTGTGATCATGTTATGTTTGCCTGTGTGACGTTTCCTTACGTACATATTGATATTTGACTCTCTGCAATTTGGGCTGATGTTGCAAGCAGCATATCAATACATTGTTTATCCTCTTCTGACACAGGGCAGTGAACACACAAAGCACATCTACTACAGTGCATCCGGCGTCACCATCACCCACCTGTTGGAGGACACAACAACACCATGGAACTATCCCTGGGAAATGGCGCCATAGGATGTTTGACCTCTGCGAGTGAGACACATGCCTAGGATGGACAGTATTATTGTTGGACTACTACTTTAGGCATGACAGGCCTGTCCAACACACCGTTGCTGCTGTGCTCTGGCTGGGTGTCGTATTCATCACAGGGGACACACATGACCTTTCCAGTACTGTGGCGTATTGGGATGTCACACTTGACTATGCATGCCCAGGGTTTCAGGGACAGTCGTAACATGACTTGTTGGATTGCAGATACCCTTTGCACTTTGTACACTGTGTATTGGTCCCCACGTGTGCAGCAGGGACTGACATTGTCGCTGTATGTTGTACATCCTTCTGACATTGTGTTGTTGTGTTTTGCCTATGTGTGTGACATGGAACGCAGGATACACTCATCTGTTTGTCTGAACATGAGCATACAGCCATGCGTGTGGCACAGGGGGGGCAATGGAGAGGTCCTCTTTTCCATGTCCACCTAGCCTCCACTTAAACATGACACAGTATTTGCCACGACACCACTTTACTGCACACCAGCATTTTGGATTGCAGTTTGTAATCACCAAGGGTGTTACAGTGCATTTGTGGCATCACTGTATCATGTTTCAACTTACACGGTGCATGTGCATGTGACTATGTTGGTGCAACACAGCATGTTGCAATATGGCTTCTGTGTGGGTTACTGTAAAATGTTTGACCTTTCTTTCCATCTCCATATACAGGTTATTGTGTCTGTTTACTGTACAGACGTGACACTCTGCATTGATTTGCAAACCTAGCATTGCATGTCTGTACAGTCCTATTTATCCCCTGAGGTAACGACACTCACATTGCCCCATTATATTTGGAGTGTGGCAGTGTGAGTGTCCATTTTCTTCCTTCATTTGTGCATTCCATGTACTGTGATATATGTGTACAGACACTGTATCCACCCCAACCAGTGCAGGGGGACCTTCTGCATAGTGTTATCTCTGCATGTTTTTGCAGTTTGTTTCATTTGAATTCTCTGTGTTCATGTGCCTCTGCTACCTGTTAGCATATCCTCATTGTGCATTTGATGATTGTTTAGGGTTACATTGTTGCAGCTTTGATTCCTATATCAGGCATTATGTGACAGCTGTAACATATATTTCGCTATGTGTGTTTACACTTTCTTACTTTTAACAACATATGCTGTTTCATTTGTGTGCCTCCTGTGTTGGCAGACAGATATGTTTTAGGGAACAGATCATAATTGATGTGTGTTGGGCCCTCATCATGCACCGCCTACTGTCTACATACACACATATGTAACTAACACATTTGGGGCATGCAGCAGCATGTGGGGGTGGGGGCCCAATGCATACTGCACACCATGCACCTGATGCACATTATCTCTCCTGCCCATCATCTGTGGACGGGCCAGTGACAATTCTGTAACATGTGGGTTGCTGCCCTGCAATATGTGTTCTCAGATTTTCACCTGGGATCCAATCACCTTGATATTATGATACGCAGTATCTACACTTTCTCTGATGATTAACCAAAATAAAAATATGTGTTGGACGTACATTTGTCTCTGCTGCTGCTTGAACACACTGACACACGTATTTAGTGATTTCCTGGGCATGTACATGGCCCACCTGTGCTTACATCCTTGTACGGTGCCAGCTGTCTATCTGTCAGCCGTCTCCCACATCACTGGGTGTTACAGGTTCCCATACACACATTTTCTTTGAGATAATATCTTTGCATTGTGCTTGGTGTGGTTGTTTGGGATAGTGGTTACGGACATGTGTTGTAACACCATAGGTTGCAGGTTTGATTCCCACATGGGTGTTTTTTTGTGTGTTATTCTAACCTGACCATGAGCTAACTACAAGGTTCATCACCTATCCACACACCCTTCCACCTCTTCACTGTACACCAAAGTGTGCCCTCTGTGCTGCCTATCTATCACAAATTAGCTGTTACATATGTCTCTTTCTTTGTAGTGTTCACATAGGTAGTCTGTTTGGGGGATTGGCATTGCTGTGGTTTAGCTGATCTGTGGCACACCTGTTTGCAGGTTCAATTCTCACATGCTCTGCTTCTGTTCTGTTCCATATTTTACCCTGATCCACAGAGCATCCCCTGCCGCCCTTTGGGTTTAGGTTCTTTCCTCTTTTGCATGCTGTATCCACTGCATAACATTTCATTGTGTGTGTGCATGTAGTTATATGTGGTTCTGGTCCCAATTACAGACTATGATTTGAGCTGTACACACCAGATCTGCATATGCTCTGCTCTGGCGGCGGTGTAGCTTTGATTTTCAGATCCTCCCTCTCTCTGTCGCTCGTCTCGCCCCCCCCCCCCCCTGCATACCCTGAGTCCCTGTTAGTCCGCTCCGACTCCCCCACCCCACTCTATTTCCTTCTCGTCTATGCCCCTCCCTCTTTGTGCCCTGACCTCTGGGATTCCCTCCTGCTTTCCATATCGGACTCTGTCCTCCTGTCCCCTCACTTAGTCGTTCTCGGTGATTTCAATGGTCACCTGATCACTCCATCACGTGTATGTGACAAGGCCCTCTCCTCTCTTTTTTCTGACCTGTCCCTTGTTCAACACGTATTCTGCCCAACCCACGCTTCCGGTCAGACCTTGTACCCGGATCTCACGCTCGACCCTTCTCCTTACTCTCCTTCTCGTATCCACTCACTCCCTGTCCCCTGGTCTGACCACCTCTGTCTCCTTTTTTCCCTTCCCTTTCCCTCTCCCAGGAGAGTAGGTACCCCTTCCTCTGTCCCTTCAGTCCCTCCTCTCAAGCGGCACATCACCCCACACACTTTACACTCCTTCCCTCTTTCCCTCCGAATTTTCCTCGCTCCCAGTCGACCAACAAGTGGACACCTGGTCCTCCACTCTTTCCTCTGCCCTCAATACACTAGCCCTCCTTCGTCCTGTGTCCTTCCGCTCCTCTTCACATAACCCTTGGTATCACCCCGGGCTTTATCTCCAGCGCACTCACCTTCGTCGTACAGAGCGCCTTTGGAGGAAGCACCGGTCGGCAGCCTCTTCTTCAGCCTTCCGCCAAGCACATTTCTCCTATCGCTTCATGATAGCCTCGGCCAAGCGCTCATACTACTCTCACCTCATTGACACTTCTTCTAAATCCTCTAGACGTCTGTTACACGTCCTCAGATCTCTCTCCTCCACCTCCTCCTCCACGCCCTCTTGTCCCCCCCCCCACTCTCTCCCTAGTCCCTCTACCCTCGCATCCTTTTTCTCTGATAAAGTCCTCTCCCTCCGCTCTTCCTTCCCCTCTTGCCCTTCTCCCCTTTCTCCCCTTCCCGACTCTCCTACTTTCCCTGCTGTTATTTCCCCACCCCCTTCCCACACCTTTCCACACATTTGGCGCTCTTTCTCGCCTATCTCCTCTTCTGAGCTCACCAGAGCGATTTCATCTGCTCACCAGACCACCTGCCCTCTTGATCCCGTGCCTTCGTCTTGGCTACTCAATTCGGAGCTCGGGCTGTCCCCATTCATTCTTTCTATTTTCAACTCCAGCCTCACCTCCGGTCGTTTCCCGTCCAGTTGGAAACATGCCATCGTCCGCCCTCTCTTGAAGAAACCTTCCCTTGACCCCGTCATCCCCGCCAACTGGCGACCAGTCACTAACCTCCCTTTTCTTTCCAAAATTCTTGAAAAGCTTGTTTTCACTCAACTCACTTCCCACCTGGACTCCACCTTTGCACTCCACCCACGTCAATTGGGCTTACGTCCTGGACATAGCACAGAGACTATCCTCATTGTTTTACTCTCCGAACTCCACCGTGCTCATGACCGTGGCGACTTTTCTCTTGTGGTGTCTTTGGATCTCTCTTCTGCTTTCGACATGGTCGACCATCGCAATCTTCTCACCCGCCTGTCTGATTTCAGAGTACACGGCACCGTCCTGCAGTGGTTCCGTTCCTTTTTGTCTTCCCGCACTTTTTCTGTTCACTCTGGCTCCTCTGCCTCTCTTCCTTTTCCCTCGACCTGTGGTGTTCCCCAGGGGTCTATCCTTGCCCCGTTGCTTTTCAACATTTTTATGGCCCCACTTGCCTTGCTCATTCAACAATTTGGTATCTCCGTTTACATCTATGCTGACGATATTCTTCTGGTTCATCATACCTCTCCCTCCTCCCCTGATCTCGCTCCACTAAATCTCTGTCTAGCTTCCATCGCCTCATGGTTCGATCTCAATTTCCTTCATGCCAACCCCCTTAAGTCGTCTGCAATCTGGTTTTCCTTCGGACTTTCCCCTCCCGCCCTGGCACCTTCTATGTCTTCTCGTTCTATTCCCCTGGTTTCGACTCTTCATTATCTGGGTGTCACTTTGGACTCTTCTCTTTCCTTTCATCAACACATTTCCTCTGTAGTACGTTCCTCCTTCTTCCACCTCCGTCAAATTAGGGCTGTTCGCTCGTTTCTCCCCCCTTCATCTGTTATCACTCTGGTCTTGTTACTGGTTATCACACGTCTGGATTATTGCAACGCCATCTATGCTGGTCTTCCTTTCTCTCAGCTTCGTCGTCTCCAACTCGTCCAAAATACCGCTGCTCATCTCGTTACCTGCTCCCCCGCCCGTTCACATGTCACTCCCTGCCTTCTCGCCCTCCATTGGCTTCCGGAGAAGTTCAGATTTGTTTACAAATTACTCATCATTACACATAGAGATCTTCACTCCAGCACCCCCCAGTATCTGGCTGACATCATTCGTCCTCAACCCTCCCCACGCCTTCTTCGCTCAGCACATGGCAATCGTCTTTTTCTCCCCTCCCCTTCTCACGCACGTCTGGAACTCACTCGTCACTCCGCTTTTTTCTTCCTAGGCCCCGCTTTATGGAATTCACTTCCTCTCTCTCTCCACACTGAACTATCTTATCCCCGCTTTAAAGCTCTCCTCAAAACCCATCTCTTCTGTCAAGCTTTTGATCTCTCCCCCACCACCGATGGCACTCTGCCCCAGGCCGCGCCCCCCCCCCCCCACCCTCCATAGCTTTCCCGCAAGTATTTTTTGACTAGCCCTTCCTCATCGTCTCTCCCCTCCCCTACCCTACTTTCCACTTTATGGACCTCCTTTGTTCTCTATCTTCTCTCTGCCCCTCTCTGTCCTCTGTCCTGTTGTTATTGGCGTTCTTTTCCAACTTTATTTCTCAGTAGCCTTGCTTTTTTTGTATTGTACACTGCCCTGACGCTATGGCTTGGGCGGTCTATCAAGCCTTACGAATAAAGATAAAGATATGCATTCCATCATGGTTACTGTTGGAGGTTTGCCTATCCTGGCAGCCAGCAGGCTTCTTGTGTCATGCCCTGCAGTATTCTTGTATGCAGCCTTTGCTACTGACCTCACGCTGGGGGTGTAGCCTACCGGTTTGTGCACTGACATTTGTGCTAATGGTCATAGGTTTGATTCCCTTCTTTCATTTGTATGCCTGTCCTGCACAGCTACTTTTCATTCCTGTAACAGTCATATCTGTGCAGATCTGTGATGTTAACACATTGAACCCTTATCACAGTTGCCATCCATCCTTCTGTCCTTCTATGTGTGTCTGGCAGCTGTGTGCCGTCCTGCCCTGATGTGCAAGCTCCTACCCCATGTCCTGCACTGGTACACGTTTCTGCATTGCAGCTGTTCCTGTTTGCCTCTCCTGTGTGTGCTGTGCATGGCACTGCTACTCCTCTGTCCACCTGTCATAGCACCTATCTTGCCACCTCTACCTCCTCTGCTGGACACATCTTCCCATCCTCTGCCACACACTGTCATTGTTGCATGGTACATTACTATCACCCTGTGCATCACTACAGCTGGCCAGGATATGTTTGTCCATTTTTCAAACTGTCACATGGGCTGAATGCAGATTTCTCTGATCCATCAGCTCAGATCTACTTCCTTCCATCACTTGTGCATTATCTTTCCTTGGTGCTCTGTGCAATGTTGGGTTACATCTGTGTTTGGCCCATACCTTTCTTGCTTTTCAACTTGGGGAAACTTACTGCCCTTGGCCAACATGTCTTGAGTGCCTTATACATCCTTGTGGCATCTTTAGCCACACCTTAGATTCAGCCAGCTTATGGGGCACCTAATATGGTGCCTTGGGGGTTGACAACCTTTCAACATGCCCTCTGGGGCACATTATGACCCACCTTGGCTGACGTGGTGGTTTAGGATGTGCCTTCTGGGGTACCCTGAAAGGTGCATTAGTTTATGGCACTGGGGTGTGCGTATTTTTAGCTAGCAGCACAAATTGTTGGGCTGTTACGAGCAGGAAAAGGAATTGCCTTGGTCACCCTTATTCATTAAGCCCACTGGGGGACTGACCTCATGACGCCTGTTTCAGCAGTCATTGTATTAACCAGTGTGCTATACCTCTATTGCTGTGATTGCAGGTCAGCACGCGAAGTTAAGGTTGACGTGCGGTAACGTGTGCGGCTCCCTCTATCACGCGATAACAGACACGGCGCACTTTATCACGCGATAACCCGTGATTGCTACCTTAAGACCAGAACGCCCACTCCTTATATGGCATTCTTCACATTATCGCTGCAACTAGTGCCGGTGACATTAAGACGGTTTAGTAAACATACCCCTTAGTGTACATTAACCTACAAATTGACACATGCTAAAATGCTCTAAGAGGCTAAACTTTTTTGTTAAACAACATAAGACAGGGAAATACCTCAGATGGCATAGTTACTCAAAAAGCTCCTAAGGAGGTGACACAAATTATCAACTCAATAAGGTCGCAACTTTATAGACGACTTCAGCATGTGAAGTGGCATTTCATACTCGCAAGCAGGCTCTTCTAGACTTGACTGTGGGTTTATATGAATAAAAGTGGCTACTAGGAAAATATGGTGCCTACGTTTGTATGATCTGTGTGTAGAAATTGCCTGGCATGGAGAATGGGCACAGCTGGTGGAAGACTGGCACTATGCATGTATCTTACAAAATGCCCACAAGCAACAGTTCTTGCCAGCACGCACGTGCATAAAGCTATGCCCGAATTGGAGAAAAGAGACTATCAGGGGTTTACCGGGAGGCTGCAATGAGTGAGTGTGCTGCCAGCTTGTAGACTGCCTGCTGATCGGGGATCCTTGTGCCTCATCCTTCCCTCCCACCTTGGCAATAGTGCTAGCTCCAGCCGTTGCTGCCACAGCCATTGCAGCGTCTGGTCAAGCTTGGCGGTTCCAAGTGCAACAGAGCAAGTAGTGTCTATGCCGGCTCTGGACATCACATTTCAGTAGGAGCAGAGTGTGCATCGGGAGTGGTAGGATGCCAAATTTGCCTGCCTGAACCAAGTCCCCCCCCCCCCCATAAAGTGCTGTGTGCAGAAGACTTGAGTAGACTGAAAGTCTGTGAAGCACAGCTTCAGAAGCATGGTTATATTTTGGCTGTGCTGAAGTGATTGCACTGTCCCCTCATCAGGATGTGCCTCCTGGACTCTTGGGACTGAACATGTGGTTGATGAGATCCTTTGTTTCTTTTATTGACCTGTGGGTATTTTCTCTTGGTCTCATGCATTTGGTAAATCCTGAGGAAAGGAGGCTGTGTTGTTATCTGAGCTCTTACTCTCTTTGGGTCAGTTAAGAGGGTGGTGGAGGTGAGCTAGCAGTCTGCATGGGACATTAGGATCGGACAGTCTGAATTATTCTTACTGCCTTGTTGGACGTTCTATGGCTGACAAAGTTTCTTATTCCTCTGCCCTAGAAAAGTTCTCCAGGAACCCTGAGTCTCCCGGCTCTGAGATGTCTTCTGCAAGGGTGACTCCTGCAGGTCCTGACAAAACTGCTCTGGCATCTCCAGCCCCAAAAGCTGACCTGCTAGCAATCCTACAGCAACCCCAGCTCTTCACAGCAGACTTGCCAGGGCAGTGACAGATATTAGGGCAAAAATTAAACTCTGGACGAAAGAGTTACCTAGATGAAGATTAATACTGGGGAGCAGATTGATGCTACCGCAGTGTTTCAGTCCAAGCTGACTAAGTTACATATGCTCACGGAGGATCCCCAAGAATTCCATGAAGATTTGGAGAATAGACAGCATTGGAATAATATCAGAATCTAGGGGATGCACAAAGTTTCAAGTGAAAGAAGACACAGGGCAACTTGTACAACAGCTTTTCACCTTCTGTGTATTGGGAGTGACTGACCCTCTTAGGCTGGAAAGAGCTCATAGGGACGCAGGTCCCAAATCTGGGATCAGCTACTGACCTTGCCCTATTGCTTGTTTTCATTACTACAATGGCAAACTGGTGCTAATCAGGAGTCTGAAGGGGAAGAAAGCACTATCTTTTTTTTTTTTTTTAAGGGGTATGAAATTCATCTTTCAAGACCTTTCGGAGTACACCTTGGAAAGAAGGAAAAGCTTCAAGCCCCTTATCTAGCTTCTTCAAGAGAATGAAATCAGGCTGTTCTTTCACCTTGATTTTTGAATTTGAGAATGTGCAACCTAAGATCTCTGACCTTGAGGACTGCCCGGAAATGGTGGACTGTTTGCAGCAGGATGCCCTGCACACGTCCAGTGGGATTAAAGAGGGTCGAGAATGGAAGGCTTTGACTCCTAAGAGGCACAAGGTTCCTAGTTCCAGGAACAAGCTTGATGCTGTTCCTGAGAAGCATCATAGAGAAGAAATGGACACTTCTAAGCCATCCTGAGAGTCTCTGATTTTCTGATGTTCTCTTTTGTGATCTCATTCTTTTCTGCATTTGTCCTCTTCTGATTCTCTACGATGGCCTTGGAGGGGCCATCCCCCCCCCCCCCCCCGCAGTTATGGGGTGGTTTGGGTAGTTTTTCAGGACTATAATTGGTTGCTTTAGTGAGGTGTTGGTGTTATAATTTTAAACCTATGAGGGGCTGGATACTGGAGGAGCAAATTTGGAATGTATGCGTGAGTTTTTGTTTTTTGCTGGGTGAATTTGGAGGGGGCTTCTTGCAATTGTATTCAGTCACTACGTGTGAGATCTGTGTGCTTTGTAATGGGTGAGTGATGTGGGGTAGAGGGATTGGCTGTAAGTTACCCTTAGGAGAGGGAATATTTTGTTGAGGTGGGGGATGTCGATAGGGTTTAGTATCATGATACCCCAATGGTCATGCTGTGCTCTGGCCTTTTCTTAGTTGATTGTTTGTTGGATGGGTCAATAGTGCTAAACTGGGGAAGGGTGATGGGGGTGGGATAAGGCATTTGATCTATTTATCAAGATCTGATGAGTGTATAGTAGCACACAGAGGCAATTTCTCCAAAAGGGTTACTTTTGTGCATACCATGACTGTCATGAACCTCACTTCTAAGCTAGGAGCTGTGATGGGTAAGGGTTAGATTCGGGGCAGTTTCTCCAAACGGCTTAGATTTGCGCATACCATGACAGTCATGAACCTCACTTCTAAGCGAGGTCATGGGAAGTATGATCTCAGTCTCTCAAATTTGCTACTAAAGCTCGGTGAAGTACTTGCATCATGCCAAAGAGAGCCTCCCGCTAGAGTTCGTAAGATGTAACATGTATGGGTAGCTTTGTCAAGAAGGGCTTGGATTAGCTGTATGAGTGGTGAGGTGGCTAAGTGGTTGGTGAAGAGTGTCAGTGTGAGTGGCAGATGGAAGCAGTATGGAATGTTAAGGGCTTTCATAGTCCAATAAAGCATAAGAGGGTGTTGGCACAGCCGAGGAGAGAAAAGGCTGATATTGCCTTGTTGCAGTAGTCTCATTTATCTGGAAATGGTCATTCACAGCTAAAGTCCATGAGGTTTCTCCAAGTATTTGCAGCAAACTACTCCTCTCATAAAAAGGGAGTGGTGACTCTTGTTGGCAAGAACTGTCCTCTTCAGGTATCAGACCATACTGCAGATGTGGAAGGCAGATTTATGATTTTGCTGGAGAGGCTTCATGGAATTTTCTTCACAATTGTTGATGTCTATATTACCCTGGCGCAGATTGTCTTGGCTCTGAAAAAACTGTTTGAGGCAGTGAAGTGCAATCTAAAGGGAAAATTGCTGATGGATAGAGACTTTAACTGTGCGATGACAGGGATTGTTAGGCCAAAGGGACAAAGGTCCAGGCTGCAGCATCTCTACCTACAGAATTGTGGTTTATTAGATGGGTGGATAACCTTGCACCTGGATGAAAGGGACTTCACATGTTACAGCTGTGGTCAACATTATTGGCACCCTTGCATTTTTGGTATGCTGTGTACAATATTTTCAGAAATAATTTGAAATATTCCAGCTGTATGTCATCATAATATTTTAAAAGTATGTTCGAAGGTATACAAAAAAAAAGATGTCTGTGCAACTTAGATGTAGCAATTTCTCAGAAAAAAACTAAATATGACCTGGGCAGAATTAATGGCACCATTCACTAATATTTGATTGCGCAATCGTTGGCAGGGCCAGAGATGAAGCCTGACGTACAGACTCAGGTAATTTGTTCCAGGCATAAGGAGCAGCAAGGTGAAAGGATCAAAGTCTGGAGTTGGCAGTAGAAGAGAAGGGCACAGATAGAAGCAATCTGAAAGAAGAGCAGAATTCCCGAGGAGGGGGGTGTAAGGAGAGATAAGAGAGGAAAGGTAGTGAGGAGCTGCAGAGTGAATGCATTTATAGGTCTGCAGGAGAAGTTTGAACTAGATATGGAAACAGATAGGGAGCCAAAATCCATGTTGGCTTTGTCCCATTAAAACCATATCTATCTATATGTCCACTGATTCTGTTATTTATAATCCTTTCTACCATTCTGCCTGGCATTGATGTTGAGCTCCCTGATCACTCTTGGAATCCTTTTGAAAAAAATGGTGTTAGTTTGGCCATCTTCCAGTCTTCAGCTATTACAGACAATTTTTAGTTTACATATTACTAATAGTAGGTCTGAAATATTCATTTTTGAATTCTTTCAGCACTCTGGGATGTATATCATCTGGTCCAGGTGATTTGCTACTCTGTCAAATTGCCTTATAACATCTTCCAGATTCACTTAGATTTGTTTCAATACCTCTGCTCCATTGCCTTTAAATGTCATTTCTGGCATGGATATCTCCCCTACATCTTCTTCAGTAAAGGCTGAAGCAAAAAATTCATTTAGTCTCTCTTTTTATACTTCCTTTATCCCTTTATCCTCTAATGGTCCAAATGACTCCTTCATAGGCTCATGCTTCAACTGTACCTTAAAAAGTTTTTATTCTGAATGTTTTCTGAAACTATACAACACAGCACTGTACATCTACACATAAGAGACAGTCCCTCTTCTATACAGCTTACAGCCTATTCAAGACAGGGGCTAGGGTAAACTAATATGGTGGTAAACGGGAGAATAGGGGGGTCAGGATCCAAAGGCAGCATCGAAGAGGTGGGCTTTAGTCTGGATTGGAATAGAACCAAGGATGGAACCTCGAGCACTGGCTGAGTTAGTCTAGTCCAGACATACGATGCAGGAAGATGGAATGAATGGAGTCTGGAGCTGGCAGTGGAAGAGAAGGGCACAGACCAAAGCGATTTACCTGATGAGTGGCGTTCCCGAGAAGAAGTTTAGGGAGCGATGAGGGGCTATATATACCAGGAGTCAAAGGAGGAATGAGTCTTTTAGAAATAGATTAGAGAGCTGCTACCTCAGGGCATGGGAGGGCCTGGGGGGCCAGGGTTATTCCCCGCAGCCTGACCCTGGCCTTAGGAGGCCAAATAGGGGGTCGGGCTATGGGGAATAAGCTTTTTTTCTGTGGCAGCTGGCATCGCGGCTTTTAAATGGAGCTGCGGTGCCATGGCAACATGACACCATGGTGCCGTGTCTCCATTTAAAAGCCTGACTGGGCTATCCAGGCAGTGCCTGTACATGTAGGCCAGGACTGAATCGCAGTCCCAGCCTGCATGTACAGGCCTGTTCGTGATTCTGATCCCGCGGGGCTAGACGTGCCCTGCGGGATCAGAATCGCGATCCCCTTTGTATGTCCAGCTAAGACCAGACGTACAAAGGTGATATCCATGCAGGTCAGAATCAGGCCCATAGCAATCTGCATAATTTAGGACAGCACAAAAAGCTGTGTATGCAGACTGGCTATCCAGAGTGCAGCTCAGTAGCACTGCTGACTAACTAATGACCATCCTGGCTGCTGAATCCAGCCGGTATCAGGATATCGGTGCTCAATATTTAGATTCTTGTTAACCCCAGCAGCCAGCATTTAAAAATAATATTTAAACTACCAAAGTTTAAATATTACTCAGTTTTTCACCAAAATGAGCCTATCCCATGCAAATATTTTCTTGCAATTCCCGTTCATTTTAAAGATATTGAAATGACTTCAGAGGAATAATCTGTGCAATAAAGTCCACCCAAAATCAAAATCTTAAGGTGTAGTTATGCTTTAGGGAAAAATTGTCACTTTGCGAAATTCCCATCACTCTTCGGTTATTTGAACATTATGAACATACCAGAGACTTACGGCTCCCAACTGGCTCCAGATTCTCAGCACAGGTTGATCCACTCTTGGCTTTTTCGATTGCATGCAGGAAATTTGCAGTTCTGATTTCCCTACCACATTCCCTAAACAAACAAGAACTACAAGTCCATGGATCATATTGTCTGAAAACCCAGTACTCATTGACAATTCAACAATGACGGTTTTACGTGAATGAGCAATCACACTGGAAGTTCCTACCTCCGGGCAGGGATCATTCCATTGCAAATTGATTGAGTGCCTTTGCCTCCAGTCCTGGGCACTTTGTAAGCAGCATCCCTACCCTCTACTTAAGGAGAAGGCCTGGCCTGATGGTCAGAACAATGGGTCTAGGGGGCATGTCTACTAAAATGCACTACCTGGGTAGCTTGGGTGTAGTGTGTGTTTGTGGTACCATACTACAAAGGCAACACACATCTGGGCGGGACGTAGGCATTCCATCACAGAGCTCCTAGCATGGGGCCTCAAAAGCCTGTGCTGCTGGCACTTGGCAAGAAGCAACTACCAGCAGCACAGTGGGTGACGAGTAGGTGCTCCCCATATTGGCATTAAAGCGCAAGCTGTGCTAGATTCAGAGAGGCAGCTGGCTCCACCCCGAAGCATCTAGCACAGTGACCTGCACTTCTACGCTTTTCTAGCTTTCTGTGCGCCCCGTCTCCACTGTCCTATCATGAATTTTGGTGTTCCTTTTCTCTCTTTGCAGCATGTTTTTGGTTTATTGTACACCGCCCTGACGCTCCAGCCTGGGCAGTTTATCAAATGAAAGAATAAAGATAAAGTAATGTGACCCAAACCTGAGTTACTAGCACAGGGCTTAGTAAACATGGCCCTGAAAAACGACGGTTCAAATTTCACTTTCTCTTACTGCTTCAGGTAGTTGCTTAGGTTCAAAGCTACTACTACTACCACTACTACTGAGCATTTCTATAGCACCACAAGAGGTATGCAGCGCTGCACAGACACATGTAAAAGACAGTCCCTGCTCATCAGAGCTTACAATCTTGTCACAACACAATAGCTGTAGACACGGGATACATCTAGGGGGCATGGTAAGGAAACACAAGGAGATCAGATGAGTCAAGATCCGAAAGCAGCAGCGAAGAGGATTTAAAAAAGGACCAGAGAAGGTGCCTGATGTCATTTGGTAGTTTGCTCCAGGCATAAGGAGCAGCAAAGTGAAAGGAGCGAAGTCTGGAGTTAGCAATAGAAGAGAAGGGCAGATAGAAGCGATTTGCCAGAAGAGCGGCGTTTCCGAGGAGAGGTGTAGGGAGAGATAAGAGAGGGAAGGTAGTGATAAGCTGCAGAGTGAATGCTCTTATAATGAAGTGACTTGAAAAGAGGGGTAATATGGGCATGATGAGGGCTGAGCAGATTGAACGGGAAAGAGATGATTCAGAGGGAGACCAGCAAGAAGTAGGTTACAATAGTCTAGATGGGAGGTGTCTTAGTAGTGTGTTCAGAAAGGAATGGGTGGATTTTGTTTTTGTTACAGAGTAGGAAACAGCAGGTTTTAGCTATCAGTTGGATGTGTGTGGAGAAGGAGGGAGAGGAGTTAAAGATGACCCCAAAGTTGCGAGCTGAGGAGACAGGGAGGAGTAGAGAGTTATCCACAGAGACTGAGAAAGGAGGAAGGAGAGAGGAGGGTTTAGGGGGAAAATAAGAAGTGCCGTTTTGGCCAGGTCAGTTTCAAGCGGTGGTGAGACATCTATGTACAATGCCAGAAAGGCAGAGAGAGAACCAGGCTGTTTGTGGAACGGTCTTATTTTACCTATTTCCTAAAAATATTTGAGGATTGTTTGGAAAAGCAGATCAAAAATCTAAGGGAACAGAGGCTAGCTAGGGAGGAGAGCCCAGATTTCTAGTATGGCGCAGCACACCACTCCCTATGAGACTGGCCAGTTTGTAAAACTCTTATTTCATGCACCATTGATTTTGAAAGCATATCTGCATTTTGTTCTACTGGGAGTCTGCAGTTCTCTCCCTTGCCTTAGAGCAGTTATTAGTGATATGAGAAAAAAATTGTTCTCCCAGGGCAAGCAGGATGAGTCAGCCACAAGTGGTGACGTCATCCGACGGCGCCAGAGACGGAAGTACTCTCATTAGCCCAGAAGGCTTTAGCCTTCTGGGCCTGACCAGTAGCCCCACCTCCCGATCCGCCCCTAGCTGGCCAGTCTTTTGTCTTCCGCCTTGCCAGCAAGACGTTTTTTATTTTCACTCTCAGACAACTGAATTAAACTCACCAAAAGAATGAAGAAACCGGGTTTTAAAAAGTGCCCGGGCTGCTCTCGCAAGATGGCCAATTCAGACTCGCACCAGTTGTGCCTCCGATGCCTCGGATCTGAGCACTCCATTGAAAACTGCCCTGCCTGCGGCCGCATGTCACCCCGGGCTTTGAAATCCCGTCGGCATGCCCTCGCGGACTTCCTGACCCCTGCCGCCGTGAGTACCGCCACTGCTGAAATCGCCGATGCCGTTGCTCTGGCCGGAGACGCGCCTTTTCAGGCCTCCGTCCCCCGCCGCGAGCCTGGGACACCCTCCACGTGTCTCCCTATGGAAGCGGCCATCTTGACCGGGGCTTTCCTCCTCTCTGCCTCACTTCCGGATGTCCCATCTACTTCCGGGCAGCCTCGGCACAGCGCAGACCGAATCAGCCTTCTCCACACAGGCAGCGTCTACAGCGGGGCAGCTCTCTCAGCACCTTCAGCGGCAAGCAGGATCAGCTCTCCTCAGCAGCACGATCGTTCCCGGAGCTCCGGGCACCATCGGGACCGACGCCGATCACCGCGCAAAGCAAAGGAGAGCCCGCGTAGACACCGGAACAGTCGCAGATCGCACAGCAGACACAGATCAAGTTCCCGACGCAGATCCAGGGCTCGGCGCAGATCGAGCTCTCAGCGCAGATCAAGGTCTCGGCGCAGATCTCTGAGCCGGTACAGAGCACAGACACGGAGCAGGTCTCAGAACAGGCGCAGACACAGGAGCATGCACAGATCTAGGAACAGACACGGATCTGGCAGCAGTCACAGGTCAAGGAGCCGGCTCAGACGCAAATCTCGGAGCATTTACAAGGCCAGTCCACGGCGCAGGAACCACCATCGCTCCAGGAGTCACAGCTCAGGTCGGGGCAGGAGCAGCACAAAGAGAGACAGGCGCAGCACCTCCTCATCGTCTGACTCTTCCTCTAACAAGAGATCATGCCAATCCTCCCCTTCTGCCTACAGCGCTCGCAGCTCCTCCTCTGCGCACAGTCCACTCAGCGAAGCAGAGGACCTTCAGGCGCAAGATGAGAACATCTAGCCACCGGCGCAATGCGCGCAAGTTGATCCTGGCCTTTTTCCGCAGGAGGCGGCCCCAGAGACACTCAAGCTACTCCAGGACATGCTGCAGCAATGGACTTCCTCTCTGACCACTCTAGTCTCTGGCCACAGCGCCATCGTGCCTCAGCCGGGCTCCACAATTACCAGCACGGCTGCCGGGCCTGCACCGCACAAGCTTGCTCCATCCTCCACGTTCCAGGAGCGGGACGGCACTGAGGTACTGTCACATGCAGATTCTGAGTCACGCTTAGACTCCCTTTCTCATCCCGATGCCCCCTCGGGCTCTTCCACCCCCCCCCCCCCGAGGACGTGACATATTACAAGTTCATCCAGAAGGTCATAACCTCTCTCTCCATCACTTCAGTGGACATCCCGGATCAACGTGATGAGGTGCAGAGTGCACTTAAGTTCATCGATGCTCCCAAGTCCATCTCTGCCCTACCTGTCCATCAGCTCCTCCATGACAACCTAACGAAAGTATGGCAGACACCGGCATCCAATCACACCTGCCCACGCAGGTTGGACAACAAGTATACCATTCAGTCTGTGCCTGGCTTTGCCAAACCGCAGCTACCGCACCAATCCATTGTAGTGGAATCAGCCCTTAAGCGCTCCAAGTCTTCACGCTCCTCTTCCAATGCGCCATCGGGTAAAGACAACAAGCTCATGGACGATGTAGCTAAGCGGGTCTACTAAGGGGCCCTGCTAAACGCTAGGATCGCGGCTCACCAATTCCAGCACGCGATCTATCAAGACACACTGGTGAACAACATCAGATCCACTGTCTCCCTTCTCACTGAGGTCCCACCCTCCCTCTCCTCTGCCCTTGCGGAGCTTGATGACTGCACCCGGCACCAGGGTCGGGCCGCCCACGATGCCTTTGAAACTTCAGCCAGAGTGGCGGGGGCGGCCATCTCTGCCCGCCGACTAACTTGGCTCAGGGCCTCCGGCCTTCGGACGGATTCTCACAACAGCATTGCAGACACCCCCTGCTCCGGCGACTCACTGTTTGGCGATAAAGTCAAGGACACTGTCAACGATATGCGCGAGCGCTGCACCACCCTCCAGACCTTAGAGGAAGGCTCCGAACGCCCTCGTGCCTACCGCAAGGGAGGCCCTCAGGGCAATGCCAGCTCCAAACGGTTCAACTCCTACCGCAAGTGGCAGCAGCAGCCCCAGTACAAGCAGCAGCAGCACTACCAAGCACCCTACAGGCAGAAGCCTCGCCAGCGGGACCGTGGGTCAAAGAAATCCCCATCTGCTCCCGCGAAAGGCAGTTCTAACTTTTGACTCTCAGCCCTGCCAGCACCCTCCGACCGGGGGACGCTTGTCCGCGTTCCTACCTGCCTGGGAGAATATAACGTCGGACCAATGGGTGCTGTCCATCATAAAGCAGGGCTTTCGCATCAAATTTTCTTCAAAGCCACCCCTTCGGCCCCCCCCCCCACAGAACCCGATCCCACCGGAGCATCTTGCCTCTATGACTGCAGAAATCCAGTCTCTGCTTGCCTCCAGGGCCATCAAACCCGTTCCCCCCAGCGAGTCTGGCAAGGGGTTCTACTCGAGGTACTTCCTGGTTCCCAAGAAATCAGGGGGAGTTCGTCCCATCCTCGATTTGAGAAAGCTCAACAGATGTATAGCCAAGGAGAAGTTCAGGATGCACTCCCTCTCCACCATCCTGCCCCTCATCCAACCAAGAGAGTGGCTTGCCTCTCTAGATCTCCAGGATGCCTACACCCACGTCCCAATGCACCCACAACACAAGAAGTTCCTGCGCTTCAAAATCGCAGGGCAACACTACCAGTACAGAGTGCTGCCGTTCGGCCTCTCACCCGCTCCCAGAGTGTTCACCAAGTGCGTAGCGGTGGCGGCTGCACTACTTCGCAGACAGGGGATATGTGTTTTTCCATACCTGGACGATTGGCTCTTCTCCGCCAGCTCCCCCGCATCTTTACGGAGGGCCGTCAACAAAGCCATCTCTCTCCTGTCCTCCCTGGGCTTCCTAGTGAACCACCGGAAGTCCCACCTCTCCCCAGTCCAGAAACGAGTTCATCAGTGCCTGCATCGACACAAAACGGGCCAAGGCCTTTTTGCCTCGGAGCAGGAGACATGCAATCATCAGGCTTGCGCTGCAGGTCCTAAACAGCCCTCAATCCTCGTCCCGGACCATTCTGCGCCTCCTAGGACACATGGCCGCTGCCACCCATGTCCTTCCCCTCGCGAGGTTGCATATGCGAGTTCTCCAATGGCACCTCCGCTCTCACTGGTGCCAGCACACCCAGCCTTTGTCCACCCTAGTCCCCAGGGACGACAGATCTTCCAAGGCAGTACGCTGGTGGACCCATCCCACCAACCTCTCTTGGGGCAAGCGCCTGCAAGCACTCGCCCACCAGATCACCATAACCACGGATGCTTCCACTCGAGGTTGGGGAGCCCACTGCGCCAGCACGCGCACCCAGGGAGCTTGGACCACCTCTGAAACAGCTCTCCATATCAACATCCTCGAGCTCAGAGCTGTCCGCCACACCCTCTCAGCCTTCCAGAGTCTGATATCCGGCAAAGCCGTCAGGATACTGACCGACAACCAAGTGGCTATGTTCTACATAAACAAACAAGGGGGCACAGGGTCACATCCCCTATGCAGAGAAGCCCTCAGCACCTGGCATCTTGCCCTTTCGCTCAACTGCAGCCTCCAGGCCTGCTACCTGCCGGGGGAGGAGAATGTCCTGGCCGATCGCCTCAGCAGGCAGCTCAACCCACACGAGTGGACGCTACACCAGGACGTTTCATCGTTCCTCTTCAAGGAGTGGGGCCTCCCAAGCATCGACCTCTTCGCATCCCAGGACAACGCGAAATGCCACCTTTTCTGCTCGAAGAGACCTTCTCAGCTCAGGCTGGTGACAGACGCCTTCGACCTCACTTGGAACCAATGGCCACTGGCCTATGCGTTTCCGCCAACCCCATTAGTGGCGCGGACCATCCGATGCATTATCAGGGACCGCGCGACAGTCATCCTGGTGGCCCCATTCTGGCCCAGGCAGATATGGTTTCCGTACCTGCACCTCCTAGCGGCGGAGCCTCCAATTCGGCTCCCCCTGCGAGCGGACCTCCTCTCTCAAGACAACGGCTCCCTGCTTCATCCCAACCTGCAGATGCTGTCTCTATCGGCTTGGAAGCTGAAAGGCTAAGCCTGGCACCTCTCAGCCTGACAGCCGAGGTCCAGCAGATCATTCTCGCAGCCCGGCGCCCCTCCACCAGAACATGTTACAGCCTTAAATGGCGCCGCTTCGGCATCTGGTGCAAGGTGTGGCACCTTGATCCATTCTCATGCCC
This sequence comes from Ichthyophis bannanicus, assembly GCA_033557465.1. Taxonomy (NCBI): domain Eukaryota; kingdom Metazoa; phylum Chordata; class Amphibia; order Gymnophiona; family Ichthyophiidae; genus Ichthyophis; species Ichthyophis bannanicus. The sequence goes on along the minus strand of CM066032.1, from coordinate 1,860,446,231 downwards.
GGTGCCCGTGCTCCTCGAATACCTGGCATCCCTCTCCACCCTGGGCCTGCGAACCCAGTCCATCAAGGTCCACCTCGCCGCCATCGCGGCTTTCCATCACCGCGTTGGCGACTTGTCAGTGGCGGCCCTCCCCATCGTTAACAGTTTCATGAAGGGGTTAGCCAATCTGCACCCCCCGATCAGGGAACCGGTGCCCCCATGGGACCTGAACATCGTCCTCAATCAGCTTACCAAAGAGCCCTTCGAGCCTCTGCACTCATCCGAGATGAAATTTGTCTCCTGGAAAACCTTGTTCCTCATTGCTATCACTTCGGCCAGGCGGATCAGCGAGCTCCACGCCCTCGTCGCTTACCCGCCTTACACTGTTCTTCTCCACGACCGTGCTCTTCTGTGGACACACCCAAAGTTTGTCCCCAAAGTGGCAACCTCTTTTCACATCAACCAAGTCATTGAACTGCCCTGCTTCCTCCCTGGACCCCACTCCGATCAGGAACTGCAGCACCTTCATACGCTGGATTGCGTCCGGGCACTTCGATGTTACCTGCAGAGGACTGCCTCCCTGCGCAAAGGGTCTCAGCTCTTCGTTTCATACGACCCTAACAAGCCTGGTCTTCCAGTGTCCAAACGCACGCTGTCAGGATGGATTTCCGCGTGTATCTCTCTGAGTCTCTCGCTAGCTGGAGAAGACCCCCCGCAGGCATCAGGGCTCACCACCTGCGGGCACTGGCCACCTCCATTGCCAACTTGCGCTCCATTCCAGTCCCTGAAATCTGCAAAGCCGCCACGTGGTCCTCTGTCCAAACTTTTCAGAGGCACTACTGTCAGTGGGCTCAGGGCTGAATCGTGTGACTTGACTCTTACTGCCGAGACCCCTGACTTGACTGGTCTTACCTTGTTACTACTAGTGCTTGACTGTAAAATTGCTCATACAATGTGCCTTGATCGCTGCAGCTTATAGTGTGTTGCACCTTGTACCTTGCCTATTGGTGGAGCTTCACCGTAGGCATAGGGGGTTTACGTGGCGTCTGCCACTGTTTGATGTCCTGTTACCCTTTGTTAGCGTTTGAGCACCTGGTTGTGTTTTTTTGCACTTGTGTACCACTTGTTATTTGCACACCTTGATCTTGCACAGCTTGTGTCACTTACCACTTGTTAATTGCACACCCTGCTCTTTGCACAGGCCTGCCTTGTCAGGCCCCATTAAACCTGCCTTGCACCTTTTGGTTCGGCTTGATTCTGTCTCTTTATTGATTCCCTGCCGCTGCTTCCGTAGCTGGGGAGACACCACATGTGGCTGACTCATCCTGCTTGCCCTGGGAGAAATACGAGTTACTTACCTGTAACGTGAGTTCTCCAGGGACAGCAGGATAAGTCAGCCACACCTTCCCAACCTCCTCCCTGGCGGGGACCTCCTGTCTCTGCTCCGCCTCCTAGCTGCTGGAAGCGCCTCAGCTTGGAAGATCTGGCCAGCTAGGGGTGGATCGGGAGGTGGGGCTACTGGTCAGGCCCAGAAGGCTAAAGCCTTCTTGGCTAATGAGAGTACTTCCGTCTCTGGCGCCGTCGGATGACGTCACCACTTGTGGCTGACTTATCCTGCTGTCCCTGGAGAACTCACGCTACAAGTAAGTAACTCGTATTTCTATGAATCTCATGTAATGATTAGAATCTGTTCATAAAATTTGGTTGTAGCACACTACTGTAAATATCTCTTGATTTTCATACTCCCTGTTCACTGTTTATTAGGCAGAGAAATACCTTGAAGCGCAAATAAGTGACATTTTTCATTCATAATTTAAACAGCTGATCTGGATATGTAATGTTTACGTGCTGAGAGCTTGTATCTGAAAATTAAAGTCATATGCAACACTGCTGAGGAATGATAGTGTTCTTTTTCTCCTTTCCTCAATGTCTAAAAACCTGAGGTTTAGAAAAAAAAAAGTTTCCATTAGCTTCACATCTAATATTGGAAACCGTTAGAGGGTCCCCGTGGTCTCCAAATCCATTTTACTTATTTTATGTGCATTTTAACAGCATTTTACTAGGTGAAGCTCTTGAGAAACACTAAATCATTTGCAAGGTATAGGGACAAAATAAAGAAAGCAAGCACTCAAGCAAAGCAAATAACCCCCCTCCCCCAAATTGCTAGGCTAAGAAAGGAAAATATATGTACTGTTTAGTAAGAAAAGAACTACGCTATTGAAACCAACAGGAAAGTATAGAACAAGTAAACAATTTGTAGGCAGCAGCCATTTCAGACCCAGCGTCATTTTGATACTGCCCTCTATTTTTTTTTTTAAATGGGGATTAAGGTATTTGAAGTTCGGCATATGCCTCATCTTCCAAATAGAGACAATGATTCAATCTGCTGCGTAGGAGATGGCTATGAAAAAACAACAGCGTTAATTCTGAGGAATCTTAAACCTAGGCAAATATGTTTTCAGCCGGGCTGCTTGCTGCATGATCTGCCAGGTAATATCTAGTCTTCAATCAACCTAGTGCGCGTATCGGTTTTAAAATAATGGTAACGCTCATGTAAGCTGCCACGATTTTTATGAACCCGGGAAATGTAATCAGTGGGTATGTCGAAGTGAAGTGACTGCCTAACCAGAGTATCTGCTCATTAAACTGCTTTCACCGTAAAGAAGGTGAAACACCAGTCAGAGTCGAAAGGAGACAGAAGGATACAAGTTGTTATGGTCCTGTGAATGTTTCTCTTCTCCCCTTGGCCTCACTTTCTCCCATACGTCCCTTTCCTCCTTTTCACATTCCCTTTCCTAATATCCTCATCTTTATTCTTCCTCATGGAAATTTGCATATACTGTACTATAGAGAGCTATTGTGCGCCCTGGGGACAATCACTGACTAGTCTCAAGTGAAAATGTATTATTTTTCATTTAGCCTGTTTGAGATGCCTCTGATATGAAGGCCAGGTGACGTCTAAGGTGCATCTTTCTTCATCAGTGCATTTCTAGGAAATTCACGCACTGAATGAGCTTAAAGAATATTATGAGGACTGACAGATCAAGGAAATAAATACTCTCACATCAGTCTTATTTTGCTGGACATTTCTTTCCTCACTCCAGTTTTCCTAGGGATTCTGAAATCCTTAGAAAATTGTCCCTAATTTGCTTTCCTGATTTACCCAGGCAAATGTTTCTTCGTAGAATCATTTAATGTGGGAAGACTCTTCCCTTTTCATACATGAAACATGACACATATGCAAGATCTTCTTTATAGTCATTCAAGAGTCCATTATTTATAGATTGCAACTCGGTTCAATGGCTGAGCATTAAGGCTTTCCAGTCAGGGATATGAGTTTAAACACTAGTTAGAATGATTTCAGGCTGCAAGAAAACAATCTCTGTTCCTGTAAAGCTGAAAAACCTTTAAAGCAGCTGGCTGCCACGACGTTTTCACCACTAGCTTGTTGGCTCCTACCAGAAATGGCATCCTTTCTTTCTGCTGAAGCCCTAGTAATTGTTTTTCTTTGCCGGTTATTCCATAATTTCTTTAATAGCTTCTACTTGGCTTTCCTGACCAAATCCCTTTAAAACTATACATCCCAGTAAGCTTTCCCTAAGAGTAACATCTTCTTTCTGGCTTCCAGTTGCTCCTCCAAAGCCCCCTTTAGTCTCTGGTTACCAAAAATCAGGAAACCCCCCCACACACACACTCAGCTGAAAGCTATAGGGGGTTATTCTGAAGCACAAATAGCAGGGATGGACGTCCCAACAGGACATCCATCCCCGCTATTTGTGCTGACTCCTGCCCCTGTACAACTTTCCCACCGGCTGTGCGGGCAAATTACACGGTGGCGGAGAAGGGGCGGCACGTGGGCGGAGAGTTGGGCGGGCAGTGAGAGGTTGCCGGCCCGGGATGTACAGGGCCGATTCTGATGTCGGCCCTGTACATCCAGGGCTGGCGAAATGGCCGGGAAAGTTATTTCACCCCTTGGGAGGCCAGATCAGGGGTTGGGCTGCGGGGAATTAACGTTTTAGCAGGCAGCCGGCATCGTGGCATTTAAATGGAGCCGCAGCACCATGGCAATATGATGCCATGGCGCCGCATCTCCATTTAAATGCCCTGACTGAGTCAGTCGGGCTTTGCTGGACGTGCAGGCCGGGACTGACTTGCAGTCCCGGCCTGCACGTACGGTGCTGTTCGCAATTCTGATCCCGTGGGACTAGACATGCCCCACGGGATCAGAATCGCAGTCTCCTTTGTACATCTAGGTCAGCCCAGATGTACAAAGGAAATCTACGTCGGGATCAGAATCGGGCCCATAGTGTTTGAACATTGGCTCAAAATTCACCCTTGCCCAACTGTATGCTGCATTCATGCCCTGAAGGGAAGCTCTCAGAGTGATATGTCTAATTCCTTTAAACTCCCAGATGCTAGAGCTTTCCCCTTTCATTGACCTGGGAGTCCCTTTATACAGACCCCAACATCCATCTATAATAATCACACAGCAACGTTAAGAAGAGACAAAAAAAGACCATTACAAAGATCCAGAGGAGATCACCAATGACTGACTTAATTTTAAAATTTTCAAAGCTCAAAAATGGCTTTAATCTTCTTAAAACACATAATCCGAAAAAAACCCTTCCTTATCACATCTTTCAGACTTAATCCTGTAGATAAACAGGAATCTATAAGGATCCCTACATTTTTTTAAATCATTATTGGAGATAGGGGATATATGAGAGGTGATTTGCTTAGCAACATAATTTCTGTTTTCTGAACATTAAGGCAATGTTTGTTAGAAATAATCCATTACCTATTCTATCTTGCGGTGACTGATAAGAAAGGATCATATCCTCCATGAAATTTGAGTTGAAAGGTATCTAATACCTCATAGGCATCTATAAAATCATGCAACTGACCTAATTCTATCCTCTTTATAATGTTAGCAAGATCCCTCATGATAGAGTCTTGGTGAAGTTCAAAAGTGGAAGCAGCGTGTTATTGTACATTGGGTTAAAAGATAGAAAGCAGAGGGTAGGGCTGAATGGCCAATTTTCCTAATGAAGAAAGGTGAATAGTGGAGTACCTCAGGGATCTGTGCTGGGTCCGCTGCTTTTTTAACATATTCATAAATGACCTGGAAATGGAAATAACAAGTGAAGTAGTCAGATTTGCAGATGATACAAAATTATTCAAAGTTGTTAAAACCCAAGAGAATTGTGAGAAATTGCAAGAGGACCTTGATAAATTGGAAGACTGGATGTTCAAATGGCAGATGAAGTTTAATGTTGATAAGTGTAAAGTTATGCACCTAGAAAAGAACAACCCACACTATAGTTACACGATGCAAGGTTCCACATTAGGAACCACCACCCAGGAAAAAGATTTAGGCATCATAGTGGATAACATGTTGAAACCTTTTCTGCCCAGTGTGCAGCGGCAGCCAAGAAGCCAAATAAAATGCTAGGTATCATAAGGAAAGGAATGGAGAATAAAACAAAGGATATTATAATGCCTCTGTATTGTTCCATGGTGCGACCGCATCTTGAAAATTGTGTGCAATTCTGGTTGCAGTATCTTAAAAAAATATAGCAGAATTAGAAAAGGTACAGAGAAGAGCCACCAAAATGTTAAAAGGGATGGAAGGATACCCGTATGAAGAGAGGCTTAAAAGGTTGGAGCTTTTCAACCTGAAAAAGAGACGGCTGAGATATGATAGAGGTCTATAAATTAATGAATGGAATGAAACATATAAACATAGATCAATTCTTTATGGAATCAAAAAGTAAAAAGACTAGGGGACATGCAATGAAGTTACAGTGTATCCCGTTTAAGACTAATAAGAGAAAATCATTTTTCACTCAACACGTAATCAAACTCTGGAATTCATTACTGGAAGATATAGTAAAAGCTGTTAATGTAGCTGGGTTTAAAAAAGGTTTGGACAAGTTCCTGGAGGAAAGGTCCATAAACCATTATCAAAAAGGACCCAATACTGCCCCAATGCTACTACTACTACTACTACTGAGCATTTGTATAGCGCTACAAGTCGTACGCAGCGCTGCACAGACATGTAAGAGACAGTCCCTGCTCATCAGAGCTTACAATCTAGTCAAGACAAACACAGAAAGTGAAGGCAGGGATAAAACAAGGGAGAAAGAAAAAGAAAAAGCAGATCAGGTGAGTCAAGATCCAAAGGCAACATTATGGAACCTGTATGTCTTTTTGGGAAACTGCTAGGTACTTGTGACCTGGATTGGCCACTGTTGGAAACAGGATACTGGGCTTGATGGACCTTGGTCTGACACAGTATGACATTTCTTATGTTCTTATGTTCTTAAAGAAAGAGATTGGTCTATAATTTGCTAGGTCAGATTGTCCCTTCAAAGTGGGTTGAACACTTGTCCTCTTCAATAAATGAGGATTGCTACTGAATCTGCAATATCAATATTTAGTGGTTTAAAAATGAAGGTGGCACACACGTTCAATGTGCTAGAGGAATTCTTTAAGATCATGATATCCTTATGAATCTGCTCCAAAGAGACCATTAAAAATGCAGCCCAATCAACAAAAACATCATCAATGATGGTTGTGATATTAAAAGTATATTACCACTCCATTAACTCAGGTAAAAATTTAGGTTGTAAACGCTTTGGAGCAAGGAAATTCCTACGGTACTTGAATGTAACTTTCTTTGGACTTCTACTGAAAAGGCATGAGCTAAATCCCATATCTGCTGGACAGCACACAAATATCAGAAAAACAATCCACGGCAAAATAATACAATACCAAAAAATCATATGGCTAAAACATTTTTCTCAACAAAACTACATAAACACCAAATTTTACTCACACAGTATAATAAATACATAAACCATATTGAACAAACACTAAAACAACAAACACATTAAATAGTAATTAGAACATATAAAAACCTCTTCAAGCGTGTCTCCCGATGTTGCCTTTAAAGGAAGAAGATAGGTTAACAGCAGCTGTGTTAACCTGCAGGGCATTTGCTCCTCAAGCAGTTTAAAGGTTTTGTCTTTTAAAGTGCCTTAGGGGAACCCGCGCCAGTGAATCCATTGAATTGATGCTTTACTTTAATAAATGTTTTATACGTGCCCCTGATATAGACACTTCATTGAAACATAGCTCTGTCAGGCTCTGTGTGTTTTAATATGGTATGAAGATCCCTACATTTTTTTAAATTCAACAGATATGGGATGTTTTTTATATGTTCTAATGACTGTTTAATGTGTTTATGTTTTAGTGTTTGTTCATTGGTTTATGTATTTATTACACTTTAAGGCACATTTTACAAAGGACGTCCAAGTGCAATCTGAGATGTCAAAGCCAGAATGTCTAGAAAAAGAGCAGTCGTGTGCACGTTCAGGCATGATTTCACAAACTTAGGGGTATGTTTACTATTCAGCGGTAATGGTTTCCGTGCTATAAAGGAGCCGTGGCCCCATGGATTTTAGTGGGGCCGCGGCTCCGATATCGCACGGAAGCTGCTACTGCAGAACAGTAAACTTACCCCTTAGACATGCTCAGTATGGACATCTATAAAAATGTCTACATAGACATCCCCAGAATAGCATTTCAGAACAGGGATGTCTAATAGCATAAGGTCTAGAGCAGTGGGTTAGCAACAGAGAAGCCAAGGTTCAAATCCCAACATGGGCAATTGAGATCTTAGACTAATCACTTAATTCTATGCTCTCTGGATGTTTTAAGGCTAAAACAAGCACTTTCCTGATTCCTGGAGTAGGTCTAAAGGTGTCTGCAGAAATCACTGAGGTTTTTGAAATCAGATGGGAATGTGCAAGTTCACTAACCTCTCCAGACACGCTTTTGCCACACTCCTTGCCTACTTGGATGTCCCCACACTGGTGATGTCTTTAAAAGTCATTTTTAAACTGACTCCAGAGACACCTCTGTGATTTGGACATGCAACATCTTCAGACCTCCAAATCACAATGAAGACTTTTAAAATGACCCCCTTTGTGAATAAAATGTGGTGTTTATGTAATTTTATTGAAAAAAAAATGTTGACATAATTTTGCTGCTCTTTGTTGGCAATGAACAAAATACTCCCTCCCCCCCCAATAAAATAAAAATATATGATATGAGAGAGATCTATATATTCCAATAAATATATTCATATTTCTCTAAATTCAGTGATTTCACATTGTACAACAGATATAGATATAAATAAATTGATCAATAGATTACATCCAGATTTTAATCCTCAGGCAGACATCGTGAGTTATTTGCACTGTGCAATCACACAGTAGAAAGATGAGCTATTGCTTATCAATTACCCTTAAATGAAGAAAAGAACAGTAATTGTGTGGGTAGGGTAGTGCCCTTGGGCTGATTTATTATCACGTTTTGTTGATTGAATGGTTATTTATTGCACTTGCAATACTGCCAATGGCCAGGAGGTTGTCATGGTGGTATACAATAAAAGAAGTGGGTACAAATCAAAAGAAAAGTGAGAGAGAGGAAGAGAAAGAATAAAGGAAGAAAGATCAAGGAAGGAAGGGACTTACAAGTGCCATGGGAAAAGAGGGAGGTGGAATAAGAAGAGAGATGCAGACTGAAATCCCTGGGGCTAAGAGAATTAGGGAGAAAAGGACTGAAGGAAGTTGTGCTGAAAAAGCCATATCTTTGGGCCTTTCTTAAATTTAGGAAAGGAGGGTTCTTGATGGAATTGAAGAGGAAGGGAATTCTGGAGGGAGGTAAGTGAAGGAGAAGTCCTTGGAGACAACTAGGTGGAGGGCATAAAGGGAGAGGGACAAAATCAAAGCCTGTGAAGAACCGAGTGTGGGAAGGTTAATATGAGGAGATCACAAGAGAAAGAAAGGGAGGACAGGCAGAATAAGATGTGATGGACATGTGTGAGGAAATTGAAAATCAAAGCGCGATCAAAGCAATTTAAAAGACAACTGCAACAGGTGCACAGAGCTCGCTCCACTCTACCAGCAACCCGATCGCCGTACGGATTGAGAACAGGAAGCTGCAGTCTCCTTCACACTCACCACCTAAGAACATAAGATATGCCATACTGGGTCAGACCAAGGTCCATCAAGCCCAGTATTCTGTTTCCAACGGTGGCCAATCTAGGTCATATGTACTTAGCAGTTTCCCCAAAAGACACAGGTTCCACAATGCTTGTACTGGGTCAAGCATTGATATCCTGGGTCCCTTCTTAATAATGGTTTATGGACCTTTCCTCCAGGAACTTGTCCAAACCTTTTTGAATAACTTTTCTAGAGCCCCATCTAGTGGCCAGCAACCTAAAGTTCAGGAAAGGCATATGTGCTCTCTTACAAAGACTTCTAGAATTTTCTTATATGAATGAGCAAACACAATTGATTATCTTAACTACCTACATGGCTATCAACATTTCCACATCATATTTTCTTGTATTAATCGCTTTCAGTTTATTCATTTCAAAGGTAGGCGGTATATTCTAGCATTTTTCCATGAAATCAGAATGATAAATGAATGCATGGCCATAGTTCCAATCATGGTTACATTTCATAAATAAATGGTCTGCTGGAGTAGAGAATTTTAATTTGTAACACTGAAGTTAGCAGCCAGTGTTCGCATTACCAGATCTTTTCAATGACATTTTAGATGTTATCGGCGGGGCATCGTAGAACTAGCTCTGCAGTAAAGATAGCCTCCCTCTGTAGGCTGATGAAATGTCAGGCAGGTATGATAGTTTGTGAAGTTTCTTAAAATCTCTCTTTTCAAAGGCTCCCAGCATCGACTTCTTGTATAAAGAATAGCTGCAACATTTTCAATATCTCTCAAGGTAGTTTTACATTGATTTTAGAGATGTATCAGGCTACTTCATCAAGTCGACAAATAGATGTACCCTCCAGCTCCCATGCAACATAAGTCAATATCTACTTTCAACATCTTTTCCAGCACTTAAGAAAGTGTAATATTGTTTTCAGTTTCATCATATTCCCTTATATGATTAGTAATTATATAACATCAATCCTTTCTTATACATTTCCCTTAGTGAGACTGAAATGCAAAAAAAAAATGCATTTGATAGCACTATTTAATTGTAATAAAATAATCAATGCCTCAAATGTGCATACAATTTTAGTTCTACGATTTGCATTAGGCGGTTGGATGACTTTCAATCGCCATGATAAAGCTTGACTTGTTTGAGAATGTGCAGGATACCGGGATCTGGTTTGTACTTCCTACCTCGTAGCAGAAGTTTTTCAACTCTCCTTGTTGAAAAACTGGGCTGTGCTTCTCCCTTGCAAATTCTGCAAGGGAGAAGCGCAGCCCAGGGGGAGGTGGGGAAAACAAAACAAAGCAAAGCAAAGCAAAGAAAATATCTAGCTCGGTCCGAGCTCTAAATGGTGAACAGTTTCCTCATTGCTAACCGGTAAGCTAGGTAAGCATGGCAGGGGATGCCAGTGTTAAGGAGCACCAAGGCTACAGGCTCGGGCCAGAACAAGAAACATCGTGGCCAGTAGCGGTGCCTGTGCCCACGAGAGCAGTCTGCCGCTCTGGCTCGCCTCGGTTGTGGTCTTCTTTTGCTCTTCGGACTGTGGGACTAGCTGCTCCTGCAGGCCAAAAAAGGTGAAGGCTGCCGCAATCGTGGCCAGCAGTAGTGCCTGTGCCCGTGGGTACAGTGACCAACCGTCCCTTATTATACGGGACCCTCCTGTATTTTAAGGATTTGTCCCTGGAATCATATGACTTCGGTCAGGGTGCCTAAATGTCCTCTATTTTAAAACTTGCGTTCCACGCCTCCACTCCTTCACATTTGCACCAGCGGACTTCTGCACTCCAGCTGAAACGTTTAAAGGAAAACTGTAGTTATATGAGACTATTTCCATCAGAGACCCAGAAACATGCATGCACTCTGTTGCACTTCAGTCACGTACACATGCATTCATCCAGCCCCCATCCCCACGCATGCACACTAGCACTTTTTAGATGGACAGATTCTGTCTTTGACTGTCTACTGAGCTGGGCTCCTTCTGCACTCCTCTACTTCAATTCCCCCAGTTCTTGCTTTTGCTACCAGTTCTTTTTCTCAAGCTCACACTTTACCCCATTCTTCTTACATGTCTACCCCCTGGCTTGCTTGAGTATCCCGTATTTGAACTTAGAAAAGACGGTCAGGTTACCCACGGGAGCAGCCCATCCTGCGAACCGAACAACTAAAGAGAGCCGTGATTGAAGCCAGCGGTACTTGTGTGTGTACGCAGACCAGGCAGCTCCCATGGGCTAAAGAGGTGATCATGGCTAGAAGTCGTGCCTGTGCCCACGGAGCAGCCTATCCTGCGGGCTGAAGAAACGAGAACCGTGATTCATAAGAGAGCCGCAGGAGCTGCGGTCAGAGAAACTCCGGAGGTAGGGCACATTTAAAGGGGCAGTGGTTTAGTGAAATACAATTGGGGGAGGGACATGGAGGGCAAGGAGTGAAAGGGACAAAGGTTGAAAATGGAGCAGAGTGGGGGGAAGCAGCCGTCGAGAGTCTGCAGGGAGGGGTGAAGAGCATAAGGGAGTGGGGGGTGAAGGGAGGAAAAGGCACAATGAATATATGCTAAGGCACAGCCCCCCCCTCCCCATAAAAGGCACACAGGCACCCCATCGTTGCACCACACACACTGGCACCCTTCCCCCAAACCACACAAACATATATACACAGGAACCTGCACATAGGCACCCCACGCCCGCACCACACATATACACATATGCACAGGCACCCTGCCCCTGTACCACACACATCACATACAGGTCGACACCCCAACCCTACACGCACCACAAAGCCACTGTCTGAAGAGAGAGAGACATTTTTATACTGTACATAAAACCAGTTATAAAGATTCCTCATGCAGCCCTCACTACCATAACAAGACACATTCTTCTTCCACATACCTCTCCCCCCCCCCCAGTATGTATGTGCTGTTATGTATGATTTTGCAAATGAAGGGGAAACGCATCGCTTTGTTATACCATAAGTGTGCTGTTTTCACCTGCACACACAATCCCACGACAGATATTAACATGCACAGCCTTGCACCCAAGCATCCTTCTGGCTTTCGCTGTCACCTTTTCTACCTGTTTAGCCACCTTAAGATCATCAGAAACAATCACGCCCAGGTCCTGCTCTTCTATCGTGTACAGAAGTACTTCGCCCTCTATACTGTACCGCTCCCTTGGATTTTGCAGTCCAAATGCATGACCCTGCATTTTTTTACCGTTAAATCTCAGCTGCTGAATTCTCAACCATTCTTCAAGCTTAGCTAGATCCCTCCTCATGTTACCTACATTTTTCTGGGTGTCTACTGTAGTGCAGATTTAGGTATCAACTGCAAAGAGGCAAATCTTACCCGACAGCCCTTACACAATATCACAAAAATGTTAAAAAGAATCGGATCAAGGACAGATCCCTGCGGCACACCACTGGTAACATCCTTCTCCTCAGGGTATTTACTGTGCTTGTACCCTTTGTTGCCTCCCACAACCAATTTCTAACCCAGTCAGTCACTTCAGGGTCCATTCCTAGGGTGCTCCACTTATTTATAAAGTGCCTGTGGGGAATAGTGTCAAAGGCTTTACTCTGTAAAGAAACCACTTTCAACTTGTTTTAGCTTTACTGCAGAGCATCAAACATGCCAAACCTCCTTCCTTCCCTCTCGTGTTGCCATGCCAAAATGGTATTTACCTTTATGTCTCAGCCAGGCTGAGGGAGTGGAGAGAGCTTTGGGTGCAGCACATTGGTCAGTCAGAGTCAGACACAAGTGTGCCGTAGCAAAGGGCCTTAAACTTGTGGTTAGCATCACTGTTAGTCCCCTACAAGGAGCACTACTGCTGGCTCTCATGGGAGTTTACAGAATGATCTTTCCACTTTTGGCCAGTCTGGCTGTAATGCCGGGAACGTCTGCATGCTTCACAGTTGCAGCATCTCCAAAAGGCAGCAGCGAGGCTGGAGTAGCAGATAGGGAGGACATAAGGAAGACAGAGAGGTACATAGACGAGACCTACAGGGACGTAGTACTGAAATCCCACCTCCAGTCTGGCAGTCTCTTACTTGCCATAGAGGAGAGAGGTCACGTAAAAGGAGAGCATCACCTTGGTGTAGCAGGAAGTGATCTTGTGGCTAGGACCTGTCCACCAGGAGATGTAAAACCCTCTCGTATCGAGGTTTCTCCAGAGCCATGTGCCCATGAGGGAAGGGTTAGATCAGCCATGGCCAACTCGTCCATTGTTGGATATGCCCCCGTTTGACATCCCAGATATAATGAAAAAGGATAGCCACGGATAGAGTAAACTCAAAACTTCAATGTCAAACATTTTTGTCGGACTTATCATAGTGAGGACTTAACCCCTACAGTGAAGTGTCCATTTTAATCATTTTATTGCAGTAAGAGCAGCCTCCTTGGTCATAAAATGCTTTACTTAGCTGAAATATGATGGCCAAAATCCCCCAGAAAGGCATGCTCAAACTTCCATTCAGAAGACCATATCCATGATGTAGTACTACGTTTTGGGTCCATACACATTTCCAGGACCCTGAGTCAGGTGTTGATTACTCTTAAAACTGAGCCAAAGCAAGATCACCATCAAGGCTGCAAAATCATCAGCCAGCGGACTCCGTTTTATCACAGCCGCAGGAGAGAAAGCAAACACCGCTCTTTTCTCCCACTGCTGTTCAGAGATGAGCTGAAGCTTCGAGCCTCCTTGACTCTCTCTGAAGCCGATCAGGTGCAGGGCCACTTTTGGTGTTTGGCTGGGGGGGACTGGGGGCTAGAACAAGAACAGGAACAGGGGGCTAGAATGGAATGGGGGAGACTAGGGGCTAGAATGGGAACGGAGGGGGCCAGGACTGGAAATGGGCTGATGTTGGGGGATGGGGTACTGGAAGGAAGCAGATGCTGGGAGGGACTGGAAGAGAACTGATACTGGGGGTTAGGACTAGAAATGGGCTGGGGATGGGGGACTGGGACTAGAAGGCAGATGATGCTGGGAAGGACTGGAGGAGGATTGATTCTGGGGGTTTAGGACTGTAAATGGGCTGATGCTGGGGGACTGAAAGGGAGCTGATGTTGGGAGGTACTGGAAAAGGACTGATACTGGGGGTAGGACTGGGAATGGCCTGGAGATAGGGGACTGGGACTGGAAGGGAGTGGATGCTGGGAGGGAATAGAGAAGGACTGATATTGGGGGGTCTAGGACTAGAAATGGGCTGATGCAGGGGGATGGGTGAATGGGACTGGCAGGCAGTGGATGGTGGGAAGGGCTGGAACTAGAAGGGAGCTGATGCAGGGGAGGACCAGAAGGGTGTGGGGCTGAGATTAGCATGAGAAAAAAAGAAGCTGGGGGAGTGAGGATGGAGAGGGGAACAGAAATGTTTGTGGGAGGGAAGAAAAATCTATGATTGGCTGAGTATTAGGAGAATAAGTGGGGATTGAGGATGGAGGGATGAAATTTGAGTGGATGAAAAAGGAATAAAGAAAGAATGGAGGAAAGAGCAAAAGAGGACAGATCAGTATGTTAGAGGCAGATGTAGAGAGAATGGAAAAAAACAGAAGAGATAAAAAAGGGCAAATGAACAGCAGACAATGGAGAGTTAGCGGCAGACATGAAGAATGCGACTGGGGCAATTACAACTGAAAAATAAAATGCCCTAACAACTATACTATTTTATTTTGAATTTATTAACTGGAATATGTCAGCTCTGGGAAATGTGCATCACTAATGTTTTGTGTAATACAAGAGGAAATTTATAGTTTTATTTCTCCAGTGTTGCTGTACATTCAAAGTTTGGCTTTTGGGGTTCCCAATTTAATTATTGTCTTCATATTCCTAAATTGTGATCCCTTGTTCTATGTGTGGTCTACGTGTTCTATGTGTTCTATGTGTGGTCTATGTGTTCTATGTGTGGTCTATGTTCTGCATGTGTAACCAAGCTGAGGTATTCTGTTCAGGTAGTTTCTATGTGACAGTGCCACTTGTTCTCTTTCCCCCAGTATTGGTATTCTCTGAGATGTAGTGTTTTAATATTTGCAGTGTTGCCTTTTGATAGGTAGGGTTTGGTGCTTTGTGAGTCCTGGTAGTGCTGTTATTATACGACAGGTTAGCTATGGATTCTAAATGAGCAGGGTGCATAGTATTCCTAATGTGCCAGGCAGTTGATACTGGAGTATAGTAATGTAGAAATCTGGTAGTCTCTTTATCCTCATTGCCCATGAAAATGCTATTGAGACACAAATGCAAAGTGTGCCGTTGAGTCAGTCCTGACTCCTGGTGACCCAGAAGCTCCTGGGTTTTCTTGGCAGTGTCACCCACTGGAGGTAGATTGCCAGGCCTTTCTTATGAGGCAATGGAGGGTTAAGTAACTTGCCCAAGGCCACAAGAAGTGCTAGTGGGAATCAAACCCTAGTTGCTTGGGCATGATGGGCCTGTTAGGACCTGATGCTGCACCATGGGAGCAAGACGCTCCCGTGGGTGCAGGATCAGGCCAAGAAATGGCCCGGCATGCCCTTACAGTCGGCCAGGGGGACGTCTTCACTGCCTCCTAGCCAGCCCACCACATTGCTGTCCCCCGTTAACCCACCTCCTGACCCCCGACAGGGCCAGGTTGGGCTACTAAAGGTAGACACAGAGATAGGAGCGCCCGTGCCTGGCAGGTCTGCGCCTAAGGGCCTTGCCAAAGGGCCCTTTGAAATGGCCCTTAGGTGTGGATCCAAGGTATAAATACTGTATACCTAATAGGTTTTGTTACTTTACTCTTTGATGAAATGTATATTTTAGGATTTAAATTCAAGCTTGAATACTTGCAAATCAGCTAACCATAATAGCAAGCTATTAAGTAATTGCTAGACAGTTTATGAGGTACTTCTATACAAACTTGTTGCCTTCTCAATCAAGTGCAATGACTCACTCATACTAAACTATCATTTCAAGACCCCGTCTTAGAAACTAGCCAAATAACAAAAGGATAAGCTATACGTTTATGACCAATTGCACTGTATTTAAAACTTCCACTTTGCTCTCTGTCAGTACCAATAACATAAAAAGTACTCCACCTAAATATTTTAAATGATCCTGTGTAATGTAATTTATTCTCTGCATTTAATTTCTATACTTCACTGTGACTAAAGTTACATTCACCAGGGACCATTCCATCTTATCCTCACAAATAAGAGATACCACATTAGCACACGACATACCCTGCTCTTCAGCAATGAAGTTCAGGAATCTTATATCATGTGCACTCTTTCTCTTTCTCCTAACATGCACACAAGCTAACACCTACACCCTTCAACACGATTTAAACCAACCCTACCCCATACCTATCATTCAAACCCGCACCAGGCGTGACACAAGTCACTTCTATAGAACTGCGCCATACACAGGTAAAAATAGGACTCATCATAGACTAATTCGTATACACCCAACAATCATCAACCAAACCCAACACATATTAGAAATACCCTTCCTGGTTGAATTTATTTTAATTAATGCCAAATCCATCAGGAATAAAATACCTGTGATTACACAGGTACACTACCAAAAAACTGCCTCCAGTTTTGCAACTGATTCCTATAGATTTTGGGGTGCTGAATCCAGGAAAAATAGCCAAAATGTTCCATCACGTCACGTTTTCTTGCAAAATTAGATTTCTTACCCATATAAGGAATGTTCACATAATTTCTTTTTAGCCGACTGCAGTTTATTTTCTTGGCCCAAAATAGAGGTTGTAATGGTTAACTAACTAGAAACACTCCCTCATGATATTTTAGAGTGTTTTGTATTCATTTTATACATTAACAGGACAATTGGGAGGCGGGGGGCTAAATCCAGTACTCGCGCTGGCGCATGTTCTTTCCTGTTCGCCTCGCCTCGTTCGCTCGCTCAAACACGGTGGTTGCGACATGAACGTTCCTGTCAAATTTCAGTTTCTTGCAAGTTCATTATTACCTTTTGTTTGCTCAGTCGTAATCCAGCTTTATTCCGAAGTGGTTCACTACAGTTGTAGTTTGCAGTGCTGTGTATTTGTGATGGCTCACAGAGCCAGAGGTTGCGTCAACTCTTCGGACAGTTTTTGTTTTATTTGTGGGGAATATACCGTGAAAAAGCAGCAGAGGAACATTTCTGCATTTATTAAAAAAGTATATTTCGCCTATTTCGGTTTGAAGTTAGGCGATCAAGACAAACCGTGGGCTCCTCACAAAGTGTGCAAGACATGTGAGGAAGATCTACGCTTATGGATGAAAGGTAAAAAACAAGCATTTCGTTTCGGAATACCTATGATGTGGCGTGAACAAAGAGACCACAGCAGTGACTGCTATTTTTGCTCTTGCATTGTGAAGGGATACAACTTAAAAAATAAGAACGTAATAAGTTACCCCAACCTTCCCTCAGCAATTAGGCCTATGCCTCATAGCAACGAAGTACCTGTGCCTGAACCACCAAAATCTTTGGATCATATTTGTGTGGACGGTTCTGATCATGATGAGACTCATCAGATGGCTTTTCCCGATGAGTCCAGTACTTCCGAGTTTGAAATTGAACCAGATCCGAAACCTGAACTTTTCTCTCAAGCTGAATTGAATGATTTAGTCCGGATTTAGGACTCCCAAAAGATGCTGCCCAACTGCTAGGTTCTCGGCTTAAACAGAAAAATCTATTGTCACCAGGAACAACTTTTTATTGGTACCGCAACCGCGAGACACAATTTTTGAAGTATTTCAGCAAAGAGGAAGATTTGGTATTTTGCAACGATATATACGGAGTGATGGAAAAGTTTAAACTCAAGTATGATCCTGCTGAATGGCGGCTGTTCATTGATTCGTCAAAAGACAGCATAAAAGGTGTTCTTCTTCATAATGGCAACACATTCGCTTCAGTTCCTATTGCTCACTCTGTTATTCTCCAAGAAAAATACGAGAATTTGGCCCTGATTCTTCAGAAGATTCGTTATGATGAGCATAAGTGGATGATTTGTGGAGACTTTAAAATTCTATCCATGCTATTAGGGCAGCAATCCGGTTTCACCAAATATCCCTGCTTCCTTTGCTTGTGGGATAGCCGGGCCCGCGACCTACACTGGGGGAAAAAAGACTGGCCAATTCGGGAGTATTTGAGACCCGGTGAGAAAAATGTTCTTCATGAGAGCTTGGTACCTCGTGATAAAATTCTATTACCACCTCTCCACATTAAGTTGGGTCTCATTAAGCAATTCATCAAGTCCCTTCCAAAAGATGGTGAGTGCTTTCGGTACCTTTGCTCAAAGTTCCCCCGACTTTCTGAAGCAAAGCTAAAGGAAGGAGTGTTTGTTGGCCCTGATATAAGGAAACTCATTTCAGATGGAGCATTCGCTGAAACGATGTCTGAGAAGGAAAAAGAAGCCTGGGATTCCTTCAAGGATGTTGTTCTCAAATTCTTGGGGAACAGGCGGGATGAGAACTATAAGGATATTGTTGCCAGGATGCTCAAAGCCTTCAAAGAACAAGGCTGTAACATGAGCCTGAAAGTCCATTTCTTGCACTCCCATGTGAACTACTTTCCCGAAAACCTGGGGGCGTACAGTGAAGAACAAGGTGAAAGGTTTCACCAGGACATCAAGGACGCAGAGAGAAGGTACCAAGGAAGATGGAACACCACTATGATGGCTGATTTCTGCTGGTTGATGCTGCGGGAAACCCCAGATGAAAAATACGCCAAGCAGCGCACCAAGAGAAGCATTCGGGCGAAGAAAAAACGGGCCCACCAGGAGATTGATTGACCCAAGAATGACTTTAAAATCTAAACTGTGTTGACAAATATCGTGTTTTTACTAAACTTTGAAATAAAAATTTGCTAGTTATTACCACAGTGTCGGATCTCATTTATTAGAATTTTATTTTCACACCATCGGGTGTTTGTCTTCATGTATTGCAATGGTGCGGTTTGCATTTTCTATTCTTACATACATACCTGTACAACATTTTTTGCACATTTCTTTGCTTTGCTTTGTGTCTAACCTCGCTCTTATATGCTCAATGTTTGTGCACATGTATGTGGCTGTTTTAAGTGCAGACAATTTTGATACCATCACAGTGTGTTTTGTTGACATTACTCTATTCTTATGTGCTGCCTTGTTACAATTTTCTTTATTCTTATTTGAATAACTACTAAACAATTAGTATAAAGAATTCATCCAAGAAACTTTTATCTCGATCGCACTCAATCTGAAACGTTCACCTCAAACTGCTAACCCAATGTAGCAAAAAATCTGTACGTGATGGAGCAAATTGGTTGCCAGATTTGGATTCAGCGCACCAAAAAACGTAAAAATCAATCGAAACATTAGAGGCAGTTTAAAAAAAAATTTTTTTAGTGTACCTGTGTTATAGACCTGATTAAAGATGAACATCCTGATTTTCTATGTGTTACCGAAACCTGTCTATCTGAAGCAGATGGTGTACTAATAAACCAACTAATAATAGACGGCTATGACCTTTTCAATTGCCCAAGAGATACCAAACGAGACAGTGGAGTTCTCATAATATGCAAACATGAACTCAAAACCACGTCAAGTATACGCAGCAACATAGATATAATGGATATACTTCAAATAGAAAAAAGAAACATTGCTATATGCCTACTCTACAGACCCCCCTCACCTAACCATGAAAATCTGACATCAATCCTAGAATCAGCTTGCTCATCCTCCCTAAAAAAAACCCATACACGTTATATTAGGTGATTTCAATTTGCCCTCCCTACACAACTTGCAAGCAACATCATTCCTCGACACAATGGCTGATATTTTATTTATTTATTTATTTATGTAACATTTTTTTTATGTACCGCTTTTCAAATTCTAAAAAACGTTTTACAGAGAACATAACTTTGTTTACATGGAACTTTTCAGAACTACGAGGGGTGTCTGATATTAAAGGTACAGGTGGCAATCATACCGGCTCCGAAGGGGAATAGTGCCGTCATATGCAGGACTACTTGTGCTCGTAGTAGGAGAGTCTGTAGCGTTGTTTTTTTAAACACTCAAATTACGAGTAGTTTTCGGGAAACAAACAAACATGGCGTGTGTAATCGCAGAGTATCCGAAGTTTGTGGTGTGTGGAGTTATCAGATTTTTGCAAGCCGGAGGAGTTAAGCACAGTGAAATTCATCACAGATTAGAGGGCATGTATGGCCCAAACATTTTAAGCCTAAAAGAAGTCAGCGTCTGGTGTAACAAGTTAAAAGATGGCCGAATGGAGTTGAATGATGATCTGGAAAAGAAAAGAGGCAGACCAAGGACCTCACACACGGATGACAACTGCGCAATTGTTGAACGTCTGATTAGGGAGGATCGTTGCATTAAAGTTCATGAAATTGCTGAAATGACTGGCATTCCTAAGAGTTCTGTTCATGAAATCATATGCGATCTCAACTTCCGCAAAATCAGGAGGAATTACAAGACACCGTTATGGACTACTTCAAGCAACATGACACACAACTGTACCGTGAAGGGATGTTCATACTAGTGTCACGCTGGGATAAATGTCTCAATGTTTATGGCGATTATGTGGAGAAGCAAACAAAAGTATGTAGTTTTTGGTGGAATGTATTGTATAATTTCTTTAGCATTTTAACTATTTACAAGAGTGTTTGAACTCTTATAGATGCCTGGTGATTTGCCAGTTGTCTGAAAGATGTAATAGTCCTTGCAATTAGTTGACTTGTATGGCATTGAAATGTTTGGTAAATAGCTGGGTTTTCAAGGATTTTCTGAAGGTAATATCCGTGGTGGCCCTCAGGTGGTGTGGGATGGCGTTCCATAGTGATAGTATGTAGAGCTTGAACACCCTGTGTAGTGCATTCTGGGAGGTGTCCTTGGATGTCTTGGGGGTTGACATGGGTTATCATCAGATAATAACATGCCCACTCATAGTAAGGGCAACATCCTAGACCTTGTATTTCTCCCAAAACCAACTACAGATCTTCCCCTCCATTCTCCTCCTCAATTAAAACAAGTCCCATGGTCAGACCATTACATCATTAATTTCACCACCCACATGCGCCCCCCTTCCCCAACGCAACACACAATACCACACAAAAATAGATTTAGACGCTTTGATAAGGAAAGCTCTTTAAGAGACATATTACCCAAACTAAATCCCCCTCAAACAGATTTAAATGACACATTATGCAATTGGAACACCACAATACAAAATGCAGCAACCCCAACCCACACTCACATAAGGCCAACCCAAAGAACATCAGAAAAATGGTTCACACAAGATCTACTGAAATTTAAAAACCAGCTAAGGAAACATGAACATAAATGGAGATCCACTAAAACTCCAGAAAATAAACTCACCTACATGACATCACTTAACAATTACAGGGAAGCAATTAATAAGACAAAAAAGGACTACCACACTAAGGGGTATGTTTACTAAGCAGTCTTAACGTGCAGCCGGCGTTAGTGTGCAGGATGCCATATAAGGTAGTGGGCATTCTGGTCTTAAGGTAGCATTTAGGGTTATCATGCGATAAGGTACGTTTTCATGCGATAGAGGGAGCGGTGGCATGTTAATGCGCGGTAGCCTTAATTAGGTGCGCTGACCCAAAAACATAGCAACAGAGGTGTAGCACAATGGTTAATACATTGACTGATAAAACAGGGGTCATGAGTTCAATCCCCCAGTGGGCTTGATGAGTAAGGCTGTCTGAGGTATTACCCTTTACTTTAAATCAGTGCTCTCTGAGGCATTTTCATTTTTAATTTAAATTAGTGCTTCCAGCAAACACACCCTCACAGTGCCGTAACCTAAGGTGCCGCATAAGGCGCCCTATAAGGCACTCCAGAGGGCACATTATAAAGTGCACTGTCCACCAAGGCACCTTATAATGTTCCCTATGGGGTGCCTTATAAGGTGTCTTATAGGGCGCTGTATAGGGCGTCTTATAGAGCGCTTTAGAGGGTGCCTTATGAGGCACCTTAAGGCTACAGCGCTGTGAGGGTGTTTTTGCTGGCAGCACTAATTTAAATTAAAAAAGAAAATGCCTCAGACAGCCCTATCAAATAACCCCACTGTGGGATCAAACCCATGATCTCTGGCTCCACAGGCAATGAAGTAACCAGTGGGCTACAACTCTATAGCTACTAACAAACCCCCGGCTAGCTACAGAAGGACTGCAGGTCACCACACAAACTGTCTGCTGTGGTTACCAGGATAGGGTTAACCCACCCGTACCCATGCTGCACTGCACATGCAAATCAGCAGTCTACAGATGAGCACAAGATGGGGTATGCACCCCCACAGCACCTCGGCCTGGTAGGGGGAACTGACCGTATGCACCCCCACAGCACCTCAGCCTGGCAGGGAGTACTGACCGTGTGTGTTACTGGCACAGAGTAGCTACAGACCGTCACATTGTGCAGGTACTGTGCTCACCCTGAGGGTGAGGTGGGGCGCCCAGCACCAGGTCCACAGCACCTTTCATGACTGAAGTAGGCCATGCTGCAGATCCCCATCAGTGTTAGTGTGTATGAGATAAGTAGTTACTGCAGACACACCTAGGATACATCTATGTCCATCTGTATTTATCAGTCATGTATAGCTCTTATGGGCTATGATGCACCCAGAATAGTGCATATCCTGTGCTGGTGCCATGTGTAACATGATGTAGGTGAAAGGAAGGAGGGGGAGTGTTTGGACCCATAGGCAGATTATGTACCACCACCCAACCCACCCTCTATGGCTCAGGGTGGGAAACAGGATCTCCCACCAACACATCCACATTCTACCTCCTTGCAAGGGTGGCAGTAGAGGGGACCATCAACCCCAGTCCTGCTGGGGAACAGACACCCTACAGGGCAGTCAATGCAGATCTGCACACATCCATAAAGCAATAGCAGACAGAAGGCCTAGAAATGCTCAGCTGCCCCCACCACTATCTGACATTCTCCAGCAGCAAGCCTCCAGCCACTGCACCCTGCAAGGTGTTCCAGCCAGACACATACTAGCTGCAGACAGTCTGCTAGCTAATCCATAGTGCATGGTCCTGGAGGAGATGCATGTACCCAGAACTGGGATGTCAGCATACACACCAAGCAGATAAGTCAGTGATTGGGCACCAAAAGAGAACCCACAAATATCACATAAGAAAAATACTATACAGCACTATGGGGGAACCTAGCCATTCCGTGGTCACTGCTCAGTCAGGGTGAGAGTGACCTCCCAGCAGGGCATGCTGTGGCCACCCTGTCCATGCAGGTGGTTGCCGGGCACTACAATGTCCGAGCCATTGCCCTATGCCCTATGCAGATGCATCCTGGCCAGGCCACCCTGTCCGGGCTATACCCATGGTACCTTGCTCCTCATTATGCACATTGGCAGGTTGACACTGGCAACAGTGCAAGCAGTGTGGGCTGAGGAAGGTGTTAGCAGCCACCGCACACTGGGTAGACAGACACACACTTCCACACCTATGCCAGCATTGTGCAACTATAGAGGCTTTTGGCAGCTCTGGCCACCGCACCAGTCCTGGGCACAGTGCAGGCATGGCTATGGTACGCAATACTGTTGGGGTCACTCCCCAGGGTGGTAAACACTGTCAGACACCAGACCTGCAACACACTCCACAGACATCAAAGAGGTTGCTATGATACAGCTCAATGAGCAGATTGTGCTTAACCTAGGAATAGCTATCTGCCAGTAATCATAGCAACCTTTTGATATATGTGTACCGTATTTCCAGGTTTAGGGTGGCAGTGCTATGGTATGCAAGTGCTAGTATTGGGAGATGGTGCTGCACGCAGGGCTCAACATCCTGCCTCTCCAGGAGGCTTTGGATAATGGCGCCTGTGGGTGCGGGTGTTTCTGCCCCTGTTGGCCGCTGCACTAGGACAGAGGTTCCCAACGCCAGTCCTGGTGGGCCAAACACTGTTCGGGTTTTCATGCTGTCCCTAATGAATATGCACGGCTGCATACCATGGGGGCGGCGCATAGAAATGCAGCACAGGCATCTTTATTAGGGACAGCATGATGCCTGAATGGAGTTTGTCCCTCCAGGACTGCATTTGGGAATCTCTGCTCTGGGTATTGCACATGTCTATGGTGTCTGTTCTCTGTAGGGGAATATATAGGCATTTCAGGCATGTTTATGTAATCTGCAATAAAGGTTCCCTCTTTATTACCACGGTTTAGTACTGGATAAAATATGGGGAATGGGTTGGTGGGAGCCACAGCTGGGACTTGAACCTGTGATCTTCTGCTCCTAAACACACTGTCTGTGTGTACTGCACCACACTGTTGCCACAGGGATAGTTCATTCTCTGGGGATACCATGACTGTTCGTCAGACAGGGCCTGTCTGTTGCAGTGCATGGCACCCACCTAAACAGGGCTAGGCCATGGTCTGCTGTGGGCAGCTGCCACTGCTCCCTCTACCACCAGTACCCCTCTGTCGCCATGCTGACATGCCCTTCTGCTGGTGGTGCGCAGTCTCAGGCCATCCAGTGTGACGGTAGGCGGCTGCCTATGGTGTGGGTTCTGGGGTAGGGGTGCCTGCATAGACGTCCACGCTTCCCCCCAGCACCGCCTGCCAATGTTCTGTGCCCTTGGGGGTACCTGCTGGGTACTATCCCCTGTGACACTGTGGAAATCACACTCGTGCCCATGTTGGTCCCTCATCAGTTGCTGTCTGGTGGCTCTACTGTTTCAAAAACACAAAACCCAGTGGTAATAGTAACCTATTATTCAGAGCAATTTTTTGTCGGAATGGTCAGCCCAGTGTAGAGGAGAAACACCTCTCACTGCCGTGGCCTGTCCTTTTTAATCAATTAAATTTGAAAATCTTTGTTAAAAAACAGCTGATACTTAACGTGTCGAAGAAAACAGGCTGTAGATTCACTATAACCAACAGTAGTTCCAAATACGACGTGACACGTTTCGGGGACACCTCCATAAGCCCCCTGCTTCAGGTCAGACCACTGTTCGAAGATTTCAGCCTTGAGACCTTTTCTGAATGAAACGGTTTTTATAATCCAAGCTTCACAGCTGATTCACTCCACCTATGTGAAGCCCGCCCCTCAGGTGAATCTTTCACAAAAAAGAGCCAATCCGAAACAGGAAAGAGGAGCCACCACTCAGAAACCCCTTCCCGATCTGAATGGCTATGAAATAGTGTGCCAATCCATCTGTAAATTTAAGCCCTTCGGATGTACTGTACTTAAACGAAAAATCCATTTTTGTTCAAGGTTCTGTAAAGTCTGAACACGATCGCCTCCCCGAGGATTAGGGGGCACGTAATCCAAAATTCGCCAGCGGAGTTCCTCAAAAAGATGTGATTGCTCCAAACAGTGACCAACCAAAGGCGCTGTCAAAAGCCTCGTATGCAGCCGAGAAGCATGTTCCCCTAAGCGTAGCTTGCAGGCACGCGAAGTCTGCCCCACGTAAAAAAGTGCACAGGGGCATAAGATTAAGTATACCACAAAATCAGTAGTGCAGTCCGTGTGCCAACGAGATCAATACTGTATCTGAGGATGACTGTCAATCCAAACTGGACCCGACAAAGTGCCAGAACAGTAAATGCAAGATCCGCAGGAAAAATGATCAGCGTTCTCATGTCCCAAAGGGGGACGGTCAAGAGGGGCTGTAGTCTTCACCAGATCCCTCAAATTCGCCTTGCGGGAATAGGCAATTTGCAGCTGTTTTCTAAAGCAAGAGTGTATCGCCAAAATAGGCCAGAACTTATGAACCAGGCTAATAACCGCTGATGTTCCCTTCATATAAGGGAAAATACCTATTATTGTATCACTCTGCGATATAGAATTGCGAGGGCCCATAAGCCATTCCCTATGTGTATAATGTGGTAAGGAGAGTGTAGCTCAGCATGGAAATAAAAGAGAAAGAAGAACTTTTTCTTCTTTTCGGGGGATGGGTGCACTAGAACACATACACCACAGCAAAATCCCTGAGAGAAACCAAGAGGGTAGAGCTAGGTTTAAGCCACTCCCAGACTCCATGACAACCCCAGGCAAGAGTAGGAGGTACAAGTGGGTGGAGTCAGAGAGGGAGGTGCCCTGCTCAACGTTTAAGTTTGAGAGAACAAACAAAGTTGAGAGAAGCAGCCAAGCAAGAAGCAGCCAAGGGAAAGGCAGCCAAGCAAGAAGCAGCCAAGAGAGAAGCAGCCACAAAGAGAGCAGCAGCAGAGACAAGAGCAGCCAGCACTGCAGCCAAGGAAGCTACAGAGAAGGGCCTAGGCAGAGGACCAAACAGACTGGCAAGAGGGAGAGAGAGAAAAGGTTGGCTTTGAGAAGGCTAAGGCAAGAGTGCTTAGACTCCTCTGATGAAGGGTCTGTCTGCAGGCAGCAGAAGCCCCAGGAAGGGAAGTGGAGATCTTACCCTGATTCCCTGTCTAGCTCAGAGGCAGAGAAAGTCACAAGCCACAGAAGCCTCAGCCAGGAAGGTGCTGCAACAAGACTCCAAGGTAGGAGAAAGAAAGCAGTAAACCCAAAACCCTGTGTTTCTTGCTCTGACTCTGAAGAGAGGTTTAGGCCTGAGAAAACCCGGATTAGGAAGAAGGGGTTTTCAGGAGAAACTGAACAGGAGAAGCCCGTTGAAGTCCTACCTAGAGGAGAAGGGGCCATTCAGTGGAATAGCCTGTTTAACCTGTTAAAGGACATTAAGCATAAAGTGCCAGAGCGTTTTCAAACTTTGCCAAGATACAGCTCAGCAGAAAGCATGGAGGTAGAAAGTAAAGAAAGTGACCTGACTTC
This sequence comes from Ichthyophis bannanicus, assembly GCA_033557465.1. Classification (NCBI taxonomy): domain Eukaryota; kingdom Metazoa; phylum Chordata; class Amphibia; order Gymnophiona; family Ichthyophiidae; genus Ichthyophis; species Ichthyophis bannanicus. The sequence goes on along the minus strand of CM066032.1, from coordinate 1,860,419,495 downwards.
AGCTTGTTCTGAGATGGACTGTGATATGTGCATTGTGGCTAAGTAATGAAAGCCTGAGAGCAGTGAGAAGTTAGGAATTGTAAATACATGTGCTTTATGATTACGGAGCTGAGAAGCATCATAAAGGGAAAAGAAAAGAAAGCCTGTGTAAATAATTCTACTACAACACTGGTTGTAAGCTTTGCTTTAATGGGAGAAGATTATCCGTTATTTTCTTTGACTTGAGTGTACAACTGCTTTAAAGATTTGTTACCCACTTGCCATGGAAGCTAATAAAATTCCTGTGTGCTTTGAAACAACCACTTGGTTCATTTATCTCTATACACAACTACAATCCTTGGTAAAGAGGAATTCAAGATGGCATCCCATCCCTACTAGGTGACCGCCTGGTAGGGGCACGACCGCCACAATAACAAGCCTGTTTGTAGGCTGATTTAACCACCTTGATTGGATAACCTCTTGATAAAAGCCGAGAGCTCAGATCTTTAGCATGGAATTTAAAATCAGACAGCATGGTACAGTTTTTATTTTTATTTATTTATTTATTTATTTCAATTTTTTATATACCGCACTATTTATAATCAGCGCGGTTTACAGAGAACACAAAGACCAGAACAACAGGCTGTTCGGTATTACATAAAACAGGAAGATAAACTTGGATAATATGGGAGAACTATATACAAAGAATATTGATTTGTTAAGCCGCAAAAACTGCCCATATGGTAAGCCTCTCTTAAGCGCTGGCGGATGAAAACTATCAAACCTCAACAACGTATTATGTTGAACTGGCTTCCAATACAGAGAGGTCAAAAAAACACTAGAGGATAACTCAATCGTAATATCTAGAAACTGAATTTTTTCTTTTTCCACTTGTGCTGTAAATTGTATGTTTCTTTTAAACGTATTCAAAGAACACAAAAAGGAATCTAAATCTTCTTTGTTACCTGACCATATAAAGAAAACATCGTCCAGAAATCTTCTCCAGAATACAACTTTTGAGAACAATGGATGAGAATATATATATAGTTCTTCAAACCAGGCCATATAAATAGTGGCCACAGAAGGGGCCACTGTTGCACCCATAGCAATTCCAAAAGTTTGCAGGTAAAACTGCTGCTGGTAAAGAAAAAAGTTATGATTAAGTACCAGATCAAGCAGATCAAGAAAAAAACTTTTAGGGATGCATTCTGGAAGAGGAATAGAATATTGAGAAAGACCGGACAGCACCTCCTTTTGGTCTATGTTGGTGTACAATGACTGGACATCAAGGGTAACAATAAACGAATATGTGAACATATCAGTATAGGCAGACAATTGTTGCAAAAAATCCCCCATATCTTTTATATATGAGGGCACTCCTGCTGCCATAGGTTGCAAAAAGAGGTCACAGAACTTAGAGAGTGGTTCTAAAATCGAAACTCGACAGGACACTATGGGATGACAAGGAGGGTCACATAGGGGTATGTTTACTAAACTGTGTTAGTGTGATTCGTGTTAGGAGCCGCGGTAGAGACAGAAATCCCAAATAAGGACATGGGCGGTACATTGTTACCGATAACGCGCGTTACAAGGCGCCATAAATGAACGAGCGCTACAGGGCACGTTACCGCACGTTAATCTTAAGAAGGCACGCAGGCATACAAGCACAGCAACAGAGCTGTAGCACAATGGTTACAACACTGACTGATGGTACAGGGGTCATGGGTTCAATTCCCCAGTGGGCCTAATATATAAGGCTGGCTGAGGTAGCACCCTTTACATTTAAGTAGTGATTGTTGAGGCATTTGACGTGTATTTTAATTAGTGCTGCCAGCAAACACACCCTCACGATGGCATAACCTAAGGTGCCACATAAGGCACCTCTTAACGCACTCCATAGGGCACATTATAAAGTGTACTGTCCGCCAAGGCACCCTATAATGTCCCCTATAGGACACCTTATAAGGCTGTGAAAAAAGCCCTGGCTGGCTGCAGAAGAACTGCACGTCACCACACAAACTGTCTGCTGTGGTTACCAGGATAGGGTTAACCCTCCCATACCCATGATGCACTGCACATGCAAATCAGCAGTCGAGAGATGGGCACAAGATTGGGTATTCCCCCCCCCCCCACAGCACCTCGGCCTGGTAGAGGGAACAGACCGTGTGTGGCACAGCCACAGACAGTCACATTGTGCGGGTACTGTGCCCACCCTGAGGTTGAGGTGGGGCGCCCAGCACCAGGTCCACAGCACCTTTCATGACTGAAATACGCCATGCTGCAGATCCCCAGCAGTGTGTGATAGGTAGTTCCATAAGACACACCTAGGATACATCTGTGTCCTGCTGTATGTCTAGTCCATATGGGCGATGATGCACCCAGAATAGTGCATATCCTGTGTTGGTGACATGGTTACCTGGTGTGGCGGAGGTGTATGGGCCCATAGGCAGATCATGTACCACCACACAACCCACCCTCTGGGGCTCAGGGAGGGAAACAGGATCACCCACCAATAGATCCACAGTCTACCTCCCTGCAATGGTAGCAGAAGAGGGGACCATCAACCCCACTCCTGCTGGGGAACAGAGAGAGCGGTACACATCCATAATGGAATAGCAGACAGACAGCAGAACTGGAAATGCTCAGCTGCCCCCCACCATTATCTGACATACTCCAGCAGCAAGCCTCCAGCCGCTGCACCCTGCAAGGTGTTCCAGCAAGACACATACTAGCTGCAGACAGTCTGCCAGCTAGTCCATAGTGCTGGATAAGATGCATGTACCCAGAACAGGGATGTCAGCACACACCCCAAGCAGAGAAGTCAGTGATTGGGCCCTAAAAGAAAACCCCAAAACATCATATGAGAGAAATACTATAATAGCACTATGGGGGAACCTAGCCATGCCATGGTCACTGCTCAGTCAGGGTGAGAGTGACCTCCCAGCAGGACATGCTATGGCCACCCTGTCCATGCAGGTGGTGGCCAGGCACTACAATGTCCGAGCCATTGCCCTATGCCGTGTACAGATGCATCCAGGCCAGGCCACCCTATCCAGGCTATTCCCACGGTACCTTGCTCCTCATTATGCACATTGGCAGGCCAATACTGGCAACAGTGCTAGCAGTGTGGGCTGTGGAGGGTGTTGGCAGCCACCACACACTGGATAGACAGACACACACTCCCCACACCTATGCCAGCATTGTGCAACTATAGAGGTGTTGGGCAGCCCAGGCCACCACACCAGTCCTGGGCACAGTGCAGGCATGGCTATGGTACGCAATACTGTAGGAGTCACTCCCCAGGTTGGTGAACACTGTCAGACACAAGACCTGTAGCACACTCCACAGACATCAGAAAGGTTGCTATGATGCAGCTCACTCAGGAAATTGTACTTAACCTAGGAATTGCTATCTGCCAGTAATCATAGCAACCTTTTGATAGATGTGTACCATATTCCCAGGTTTAGGGTGGCATTACTAAGGTATGCAAATGCTAGTATTGGGAGATGCACGCAGAGCCCAAAGTCCTGCCTCTCCAGGAGGCTTTGGATAATGGGGCCTGTGGGTGCGGGTGTGTCTGCCCCTGTTGGCTGCTGCTTTACGGCAGAGGTTCCCAACTCCAGTCCTGCGGTGCCAAACACTGTTTGGGTTTTCATGCTGTCCCTCATGAATATGCATGAGATACATCTGCATACCATGGGGGTGGCGCATAGAAATGCAGCACAGGCATCTTTATCAGAGGCAGCATGGAACAGGAATGGTGTTTTGCCCTCCAGGACTGCATTTGGGAGACTCTGCTCTAGGTAATTTGCATGTTTATGGTGTCTGTGCTCTGTAGGGTAAAATGTAGGTGTCTTGGGCATGTTTACGTCATCTGCAATAAAGGTGCTGTCTGTATTAGCACATTGTAGTAGTGGGTAAAATATGGGGACTGGGTTGGCAGGAACCACAGCTGGGATTTGAATCTGTGACCCTCTGCTTCTGAATACACTGGTTTTGTGCACTGCACCACCTTGTTGTCACAGAGTCAGTACATTCCTTGGTGATACCATGACTGTTCGTCAGACAGGGCCCGTCTGTTGCAGTACATGGCACCCACCTACACAGGGCTAGGCCACGGTCTACTCTGGGCAGCTGCCACTGCCCCCTCCACCACCAGCATCCCTCAGCCACCATGCTGACATGCCCTTCTGCTGGTGGTGCGCAGTCTCAGGCCATCCAGTGTGCAGGTAGGCGGCTGCCTATGGTGCGGGTTCTGGGGTAGAGATGCCTGCATAGATGTCCACGCTCCCCCCAGCCCCACCTGCCAATGTTCCGTGCCCTTGGGGTTTGCTGTTGGGTACTATCCCCTGTGACACTGTGAGAAACACACTCGTGCCCATGTTGGGCCTTCAGCAGTTGCTGTCTGGCTGCTCTGCTGTTTCAGCATTCATATGGGCCACCTAGGCATCACCCTAGTCCGCACTGTGGCCCTGCTCCACCACAGCATGTGCCGCCTGCGGCCCTCTATATCCCCTTCTCCGGCATCTGTCCAGTTGCCATTCCAACATGCCCGCCCTGATGTTGTGGGACATGTACACACCATAGGAACCCTGTCCGATGGTGGGGAAAACCCTGAGCAGTGCTATTTCACTGTGGGCTCATTCACCTTGTATGGGGACGGAGTATAGACCCTTCCACGATTTATATCTGTTCTATGGAGCTTACTCGGGGGGGGGGAGGGGTTGATGTTTCTCATTGATACCACTATTGGCCAGCTTGGTTATGGTTTTTTTTCCAGTTTGTTGGGGTCATTTTCAGTGTTTATGTGCCCTTTTGTTCTGTGCACATGTATCACACTTATCACTTTTTTTTTGTTTCCCTGCCTGGGCTGTACATTGCTGACACTGAAATGGTTTCTCTCCCCTGTAATGTGCATTTAACGGCAGGTTTTCAATCGCGTTTGGATTCAGCTCTTCAGATCAGCGTGTTAGTGTGCAGGGAGCCTCTCCCCACCCACTCTCCGCCCACTGACCCCTTCTCTCCGCCCTCTCTCCACCTTCTGCGGTGTTTTACCATGCCGCGGAGCTTTACGTTATGTAACTTTACCGCAGTTTAGTAAACATACCCCATAGTGTCTTATGTATCTTGGGCACAAGATAAAAAATTGGGGTCTTCGGATGTTTATTAATCAAAAAATCCACCTCATTCTTGGTCAACCAATTATTCAAAAATGCCTGAGACACCAACTGAGAGATACGATCCATAAGCTTCATAGTTGGATCTTCAATCAAAACATAATGGTTACGATTATCCGGGTGTACATGCATTTCCCGGTCATATTGCTCATTAGACAAAACCACTGTTGCTCCCCCTTTATCAGCCCGTCTGATTATCAAAGCCGATTTTGATAGCTCACTCAAAGCCTTATACTGATCTCTGGAAAAATTGTTGTAAGAAGAAAAATTAGTATTCTCCAATTGAGACAATTCATTCAGAATCAAAAGTTGAGAAGTGGAAATGGCCGCATCCAACTGTCCCGGCGATTGCCAACGAGAAGGGTTTCTCACCAATGAAATATCCGGGAGAATGGCTTGATCTGCAACATGATGTATAATTCGCAATTTTCTAAAAAACCTATGTAATGCCACCCTCATTTCAAAACCATCATACCAGGGTGACGGAACATAAGACAAGCCCAATTTCAATAACTTTAAATGATCTTGCGGAAGGGCTTGATCCCACAGATTCACAAATGTCGACTCCTGGTCCTGGATCTGGTGTCCGGGCCTTCCCAAAAATCCTGATGGTAGATACCACGGCACCTGCGACCACGAAACGAATTACCTCGCTGAATCTCCGAAGAGTGTTAATTCTTCTTAACCACATTAGTTTGACCCAATTCACTAGAGTCCGTATCAGAGCACTCATCCGAACTGAAAGCAAAAGAAACCTTTTTTCGATTATGATTATTACGAGAGGGCCAATTGTAAACACAATTATTGTCATAGTCAGATTTATCCCTTTTAAATTTATTAATCTTCAATCCCCGAATATGATCAGGGAAGGAAGCCAATTGTTTTTCTATCTCACTCCACTGGGACTGGAAGCTCTGTGGCTGAAGCGTTTCCAAAATCCTCTCCTTCAAAACAACCATTTGTGAAGTCAGTGTTTCTTGCTCTTGTAGAGAGGGCTCCAAATGTAGTGCTATAAGATCAAAGCTGCACTTATTCAGTATAGCATTCCATTTAGATAAAAAATTCTCATCTTCCATGAACTGTTTAGGGGGTTTTAATACATGAAGCCCACTGGGAATCACAGAGGACTTCAAATACTGAGCCATAGCTGCCCCATGTAAACCAGCCCGTACCAATTTCTTATGTAAATCTTTCAACTCCAGAATCGTTGGAGGTAAATCCTCTGCCAGACCCATAACCGCGGCATTTGACTCTGTGGATCACAAAAGATTACTAAACAGATTAGAGGAGATCGGACTTTATGGTACCACATTAAAATGGTTTCAGTCATATCTTACAGAGAGACACTTACAAGTAAAGATAGGTGACAAAGCATCTCAACCCATAAGAGTTTTACAAGGAGTTCCACAGGGCTCTGCCCTCTCTTCCCTTTTATTCAATATCTACATACAACCAATTTGCAACATCCCTTCAAAGAATGACATTAAGTACACCATCTATGCAGATGATATAATGATATTTACACCTGTGTCAATCAATAACCCTGACTATCATAGAATTACAGATTGTCTCCTACAAATGTCTGATTGGTGTAAATGTAATAACATGGAAATCAATTTCAACAAAACTGAGGCCTTATTTGTATCTCGAAACCCTGATTTCCCTCCTCCACCTGACATCTTGATAGAAGATTCTATTATTCCCATTAAATCTGAAGTAAAATATCTTGGGGTGACCCTTGACAGAGAAATGAATCTGAAAACACATATAAGTAAGACAATCAGGAGCGCATATTACAGAATGAAGATTATTAGAAGATTAAGACCACTACTCGAAACAACCCACTTCCGTAACGTCTGCCAAGCTTTAATCACGCCATTATTTGATTTTTGTAATTCTATATATCTTGGCCTTCATAAGCAGTCACTAAAACCTTTGCAACTCGCGCAAAACACTGCTGCTCGAATAATCTTCGGATTATCAAGCCAGGAACACATAACTCCTATTATGAAGGAGCTACATTGGCTACCTATAGCTTATCGTATAAAATATAAAACCACTATATACATTTTCAAAATCAAACATCACTGTTCTGCAAACAGTCTGGCTACTCTCATTCAATCAGACGTCAGCAAAAGACCTAGAAGATTAGGATCTACCAATAGAGTCAACACATCACTTGACTTTAGAAAAGCACGTAAAGAAACAACAGAAAGGGCATTCTCGTTTGCAGCACCAAAGATTTGGAACTCTCTTCCAAATGATTTAAGAGCAGTTCAGGACCTTAAAGACTTTAGAAAACAACTAAAAACTGTCCTGTTTATTGAGCATTATGGTCTAACTGAATAATTAATTCAATGTTTAAGAGAAAAACAATCATTTAGTAAGCTGTATTATAGCTCACGTTGTATAATAGTACACAATGTAAATAGCGCTTTATATCTTTCTGTAAAACACACTATGTTACTTTACATGTAATTATCATTACTACATGTTCATATTATCACTGCTTTTATATTTCTTGTTTGTAAAACCGCTTTGATTGTTTGATAAGGCGGTATAAAAATATCATTAAATAAATAAATAAAATAAATAAATAAATAACCTGGGACTGTTTCAGCATTCCTATAGGCCACCTAAGCATCACCCTAGTCCGCACTGTGGCCCAGCTGTACCATAGCATGTGCCGCCTGCAGCCCTCTGTATCCCCTTTTCCAGCATCTGTCCAGTTGCCCATTCCAACATGCCCACCCTGCTGTTGCGGGACATGTGCACGCCTTAGGAAACCTGTCCAATAACAGGGGAAAACCCTGATCAGCGCTATTTCACTGTGGGATCATTCACCTTGTATGGGGACGGAGCATAGACCCTTCCAAGATTAATATATTTTTTTGGGAGCTTTCTCGGTAGTGTTTTTTGCTGTTTCCCATTAATATCACTATTGGCCAGCTTGGTTATGTTTTTTTTCCAGTTTGTTCAGGTCATTTTCAATGTTTATTTGCCCCTTTGTTCCGTGCACATGTATCACACTTATCACTTTTTGTAGGTTTCACTGGCTATGCTGTACATTGCTGACGGAGATGGTTTCTCTTCCCTTTAAATCTGCTCTAACGTGAGGTTTTCACTGGCGTTAGTTTTCAGCCCCGGAATCCACAGCGTTAGTGTGCAGGGAGCCTCTCCCCTCCCACTCTCCGCCCACTGACCCCCTCTCTCCGCCCTCTGGGAAGCCTTCCTCCGCCCTTTAGGGCTGGATTTCACGGCGTTAGAGTGCTTTAACGCCGCAGTCGCGTTAAAGCGCGCTAAGATACCTTATCGCACGCTAACGCGCCTTCAGCGCCCGATAAGGTACTTATCACGCGCTAATTCCGCCATTGCTATGTTAAGACGCTTTAGTAAACATACCCCTAAAATACTAGCTAATTCTCTCAACCGACAGCAAGAATTATTTGAGATTGTCAAGACTCTATCCAACTAGAAAGTGTTCTGCAGTCTTCAATTGGCTTGTTACTAGGTATCAAAAGAAATGAAACTATTGTTACGAGTGGCTAGAGAGGTCTCAGAAACTCAGGCAGTCATTGACTGGTTGTATAGAGTCATATGAATGAACTGCCCCGCACACATCAACGATCCTCTATGAAATGCCACTCATTAATACAGGTTTTGTATATAGTAAGATTTAGAAAAAATTGAGTGCTTAACTTATAGACATCCAGCTTCTGGCATTCGTTTCCCGACGCTGTAAAGCGTGCTGGAAATATGTGTTTCACCTTTACGGTTTCATCAGGGGAATCACATAAGCACTACAAAAAAGATAAGTCCATTAGGTGCACACTTTCAATACTCTTTGTCAAATATGAAATAATTAAATATAAAAACGGAGGAAAATCATAGACATTCACCTACATTGCAATACGTAATGTTCCCCAGAAGCTTGCAGTCTTTAGCTTTTCAACGGCAACTGAACGCCGCGCATGCGGGCTGGTTTAAATAGGAGCCGGCGAAGCTATCGTTAATTGCTCTAAAGGGTTCAGAAGAAGATTTCCCATTCTACTCGTGCATTCAACCCGTCAGGGGTGACTGTACGTAACATGTAGATCCATTGTTGTTCCCTATAAAGTAAAGCCTGTTCCTGTGACCTTCCAAACCGTGGTGCAGTAAGCTGTTCAATACAGAAGCATCCGAGTTCTTCATAAGTGTGGTGCATTTCTAAACAGTGTTCTACCATAGGCGCTTCTCGTCGGTTACACTTTATTTTACTCTTATGTTCATTCATGCGTACCTTAAAGGATCGCTTAGTTTTACCTACATACAGTAAGCTGCAGGGACAGCGTATGCAATACACTACATGGGTAGATGTGCATGAAGTTAAACTTCTGAGCTTGTATTTTTTACCTCTATGGCAGAAATCCGTCTATTCGTGGATAATTGGGCATAGATTACAGGTCCCACATTTAAAATGACCAGTCTTAGGGAGAACAGAAGTATGTTGCATCGGCCGTAAAACCGCTGGACTAAGCAGTTCTTTAAGGGTTTTTTTGTCGTTTCCAGACGCATCATACTTTAAAATTTTCTAACCCTGTAATACTATTCAGCACATTCAGATGACGTTTCACACTCCGTTGAAGATGAAAACTAAACGGGGAGAATGACGTTATTAAATTGGCACCCCTACCCCAGAACACGCACCATAGGCAGCCGCCTACCTGCACACTGGATGGCTTGAGACTGCACACCACCAGCACCACCAGCAGAAGGGCATGTCAGCAGCATGGTGGCAGAGGGGTACTGGTGGTGGAGGGGGGCAGTGGCAGCTGCCCAGAGCCGACCATGGCCTAGCCCTGTGTAGGTGGGTGCCATGCACTGCAACAGACAGGCTCTGTCTGACAAACAACCATGGTATCTCCAGGGACTGTACTGTCACTGTGAGCACAGTGTGGTGCGGTGAACACAGCCAGTGTGTTCAGGAGCAGAAAGTCACAAGTTCAAGTCCCAGCTGGGGCTACTGCCAATCCAGTCCCCATAATTTTACCCGCTACTAAACCATGATAGTAAGGACAAGCCTTTATTGCAGAGAACATATGCATGGTTCAAACGCCTATATTTTACCCCACCGAGCACAGACACCAGAAACATGCACATTACCTAGAGCAGAGTCCCCCAAATGCAGTCCTGGAAGGCCACAAATCATTCAGGTTTTATGCTGTCTCCAATATAAGGCCATGTCCGCATGGTGGCGGAGGGGTACTGGTGGTGGAGGGGGCAGTGGCAGCTGCCCAGAGCAGACCATGGCCTAGCCCTGTGTAGGTGGGTGTCATGCACTGCAACAGACAGGCCCTGCTGGACAAACAGTCATGGTATCACCAGGGAATGCACTGTCTCTGTGGAAACACGGTGGTGCAGTGCACACAACCAGTGTGTTTGGAGGCAGAAGGTCACAGGTTCAAGTCCCAGCTATGGTGCCTGCCAACCCAGTCCCCATATTTTACCCACAACTGAAACGTGCTACTACAGACAGAACGTTTATTGCAGATGATGTAAACATGCCCAAAACACCTACATTTTACCCTACAGAGCAAAGACACCATAAACAGGCGCATTACCTAGAGCAGAGCCTCCCAAATGCAGTCCTGGAGGGCCAAACACCATTCAGGTTCCATGCTGCCTCTAATAAAGATGCCTGTGCTGCATATCTATGCACCACCCCCATGGTATGCAGATGTATCTCATGCATATTCATGAGGGACAGCATGAAAACCCGAACAGTGTTTGGCACACCAGGACTGGAGTTGGGAACCTCTGCCGTAAAGCAGCAGCCAACAGGGGCAGACACACCCACACCCACAGGCTCCATTAGCCAATGCCTCCTGGAGAGGCAGGACATTGGGCCCTGCGTGCATCTCCCAATACTAGCACTCACATACCTTAGCAATGCCACCCTACACCTGGGAATACGGTGCACAGCTATCAAACGTTTGCTATGATTACTGGCAGATAGCAATTCCTACGTTAAGCACAGTTTGCTGATTGAGCTCCATCATAGCAACCTTTCTGATATCTGTGGAGTGTGCTTCAGGTCTGGTCTCTGACAGTGTTTACCACCCTGGGGAGTGACCCCCAACAGTATTGCGTACCATATCCATGCCTGCACTGTGCCCAGGACTGGTGTGGTGGCCAGGGCTGCTAAACTCCTCTATAGTAGCACAATGCTGGCATAGGTGTGGGAGTGTGTGTCTGTCTATCCAGTGTGTGGTGGCTGCAAACACCCTCCACAGCCCACACTGCCAGCACTGTTGCCAGTATTTGCCTGCCAATGTGCATAATGAGGAGCAAGGTACCATGGGAATAGCCCGGACAGGGTGGCCTGGCCAGGATGCATCTGCACAGGGCATAGGGCACTGGCTGGGACACTGTAGTGCCCGGCCACCACCTGCACAGACAGGGTGGCCACAGCATGTCCTGCTGGGAGATCACCCTCACCCTGACTGTGCAGTGACCACAGCATGGCTAGGCACCCCCATAGTGCTATATAGTACTTCTCTCATGTGATATTTATGGGTTCTCTTTTGGGGCCCAGTCACTGACTTATCTTCTTGTTGTGTATGCTGATATCCCAGTTCTGGGTGCACGCATTTCCACCAGGAACATGCACTATGGACTAGCTAGCAGGCTGTCTGCAGCTGGTATATGTCTTGATGGAGCGCCTTGCAGGGTGCAGCAGCTGAAGGCTTGCTGCAGGAGAATATCAGATAGTGGTGGGGTGCAACTTAGCATATCCGGGCCTAAGTCTGTCTGCTATTGCATTATGGATGTGTACAGAGCTGCATTGACTGCCCTGTAGGGTGTCTGTTCCCCAGCAGGACTGGGGCTGATGGTCCTCTCTACTGCCACCATTGCAGGGAGGTAGAATGTGGATCTGTTGGTGTGAGACCCTGTTTACCACCCTCAGCCCTGGAGAAGAAGAAGGAGGAGGGTGGTGGTACATAATCCTCCTAGGGGTCCATAGGGGCTACAACTGACTGAGACATACAGATATATCCAAGGTGTGTCTGCAGAAACTACCTATCTCACACATTAGCACTGCTGGGGACCTGGTGCTGGGCGCCCAACCTCACTCTCAGGGTGAGTGCAGTACCTGTACAATGTGACGGTGTGTAGCTACTCTGTGCCAGTACCACACACGGTCAGTTCCCCCTACCAAGCCGAGGTGCTGTGGGGGTGCATACCCCATCTTGTGATCATCTGTAGACTGCTGATTTGCATGTGCAGTGCATCATGGGTATGGGTGGGTTAACCCTATCCTGGTGACCACAGCAGACTGTTTGTGTGGTAACTTGCAGTCCTTCTGCAGCCAGCCAGCTATAGAGCTGTAGCCCACTGGTTACTTCACTGCCAATAGAGCCAGAGGTCATGGGTTCAAACCCACAGTGGGGTTATTTGATAGGGCTGTCCAAAGCATTATCTATTTTTAATGTACATTAGTTCTGCCAGCAAAAACACCCTCAGCGTACTGTACCCATAAGGTGCCTCAGAGGGCGCCCTATAGGGCCCCTTATGGTTACCATCCATATAAGGTGCACTATACAGTATCCTATGAGCGACTGATAGGGTGCCCTATAGGGGACATTATAGGGTGCCGTGGCGGATAGTGCACTTTATAATGTGCCCTATGGAGTGCCTTATAGGGTGCCTTATGCGGCACCTTAGGTTACGGCACATGAGGGTGTGTTTGCTGGCAGCAATTAATAAAATACAAATAAAGTGCAGCAGGAAACACTGGGGATTGAACTCATGACCCCTGTATCATCAGTCAGTGCTTTAACCATTGTGCTACACTGCTGTTCCTCCTTGCATGTCAGCGCACCTACTTAAGATTTCCATGCATTTAAATGCACAGTGCTGCCATCAAAAACAGTGCTATGACCTTGCTGTGCCTCATAGGGCACCCTATATGGCGCCCTATATGCCACCCTTTCAGCAACATTGTAGGGTGCCGTGGCGGACAGTGCACTTTAAAATGTGCCCTCTGGGGTACCTTATGGGGTGCCTTATGCAGCACCTTATGTTACAGTGCTTTGAGAGTGCGTTTGCTAGCAGCAGTAATTAAAATAAAATTAAAAAGCCTCATAATGCAATATTACACATAAATGGTAGTGCCTCAGCCAGCCTTATTTATTGGGCACAGTGGGGGATTGAACCCATCACCCCTGCAACATCTGTCAGCATCGTCACCATTGTACTGCAGCCCTGTTCCTCTGTTTGCACATCAGCGCGCCTGCTTATGCTTCCCGCACGCGTTACTCATGCGCTAATGTGCGCGGCGCACAAGAGTGCACACGCTAATCCTGTTTTGCTATTTTTGACCGGACCACCCACTCCTTATATGGCATCCTGCAGACTAACGCGGCTCGCACGTTAAGAAACTTTAGTAAACATACCCCTTAGTAACAAGCCAATTGAAGACTGCAGAACACTTTCTAGTTGTAGTGCAGAGTATTTTGTACCTATTATATTATAGCTCTGACGAAAGGAGACCGCAATTGAATATTAGAAGACTCTATCCAAGACAACCCAAAACGATACAAATATTATCAGCATAAACCACCAAACACTATCGAACCACTATGGCAGTGGTTCTCAACCTTTTTTGTACCGTGACCCCTTTTACCGTTGGTCAACTTTGGTGACCCCCAATGATAAAATCAAATGCGTCTCTCTTCCTTTACTGTTAACGCATTGTCGCTGTAATCATTTGTTGAATTATTAATATATTATAGGTCTTTGCAATATGTTTTTATTTATAAAATACTTATTTAAACCACAATAATTAATCACAAGTAACAATATTTGATTTCAAAATTATGATGATTTTGTAGTCAAATCACTAATATGAAATAAAATTATTTTTTCTACCTTTGTTGTCTGACCAATTTATTCTCTGATCATGCTGGTCCCGATCTGAGGCTTCTGCTTTCCTGTCTTCTCTTAGCTCTCTTTCTGTGGTCTATGATCCATCTGCCATTTCTTATCTCTTTTGTTTTCTTCACTTCTTTCCATCAGCCTATTTCCAGTCCCAGTAACCCTCCCCAGTATCAGCCCCTTTCCAGTCCTCACTCCCAGTACCTTCCAATGTCAACTTGCATTCCCATGACTGCCACTGGTGTCCATTCCCTTCCAGTCCCCCTCCTTCCCCACTGACCAGTCCCTTCTAGTACAAATACCATGGTAGCCTCTCTCAGATCCATTCCCTTCCAGTTCCATTCTCCCATCCCCTTGTATCAGCCCACTTGTAGCCTTAGCCCCCAATAAGCCCATTCCCAGTCTAAGCCCCCCAATCAGCTCACTTCTAGTGCTAATCCCCCCTCAACCCCATTACCAGTGCTAGCCTCCCCTAATCAGCCCAATACCAGTCCTACCCCCCATCAGCTCATTACCAGTCCTAGCCTCCATTAATCAGCTCATTTCCAGTCATAGCCCCCCCCCCCGATCAGCTCATTTCCAATGCTACCCCACCCCATCAGCCCATTACCAGTCCTAGCCTCCCCTAATCAGCTCATTTCCAGTGCTAGTCCATCCCTCAACCCCATTACCAGTGCTAGGCTCCCCTAATCAGCCCATTTCCAGTCCTAACCTCACCGATCAGCTCATTTCCAATGCTAGACCCCCATCAGTCCATTACCAGTCCTACCCCCCCTTGATAAGTCCATTCCCAGTCCTAGCCTTCCCTAATCAACCCATTACCAGTCCTAGCCCCTCCATCTGCCCATTACCAGTGCTAGCTCCCCCATCAGCCCATTATAATCCTAACCCGCACTGTCTCTCGCCTCTGTCCAGCATTTATCCCATCTGTCCAGTATGTCCCCCTATCTCTCCCCTTTGTCCATGCCAGCCCCCTCCCTCCATCCCTCCATGTCAGCCCCCTCCCTCCATCCATCCATATCAGCCCCCTCCCTCCCTCCCTCCATGTCAGCCCCCATCCTTCCATCTGTCCATGTCAGCCCCCCTCCCTCCATCCATCCATATCAGCCCCCTCCCTCCCTCCATGCCAGCCCCCATCCTTCCATCTGTCCATTGTCCCGCCTCCAAAGGAAGTGGTAAACAACTTCCTTTGGAGGTGGGACAATGCTGCACGGAGCCCATTGAGATAGTAAGGGCTCCGCAATGATTTTACAGGCACAGCCGTGGTTCCCTAAGAGGCAGGGAGCCGCGGCTGCAGAAGGAGGCGGTGAGTTTGCCGCTGCAGAGAAGCGGACTCGGCAGCGGCAGCAACTTGTGCGCATCTTAAATTTTTTTTTGACTTGGTGGAGACTAAGCGACCCCCGCTAAATCCTGTGGCGACCCCAGTGGGGGTTGCGACCCACAAGTTGAGAACCGCTAGACTATGGAGACAAACTGAAAAAGAAAA
The DNA here is from genome assembly GCA_033557465.1 of Ichthyophis bannanicus. NCBI lineage: Eukaryota > Metazoa > Chordata > Amphibia > Gymnophiona > Ichthyophiidae > Ichthyophis > Ichthyophis bannanicus. The sequence goes on along the minus strand of CM066032.1, from coordinate 1,860,403,937 downwards.
ACAATATAGACCCCCATCTCACGCCCCAGCCCTCCTACTAATACCAACACTTGTCACACTTTTCACCTAATAGATCAAAAATAACTAATCAACACCATCACCAAAATTAACACCATTATTTCCCCTCTAGACCCTTGTCCAGTTGCCTGGATCAAGGCAGCAAAGACTAAGCTATCTCCGTATCGCCTCCATATAGTCAACCAATCCCTACTACAAGGAACCATGCCAAATAACCTTAAACCTACCATAATTCGAACAATCCTAAAAAACAAAACACTCAATAACCAAGACCCTTCTTCCTATAGACCAACAGCCAGCACACCATTTGTAGCTAAAATAATTGAGAAGGTCATCCAAACACAACTTCAGGACTATATAGATCTTAATGCTCCATTAGGTGACCAACAATTTGTTTTTTGCCCATTTCACCCTTATACGTGGCATGGATAATACAAAACAGGCATTCATCCTCATATTTCTAGACATTACTGCTGCGTTCGATAATGTTAACCACTACACTCTGCTCTCTAGACTTGCACAAATCGGAATTAAGGGAACAACCTACCAATGGTTTAAATCCTATATCTCTGACCGCATCCAACAAATACAAATAGGCCAAGAATCCTCCTCAACATTCAAACAGGAACAAGGAATACTACAAGACTCTGCCCTCTCCGGTCTTCTACTTAATCTCTATTTACAAATAATTTGCAATATATTCAAGAAATTCAAAGTGAACTTCCATATCTATGCAGATGATATAATGTTATATCTCCCCATAGATAGGCTGAAACACCTCCCAGCACATAATGGCATCATATATCATGGAAGCTGAGACTTGGCTAGCTTCTAATAATCTGAACATTAACTTCAAAAAAACTGAAGTGCTTTACAAGTCAAGGAACCTAAATTTCACTCCCCCACCAACATTCAAGATTCAAGAAAGGATATTCCCAGTGAAAAATGAAGTAAGGTACCTCGGCGTGTTATTCGATCAATTCCTCTCCATGGCATCACGCATCAAACAGATCACTAGAACCATGTACTTCAAACTAAGGGGTATGTTTACTAAACTGTGGTAACGTAGCAGAGGCTACAATAATGCACGTTATGTAACGTTACCACACGCCAACGTAACTTAACACGCGTTAACGTTACCTAACACGCGTTACAGTCACCGGCCACGATAAGTCCTGCAGAGGGTGGAGGGAGGGCAGAGAGAAGGGGTCAATGAGCAGGGAGTGGGTGGGGAGAGGCTCCTGCCACACTAACACAGGGAAATGAAGGGTTGAAAAGTACCACAAATGAAAACCTGGCGTTAGATGCACATCTGCTGGAGAGAGAAACCATTTCAGTGTCAGCAATGTACAGCATAGGCAGGGAGCCCAAGAAAGTGATAGTAGTGCCACATTTGCAGCAACAGCATAGTGCCCATGTATGAAAGGCCACTATGGTGATGGTAAAAATGGGGCATAGGGGGCTGCAGGTGGCACATATAGTGGGGGCAGCTGGAGCACAGGGCGGACTAGGCTGTCGCCTAGGTGGCACATAGGAACATAGAAACTGGAAATCAGCAAGACAGCAGCTGACGAAGGCCAAACACAATATACAAATACCTCGACCACCCTAGCCAATAGTTGCCAGAGCACAGACTGGACATCCCCGCAGCCATCCCTCCCCCATGTTGAAGGGACATAATGTTGGTAGGCGGTGATGGGGGGGATGTGTAGATGTCCATGTATGCCTCCCCACCCCAGACAGCGCACCCTAGGCACCCGCCTACCTGCACAGTGGATGGCCTGGGACGGTGCACAACAAGCACCAACAGTATATTGTCATGTCAGCATAGCGGGGGGGGGGTGTCTGTGTTGGAGGGGGCAGTGGCACCTGCCTGCAGTGGACCTAGGCCATGCCCTGTACCAGTATGTGGTGTGCAGTGCAACAGAAAACGTCTGGCTGAGGAGATGTAAACACAGGCCCAGGGACTGCTGTGCCTCTGTGGCAATACTGTGCTGCAGTACACACAATCAGTGTGTTCCAGATCAGAGGGTCACAGGTTCAGGTCCCAGCTGTGGACCCTGCAGAACACATCCCAATATTTTACCCTACTATGTAGATACAACAGAAAAACAGAAAAAGTCTGGCTGAGGAGAAGTAAAGGTAGCCCCAAGGACTGCTGTGCCTCTGTGGCAACACTGTGCTGCAGTACACATAGCTAGTGTGTCCCGGAGCAGAGGGTCACAGGCTCAGGTCACAGCTGCAGACCCTGCAGAGCATATCCCAATATTTTACCCTACTATGTTCCCTGTAAAATAGTTATCTCCAAGTTATAATGCCCTGTTCAATGTAATTTCAGTTTGTTCAATGTAAACCGCACTGATGCAGAATAGCGCGGTATATAAGAGAATGTAAATAAATAAATACTATGTAGATACAATACAAAACCAGAAAAAGTCTGGCTGAGGAGACATAAACATAGCCCCAAGTACTGCTGTGCCTCTGTGGCAACACTGTGGTACAGTACACACAGCCAGCATTTCCCAGAGCAGAGGGTCACAGATTCAGGTCCCAGCTGCAGAGCACATCCTAATATTTAACCTACTATGTAGATACAACATCAAACCGTGCAATCCCCACAGCATTGGCCAAAAGGGGTACAAATACCCACTCACACAGGCTCCACTATCCAAAGCTTCATGGAGAGTCAGGCTGTTGGCCCCAGCACGGAGCTGCAGGTACCATCACAGCACTACTGCTACCTCCTGCACAGTTCAGAAATGTCGGCAATGTGGCGGGCAGGGTTGCCAAACACCCCTATCATTGCACAGTGCTGCAGTAGGAGTGTGTGTGTGTGTGTGTGTGTGTATGTCAACCATTGTTTTGTGGCCGCCCACATTGTCCAACTGTTACCAGCGTTATCCTGCAAATGTGCATAATGAGGAGCAAGGTATTGTGGGTATGGCCCAGACAGGGTGAATTGGGCAGGTTGCATCTGCACAGGGAGTAGGGCAATGGCTGGGACACTGTAGTGTCCGAACACCACCTGCATGGACAGGGTGTCCACAGCATGTCATGCTGGGAGGTCAGTCTCACCCTGACTCAGCAGTAACCATGTTATGTCTAGATTCCCCCATAGTGCTCTATGCTATCTTTCTCCATTAATACCTGTGTAATCCCAGTGCTGGGGCCCGATCACTGATATACCTGCTTGGTGTGTGTACTGCACATCCTACATCTGGGTGCACGTTTCCTCTGTAAGCATGTACCAGGGACTGGCCAGTGGACTGTCTGGAGAACACCGTATATGCTGCTGCAGGTGCAGTCTGATGGTGCATGGCAGACTGTGGTAAGTGAGGACTCTCAGGCCTACCCCCACATTATTGCTGGTCTGCCAATGCCCCAGTCACAGATATGGGTCTTGTGAACCAGCCCTAGCGGGCTGTCTTTTGCCATCAGGACCAGGGTTGCTGGTCCTACAGCCAGTCCCCTGGGCTCAGGCACCTGTTCCTCCATGCGCTCACCTACAATATGGGTGATTTTAGGCTCTTGGAGGGTACATAGTGTATACTACTCTGACCAGTAGGGGCAGTGCTACATAACCCTCATTCAAGTCTAGACACCCCTCTGCCCTGCTAACAAGTGCCCATGGCAGCCAGACCTTAACACTGGGTACGCACTGATCTGGGTGGTGTCCACTGTTCCCTCTAAGCTGTGCGCGTGTGCGCGCGCAGACACCTCGCCGAGTGAGCGCACATAATTTACAACAGAGCGCACAAAAATTACGGTTCTGATTCTAATAGAAAACAACACAGACGTCTTAAAATTTAAAAGTTGTGTATTTACGGTTTTCACAAGTTCTACAATATTTTCTAGTGCAATCAATGTGGTATACATACTGTATTCTGACGTGTAGTCAAATTTTAAAGTATATAACTCCGAGTGTCGTTATGTGGCGCACAAAAATTTAACCTTCCTTCAAAAGCTGCACAGCTGATATTTTATGCGCACCCAGCCTACAAAAAATTAGAGGGAACATTGGTGGTGTCTGGTCCCAGAGGGTCACATGTGACTACAGAACACAGATGGGCACAGAGATACCTTTGGTTGCACTGCTAGGAACACCTGTCACACACTACTAGTGATGGGAAAGTGCAGCAGGATATATCTGTAGCACCACACATACTGTGGACCTAGTGTTGGGCGCCCATCCTTACCCTCAGGGTGAACACAGAACCTGCACAATGGCAGGGTCTGTAGCTACTCTGTGCCAGTATCATGCATGGCAGGCTGTCTTACCAAGCTGCAGTAACAGAGAGGTGCAGACCCCATTTGGTGATCAGCTGTAGACCGCTATTCTGCATGTGCAATGCATCATGGGTGCTGGTGTGGTTACCTTATCCTGGCGCACAGAGCAGACGGTTTGTGCGGTGATCTGCAGTACTTCTGTACCCAGCCATTGCTGTCCAAACAGGCCATAGAGGTATAGCCCACTGGTTAGTACAATGACGTTCCAAACAGTGGTCATGGTTTCAATTCCCCATTGTTCCCTCCTCTCATTCCTGTCCAACTCAGATATTTTCCATGCCTCTAACAGTCGTATCCATGCAGAGCCGTGCTGCCAGCACATAATACTCTCACCACAGATGCCAACATTCCCTCAGTCCATCTATCTGCATCTGGCAGCTGTGTAGAGTCCTGTCTGCCTGTGCAGGCTGTCACCCCATGTCCTGCGCTGGTACCCTTTTCTGCATTGTGCCTCTGTGTGCTTGCCTGGGGGACATGTATTCCCATCATCTGCCACCCACTGTCTCATCAGTACTTTACATTGCCAATACCCCGTGCTGTGGTACAGTTGCCCACAACATGTTTGTAAACAGTACTGGCAGCACATGGTCTGCCCACAGATATGGCACCTCCAGGAGCTCCCAGCCCTCCCTCCTTCAATCACTTGTTCAGTGCCATTACCCCGTGGCCAATCCAGAGTTAGGGTGACATCTGTATCAATGCCCATAGGGCAAAGTAATCTAGTGCACCATAAATAAATAGCGCGGTATATAAGAGACTTTAAATAAATAAATAAATAAATAAATAACATTGTTAGGGCACCATTACCAATGGCTCCATATCCCAGGGGGCCCTCGAAGGTGACCTGTTCAGGGGTGCCTAGTACAGCGCCTTGCCTAGGGAGCCTGATAAGGTGCCTTAGACGGCGCCTCACAAGGCACCTTGCAAGGCACCTGACGAGCATCCTATATGGCACCTTACAATATGGCGCCCACTAAGGCGCCTTATCACAAGATACCAGATAAGGAACCTTAGAACGCGCTATGTTCTGAAGCGAGATTTAGGGTGACGTATAACGTGCCATTAGGGCTAAGGAGCCCCATGATGTGCTCCGTAGCGTACCGTTGCTTAAGGCGCACTCCACGGTGCCGTAATCAACATTCACGTAAAACGCGCCTTAGGCCCAGATGGCTGAAAGCCTGACACACCGTAATGTAATGCGGCAATGCCCACAAGAACATGGTCCATCAGAGCAATATAACCTGGTGTGTTTAGCACAGTGGTTAGGCAATATATCTGACAACAATGTAGTGTAAGTTCAAATTCCAGAAAAGGATATCACAATGTCAGAAAAGATGGGAATATGCAATTGTATATAGTACACAACCTCGTATAGAGGACACAACCCTGTATAGAGCTCAACAAGCTCAGAAATTGCCTCCAAGCAGTCATGTCCCCACCTCCATTGCTGACCCCAACTTTTTTGACTGTATATAATTATTTAACCAAGTAGCCTGCTACTCAGTAGCCTGTACATAGTTACCCCAGTTGTAAACCCTGTTCTTTGTAAGTACAGTGCAGACGCCGCCTACACAGTATAAATTTGTTCTAATTGTAAACCGAGCTGATTTTAAAGAGCGCGGTATAGAAAAACCTAAAATAAATAAATAAATAAATGTCACACCCACAAAGAACAGTCGTGGTTAGATATATAACAAGATACCAGAAACATAAACAAATAGACCAACACGTGTCGCAAACCGAGGTACGCACATGGCTATGCGCATAGCAACACCCGCACTGTGCAGGCGCACTTTTACTGCGTCATCAGAGGATTGACCACATACAGCAAACAAGATGGCTGCTAGGTCCAGGAAACCAGCGTTGACCCATGCTGACCTATACCTCCTGGCAGAGCAAATATGTAGCCACCAGGAGCACCTGTTCCCAGGCCCCTCCCGCCGGCAGGACCTCACCAGGGTGAAGAGGGCCTGGGTGTGCCTCATCAGGCGCTACAATAGGGCAGCTGACTACCCACGTGAGGTAAGTACATGGGGAGAGGCACACAAACCTAGGAGTGCAACACAATAGCCGGCAACCAACACATATATCAGACACGCACAGCAATGGAAAAGGACGTGTCTGTGGGTAAAAATGTGATCAATGTAGGCCGCCCAGTTGATGTGTGCAGGTCTGCCCCAGGCCTCATTACAGAGGTCTGTTATTCATCCTGGTGCTATGGTACTTGCTCCTGTTGCAGTGCACAAGTCTGCCCTATCCCCAGGATGCCCCAGGTTTCATTACAGAGGTCTATTATTCATCCTGGTACTACGGTACTTGCTCCTGTTGCAGTGTCACAGATCTGCCCTATCCCCAGGATGCCCCAGGCCTCATTACATAGGTCTGTTATTCATCCTGGTGCTATGGTATTTATTTATTTATTTACATTCTCTTATATACCGCGCTATTCTACATCAGTGCGGTTTATATTGAACAAACTGAAATTACATTGAACAGGGTATTATAACTTGGAGATAACTATTTTACAGGGAACATGGGCTATGGAGGGTTAAGTGACTTGCCCAAGACCACAAGGAGCACCTGTGGGACTAGAAACCCCAGTCCTTCCGGCCCAAGGTTGCTGTCCTCTAGTGGGATTTGAACCCCCGACCTTCCGGCCTGAAGTACCTTGCCCCAACCACTAGGCTACTCCTCCACTCCATGGTATGTGCTCTTGTTGCCGTTTCACAGATCTGCCATATCCCCAGGAGGCTGCAGACCTCATTACAGAGGTCTATTCATCCTGGTGCTACGGTACTTGCTCCTGTTGATGTGTGCAGGTCTGCCCTATCCCCAGGATGCCCCAGGCCTCATTACAGAGGTCTGTTATTCATCCTGGTGGTATGGTACTTGCCCCTGTTGCAGTTTCACGGATCTACCCTATCCCCAGGAGGCCGTAGACCTCATTGCAGAGGTCTATTATTCATCCTAGTGTTATGGTAGTTGCTCCTGTTGCAGTGCACAAGTCTGTCCTATCCCCAGGATGCCCCAGGCCTCATTACAGAGGTCTGTTATTCATCCCGCTGCTATGGTATTTGACCCTGTTGCAGTTTCATGGATCTGCCCTATCCCCAGGAGGCCGCAGACCTCATTATAGAGGTCTATTATTCATCCTGGTGTTATGGTACTTGCTCCAATTGCAGTATCACAGATCTGCCCTATGCCCAGGATGCCCCAAGCCTCATTACAGTGGTCTGTTTTTCATCCTGGTGCTATGGTACTTACTCCTGTTGCAGTTTCACAGATCTGCCCTATCCCCAGGAGGCCGCAGACCTCATTACACAGGTCTATTATTCATCTTGGTGCTATAGTACTTGCTCCTGTTAATGTGTGCCGGTCTGCCTTATCCCCAGGATTCCCCAGGCCTCATTACAGAGGCCCATGATGTGGTGGAGGCAGTTGATGGTGTGGAGGCAGAGGAGGAGGAGGAGTCTGGAAGCAGAGAAGGCGACGAGGGGGAGGGGACCGAGGAGGGGGAGGATGGTGCGTGGGAGCCTGGGGAGGGGGATGTGGGGGGGAGGAGGGGGAGGGGGGTAGGAGGCTGGGAAGGAGGAGGGGTGTCAGGGAGGGGAAGGGGGCGGGGGTGGGTGGGAGGGTGTGGCCAGTCCTAAGTGGCACAGGCCGCCACAGGGCACTGGGGGCCCCTGCCACCTGCCCCATAGTGCCGGGGATGTCCCCCATCTGGGCCTGGGGCTGGCACACATCACCCCAGGCAGCCAAGCTGTACATGCATCCACACAGACAAGGGGTGATGTGTGTCTGTGCGGGTGCATGTGCGGCCTCCGCCTGGCTGCAGTGGTGCGTGCTCAGGCACACGCCCAGCGGGAGCACACCCACATTGTAAGACAGATGGTTGTGGCCATGAGTATGGTGGATGACCGGCTGTGCATGCTGTGCGACGTACGCGTGGCAAGCACAGCTGACCAGCCACCCGGCCACGGTGGCCCCAGGGGGTGTGAGTGGCAGCCAGACACATGTCAGCCCTGTCCTGTGCCCCGGGACTTCCATCACTGCTGCGGATGGGGGCAGCAGGGCCAAAGCCCACATAGGGCCCCACATACATGTGTAACCCCCCAATAAACGTTCTAAACATGTTTTCTAAACTCGCTATGGTCATGTGTCCCAATTTGCGAAATGGCAGTGGGGTGCGAATGACAGGTCTGAGCATGTCCTTGTGAAAATGGTCCCATACATGGTACCGTACCCATGGCAAGGGCGGGGGATGGGCATGGGCGCAGACAGATGTAGCCCCACAGACACAGGGATGTACAAATGGGTCGCTATGGTCCGCTAACATGGCCAGATCCATGGTGGCACGGACATGCCATCGGTGCACACATGGCACGACGCCTGGCATGGGTGGCACATAGTACACACATTCATGGGATGGTGCCAGGACAGAGCACATGCCCCCCTGCAGAGTGTGTTGTGGATGGTGGATGGCGTGCCAATGGGTCTGTGTGCCATGTCTATGTTTATGTTCATGTCTCTCTAAAATCTCATATACTGGCCATAACTAGTAGCATTTGGCTGGTGTAGTAACAAAGGGTAAAAACAGGGAGCTGTGTAAGATTGGGGAAAGGGATGCCATAAACACCATAACAAACAGGACAGGGACGAAATGGATCAGTAAAGATAGAAAAGGCAAAGGTACATACACTAGTGGGGAGAGGTAATATACAGAGTGGACATTAGAATGAACATTGGCATGGGGAGGGTGAACAAGGGGGCGAGCAGGGTGGGGGGCAGAAGGGCAGGAGAGGTGTACCCATGATGGGGTGTAAGGTATAGGGGTGAGGATGGGAAAGGGAGCCCAAATGCGGAGCTGATGAGATGGGTCCCTGGGTTAGCATTGGAGGGGGGGGGTAAAGGGGGATCCCAAGCGGAGGGCAGTGGGGAGTGTGTCCCAGAGTCCAGGACCAAGGACGTAGGATCTGTGGACTGGGTGGCGTCCAGGTGGGGCCGGGGGGAGGGAGTAACATGCGCTCACTGTGAATGGATCAGAGGGAACGGTGAGGGGTGTGGGGATGTACCTGGGCAGTGAGGTGGGGAGGGGTACTAGACTGACGTGCCTGTGAACAACTATGGGACATCTACATTGTATCCGGAAAACACTAGGGAACCATTGCAGGCCTATTGGGAGGGGGGTGACGTGATCAAGACGTGAAGCGTGAGTTAGAATACGTACAGCAGCAGTGTGAACATGTTGCAGACGATGGATCTGCGATGGGGGGGGGGGGGGACACCGGCATGACACACATCACACTGACCAGGACAGGACAGAACAAGGGAAAGAAGCAGTGTACTACCAGAAGAGGACATGAGGACGGGATGGACAGCGTGGAAATGTCTCAGGGTGAACAAAGAATGTTGGACAACTGAGGAGATGTGGACGTCAAAGTAAGGAGATGTATCTGACGCTACACCTATATACCATAAGCAGGTTAACAGTAGGGATTGGTGACGAGGAGAGCAGAGGGACAAGGGGAGGGAGGGGACTACCAAGGGTGAACCACAGAGTGGATGTTATGGAGATGCTAATATGGAGAACATGAGATGGAAGCCAGGAAGCAACAGAGGAAGGACAGGTATTAAAGGGGGTGATATTTTCAGCAGACAAATCAGTGTGGTAAGGAGGGCATATGCCATCTGCATACTGGTATGCGCAAACACTGTGTTGCTGGACAAGATGAGCCAGAGGAGCTGGAAAGATGTGGAAATGACGGGGAGCACTAACAGACCTCTGGGGGACACCGCAGGAGAGAGGAGTGGACGTGGGGGACACAGATCCAGTTAGCACCATAATGGAGCGACAGGAAAGGAGATAACGGCCCACTGAGGGACCAGACTGGTGAGGCCGGCATCCTGAAAGCCACATAGATGCGTGTGCTGATCAACCAGGTCGAAAGCACCACAGAGCCCAAGGGAAACAGCAGGAGAAAGCAAACCATGACCATGTGCAGCATGCAGGTCTATGAAATTTTAATGAAGGACAGATCCTCTGCCATGGCCAGGAAGGAAACCAGATTGCCATGGGTGGAGGGTATGGGAGGCCCCGAGGTGGGCTGAGAGCTGGGAGGAAACCAGTTCACAAAATGCGGAAATATTTCTTTACGGAAAGAGTAGTGGATCCGTGTAATAGTCTCCCAGTGGAGGTGGTAGAGATGAGGACAGTAACTGAATTCAAAAAAGCATGGGACAAACACAGAGGATCTCTACAGGTAAAAAGGGGACTGTTGTAGTTGTTATGGAAGGACAGACTAGATAGGCCATGTGGTCTTTTTCTGTCGTCATATTTCTATGCTTCTATGTTTCTAAATGTCTAAAGTGGAAAGGGAGAGTGTAGATGGGGCACCAGCTAGAAGGGGAGCAGGGATCCTGGGAAACATCTCCATGAATGGGGCAAACAGAGGCGTGGTCCCAGGGGGTGGGAAAGATACCAGAGGATGAACCTGAGCTGATGATAGACTGGATGATGGGGGAATGGGCAAAGGAGCGTTTTGACAACCAGTGTGCAGGGATGGGATCAGCGGGGCAGGTAGTCATGCGGGTGGCAACGGAGACGTCAGAGCGCGTAGGGAGAAAGAATGGTTCAGCTGTGGACCAATGATGGGTGTGGGATATGGGGGAGGGATGAGAGAAGGTGCAAGGGGAGAAGGGGGGAGGGAGGGGTGGGAGAGTCGCCAGCGAAGGTGGGGTGAGGGGAGGTATGCATGAAGGAAAGGGGAGGCGATGTGAATGGACCCTTGGAACAAAGTGAGATGCCAGGGAAGCAGGAACAGGGATAGATGGGGAGGAGTGAGGTGCTTGGATGGATGTGGGGCGGTGGGGGAATGGGGAACAGAGTGTACTCTGTGAGAAGGCTCAGCAGTGGTGGAGATAAGGTCAGCTAACCAGTTCTATTCAGCAGAGTGAATAGGGGAACGGTAGTGGCATTGGGACAGATGGAGATGAGGATGAATGGAGGGACCGGGATGTCGTCACCAGAGACGCTCAGCTCTGTGGGGGTATCCATGATGACAGAAGACCAGTGTGAAACCAGGGGCGATGGGCAGGGTGGTGGAGGGAAAAGCGAGGGTGGGGAGGAGCTGGTGTGGCCTGGGATGAGGTATGCGTCGTGATCCAGGTACATGCCTGGATGTCAGGAGGGAGAGGATAAACATTGGGGGGAGCAGAGTATCCGTGGCGGGTGACCGAGGGGGGCATGAGCATTGATACAACGGCTGAACGCAGATGTGGCAGGACCAACTTGTGAACGATGAGAAGGGGTCAGTGGAGGTGTGGGACAGGCGTGAGAAGGGGGGCGGCAGGTACGGGTGGTCCAGTGGAGGGATAGGGATGACGGGGGGGTGGGAGGGAGGTGGTGCCATGGGTGATGAGGAGATCTAAGGGTTGCCCAGCAGAGTGGGCAGGGAAAGAGACAAATTGACAGAGGGAATGGCAAGGGGTATGTGCCCAGGGTGTCCACAGGTAGGACAGGGGAAACATGGGGCTGTCAAATGAAGCACTGGACATGTGATCACAGGCGACACCACTTGGAGGCCATTTATTGCCAGCGTCCCCGATTGCGCCGTGCATCCCCTCCCACCCCGTGGTGCTGGTGCTACTGCTGCTGCTGCTGCTGGCTGACCTGCACGGTCCGCCATCGCCTCCCAGGCAGCCACTGTAAAGAAGGAAGGGGTAGTATAGAAAAGCTCTGAAATAAATAAAATGATTGCATTTGACTTAATAAATGGAAGAAAGACAGCAAAGAATGACACAGTACTACCTTTTAACTTTCAAAAGGGAGACTATGATGAAATGAGGAAAATAGTTTAAAGAAAACGAAAAAGAACAGCTGCAAAGGTTAAAGTTTACATCAAGCATGGGCATTGTTTAATACCTTTGAAGCTCAGACCAGATGTATTCCACACTTTAAGAAAAGTGGAAGGCCAAAAAACTGCCAGCATGGTTTATAAGGCGAGGTCAAAGAGGCTGTTGCCAAAAAAGCATCCCTCAGGAAATGGAAAAAGGAGCCTAATGACAATACTTTCATAGTGCATCTTGAATATTTAGTGCAATTCTAGTCACCATATCTTAAAAAGGATATAGCTGAATTAGAAAAGTTGCAAAGAAGAGCAACAAAAATGGTGAAGGGAATAGAAGGATACTCCTATGAGGAAAGCCTTAAAAGGTTGGGGCTTTTCAATTTGGAAAAGAAAGGGCTAAGGGAGGATATGATAGAGGTCTATAAATTAATGAATGGAGTGGAACAAGTAAACATAGATCAGTTGTTTATGACAACAAAAAGTAGAAAGACTAGAGGACACACAATAAAGCTACAGTGCAACCCTTTTCATTTTTTTACTCAGTGCGTAATCAAGCTCTGGAATTCATTACCAGAGGATCGCGGACCGCTTCCGTGGCTTTGTAAACAAGCCCCTTAGTGTAGCTGGGTTTAAAAAAGGTTTGGACAAGTTCCTGGAGGAAAGGTCCATTAACCATTATTAATCAGAACCTGGGAAATCCACTGCTTGCCCCAGGACAAGCATTGTGGAACCTGTGTGTGTCTCGGGAACCTGCCAGGTACTTGTGGCCGGGATTGGCCATTGTTGGAAACAGGATACTGGGCTTGATAGACCTTGGCCTGACTTATGTTCTTCTTAATAAGCGCTCTCAAAGATATCTCAGTCCAGCCAAGTGATTGCTCTCACATTGATGCTGCTACTGTCAACTGCTGGGACTGCTGACATGAGCTTGGGGATTGAGTCCTGCTTCTTGGTGCTCACCATGGCTTCCATTCTGCTTATACCCACATATAGCTGTGGCTTTCCCCAGGTCTCTTAGTAACAGTCTAATGACCTTTCCTCCAGAAACATGTCCAAACCTTTTTTAAGCCCAGCTACACTGTTTTTATTACCTCCTCCTTATTCGTTGGATTTATGAAAGTTATGCAACTGTACATGTAGAGATAGAGCGATGGTAATATCCATGACAACAGTAACAGGCAGGAGAAGAGGGATGAAAAGCTAAGTAGTTGTGGGTTAAATAAATTGATTTTGTTTGCTTTGATTACATTAATCCTTTCACTATCACAGCCTGTTAACCTAAGAACATAAGAAATGTCATAATGGGTCAGACCCAGGATCCATCAAGCCCAATGTTCTGTTTCCAACAGCAGCCAATCCGGGACACAAGTACCTTTCAGGTTCCTGGAAGGTACACAGATTCCATGCTGCTTTCCTAGGGCTAAGCAGTGCATTTCCCAAGTCCTCTTTATTAATGGTTTATGGAATTTTCCAGAAAGTTGTCCAAATCTCTTTTAAACCCAACTGCACTAATAACTACATCTTACAGCAATGAATTCCATAGTTTGATTATACATTAAATGAAAAAAAATATTTTCTCTGATTAATCTTAAAATGTGCTACATTGTACCTTCATTTCATGTTCCCTAGTTTTTCTATTTTTTGAAGGTGTAAACAACCAATCTACGGTTACCTGTTCCATTCGACTCATTGTTTAATAGACCTCTATCATATCTCCCCTCAGCCCTCTTTTTTCCAGGTTGAAGTCTTATCCTCTTAAGCCTCTCCTCCTAGGGGTATCCTTCCATCCCCTTTACCATTTTGGTGGCTCTTCTCTGTACCTTTTCTAATTCTGTTCATACAATGTTAAATATTTACTCCTCCGTACAGATTTTTATTCCGGCGATGCATTTGGCCCTGCAATTTTCTTGTTACAATATTTGATTTGAAGAAGTACTAGCATCATGTGAACAGAACTCACAAAGGAGTTTTGGGAAAGGGGGAGGGTGTATCCTACCAATAATAGTAATGAGGGGGCTGCGGCTCCGATAACGATCGGAAACCGCTACCGCGGCTTTGTAAACAAGCCCCTATGTCGGTGATTGCCTGACGGATTTTAATGGAATAGAATGAAAATTAAAAAGAAAGTAGGCAAATTAAGTGTGCATTTATTGAACATGGCAAGCTTATTTAAAATGTGTGAGTGGCTCTATGTTATAACTTACACATGAAACTAGCTTTAACAGAAGACAAGTTAATGGACTAATGATCATAGTGAAGAAGGGGATGTGTGAAAGTAACAGTTTATCGTTCCATCTTGAAGATACAATGGTGCACTGTTTCATAAAACTATATATAAATCAACATTAGAAAGTATTACATATCTATAACTATAGGAATTATTTTAGAAGCCTTAATTGTGCTTTGTACATGTAAATATCAGCCCTTACACTTGTGCATGGCAATTTTGGAAGAGGGCTGAATTTTCATGGGTGATGACCTCACTGCTCAGAAATGCTTGCAGCGGCCGCCGTGCCGCACTGTCGCAGGTGCGTGCTGAGAGTGTGCCATCAGTGGGAATGACATTTTTGACAGCATGCAACAATGCATGTGTAATCCCAATCAATCAGTAAACGGTTTCCCCGCCAATGACAGAATATGGCGCATCACCTCTGCAAGGTCAGATATTTAAACGAGTTGCATCTTGTCCACCTGCCACCAGGCAATTCTCTCATACCCCTGTAAAGGAGTCATTGTTGATTTTCACTCCTTTTGAGGAAAATGCCAGGTTGAGAGCAAATCGGGATATTGTCTTTTCGATTCAGATTATTATATAGATCAATTGTGTTGATTGCATTCTTTTTAAGATTATTCATTTTAATTTTGTACTCTTGAGGCAGGTGCAAGCTGAAACATAGCCATGTTGGGTTTTACTTAGTATTTATTCAAAAAAATACATGCATAAGCCTCTCTCTCCCTCCCATGCTCATTGTCTATCTCCGTCAATGTCTATTTGTATACACCATCAACATAGGTGCTCTGTGTTCCCAGGGTTATTATGCTCATATCGCCCTGGGACAATTTTATGGGCATCTAGTTAACGGCATAAAATGGTCTACTACATGCTCAAGTCACTTAGAAGTTACTCGGTGTCCATGCCCTCTACCTTCATACAGGGTGGGCAGTTTTCAGCCTATTTACATTACCCACGGATATTGCTTTGAAAACAGCTCTGCCCTGTTCCAACATTTACAAAAATAGAAACCTATACAATGGCTATAATAGATAAAAAGAAGTTAATCAATATAAAATTGACTACGGCCATCTAATATAAACGAGGAGCTGTAAAGTCAAGATGGAGTCATTGTATTTTAAGCATTTCCATTTTTCTTCTCCTCCCCCCTTCGAGATGACACATTGGCTTCAGATCACAGTTGGGAAGGTGGAAATGAGGATTTCTTGGCATCTAAACAGTTCACCTGCAACTTTTGGCAACAGTCTTGCATCTCAAATGAGTATCCAGATTATAGGTTTGTCTGATTTCGGTGATGCTGTTCAAAATTCATGAGTCGAGTCATGAGCAGATGAAATTTTAGCAAGTCGGATCATTCAGTTTGAACAGCATAAATCAGAAATTGTCAGAGGCCCAAGCTCAGTTCGGACCAACTATCATTTTCTCACAGAGGGGCCTGAATCTAATCTAAACCAGCTTGCCTACACCTTAGGAATGAACATGATTTGTGCCATCCTCACGTATCTGCAAAAGCAGCAAGCAAGAAGCATCAAAAAGAAACAGTACTACACTGCACATACTCTACCCTAAAACACCTTCCTCCTGTAACATTCATGAGAAAATAGGGAGAATATTTTAAAACCAAAAAGTATGAATTCCTTTCATGCTTCCTCCCCGCCTCCCGCTCTTGGCCAGACTAAATAAGACCTAAATATTTAATGTTATGTATTGTACTTCTACAACTTGATATCCTTGCCTTACACTGGTGCCAGCATCAAAGCGGCCGACACTAAAATTATATAAAAGCTAAATAATAATAAAATTAATGCAATTCAGCATTATTTTCTTTATCCCATTTTCACACTGCAAACAAAGGATAGGGACGGTTAGTAATTAGCTAAATATTAATATGATTACAATAAACTTTTTCATTTATGTACTATTAAGTAATTAAGTGCCTGATATTCTTCTGGGAATGTTGGCGCATAGCCTTGTCCTCTGACCCTTAAACCCGGATATTCAATGCCGGAGTCATATGCAGCCCGGCATTGAATATGCAGGTATTGCCGCACAACCAGGAAGTCACCAAAGCTAACCAGGCAGCAGTGATATTGCATGCTTCCTGGTTATCGCCTGTGCCATAAAAATAGGCAGATGCAGGATCGGGCACTGAGATGGCACAATGATGCCCCTATCCCACGGCACAGGAAGTCCCACAACACCCCATCCAGCCCTCCCCATGCTCCTGCTGGTGTGCCAGTGTCGATGTTTCCTGTCACCATGGCATGGACGTCCAGCAGAAGTGCTGACAGCCCGTCACAGCCAGAACATCCCCCGGTGGGGTCTGCCAAGGGGTCTGCCCGGTGGATGTCCCCCCGATGGGGTCTGCCAAGGCCGGGATCAGGCGGCGGGGCCTCACCTTCTGCAGATGGTGTGCTGCTGTGGGGCTGCCGGACTGGTCTGCCACCATCGCTGCTGCTTATTCCACCTCTGAGGTAGAATAAGCAGCACAACAATCTTTTGCCTGCCAGATGTACAGGGCCATGGCCTGAATTGGCCCTGTATGTCCGGCTGCCTGGCCTGCCCTTGCTCCACCCACTTTCTGCCCCCGTGATGCCCCCATCCAGATCTCCCCACGCTGCGCCTGTGTGTGTGCGGTGAGATTGCGTGCCGGAATATGGGCCAGACGGATAGCGGGGGCTGCACGTCCCACCAGGACGTACGGCCCCACTATTCACGTCTCTGGATCAAGCCCATAGTGTATCTGTTTTTTTAGAAAGCCTTTGACAAGGTCCCTCATGAGAGAACTGTAGAAATTAAAAAGTCATGAGATTGGAGGCTGTGTAGTATTTTGGATTAGGAAATGGTTAAAAGATAGAAAACAAAGAGTAGAGCTAAATGGACAATTTTCTCAATGGAGAAAAGTGAATAATGGAGTACCCCAGGGATCTGTGCTGGGCTCGCTGCTTTTTAGCATGTTTATAAATGACCCGGAAATGGGAATAACGAGTGAGGTGATCAAATTTGCAGATGTCTGTCTGATTTTGATTGACCACACTTCACAAAAGCAGCAAAGAATAAAATCAAGTAAAATAAAAGGTGGAAAAGAATGCCATTTACTAAAGGAAAATTTTAAAAACATTCATACTGGGGGGAAGGAAAAAGAAGGAGAAAGGGGAGAGGGAGAAAAGAAAGGTGGGGGGGAGATAGAATAGAGTAGAAGAACTGGTTATGATAGCGGTAAAGAGTGTGCTATGTTAAAGAGGTGGGTTTTCGAGAAAACAAAAGTATTCATAGGTGTTAAAACACAAGAGGATTGTGAAAATTTGGAAGAGGATCTTGAAAAATGTGGAGACTGGGTATTCAAATGGCAGATGAAATTTAATGTGGACAAGTGCAAAGTTAGCACTTAGGGGGTCATTCTGAACCGTGAATAGAGGGGATGTACAACCCTCGTTATTCCCAGGGACCCGATTCTGCACATCTAGCTCCCCGCACGCACAAGGCCTTTAGCAGGGAGCTCCAGACGGGGGTGGGAAGAGGCAGCAACAGGATGGAGAGTGGGGGCAGGCTGCACAACCCGGACGTACAGGGTCTATTCAGGTCATGGCCCTGTACATCTGGTGCTGACAGGGTGGATGTAGGACATATTCCACCTTGGAGGTGGAATAAGCCCCATGCGTGGCAGGGATTGAGGCTCGCAGGCCCCTCAGAAGTTCCAGGGTGATCAGAGGTAAGTCCCCGCTGCCCGGTCCTAGCCCTGACTGCACCTGTGGAGGGCCAGGTGGCAGGGAAAGAAGAGAAAGATGGTGTCGGGCCTTTCAGTGCTCCTGCATGGTGTCCTGGTGCCAAGGCACTGGGGCTCCAGCAGGAACATAGGGAGGGTTAGCCAAGGAGGTTGAGGGATATTCAACGCGGCAGATTTAGGGCACATCTGGCTCGTCTAAGTGCCCGATTCTGCACCCACCGGAATGTGTAGCACCCGTGGATGCAGAATCAGGTACACATTCAGGCCATTCATATTTTGGACATCCTGATAGTCCAGATGTGCCCCTATTGGAATTGGCCTCATGGGAAGAACAACCCAAACTACAGTTACATGATGCATGAAGCTAGAAGGATGCTTGGGTGCATAGGGAGAGGAATGGCTAGCAGAAAAAAGGAGATGATAGAGCCTCTGTATAAGTCTTTGGTGTGACCTCATTTGGTGTATATATAGTGTGCAATTCTGGAGAACGCACCTTCAAAAGGATGTGAACAGGATGGAGTCGGTGCAGAGGGTGGCTACTAAAATGGTTAGTGGTCTTCATTATAAAGCATATGTGTACAGACTTAATATGTTCACCTTAGAGGAAAGGCGGGATAGAGGTGATATGATTGAGACATTTAAATACCTCCATGGCATAAATACACAGGGGGAGAGCCTCTTTTGATTGAAAGCAAGTACTGCTACGAGGGGACATGGGATGAGGATGAAAGGGGATAGATTCAGGAGTGATACATGGAAATATTTCTTTACGGAAAGAGTGGTGGATCCGTGGAATAGTCTCCCAGTGGAGCTGGTAGAGATGAGGACAGTAACTGAATTCAAAAAAAGCATGGGACAAACACAGAGGATCTCTAAAGGAAAAAAGGGGACTGTTGTAGTTGTTGATATGGAAGGACAGACTAGATAGGCCATGTGGTCTTTTTCTGTCGTCATATTTCTATGTTTCTATGATGCAAGGTTCCACATTAGGAGTCACCACCCAGGAAAAGGACCTCAACATCATCATGGATAATATGTTGAAACCCTCTGCTCAATGCACAGCTGTGGCCAAGAAAGCAAATAGAATGTTAGGAATCATAAGGAAAGAAACCGAAAATAAAACCAAGGATATTATAATGCTCAATGGTGCAACAGCACCTTGAATATTGTGTGCAAATCTGTTCACCATATCTTAAAAATGATATAGCAGAACTGGAAAAAGTACAGAGGAGAGTGACCAAAATGGTAAAGGGGATGGAAGGATACCCCTATGAGGGGAGGCTAAAAAGATTAGGGCTCTTCAACTTGGAAAAGAGACGGCTGAGTGGCGATATGATAGAGGTCTATAAAATAATGAATGGAGTGGAACGGGTAACGTAGATCGGTTGGTTACTCCTTTAAAAAGTAGAAAGACTAGGGGACATGCAGTGAAGCTACAATGTAAATCATTTAAGACTAATAAGAGAAAATATTTTTTCACTCAATGTGTATTCAAACTCTGGAGGATGTAGTAAAAACTGGTATTGTAGCTGGGTTCAAAACAAGTTTGCACTATTTCCTGGAGAGAAAGTCCATAAGCCATATTAGAGGACTGGAGAAATCCACTGCTTACCCTTGGGACAAGCAGCATGGAATATGTATACCTTTGGGGATCCGACATGTACTTGAGAACTGGAATGGGCAGTGCTGGAAACAGGATACCGGGCTTGATGAACCCTTGGTCTGACTCAGTATGGCATTTCTTATATTCTTATGTTTGTATCCAGGGGCGGCCCAAGGGGGGGTGCGGGGCCATATGCGGAGACTCGGTGCGGGGCCTCATTTGCATAAGGGACCTCATTTGCATAAATATTTGCATAATGTTACCTTACACTAACTTTTAGTAAACATGCCTCTTAATGAGTGTATGGATAAAGAAAGACTAAAAGATTTCAACATTACTATAATCCAGTGCCAACTGCCAGGCACATTAGGAGCTACTACAAACACTGCCCATTTAGAACCCATAGCAAACCCGCCGTATCATAACAACACTACCAGGACTCACAAAGCACAAGACCCTACCTATCAAAAGGCTACACTGAAAATATTAAACCAATACATTTCAGAGAATAACAATACATGACCTACCGGGGAAAGAGAACAAGTGGCAATGTCAAATAGGAATTACATAAACAGAATACCTCAGCTCAGTTACACATGCAGAACATAGACCATCACCAAACAAGGAATCACAATTTAGAAACAGGAAGACAATATTTAAACTGGGAACCCCAAAAGCCCAACAACACTGTAGAAATAAACCTATAAATTAATTTCCTCTTGTACTAAACAAAGCGCAGACGTTAATGATGCACATTTCCCAGAGCTGGCATATTTCAGTTAATAAATTCAATAAAGAGATATTTTTCTACCTTTTGTGCATTTTTTTTCAGTTGCAATTGCTCCAGCCACTTTCTTCTGGTTTCTTCGTGTCTTCTGTTAACTCTCCATCGTCTGTTGTCCATTTGTCCTTTCTTCACTCTTCTAATTTTTTTCCATTCTCTCTCTACATTTGCTTTAACATACTAATCTTTCTCCTTTTGCTCTTTCCTCATTCCTATTTCATCCACTCAAATTTTACCCCTCCATCCTCAATCCCCACTTACTCTCCCAATATCCGGCCAATTGTAGATTTGTCTTCCTTCCCACACAAAATATTTTTTCACTCTCCCAGCTCTATCCCATTCTAATCCTCCCCCAACATCAGCTCCCTTCTAGTTCCAGCCCCACCCAGCATCCGCTCCCTTCTAGTCCAGGCATCAGCCCATTTCCAGTCCTAGCCCCCCATAAGCCCATTTCTAGTCCTATCCTAGCCCCACCATCAGCCCATTTCCAGTCCTAGCTCCCCCATCCGAGTCCCTCCATCAGCTCATTTCCAATCCCAGCCCCCCATCAGCCCATTTCTACTCCTTTCCTAGCCCCACCATCAGCCCATGTCAAATCCTAGCTCCCCTCCATTCAGCCCATTTCCAATCCAAGCCCCCCATGAGCCTACTTCCATTTCTAACCCCTCCATGAGTCAATTTCAATCCAAGCCCCCCAACAGCCCATTTCCAGTCCTATCCTAGCCCTCCATCAGCCCATTTCCTGTCCTAGCCCCCTCACTCAGCCCATTACCAGTCCTAGCCCCCCCATAGCCCATTACCAGTCCTAAGCCTCCCTAACCCATTACCAGTCCTAAGCCCCCATCACCCCATTTTGTCTTAGCCCCCCCCATAGCCCATTACCAGTCCTAACCCCCATCAGCCCATTTCCAGTCGTAGCCTCCCCACAGTCCATTCCAGTCCTAACCCGCCCATTAGCCCATTTCCAGTCCTAGCCCTCCCTTAGCCCATTACCAGTCCTAACCCCCATCAGCCCATTTCCAGTCTTAGCAAGCCCATAGCCCATTACCAGTCCTAACCCCCCCATCAGTACATTTCCAGTCCTAGCCCCCCCTATAGCCCATTACCAGGCCTACCCCCCATCAGCCCATTTCCAGTCTTAGCCTCCCCATAGCCCATTACCAGTCCTAACCCCCTCCCCCCCATCAACCCACTTCCAGTATTATTCCCCCCATAGCCCATTAGTAGTCCTAACCCCTCATAGCCCATTACCAGTCCTAACCCCCTCCCCCATCAGCCCACTTCCAGTCTTAGTCCCCCCATAGCTCATTAGTAGTCCTAAGCCCCCCATAGCCTATTACCATTCCTAACCCCCTCCCCCATCAGCCCACTTCCAGTCTTAGTCCCCCCCATAGCTCATTAGTAGTCCTAACCCTCCCCATAGCCCATTACCAGTCCTAACCCCCGCCCCCCATCAGCCCACTTCCAGTCTTAGCCCTCCCCATAGCTCATTAGTAGTCCTAACCCCCCCCATAGCCCATTACCAGTCCTAACCCCCTCCCCCCATCAGCCCACTTCCAGTATTATTCCCCCCCCTGTAGCCCATTAGTAGTCCTAACCCCCCATAGCCCATTACCAGTCCTAACCCCCTCCCCAATCAGCCCACTTCCAGTCTTAGTCCCCCCCATAGCTCATTAGTAGTCCTAATCCCCCATAGCCCATTACCAGTCCTAACCCCTCCCCCGATCAGCCCACTTCCAGTCTTAGTCCCCCCATAACTCATTAGTAGTCCTAACCCCCCCATAGCCCATTACCAGTCCTAACCCCCTCCCCCCATCATCCCACTTCCAGTCTTAGCCCCCCCCATAGCCCATTACCAGTCCTAACCCCCCTCCCCCCCATCAGCCCACTTCCAGTATTATTCCCCCCGTAGCCCATTAGTAGTCCTAACCCCCCATAGCCCATTACCAGTCCTAACCCCCTCCCCCCATCAGCCCACTTCCAGTCTTAGTCCCCCCATAGCTCATTAGTAGTCCTAACCCCCCATAGCCCATTACCAGTCCTAACCCCCTCCCCCCATCAGCCCACTTCCAGTCTTAGTCCCCCATAGCTCATTAGTAGTCCTAACCCCCCCCCATAGTCCATTACCAGTCCTAACCCCCTCCCCCCCCATCAGCCCACTTCCAGTCTTAGCCCCACCATAGCCTATTACCAGTCCTAACCCCCCTCCCCCCCCACCAGCCCAGATAGATTAAAAAAAATACCGGCTGCTGCTGCTGCCGCCGTGGCAGCGGCAAAATCAAACGTCCCGCCGCGGGGCCCCGACTGCCCGGCAGAACCTCCTTCAAGCATCAGCTCCCGAGTCCCTCCCAAAGCGTGGGCTTTCAGAGCCGCGAGAGCTTCTCTGACCTCTCGTGGCTCTGTTAATCTCGCCAGGGCTGATGGGAAACTCTCGCGGCTCTGAAAGCGCACGCTTTGGGAGGGATTCGGGAGCTGATGCTCGAGGGAGGTTCTGCCGAGCAGTCGGGGTCCGCGGTGGGACGTTTGATTTTGCCGCTGCCACAGCGGCAGCAGCAGCAGCCGGTTGTTGTTTTTTTTAAATCTACTTCGGCTAATGAATGTTTTTTGCGCGGGGCCCCCTGAAACGCGGGGCCCTGTGCAAAAAACATTCTTGCTCAATGGACGGGCCGGCCCTGTTTGTATCTCACTCTGGGTTTGTATTTCATGGGGAGAGAGGACCCTGATCAGAGTTGCAGGAGTGATTTAGATCTTCACAGAAGTAGTGAGAAGTGTGTGTCCGGGGCCTATCCTGAGGTACCCAGTAGAGGAGAGAGATTTCCAGTGGGGGCTTTATCGAGGAATGCAGTGGAGGAAAGGAGAGGAGTACAAAGGAGAGATTCAAGCACTTAGTATACACGCAACTGGATACAGTCGACCCTAACTATACACTACTTGAAACATGCCTGAATGAAATGTTGCAATGGTTATAGCAAAACAACATGACAATCAATCATAAGAAAACTGAGGTGATGTTTATTTCCAGCAAACCAAACTTTGAACCTCCCGTGACAATTACACTCTGTAACAATACATACCACACAAAGAATGAGATCAAATACCTGGGAGTCACATTTGACAACAACCTAAAGATGGAAAAGCACCTATGCAAAACCAACAAGGCCATTTTCCACAAACTTAGAGTTATACAACCTCTACGGAACATCCTCGAACCTCACGATTTTAGGTCTGTTGCGCAAGCACTCATTATTCCACACTTAGACTACTGCAACGCCATCCTCCAGGGTCTTCCAAAGAAAACGCTAAACATCCTACAAATGGCCCAGAATGTGGCGGCGAGGATCATCATGCGAAAAAGCATTGCTGAACACATCACACCTGTATTGATCGAGCTGCATTGGCTCCCTATTACGGCCCGGATACAATATAAAACATTGATAACCACACACAAACTCATACATAACATAGCTCCATCCTTTCTCTCCACCCTTATCAGCACGCAACCACCCAACAGAGACAGAAGAACCGTCAACTCACACACCCTACATGTTCCACCTGACATCAGATCCGTCAAATCTAGCACTAGCCGCCGAGCATACTCTTACTCTGCCCCGACCCTCTGGAATCAACTGCCGCCTGAGCTCAGAGCAACCAAAGACCTTAATGCATTCAGGAAAAAGCTGAAAACTCATCTATTCCAGTGCTATTACAATTTGATGTAAATCCCAGGGGAATACAAGATGTCACAATTTGCAACAGGAATCCTGTGAGGAAAAATGTACATATGTAAATCTCTGTCTCCTCTCCTATGACCTTATTACTGTGTGCCGTGCTTTCCTTTCAAATCCTTTCAAAAATGTGAAACAGGTATTGAAGAGTCCTTGGGGAGCTCAGTACAAGAAAACAAAAATATCTGTAACACTTTTGTTTTGAATATATTTTTACAGTAAAGACAAATTTTGGAACACAACTGTTTGCAGTATCTTCTTCAGCTGTAAGCTGTACATAATAGAATTCAATATGGCACGGGATAAATATGTGGAGGGGCATTTTAGAAAAGACATCCACGTGTAATCTGGGACGTCAAAGCCAGGCATGTTGTCGTGAAGTGCAAGGTTCAGAACCAAGGGAGGCAGAGGATTCACTGCAAAGTGAAACCAGAACTGTCAGTGCTGAAACAAGCATGGAGGGTTGGCATGGAAACCCTAAACAAAGAACGTCACAGAGTGTTAGGGAACGCCCATCCCCTGAGCTAGCTCCTGCCTCATCAGGGAAGTGGGAACACCTGGTGGGAGGTGTGGCTCAGCACAACGGAGAAAGAAACTTAGATAAAAAGCCTTTAGTTAAAGATAGGACAGAGAAGGGGAAGGAGAAAGAGACGGACATAGTCTCAGATACGGAGACAGAAGGAAAAGGCAGCACAGCAAGCGTGGAGAAAGCTGAAAGAAGGAGAAAACCAGAGAAAGATAGATACTCCGAGGGCAGCCAAGGTCTGTGGCTGAGAGAAGGGAAAAGGGAAAGAAATCCCAATTCCACTCGGAGGAACTTCTCAGAGGAAGAGAGCTGGGGAAGATATTCAAGTCCAGTTCCTAGGGAGCAGTGCTCAACTACAAAAAGCACTGGGGATTTTTACTATCCAAAGAGCAGAGACGTTTATTCTGGGAACCAGAAAAGACAACCACGCTGTGCTCACAACAGACAGCCTGCAGGTAAAGCTTATTTCCCTGATACCAAGCTTTTATCAAAGGGGAGAGAAAAGTTTTACCAACCTTTTTGTAGCCAAGGGAGATTCCTGGGAGAAGGCAGTTCTAAAGGCAGACACAGAATTCCCTGTAGCCAAACAGAAGAGGGAAACGTGTATCCTTTTAATTACAGAGGGCTGTGTGCACAGGAAGCCAAACACCCAGACTCACAGAGCAGGTTGGGGGAAGGGAACCCTGTAATTGGAACGGAGAGGTTTGCGTGGCAGGCAGAAGAACCCTCTCTAAGAGACCTTAAGGAAGAAGGTGATCTTATGCAGTGGGACCCTTATCAACCCCCTGAGTCCGAAGTGTTTATGGACTGCTCTTATATGGTGGCAGACAATGTGCAGTCCCTTTGTTAATAATACTGGATTTTGCTGAAGGAAGAAAAACAGCCAAAAGAAGTATTTTGGAGGGAAACTGTTTTATTCTTTTTGATTCCGTAACAGCTGAAGATAAGCATTATTTAAGTTGCCTATTTTTGTTCACATCAGGAGTATGGTTTCTTTGTAAATATATTCTTTGTTCATGGTCATCAACATCCAACCCCGGGAGGGGCAATAAATCCTAATTTAACCTGAACCACTCGTGCACAACTTGGACTCATTCTTACTACTGTAGGACTACATTACCCAGGAGGCCTTTCCAAAACCTCCATTTAAAGTTCACAGTCTAAGAAACACAACTACCCACTTGCCTTGCCCATGCTAAATGCCTCTGGGAGGGTGAGTGGTGACAATGTGCAGGTGCAGACATGATTTCAGAAGTGAGCACTTGCCTGATATGGATGTCTGAAGGAGCATCTACCTAGACATCCCCAGCATATTATTCCAGAACCGTGATGTCTAGGAATAGCTTGATGGTTAGAGTAGTAGGTTAGAACCAGGGAGGCCAGGGCTCAGCTCCCACTGCTGCTATCATTATGACTATGCTGAGTACTGGGGATGAGAGAGGGCTTTCTTTCTTTACACCCTCTGGTTGTTTATTTAGCCAAAACAAGCACTTTCCCAATCCTTATTCATCCCTGGAGCAGGTCTAAACTTAGATGCAACTCCATACGTCCAGGAAAGTTTTGAGATCAGGCAGTGACGTCCGGGTCCCTGGGAACAGCCACGCCTCCACCACTACCCCTCATGCTGGGACGTCCACAGACCTAGCTTCTAAAATGGCTCTGGAGATGTCTCTGTACTTTGGACATGCCCCTTTTTAGACATGAATAGGACTTCCAAAATAACCCCCATAGGATCTGTAGAGGCAAGACGATTAAAATGAAGCACTTGGTTAACCTGCACCGAATAGTTGTTGCAACCCTAAAGCCACTGGATCTGTGAGAAAGATCTGGAGATAACTTCCACAGAGCAGAAGCAATCTAAGAAAGCAATGGAGCATGGGGAAGGAGAAATTGCTGTTGGGATCCACATGAGAATTTGTATGCTCATTTACTTAAAGAAAGCTACATAGGCAACAGGCTACACTGGCACCTATTTGATAAAGGCAACATATTTTCTCTATATGCCTTTATAAAATTGCCTAGGGAAAGTTGTCATGTGCCGTAGAGTCAATGTCGACTCACGGTGCTATCAGGGCTGGGCCCACCACCAGGGTAACTAGGCAATCACCTTGGGCAGGAGCTTCTGGTAGGGGAGGCAGCAAAAAGCAGCTACAAGGAAAGCAAAACAATGGCTCCAAACAGCCACACAAACTCAAAGACTCATGACTGCTTACCTTTACCCACGGAAAGAACTATTGGAAAATGGTGGCTTTTGGAAATTTCCCTCATTAAATATATATCTGAAAAACAAAATTTAATATGATGTCGAAATAGGTGTTTTATAGGATTTTCTCGTCAAGATGGTTTTGAGATGATTATGATTGAGTTTAATTATCAGAATCTTGGGGGGGGAATGGAGCTAGGGTTCTAAAAGCTAAGTATGAGGGGGCAAAAGGCTGAAGGTGGCCCGAGCGGTATATTATGAGGTACAATTGTTATGGCAGCTCAAGAGGGTGCTGCACCACACTAGTTTCCATTCTCTGGTTCATTGTGATAATAGTTTGTATGCCGGGGTGCCAGAGTCAACTTTGCAGCCCCTGTAAATGACTCTGAATGCGGCAGCTCATTTGATTAGTGGAATTGGACAGTTTGAGCATATTTCCTCCTGTTTTTATTGAATTACATTGGCTCCTGATAACATCTTATGCCCAGTTTTGAACACCTTTTATGTATATGATACTTTTTCTGTACGTGCACACTGACATTTTGCTGAGTTTGCGGTCTAGACAAGAGAGTTTACTGGAGATGTTGTCATTATTTGTTGCTCATAGATCTGAGATGTGAATCCAGGTTTTATCAGTTATAGCACCCAGGATGTGGAATGATTTTCTGGCTGAACTTAGCATTGGGAGGGATTTTTTTTAAGAAAAAGCTGAGAACTTTATTTTGTTTAGCATATGAATTACGATTTTATTTTATGGTTTGTGCCATGTAATTTATGTATGAATGTAAGTTCACAGGAATGTTTATTTGTATGCTGCTCAGAATTGTACATGGGTGGGATACAAGAGTTTTTAAATAAATAGCTAGAAAATAAATGTCCTTTGTTTTAGCAAAATTTCCATTAATTTATTCACCACAAAGGTCAGACTACCTGGCCTGTAGTTCCCTTATTTCCACCTTACTTTTGCTTGTGAGTAGAAGGATGACATCTACATCTCCAGTCCTCTAGGAACACTCCTGCTTCTAAAGAACCATTGAAAAGGTCTGACAGTGGATCCACCAGAACTTTCCTAAGTTCCTTCAATACTCTTGGATATATCCCATTTGATCCCGTTACTTTGTCTGTTTAGTTTAGCTAGCTCCTCACAAACACAGTATTTTGAAAATTGTTCAAGATCTACCTCCATTCC
Source organism: Ichthyophis bannanicus (assembly GCA_033557465.1). NCBI lineage: Eukaryota > Metazoa > Chordata > Amphibia > Gymnophiona > Ichthyophiidae > Ichthyophis > Ichthyophis bannanicus. Next base: position 1,860,375,795 of record CM066032.1, on the reverse strand, counting down.
TATCCTATCTGTGTGTGGTTTCTGAAGTCCCACTCCCAGCCCTTTATTCATCAACACAGAAAAATTAATATGTCTTAAGCAATTATGCTTTAGCCTCAGTTTCTACATGTTCCTTTCCATCACTCCTGAGTTTAAAAAAGTTTTACGCCTCTGTTTTTCTGCATTAGCTATTTTTCCTTCCATTTGCATCTTTGCTTTCCTGACCACTTTCTCAGTTTCTCTTATCTTTTCCAAATACTGTAGCTTGTCTTCCTCTCTTTGTATGTTATGAAAGCTAACCCTTTTTCCTTACCTTTTCAACTACTACTTTTAGAATCACAGCAGCCTCCTTTTCAGGAGAGGTAGCAAAAAGCCAGAAGGTGTGGGGTAACATGAGAAGGGATCTAGGCAAAGCTTGAAGAATGGTTGAGAATTTTGCATCTGAGATTTAATACTTTAAAATATAAGATCATGCATTTTGGCTGCAGTATACTATAGTATAGGGGTGAAATATTTCAATGCATGAAAAAAAGAGCATGACCTAGGGGTCATCATATCAGATGATCTTAAAGTGGCCAAAAAGGTAGAAAAGGTGATGGCAAAAACCCCAAAGAATGGTTGGGTACATAGGGAGAGGAATTGCCATCAGGAAAAAGGAAGTGATAATGCCTTCATACAAGTCTCTAGTAAGATCTTATTAGGAGTACTGTGTACAATTCTCGCACTGCACCTTTTTAAAGGATACAAGCAGAATGGAGTTGGTCCAGAGGGTGGCTTCTAAATTGGTTAGTGGTCATCATTATATGATAAATAAATAAAATAAAATATAACAGGTCTTATATACCGGATTTCCAATGGTCAAAGTGGTTTACATAGAACAAAATTTCAACATTACAGAGAACATGAATTACATAGAAAAGATAAACTTTAACATAACATTAACTTATAAATTAACAAGTTATGGGAGTGAATTGGGCTAAGGGAGAGGGTATGTAAACGGGGAAGGAGGTGGGGTTGACTTAAAGATTTCAATATGTATAATTTGGAGGAAAGGCGGGAGAGAGGATATACGAAAGGGATAGTTAAATACCTCCATGATATAAATATACAAGGCACTTACATGTGCCCACCTTCTCTGCTACTCCTTCCACTAAATTTCAGATGTTCTGACATTAATGTCCCAACTTTCACCTACACAGCCTCTTAACAGTGCCTTCACATGTAGAGAACATCACCGAATGTACCTCTGTTTTACAAAGTTTGATATTGACCATTTTCTAATACATTAGACATTAGATATTGGATTTCCTGAATCATGCTGGGCAACTCAAGTAGTCTTAACATAATAACATTAGTCATAACTCTCGTAAAACGAATAGGGCTGGAAGGTCTTATATCATTATCATTATCTTATCATTATCATTTCAGTCAGATCCCACTTCGCTCAGCAGCAACCCAGCATATGCCACTTCAAAGCATTCAACAAGCAATCATTCTTAGATGACGTCTCCCCACATCTGGTCTCCGACACACATGACTTGGACAACCCAATACACTCATTTTATTTATTTATTTATTTATTTATATATTTGCATTTATATACCGCTTTTTCCAGGGATCAAATGCAGTTTACATTAAACAATAACAATAAAGCAATTACATATAACAGTTTATTTAGCCAGTTTTATATGACACCTTATCCTACAATCAAAGTGGTTAACACAGATTGTAGGGATACATTTAACAGGAAAGGGGGTCAGACATACAAACATACGGACTATCTACATTTAGTTCTCATTTAAGTGTGATTGTCGGTGGAACATGGTGATTGCCCATGCCGCCACCTTTATACCATGACACTCCACTGCCTCTCCTAATTATGCACAACCACCCTAGTACTCCCCCAAGCTCAGAGTTATCAGACAACAGCTCAGGCACATCAAAAAAAGATGGAAAAGAACACAGGATAGATCCATCAAGGAGCAATTCATTGCCAAACAAATTGAATACTGCAACCTCACCAAAAGCTGTAGAAAGGAATACTACTCTAAAATCATTATGAAATCCCTCAATCGTCCCAGAGGACAATTCTCCATAGTGTTCTCCCTCACCAAAGACTCCATATCAGCATCCCCAACAAACACAAAATCACAACTCAACCCACAGACTATGGCAGACTACCTATCCAGAAGACAATCTTCCGCAGCACTCCATCCCTCTCTGTCTAAACACAACATGTCGGAAAGCCAATATACAACAGGACCAGGCATGGAGCGAATTCCACAACATTGATGATAGACAAACTATCAACATAATAACAAACATCAATACCACCACATCCCTGCTAGATCCCTGCCCAGCTGCATGGATCAAGGCGGCAAAAACAGATATTGTCCACCAAGTCGCGCATATAGTGAACCAATCACTAAAACAAGGAATCATGCCTGCGCAACTCAAGAAATCTATAATAAGACCAATTCTAAAAAACAACTCACTCAACAAAGAACACCCAGCATCCTACCGCCCCATCTCCAGCATATCTTTCCTAGCAAAGATCATTGAGAAGGCAGTCCTTATGCAACTACAAGAACATCTAGATGACCATGAAATCCTGGATAAGCAACAATACGGTTTCAGACAACATCACGGGGTAGAAACGCTGTTAATAGGCACTACTTAACAACCTCCTGAAAGGCCTTGAAGATAAGAAGAAAATGTTTATACTCATCTTCATTGACATCTCTGCCGCCTTTGATACAGTCCATCATGGAATCCTCATAAACAAGCTTGAATCGATAGGGATATTGGGATACCCCCTAAAATGGTTCTCCTCCTACATATCAAACAGAATGCCACAGGTTCAATTCAATGGCGAAAAGGCAGAAGCATTCTCTCAGACGCAAGGCATACCCCAGGGATCAGATCTCTCGGCACTACTTTTCAACATTTATATGCAGCCCCTCTGTGATATTTTCCAACAGCATAATATCAAATACCACATCTATGCGGATGATATTATGTTATACACGCAACTGGATACAGTCGACCCTAACTATACACTACTTGAAACATGCCTGAATGAAATGTTGCAATGGTTATAGCAAAACAACATGACAATCAATCATAAGAAAACTGAGGTGATGTTTATTTCCAGCAAACCAAACTTTGAACCTCCCGTGACAATTACACTCTGTAACAATACATACCACACAAAGAATGAGATCAAATACCTGGGAGTCACATTTGACAACAACCTAAAGATGGAAAAGCACCTATGCAAAACCAACAAGGCCATTTTCCACAAACTTAGAGTTATACAACCTCTACGGAACATCCTCGAACCTCACGATTTTAGGTCTGTTGCGCAAGCACTCATTATTCCACACTTAGACTACTGCAACGCCATCCTCCAGGGTCTTCCAAAGAAAACGCTAAACATCCTACAAATGGCCCAGAATGTGGCGGCGAGGATCATCATGCGAAAAAGCATTGCTGAACACATCACACCTGTATTGATCGAGCTGCATTGGCTCCCTATTACGGCCCGGATACAATATAAAACATTGATAACCACACACAAACTCATACATAACATAGCTCCATCCTTTCTCTCCACCCTTATCAGCACGCAACCACCCAACAGAGACAGAAGAACCGTCAACTCACACACCCTACATGTTCCACCTGACATCAGATCCGTCAAATCTAGCACTAGCCGCCGAGCATACTCTTACTCTGCCCCGACCCTCTGGAATCAACTGCCGCCTGAGCTCAGAGCAACCAAAGACCTTAATGCATTCAGGAAAAAGCTGAAAACTCATCTATTCCAGTGCTATTACAATTTGATGTAAATCCCAGGGGAATACAAGATGTCACAATTTGCAACAGGAATCCTGTGAGGAAAAATGTACATATGTAAATCTCTGTCTCCTCTCCTATGACCTTATTACTGTGTGCCGTGCTTTCCTTTCAAATCCTTTCAAAAATGTACATATGTAAATCTCTGTCTCCTCTCCTATGACCTTATTACTGTGTGCCGTGCTTTCCTTTCAAATCAATGTAATGTTAATACGAAATTTCTGTCTTGATTTGGCAATTTTCAATCTGTAATCAAACCGCTGCTGATCGCTGGAAGCTGCGGTATACAAATGTATTCTAAATAAATAAATAAAATAAAATTCCAAAGCCCCACTGCACACACTAGATAAACCAACTCAAGTAAGTGACTTGGACACCTTCAGATTGATCTCACTGCAAGAGCTCTCAGACATCAAAGGCATCAATACCACTACCTCCCCATTTGACCCATGCTCGGTTTCCTGGTTAAAAATCACTATGAATTGAATTCTCCTCAACAATACAAAAGATCGTCCACACCTCCTTCTCTCAAGGATATTTATCACCCGCCCTGAAACAGGTGGGTGGTAAATAAGACCCATCCTAAAGAAATCATCAATGGACCAGTCTGCACCAAGTTCATATTGTCTTATCACAAGCGTCCCCTTCCTAGCCAGGTAATAGAAAAAGCAGTACAACATCAACTCCAAGAGCAGGTCGACACTTACACACTCCTTGACCCCTAGCAACATGGTTTCCACCCTCAGTATGGTGTAGATACCCTCTTCACCTCACTCTTCAACAACTTATGCAGGGGTCTTGATAGGCCACATGAAGGCTTCGCAATGATATTCCTGGACATCAGTGTCGTCTTCGACTCCATCTCGCACCATACCCATCTTACAAAACTCAGTAACCTAGGCCTCCGCAATAATATGATAGACAGCTGCAAGTAAAAATTGGTCTCCTCAAATCCAACTATTTCAGCCTAAGGCAAGGCATACCACAAGGATCAGCCTTATTGGCTCTGCTGCTTAATATTTACATCCAACTCATTTGCAGCCTGCTCAGAAAATTCAACATGCACTTTCGTCTATATGCTGATGACATCATGTTCTACATACTCTTCCATATTCTATCTCCAGACTTCTCAGCCATTTCAGACTGCCTCACAGCCACCACAGAACTCCTCACAGAACAAATTCTAGAAGTGAACAATAACAAGACCGAAGCACTACTGGTTACAAGAGACCCATCCTTCATTCATCAGCAAAACTCATGCTCTAACACACAGAGGTCACAGTAAAAGACGAAGTCAAATACTTGGGTATAACCCTTGATAGTAACCTCAACATGCTCTCTCATATCAAAAAGTCAGCCAACACTGCATACCTGAAATTGAAATTGCTCCAACATCTAAGGCCACTACTCCACCACAATGACAACAGAACAGTATTCCAATCTGTCATAACACCCCTTTGCTATCAGAGCAAACACGGTATCTGCTTCATCTAGTGCAAAACACCACTGCTAGAATTTTAACAGGCACCTCAAGAAGTCAACACAACATACCCACCCTCAAGAGCTTACACTGGCTTCCAATAGCCCAAAGGACAAAGCACAAAATCGCAACTATAATCTACAAAATCCTACACAACTTATCAGCTCCCTGCCTGGATGCACTAATCAGTAGAGCACCCTCAACAAGAGTACGAAGATCAGCGAACCAGAACCTACTGTTCATCCCTCCCCTCAGGACTAGATGCATACAACAAATGAACAACAGAGCCTTCACTCTCTTCGCCCCCCACTATCTGGAACTCACTCCTGTAACACATAAGATCTACGCAGTCTACACAGGACCTGAAAAAACTACTAAAGACTCATGCCGAATAGTGCGGTATATAAGAAATTGTAAATAAATAAATAAATAAATAAAATCTTTTCATTGAACACGACAGTGCCAATGAAATCACATAACTCCATATAAGCTAACTTCTACAACCTCCCGCTGAAATATGTAAATCCCCTGTTTTTCTTAATTCCAAGTTGGTATCACCCCGAGGTTATATGTAACTACAACTAAATTAAGTTTGTTTGTTTTTTTGTTCTCTGTAAACCGCTTTGGCTTAAAGGTGCTATAAAAAACCTGTTAAATAAAATAAATAAACAAATCATTTCCTTAACTGTCTTTGATACTCACATAGGGGTCCATTCATTAATAAATGTTACATCAATCCAATCACAGGTTAACATTCAGTCTGCACCTCAAGAGTAAAAGTTCAGCAAGTTTTCTAGTCATGTTAAATAATTTACCCAACTGCACAGTTTGCAACTGAAAAGGTTAACGCAAACCTTGACGGCTGCATTATTTAGTTTAGACCTAAATGTCAGGATATATTCTGTGGCTGTCACAAACAGCATTGCTATTTTGAATGGCATTTACAGTGTATGTTTACCAAAGTGAATTTTACGTCAGTTTTGTAATGTAAACATTTCCTGTTTGAACAGCAATTTCTCTTAAAAAAACAAAAACGTATCTGGGCTGTAGCAAGGACACCTAAAAGGCTGCAGTTGAGGAAAGATAAGGGGGCCTATTGCTTGACATTGCCATTTGGAAGAGCTCTCCGGGCTAATATGTGGAGGGTAATTTTATGTTGGTTGGGGCAATTATGTTGTGTGCAGGAAAATGGGCCTACCAAAAATGACAATGGTATTTTATAAATGGCGCCTGGGATATGCAAAGGCATATTTCTTTTCTCTTAAGTACTGTCTACTGGCCACAGATGTGTGTGTTTACATTTCTATATAATATACATGCTGACGTGCATCAGCAAAATGGCACCTCATGCGACAATGCCGAATTTTGCATACCAAGATACCTGTAGCCGAACAATTGGTCAGGAGGGAGCAATAGCTCCACTCAACCTCAGGAGAGTGCAGGAACCTGGACTCGATGAGAAGGGCATTAGCCCAACTCCTACAGCGGTGTAACAGGTAGGCTTCATTCCCACAGGAGATGAGACTAAAATGACAGGGACTCTAGGGCCAGAGTTTAGACCTTCAGAGATAGTGGAGAGAGGGTATCTTCAGCAAAAAGGACTAGGTTGATGCACAATTAAGGAGAGAGCTAAACTTCTGTCGTGGAGAATATGCAGCTGTTAGGTGCCATATGGCCTTTGGCAGGTGTCATCACCAGTAGTGACACAAGATCAGGGAAACCTTGAATATGAAAGAGTTCCCTTTGGCAGCTAATGTGTGCTAGGTGATAAAGCCACTTTACTAAGTGAATGGCAGTAGGTGCCTCTTGCATGATCCGAAGTTAAGTACTATTGGCAGACATGGACACAGAATCATGGAAGGCAGGGACTAGCCACACATCATCAATACAGTTATAGTGATCTTGGACTGACCCAAAAAGGAATTGGGTCATGCTACATAGCAATCATGATACCTAAGGATCTAAAGAAGACCTGGTTCCTGCAGATGCATGTGCCAGAATTCCTGGACAGGTCTAACAAGACCTAAAGAGGAAACAAAGTCAGATCTGTCAGATGTCATATGCATCACCCTATCTACATCTCTTAGTATTCAGTCACTACTGTCCAACTAGGTGTGCCACCCCTGCATAAAGCACTTTCTCAAGGGCTTGGCCTATTATTGCCAGTTGAATGACATTTCCTTTGAAGGAATGGTATACTTATTTTCATGCTTCCACCTATAGGCACTGGAAGAACTGTTGCTTAGTAAAGCAGTCCTACTGCTTTATAACTATAGATACCACTTTGAAAAGGGGTGGCATTCCCAAAGGATCCATAGTTGTTACAACCATTAAGCACTTGGAGGCAGCTTTCCAAAGCCATCCTATATAAGGTGACCATTTCATGTTGGTCTCCTACCAAGCTCTTTCCCCAGCTATACACCACAACATTATACATAATTCAAGATCCTGCGCTACTTGGTTTCAGGAATGGAGTCTAGCCACAGTTTACTTTAAACCACTTCTTCCACGACATCCCCTTTCCACTGCCCTTCTTCCTCGACAATGCTTCACTTGCCCACAGAACTCATTCCTCCAATTTACTCACACAGCAATTCCTGAGACCTACTCACTTAACCCCCACTTCTTTTACCTGTCCCAAATCAACAGCAAGCCCTCGTTTCTGCTCCAGTTGGCACTGCAGAAGCAATTCTAGGGTTGGGCCAAGTGTCCCATCACTATTAAAGGCAGCTTTTAGGGAGAGAGAAGCATGTGAAAGAGAAAACAAAAATGGTGGGAGGATTATTACTTTATAGGTCCTCTTTTTAACCCCTGGGAGATGAGTATAGCATCAGAAGGTGGTCTTCTATTTTGAGAGCCTCATTCACCCTGTTGACAGCCAATTGCCCTTGGCAGCCTCAGACACATCTACTGCATCCCTTGCTAATGCTCATGAAAAAGCTGTGGCTTTTGTTCCTGAGCACAGTGGAGATGGAACAGCTACGGCAATGGATCACTACCATGAAGGCTTACGGGGGGGGGGGGGGGGGCAACCATAGAGACAATGTTTCATGATCAGGATGGTCACTGCATCTAATGTTTCTGATAGTATCCACTCTGGAGCATAAGGGACTTATCTTCATGTGCACACCCCAGTACCTTTGACTTCACTTCCATGGACCTCACCTCTCTATCTCCCTGGGGTGCTTTATATTCTTCCATATTTTGAATCCCTGGTACTTCATTTCTCTTACTTCAACCCCTACCCCCAGTCATCGTCTTTGTCATCGACCACCCAGAATAGTTGTCCTAAACTGTGTTTGGCCTTAAGTCAAGTGACATCCATAGCATTGTATCCATCAATCACACTGCTGGCCTTCCTCTTTTGCGCTGACCTTCAACCTTGCCAAACATGATGTCTTTCTCGAATGATCTCTTTCTTCACATGTGTCAAAGCAGGAAAGTGAAGTCTTGTCATCTGAGCTTCTGAAGAAAGTTTAATTTTACCTCCTCTAGTACCAACTGATTTGTTCTTCGGGCAGTCCGTGGTATATTCAATATTTTTCTCCAGCACCATAATTCAAAGGCATCGATTTTCTTCCTGTCTTTTTTCTTCACTGCCCAACTTCACATCCATATGCTATTACAGAAGGTATCATGGCTTAGACAAGTCGAATCTTTGTATGCAGAGATACGTCTTTGCACTTGAGAATCTTTTCTAGGTCCTTCATAGCCATTATGCCAAGAACAATGCGTCAGATTTCTTGACTGCTTGTCAGTTCTTTATTAATTATTGATCCAAACAGTTTAAACTTAACTTGTCTACTATTTTTTCCAGTTTTCAGGATCTTTGTCTTCTTCATGTTAAGGTGCAGGCCCATTTTAAGAATATGTCCCTTGATCATGATAAGCAAATGTTTTAGATATTCTTCACTTTCAGCCAGTAACGTGGCATCATTACCAGAGTGAAGGTTGTTGAGTCTTCCATCGATCTTCACACCTCAATTGTCTTCATATAATCCTGCTTCTCTGATGATTTGTTCTGCATATAAATTAAACAGGTAGGGGGAAAGTATGCAGCCTCGTCATACCTTTGCTGATTTTAAAACATACTTTTTTATATTAATGAATTACTGTTAAATATCTTTGGAAAAGCTGTCATGTGTCTCTCTGGCATACATAGCCTCAACCTTCAAGGCTGTCACAGCAGATCATAGACTATTGCAAGCAAGTGATCCACCACAACCAAAAGAGAAGTATATTCAAAGATTTTTTATTTGTCAGACTCATAAATCACCAAAAAGGTAGATACTCTGCAGTACATCCAAATGTACTTTTTAAATTACATCATTTATTTAAAGTATTTTAAATTTAGTTCATATTTCAAATATTTTCCATTCAATTTAATCTAATCCCATTGCCACCCCCAACAAGACACTACTGTTTTGGACCACAGGAGAAAGTATGTTGGACTTGAAGTTTAGAAAATATATAAAGAATTTGAGATAAGTAGCCCTTGATGCAGAACTTTGGATAGATGGTCCGAAATGGTAGCGCTTTGTTGGGCATGGCAATGAAATTAAATTGAAGTGGAAAATGATATTTGAAATATGAACTGAATTTAAAATATTTTCATGAAATAATGTAAATGAAAACGGACATATGGATTTATTGCAGGGTAGAGTCCGACAAAAACTAATTTTTAATATATTTCCATTTCGGTTGTGGTGGATCACTTGGTTGCTGTATAGGAGTGTGTTCTTTATATAGCAATTCCCCATTTTTTTGATAACTTGGGCACAGCACATAATAGGCCATATAAAGGGAAGGATAAAGGGTGAAGATCCTGTGGGAGTGGAATCCCCTAAGTATCATCTCAGATACGGCCTTCTAAAAGGAACATCTGTCGTGCCAGATTTCTCCATAGGTACAGCTTGAGGATGTTCCCGAAACACATGTGCACAGAGTAAGGCAGGTATAAAGTTTATTCGAGGGTTAGGTGGCAAGGGAGAGCCTCTTAGCCATCGAGCTCACTTGTCCCTTTCCTACTACTAGCTGGGCTGAGAAATGCCTCCAAAAACCAATATTACATAGACATTCTGGCCAAATTTGTGAGTCTTAGGATCCAAGCATCACCAGGAGGGCCATTTCCAGGGCAAAAGTACTGGCACTATTAGAAGTGGCTGCAGCTTATGCCCCCACATTTAAAACTTGAGGGCACATAGCAACAAGAAGAGTCCCTATTACTCTACTCTTCTCAGCACTCTGTCCACTGTGACAGACACGGGCCTGCCTTGCCTATCCCCAGTCGCCTTTACACCCTCACATCAATGGAGCCATCTTCCTTTATGAACAAAAGCTACACAAAATGGTTGCAGCTTTATAAATAGTGTTTTTAAATGGATTACGAGGAGACAGTGTCACCCAATACACAGCTACCGGCTCTCTGACTATCCAATAGGCAGTTATTTCAAACAGCATTGAAACATTCCCTTCTCACAAGTTCCTGCAGATCCTATCAGCAACATAAGAAGGCCAACTGATAGCCAATCATTAGAAAATAATGTTGAGAAGAGCCAGAACACATCCTTCCCTTCTTCCTCTGCCCAATAACTACTTAGGTGGTGTGAAGATGGCAAACCTTTGGCCTGAAAATATAGCCAAAGAATTTTGGATGCCATATAAAGGATTTGGAAAGGGGAACAATGGGTGACGTGATCAAATTTACATGTGACAGAAAATTATACAGTTATTCAATCACAAGAGGATTGTGGGAAATTTCAGGAAGATCTTGCTAAACTGGAAGATTGGGCATCCAAATGGCAGATGAAATTTAATATGGACAAATGCAAAGTGATGCACATAGGAAGAATAATCCAAATTATAACTACACTATGCTAGGTTCCACATTAGGAGGAGTCATCACTCAGGAAAAGGATCTAGGCATCATCATGGAAAATAGATGAAATCTTCTGCTCAGTGTGCAGCAAAGGTCAAAAAAGTAAACAGAATGCTTTATTCCTTTTCTAATAATTTCTATCAAAGAATATCATAATGCTTCTGCAACGGCACCTTGACCATTGTATGCAATTCTAGTCATTGCATCTCAAGAAAGATACAGCAAAATTAGAAAAAAGGTACAGAGAAGGGGATCCAAATTGATAATGGTGATGGAACAACTGCTATGTAAGGTTGCAAAAAATGCAACATGTACCTTCGAGTCAATGCTGACTCCTGTCAACTAAGTAGTTCCTGGGTTTTCTTGGCAGTGTTACCAGAAGTAGATTGTTAGACCTTTCTTCCGAGGCAATGGAGGATTAAATGCTAGTGGGAATTTAATGCTGATCTCTTGGTTACCAAGCCAGTGCTCTAACCACTAGGCCACTCTTCCACTCCTTATGTGCAGTTAGGCTAAAGAGATTAGTTATCCTCATCTTGGAGAAGAGATGGCTGCGAAGAGATATGTAGAGGTCTCTAAAATCCTGCAGCCAGATCTAAAGAGCAGCAGGCATTAAATTTCACTAGATGCTTACTGGTTCATACACGTTCATTTCCATCCTTCAGCAGAACAATCAGAGCCTAGTTTAATATAGCTGGTTTTAAGGCAGCTATATTAAACCTATTTTATAAAAACAAGTAGGTGTCTTTATAAAAGGCTAGTGTAAGTGGCCCTAGAGCAGGTCTAAATTCCTTTGCTTATATTTTTCAAGTAAATGCATAGGTTATAGTATTCTATAATCTACAAATGTACCAGCATGCTTTGTCCAAATGTCAGGAGCACCAGGGACAGAGTTCAAGCCCTGGTAATAAAAGACTATGAGTGACAGAAGATGAATTCCCCCTCACTTCCCAGAGAAGGCCATTGGACCAGCAAGAGGTGTGTCTTATGAGTCACCATATAAAAGGAAGCCTAGTCAGACATATCCTTGCCAGTTCAACCATTCTTGGTGGATCTGACCTGTGTTTAATACAATGTTTCCTCCTTCCTCACTGCTAAGTGTCTCCGGTTCCTACTCAATGACCAGATCCAGCTCCAGTCCTTCCACAGACACTGCATGATCAATTTGTCCTGGTTCCTGATCCTGCCTAGTTTCTGCACTGCTCCACCCTGCCCTGGGGCTAGGTTATCCACCCACTCTCCTGCCCAGGATAGGCCCCTAACACCAAACTCCTCTTGTGTGTACACCCACCAGCAAAGTATGCACCCAGATGACAAAGCGTGTAATTTTAAACTAGTCATTTTTATAAGAGGTCATTTAGGTGCTATGTGACCATATACACATAGGAAGGACTTTATAAAATTATGTCCTCAATGCCTGGTAAGCTCCAGAACTCATTGTCAGATGATGTGGTAAAAAAAAAGTTAGTGTAACTAGATTTTAAAATTTTTGGATGGATCCAAGATGGTGGACTGAATTGTTTTAAGATGACTATGCCTTGTTTCCTTTCTACTCCTGTTTTTGAAAAATGACCAGTTGTAAAACACACTTACCAGTTATTATGGGGGACACTCATCGGCTTTTGATTCCCACTTGGACGTCACTGCCTGATCTCAGGTGCTCAGGATGTCTGGAGTTATGTTTAAGGATATATCTGCTCCAGGCATATATAGGCATTTGGAAAGTGCTTGTTTTGGTGATTTCCCATCAGCCTCTGCGGGCTTAACAGAGACGCGAGGGAGACACTCTCCCTTCACGTATCTGAAAGCCAGCGCAGAGGGGCTCAGTCGGGCCGGGAGAGCTCAGCCGGGCAGAGGGGGCCCCGCGGGACACTCTATTCTGCCGCTGCTGCAGCGGCAGCAGCAGCAGCCAGCTTTTTTTTTTTTTTATTAAATTTTTAAAAAAGCAGAATGTTCTTTGCGCGGGGCCCCCTGAAACGCGGGGCCCTGTGCAAAAAACATTCTTGCTCAATGGACGGGACGGCCCTGGCTCTATATGCCCTCTCTCCATCTTGCAACCTGCTGGGTTCCAAGCCCTTCCAGCCCTGAACTCTGAGCTGCAGATTCTCTTAAAGGGGACAGTTAATTTTTTGCTGTTTATTTTATTTAGTTTATTTCTATACAACCTTATCTTGAAATCAAGGCGGTTTACATTTAAATAAAACATTTTACAATGAACATGTTTCTAATTGAACAAGAAGGGGAAATAAGGAAGCTAAAGTTACAGATAACAATTAACTTTCTAACTGATAATATAGATCAGTTGATAATCCCTTGGTAAAGGGATGGATAGCATTCTATATACCCCTTTCACACACCCTCCCTCTCAGCTCAACCACACCCCATTGAGTGCCTGCCATACCCATGACCCTCACCTTGGAGAAGAAGTCCTCATTCCGATGAGTCCAACCAGCGCTGTGGCGGACCTGGAACTGATAGGGTTGGACACTCAAAGATCATCACATAATATGGCCATTAGACTTATGTTGAGTCAACCACTTGATTGGTTGGTGTTCCATTATCAGCGTAAATGGATGGCCAAGCAGGTAGTATTTGAAGGTTTCAAGTGCCCACTAGACAGCCGGGCTTCCTTCTTGATCACCGCATAATGCTTCTCCCGAAGAAACCGTTTTCTGCTGATGAATGCTATGGGATGTTCTTCACCCCTGACTTCCTGGACCAGAGTGTCTCCTAGGACCACTTCTGAGGCATCAGTTTGCACAATAAATGGTAGAGAGAAATCAGGGCTAATCAGGATGGGTTCAGAGCACATGGCCTTCTTGAGATGCTGAAAGGCCAGGTCCTGGTCCAGTGACCACTGAATCGGTTTTGGAGCTCTCTTCCAGAGGAGGTTGGCTAACAACTCCACCACCTTTGCAAAATTAGGGATGAACCAACAGTAATAACCAATCAGTCCAAGAAAGTATGAACCTCTATCTTTGATTTCGGGGTGGGGACTTGGGCAAAGGCATCCGCCTTCCATAGTTGAGGTTCCATAGTTGAGGTTGCATGTACTCATTCCTAGTTAAATACCCCAAGTATTGAATGTCCCAACCTCCAAGAAAACATTTCTGCAGGCGGGTCAACACGGTTTGTACTTGAGTTAGATAGATGGTCCAGTCTCTGCTGTAAATGACGATGTTGTCAAGGTACGTAGCTGCATACTCCTTGAGAGGTCTCAGCAGGCAGCCAACTAGGCATTGAAACGTGGTAGGAACCCTGGATAATCCAAAGGGAAGTACTGTAAACTGGAACAGACCTTGTGATGTCAAAAAAGAAGTCTTTGCCTGAAGTCAAAGGCATCTGCCAATATCCCTTGGTCAAATCCAAGGTTGATATAAAGCGTACTCCACTGAGTTGCTCGATTAGCTCATCTACTCTGGACATGGGATATGCTTCCAGTTTAGAAGCTGCATTGACCCTCTGGAAGTCAATGCAGAATCTGATGCTTCCATTGGGTTTAGGAACCAATATGATGGGTGACAACCACTTACTCATCTATAACTGCCAGGTTAAACATCTCTTCCAGCTCCTTGGCGATGGCCTGTTGCTGGGCCTCTGGAATCTGATAGGATTATTGCCAGATAACCACCCCAGGGTCAGTAACAATATCATGAAAAATGAGGTGGGTTCATCCCAGGTGGGTGAAGAACACCTTTAGGTTCTGGTTGATAAAACCTTCTAGTTCTCTTTTCTGGGCAGCAGAGAGCTGGTCTCCAATTGGGACTTCAGTTGTATCTGACAGGGCTGAAATTTCTGGCCCAAAATCATCTCCTTGTACCACCACAGCTGTAACTAAAGTCCACTTTTTCAGTACTTTAATATGGTACATTTTGGCTTTCTTCCATTTATCTGGCTGGACAATCTTGTAGTTAAGAGATCCCACTTTCTCTTCCACCTAATAGGGCCCCTGTCATTTACAGAGTAACTTGCTCTTAGATGAGGGCAGCAAGACAAACTGTCTCATGGTTGGAAGATGCGGTGCATAGCTGCCTTATTGTAGCCCCTGGCCTGCTCAGGTTGGGTTTTTTCTAGATTGAGTTTGGTCACCTCTCTGGCTTTTCTCAGCTAGTCTTACATTTGTATAATATACTCCACCAAATTACACCTAGCATGGGGTTCTTCTTCCCAAGTTTCCCTTACCAGGTCTAAGATGCCTCTTGGCCATCTTCCGAAGAGCAGCTCAAAAGGCAAACACACCATGGAACTCTGAGGTACCTCATGGATAGCAAATTCAAATAGGGTAGAGAATGTCCCAGTTCTTCTCATTCTCCTTCACAAACTTTTTAAACAACTATTTCAGAGTTTCATTGGATTGCTCAATGAGGCCATCTATCTATGAGTGATATACTAATATTTGCAACATCTTGACCTTCGCCAAGGCACCCACTTGCTTCATCACTTTGGATACAAAGGGTGTTCCTTGATCAGTGAGGATCTCATTGGGCAATTCCACTTGTGGTAATACTTCCCAAATGACATTCATGATCATAATAGTCTTCATATTCCTTAGAGCAATAGCCTCTGGGTATCGGGTAGCCTAGTCCAGTATGACTAAAATATACTTGTTGCCTTGGGTGGTTCACTCAAGGGTCCTATCAGGTCCATGGCCACTCTTTCCTAGCTCTCACTCCCTGGAGCCCTCCCCCATGCAACCCCCAGATTCTGTTGGTAGCATAACTTTTCACGGCGACGCTAACTCCGGGACTTTTGCAAGCTTGGTATTTGACATATAGATCTGGGTCTTCCAGGGGGAACATCTTTGTAAAATCTTCCTGGTCTGACTTAGTGGAGCTGTCAGTTAGCTGGGCTCATATTGCTTCAAAGTTTGGGTAGTCTCAGCCAATCACCACTTATACGGCAGCCAGGGCAGCACCAAAACCTTGAACGTGGCTTGCCCTGCTAGAATCTTAAGTGAAATCTGTGCTGTTGGATATAGCATCTGATCTCCAAGCACACAGGCCAGTGTTACTGTCTTTGCATAGTCAATTTTAAATTGGGTTATGGTTTCCCAGCAAATGAAGGTCCACACACTCTAGGAGTCTTTCAAGTTATGGAGGCAGATCCCCTCAAGCTCTACTGGAATCACAAAGTTCTGTGCTCTTGGGTGGGGAGTGTCCACAAAAGCACAGGTGTGAGAGGTGGTTAGGTTCACATCCATGGATTCCTCCGTACCCAGGGGTCATTCCCAAGCAAAGTGTCCAGGGCTCCATACCTGAATTAGGTAAAGGGGTCATGGCTGGAGCCATGCCCTCACCAAGGAGGTGACCTTGGGAGCCTTCCATCCTCCTGAACTAACGGGTGATTTCTTCTCCCTGTCACTGTCCGCTTCAGTCACTAGCTGGGCTTCAAGATACCCTTCAGCTATTTCTAGTGCACTCTCCAGTGTGAGATTGGGGTACTGACGTACCCACTGTTTCATCAGGGCAGTCAAGCCCTCCAAAAACTGCTCCAATAGCACAATCTTAGCTACTTCAGACCCAGTCTTTCTCTTTGTTTGCAGCCACTTCCATGAGAGATTCTTCAATCAATAGAGGAATCTTCAAGGGCTCCCTTATCTGGACCCCCTCCCCCTTTCTGAATCACTAGTGGTAGGTCTCTGAGGTACAGCTAGCCTGTTCCAGTATGGCGGCCTTGACAATTGCATATGTAGTTCGCCCATCTGAGTTGACATCCTGGAATGCAGCCTGACTGCAGTCCATCAGCAGAGTCCTCAAATAAGTAGTCCATGTTGCCTCTGGTCACCCAACCATGTGAGCAGTTTGTTCAAAGTTCTACAAGAAGTGGTCCGGTTCATCTTCTGCTATCATTATAAGAAGCACTTGTGCTGGAGGGTAGAATTGCAGTCTCTGCAGGGCCTGGGTTAACTGAGCCAGAGAATTCCTCTTTAGCTCCCCCAGCACCTGAATAAGATTCTGTAAGTTCTGCTGACATTGTTGTTTTTGTTGCTGCTGCCCTTCTACCAGCATCTAGAGGAGCTGTTCCATTTTGGCTTGTCACTGTACACTTGGCAAAACACAATCACAGTTCACTCTACTGCAGCTGAGAAACCTTTCAGCTCCAACAAACTTTTAGTGGCCTCTAGGGCCAAAACAAAGCCTGCCTGTTCGGCACCGACTATACCTTCTTCAAGCTCCCTAACTAGGGTGAGGCTAACCCTCTTAGCCCATAAAAACGAAAAAATCCTGACCTGCCATAGAAGCTCAGCCCTGGAATGACTTGGATTTGCCCTCAGTCAAGCTGCCACCATATGTGGTAGTATGGCGTGAGATGGAAAGGGGTTTTCTTTTAATACACAAAGCAGGCAGCAGTTCAGGAAAGCAAAATCCGCTTTTATTCTGTCCCAGCTTGTTAAACCTACACAAGCTGGTTCTCCCAACTCTTTCTCCAGGCCCAGTTAAAGTTCCTACCTCAAAACTCCTTTGCACGGCTTGCCTTGGAAGGACTTCTGGCACTATGGGCTCTCTCTCCCTCCTGCAGTCTGCTGGTTTCTTAACCTCTGAGTGTGAGCCACGCCCACCCAGCCCTGAACTCTGGGCTGAAGACTTTCTTAAAGAGGAATATTGATAACACAGGTACAATACCAAAAAACTGCCTCCAGTTTTGCAACTGATTCCTATAGATTTTGGGGTGCTGAATCCAGGAAAAATAGCCAAAATGTTCCATCACGTCACGTTTTCTTGCAAAATTAGATTTTTTACCCATATAAGGAATGTTCACATAATTTCTTTTTACCGACTGCAGTTTATTTTCTTGGCCCAAAATAGAGGTTGTAATGGTTAACTAATTAGAAACACTCCCTCATGATATTTTCGAGTGTTTTGTATTCATTTTATACATTAACAGGACAATTGGGAGGCGGGGGGCTAAATCCAGTACTCGCGCTGGCGCATGTTCTTTCCTGTTCGCCTCGCCTCGTTCGCTCGCTCAAACACGGTGGTTGCGACATGAACGTTCCTGTCAAATTTCAGTTTCTTGCAAGTTCATTATTACCTTTTGTTTGCTCAGTCGTAATCCAGCATTATTCCGAAGTGGTTCACTACAGTTGTAGTTTGCAGTGCTGTGTATTTGTGATGGCTCACAGAGCCAGAGGTTGCGTCAACTCTCCGGACAGATTTTGTTTTATTTGTGGGGAATATACTGTGAAAAAGCGGCAGAGGAACATTTCTGCATTTATTAAAAAAGTATATTTCGCCTATTTCGGTTTGAAGTTAGGCGATCAAGACAAACCGTGGGCTCCTCACAAAGTGTGCAAGACATGTGAGGAAGATCTACGCTTATGGATGAAAGGTAAAAAACAAGCATTTCGTTTCGGAATACCTATGATGTGGCGTGAACAAAGAGACCACAGCAGTGACTGCTATTTTTGCTCTTGCATTGTGAAGGGATACAACTTAAAAAATAAGAACGTAATAAGTTACCCCAACCTTCCCTCAGCAATTAGGCCTATGCCTCATAGCAACGAAGTACCTGTGCCTGAACCACCAAAATCTTTGGATCATATTTGTGTGGACGGTTCTGATCATGATGAGACTCATCAGATGGCTTTTCCCGATGAGTCCAGTACTTCCGAGTTTGAAACTGAACCAGATCCGAAACCTGAACTTTTCTCTCAAGCTGAATTGAATGATTTAGTCCGGGATTTAGGACTCCCAAAAGATGCTGCCCAACTGCTAGGTTCTCGGCTTAAACAGAAAAATCTATTGTCACCAGGAACAACTTTTTATTGGTACCGCAACCGCGAGACACAATTTTTGAAGTATTTCAGCAAAGAGGAAGATTTGGTATTTTGCAACGATATATACGGAGTGATGGAAAACTTTAAACTCAAGTATGATCCTGCTGAATGGCGGCTGTTCATTGATTCGTCAAAAGACAGCATAAAAGGTGTTCTTCTTCATAATGGCAACACATTCGCTTCAGTTCCTATTGCTCACTCTGTTATTCTCCAAGAAAAATACGAGAATTTGGCCCTGATTCTTCAGAAGATTCGTTATGATGAGCATATGTGGATGATTTGTGGAGACTTTAAAATTCTATCCATGCTATTAGGGCAGCAATCCGGTTTCACCAAATATCCCTGCTTCCTTTGCTTGTGGGATAGCCGGGCCCACGACCTACACTGGGGGAAAAAAGACTGGCCAATTCGGGAGTATTTGAGACCCGGTGAGAAAAATGTTCTTCATGAGAGCTTGGTACCTCGTGATAAAATTCTATTACCACCTCTCCACATTAAGTTGGGTCTCATTAAGCAATTCATCAAGTCCCTTCCAAAAGATGGTGAGTGCTTTCGGTACCTTTGCTCAAAGTTCCCCCGACTTTCTGAAGCAAAGCTAAAGGAAGGAGTGTTTGTTGGCCCTGATATAAGGAAACTCATTTCAGATGGAGCATTCGCTGAAACGATGTCTGAGAAGGAAAAAGAAGCCTGGGAGTCCTTCAGGGATGTTGTTCTCAAATTCTTGGGGAACAGGCGGGATGAGAACTATAAGGATATTGTTGCCAGGATGCTCAATGCCTTCAAAGAACAAGGCTGTAACATGAGCCTGAAAGTCCATTTCTTGCACTCCCATGTGAACTACTTTCCCGAAAACTTGGGGGCGTACAGTGAAGAACAAGGTGAAAGGTTTCACCAGGACATCAAGGACGCAGAGAGAAGGTACCAAGGAAGATGGAACACCACTATGATGGCTGATTTCTGCTGGTTGCTGCTGCGGGAAACCCCAGATGAAAAATACGCCAAGCAGCGCACCAAGAGAAGCATTCGGGGGAAGAAGAAACTGGCCCACCAGGAGATTGATTGACCCAAGAATGACTTTAAAATCTAAACTGTGTTGACAAATACCGTGTTTTTACTAAACTTTGAAATAAAAATTTGCTAGTTATTACCACAGTGTCGGATCTCATTTATTAGAATTTTATTTTCACACCATCGGGTGTTTGTCTTCATGTATTGCAATGGTGCGGTTTGCATTTTCTATTCTTACATACATACCTGTACAACATTTTTTGCACATTTCTTTGCTTTGCTTTGTGTGTCTAACCTCGCTCTTATATGCTCAATGTTTGTGCACATGTATGTGGCTGTTTTAAGTGCAGACAATTTTGCTACCATCACAGTGTGTTTTGTTGACATTACTCTATTCTTATGTGCTGCCTTGTTACAATTTTCTTTATTCTTATTTGAATAACTACTAAACAATTAGTATAAAGAATTCATCCAAGAAACTTTTATCTCGATCACACTCAATCTGAAACGTTCACCTCAAACTGCTAACCCAATGTAGCAAAAAATCTGTACGTGATGGAGCAAATTGGTTACCAGATTTGGATTCAGCGCACCAAAAAATGTAAAAATCAATCGAAACATTAGAGGCAGTTTTTAAAAAAATATTTTTAGTGTACCTGTGTAATCCTTTTGGAGAGGGATGGGTAATATTCTATATATTCTCATCACATAAGTTTATCAATAATTTCTCTAAACATAATGCAAATTAATCTGGAAATGGACCTATTTCATTATTTTTCTGCTCTTGGCAAGGATTTTGAATACTGAAGTTTGGTGTCAATAAAAAAAGGCTGCCTCATATCCTGAATCTTATTATAAAAATATTTGACAAAAAAGCATTTGCTATCGCCATGTCAACATTGGATTATTTCGACCTGGATCCAAGATGGCATTTGAATAGGACATGTTTGGTGACTGCTCTTGTTGTTTGTTGCCTTAATTTTTTCTTACCTTATGCCGAAGTAGAAGGCAAAAGAGTAAGACAGGTTTTCCCGCTGTACTTCAGAATGGGCAGCGCACTATGGAGACCTATGCAATGGCAAAGTCTATGGGCGTTTCAGCTGCCGGGGCTGGGGAGAGCCCTGGCTTGGGCAGCAATGTTTCACTGAGCCCTGCAGGCTCCTTCACCCTCCCTATGCCTGGTCTGACCAGTGTCATGGCATCGGCAATGAGTGGAGATGCCGCCTCTTCTGGGACTTTGGCAGTAGCAGATGGAAAGTCGCTGGCTGAACAGGCCTTGACATCAGGCCTCCAGGTGGGTGCATCTTTGATTGGGAGCGTGGCTACCCCAGAGTCCCTTACAGTTTCTCAGCTGATGTTTCCTCCATTGCTGCATCCGCAGGAAGTAACTTTGGACTCGATATGGACAGCTCTGCAAACAGTGCACCAGGTTTGTGCCAGAGTTTTCCAGGTCTTGACCCCACTCCCATCATATTTGGAAAGTGTGGAGAACAGCATGGAAGTCCATCAATCATTGCTTTCTGGACCCGAAGATAAAGTGCAGCAGGTATAGGACCAGCAGGGTGTTTTGTCCCAGGATAGAATGTTTTTTCAGCGCTAGCTTGAGAATATGGAGAATGCTCAGAGATCCTTGAATTTGAGGATTTTAAATTGTCCACATTTGTCTGGTTTTCCAGCTAGGGACCTGTTTCATAGGTTCCTTAAAGAGTTTTTTGGCTATCCTGAGGCTGGTTTTCCTCCTCTCCAGAAAATCTACTACCTCTCATCTGGACCTGTTAAGGACGCTTCATCTTTGATCACAGCCCCCAAGCTTGATATATCATCTAGAAGTAAAGAGATCCTGGATTCTCTACAGGGAGAACTATTCAAGAAATTGGTAACAGACCCCACACGTGAAGGGGCCATACTGGACTTGGTGCTTACCAATGGTGAAAGTGTTTCTGATGTTATAGTGGGAAATCATTTTGCATCCAGTGATCACCAGATAGTGTGGTTCAGTATTAGGACTAGGGCTGTTAGAATCCATTCAAAGGTGAGGGTCTTAGACTTTAGGAAGACTAACTTTGCCAGGATGGGCCAATACCTCAGGGAGTCGTTAACGGGATGTAGAAAAACAGTGGGCAAAACTGAAAGGGGATATTTTAAGGGCAACAAACCTTTTTGTTAAAATGGTAAATAAAGGTAAAAGGAAAAGGAGACTGCTATGGCTTTCGAAAGAAGTAGCTGAAAAATTGAAGAAAAAGAGGGAGGCCTTCATGAAATACAAGAGCTCACAGAGAGAGGAAGACAGGCATCTATATTTGAAAAAATGTAGAGAAGCTAGCAAAGTAGTCAGGAAAGCAAAGATTCAAAAAGAGGAGGAAATAGCCAATGCAATAAAATGGGGGGATAAGACATTTTTCAGATATGTTAGTGAGAAGAGGAAAGGCAAAAGTGGTATTGTCAGACTCAAGGGTGAAGGGGAGGAATATGTAGAAGGATAAAGCGGAATTGCTTAACAAATATTTCTGTTCTGTGTTCACAGATGAAGAACCAGGATCAGGACCTCAGAAAACACCCACAAACAGGAACAGAAGCGAGGGACATCTTGAACAATTTCAGAAGACTGTGTTCGTGAGAAACGAACTCAACTTAAAGTAGACAAAGCGATGGGACCGGATGGGATACACCCTAGAATACTGAGGGAACTTGGGGACATTCTAGCAGCTCCACTGACTGACCTTTTCAATGCCTCGTTGGAGTCGGGAGTGGTGCCAAAGGACTGGAGAGAGGCTCATATGGTGCCTTTACACAAAAGCGGAAGTAAGGATGTGGTTGAAAACTACAGGCCGGTTAGTTTAACTTTGGTGGTGAGTAAATTATTGGAAACGCTTCAGAAAGAGAAAATAGTGAGGTTTCTGGAGTCCAGCGGATTACAGGATCCGAGGCAGGATAGGTTCACCAGAGGCAGGTCTTGTCAGACAAATCTGATTGATTTTTTTTGACTGGGTGACCAGAGAGTTGGACCGAGAGAGAGCCCTAGATGTGGTGTATTTAGATTTTAGTAAAGCCTTTGACACTGTTCCTCACAGGCATCTTATAAACAAACTGAGCACCCTAGGGACTTCCATGAAGATTAGATGTAAATAGTTTCCCAAGTTATCCACGTTTTCGTACCTGTTCATTGTAAACACAGTTCCGTAAATGCAATGTGTATGTTTTGTGTTCCATGTAAACCGCACTGATATTGAATAGCGCGGTATAAAAGAAATGTAAAATAAATAAATAAAGTTACTGCTTGGGTTAGAAACTGGTTGGGTGGGAGGCAACAAAGAGTACAGGGAAATGGAGCTCACTCTGAGGAGAAGGATGTTACCAGTGGTGTGACCCAAGGATCGGTCCTTGGTCCGATTCTTTTTAACATCTTTGTTAGTGATATAGCGGAAGGACTGTCGGGTAAGGTTTGCCTCTTTGCGGATGATACCAAAATCTGCAATAGAGTAGATACCCGGGAAGGTGTAGATAACATGAGGAGGTATCTGGCTAAGCTTGAAGAATGGTCTAGAATTTGGCAGCTGGGATTTAATGTTAAAAAATGTAAGGTCATGCATTTGGGCTGTGGCAATCCAAGGGAGCAATATGGTATAGGGGGTGAAGTACTTTTGTCCACTAAAGAAGAGCGGGACGTAGGCGTGGTTGTGTCTGATGATCTTAATGTAGCTAAATAGGTAGAAAAGGCGACGGCAAAAGCTAGAAGGATGCTTGGATGCATACGGAGAGGAATGGCTAGCAGAAAAAAAGGAAGTGATAGTGCCACTGTATAAGTCTTTGGTGCGACCTCATTTGGAGTATAGTGTGCAATTCTGGAGACTGTACCTTCAAAAGGATGTGAACAGAATGGAGTCGGTGCCGAGGGTGGCTACTAAAATGGTTAGTGGTCTTCACTATAAAGCATATGAGGACAGACTTAAGGATCTTAATATGTACACCTTAGAGGAAAGGCGGGATAGAGGTGATATGATTGAGATGTTTAAATACCTCCGTGGCATAAATGTTCTGGGGGAGAGCCTCTTTCAATTGAAAGCAAGTTCTGCTATGAGGGGACATGGGATGAGGGTGATGGGGGATAGATTCAGGCATGATATGCGGAAATATTTCTTTACGGAAAGATTGGTGGATCCGTGGAATAGTCTCCCAGTGGAGGTGGTAGAGATGACGACAGTAACTGAATTCAAAAAAGCATGGGACAAACATAGAGGATCTCTAAAGGAAAAAAGGGGACTGTTGTAATTGTTGATATGGAAGGACAGACTAGATAGGCCATGTGGTCTTTTTCTGTCGTCATATTTCTACGTTTCTATCTTCTGATTCTTTAGACTTGGGGAACTTGTCTGAATTATTGGAACACTCAGTCGAGGCGGTGGAAGCCAGAGTGACATTATTGATTTTCTTTGTGTTTCTTCAAGATAAAGAAGCGCAAGAATTGGATCTTCCCAGATGTGTCCCGGTGGACACATGTCAGGAGGAAGACGTTTTTGCTTTTGTTTGCCTGCTTTATAATTGTTATTGATTTGCTATTTTTATGTTGTAAATTGATGGTGTTATTATGGTTTTATATTATGCTTATTATGTCTTATGTGCTTTGTAAATGGTCTAGAATGTAAGATAGGCAGTATATAAGCTTTTGAATTAAAACATAATTAAAATAAATATATTTAAAAAAATAAGAGAGAGGACTGATTTTTAAAACAGACACTGATTCCGAAATATTAGCAACCCAAGGTGAGTTATTGTGATTTTTATTGTCAGTTGCAGCTGAATTCTGTACAGAAAAAACATGTTGCTGTATCCCTTTTCAACACAGGAAAGATTTACTTAGACGTTCGGTGCTGAACCATTTCTTTAACTAAAATGCTAACAGCATTTGAGGGTTAATTGTGCAAACAATTACAGCTTCATCTTACGCTGTAGAATTCTGAAAATAGCATATTTTTACATGGAACACCTGTTTGTGCTGAAAGGAATTCTTTTAATGAAATGCTGTGAACTGAGGTAAAGCATATGAGTCACTCTGATAATGCGAGGATAGTCTTCTTCAAATGTGATAAAAAGGCATTAAGATAAACACATTTTTGCTTTTCTTTTAAGAGAGTTCAAATGCCAAGGCGCTAGTTAAATATGGAAACACTCAAAATGCTCTCTTTAAGCTGCTGCTCATAGACCAATATTGAAACCAGGTTTTTTTTAAGGCAGAAGGCCTAATATCACAAATGTAATTGCTCTATAGTTCTTGAATTAATTTTCTCCTGGAAAATATGTTCACTGTGATTTTTTCTTTCACTTTTAATGTCAAAGGTGTGACAGCTTACGTTTCTTTTTTTATTTCCATAAAGCATTCTCTTTGTCACTGGGCTGGTATTACGGTGCATTTTCTCCTACCACCCAGGTGCACAGCCTGCATACCGCACACATTTGACCTGATTTGCAAAAGGAGTTATGCACTGGATTGCATTGAGCCATCTAAATCATTAAAAGCCCTAATACTAGGGATGTTCAGGGGGAAACTTTTTTCAGTTCAGTTTGTTTTCAGATTAATCACCCACCTGTTTGATTTTTGGATACCAAATGATTCATGGCCTAATTTTCCATTGAAGTCAATGGGCCAGACAGTTTTGTACGGTAACATGGGGAGGGGGGGTCCATCAATTTGCTTGAAACTAAAGTGTAAAAATAGTCTAGTGGTTAGACCAAGCAAAGCCAGTGTTAAAATTCCACTGATGCTCTTTACCTCAGGTATCAGGTATCTGTGAATTTATCCAAATATTTCCCTTAGCTGCAGCTATCCAGGGAAATTCAGTGGCAATAGGTGCTAGTACTGTTGAATGTGTTGAACGTCCTTGGTACTATCTGGATAGTGCTGGGGTGAAGTTCAGTTATCTGGTTAGCTGTGATATTTAGCCCACTATCCAGATAAACCTCAAGGCCGAGAAGCTCTTATCCTAGAGATGAATGCATGGCTGTGTGGAAGGCATCACTGAAAGCGTTCTGGTTTCCTAAACCATGGGATGATTTTCCAAGGGCTGCTGAGCAAAGATGGTATCCATCTATTCAAGAAGGATTGAGATGCTTTCCACAGGAGAACGACTAAGCTACTGAAGAGAGCTCTAAACTAGATTTGTTTGGGGGATGCATGAAAAAAGCCCTTGGGTAAGTAAAATATTAAACACCTCTGTAGAAATGAGAAAAACATCTGGAAAGCAGTGCATATTAATGCCCATAGTATGGGAAATAAGATTTTGGATCTTGAGGCTTTAATGGAAGAGACTGGCTTGGATTTAGTGGCAGTCATGAAGGTGTGGTTCACATAGATATGATTACACTAGGCTATAATTGATTCAGGAAAGAGAGGGAGGAAGAAAGGGAGAAGTGGCACTAAATATAAAAAATATTAAAAGCTATAGAATTGCAGGGCTTACGAGGGAATGAGGAGTCACTTTAGGATAAACTGGAAAGAGGAAATGAAGCATCCATTCACTGTCAGAAGTAGACAGATTTACCTACAGACATTCACAGTATTACTATGAAATGAGACGTGCGACTGAGTGAGTGATCATCTCGTATCCAATGATCAGATAGTGTGGTTCAGTATTAGGACAAGAACTGAGATGGTTTTCCTGAACTCCAGCATCATCACTAACTTTGTCAGAATGGGACAATACCTTGAGGAGTCTTTAGCTGGATGGGAACAGCTGGAGGATATTGAAAAGCAATAGGAAAAACTGAAAGGGTATATTGTAAGGGCAATAAACCTTTTTGTTAGGAAAGCAAATAAATGTAAAAGGAAAAGGAGGCCAAAAGAATTAGCTAAAAAGGTGAAGAAAAAGTGGGTAGCCTTTTTAAAATATAAGAGATTACAAAATAAGAAATACAAGCATCGGTATTTGGAAAAGCTAAGAAAGTAGTCAGAAAAGCAAAGATACAAATGGAAGAAAAAATAGACAATGCAATAAAATGGGGGAGAAAATTTTCAGATATGTTAGTGTTAGAAGAAAGTGCAAAAGTGATATTTTGTCATACATATGAGAGTACTGAAGAAATTTAAGGAAGTTCTAGCGGATATGCTGTCTGATTTGTCTATTTTTCCTGTTGGGAGTGATTCCAGATGACTGGAGAAGGATGCATGTTGTCACTTTACAGAAGCAGAAGTGAGGGCAAGGTTGGGAGCTATAGGCCAGTTAGTCTGACTTCTGTGGTGAGTAAATTAATGGAAATGCTGCTAAATCAGAGGATAGTGATGTTTCTGGAATCCATCATGCCTCGGATCCTAGAACCCACTGGTTTTACTAGAGACAGGTCTTGCCAGATAAATCTGATGCGGAATCAGGCATCTGGGCTGCAAATATCCAAGGGGGCCGAAAAGTATAGGTGGTGAAGTACTTCTGTCCATGAAAGAGAGGGCACTGGGTGTGTTTGTTTCTGATAATCTTAAGGTGACTAAGCAGGTAGAAAAGGTGATGTGAAAGCCCAAAGGATGCTTGGGTGCCAAGGGAAAGGAATGGCCAGCAGGAAGAAGGAGGCGACACTGCTTCTATATAAGTCTTTGATGAGACCACATTTGGAGCACTGTGTGCAATTCCGGAGACCACACCTTCAAAAGGATATAAACAGGATGGAGCCGGTGCAGAGGGTGGCTACTAAATTGGTCAGTAGTCTTCATCATAAGACATATGGGGACAGACTTAAACACTACAACACAATGGCAGAAAAAGACCGCATGGCCTATCTAGTCTGCCCTTCCATATCAACCACTACAACAGTCCCCTTTTTTCCTTTAAAGATCTCAATATGTATATTTTGAAAGAAACCAAACAGATAAAGTTCATCAGAAAAAATCCCCACTTAACTTTACTTTTTTTGTCGAAGCTAGCTGTAGGAAGGTTGATATGGAAACATCACCCCCACCAGACAGCACGCTGCTTTTATTCATAAAGGTTCACCATGTATGGCAATAAACCACTTATCTTAAAAAACTCCTTGTAATCGTCTTTAAAGTTCCAATCCATATGTATTGCTCTCAAACATCCAGCAGCACGACGCGCACGTTTCGGGTAATGAACCCTGTATCAAGTGCTCTTCAATAATTTCTCCAGTCGGCAATAATGTTGAAAAACGCCGTCCAAAAGCGGCTCGGGACAAAGACGTTACCCAGGCTGAATGAAAGCATGTTAAATATGGGAACCCACCAATAGAAAAAGGGAACACCCACCAACACGGGAATCCCTCATCTAATTGGTTCAGGAGATGGCAGCATTGGCTCAGTGTCTTTTAATATGTTGGATAATAGTCACCCTAAATCCACATATTCATTGGGGAAACTGCTAGGTACATATGACCTAGATTGGCCACTGTTGGAAACAGAATACTGGGCTTGATGGACCTTGGTCTGACCCAGTATGGCATATCTTATGTTCTTATGGCCACTGTCCAGATTCTGATGTTGACTATCCAGATTTTTTTTTAGCTGCAGTGGACGGTGTTTAAAAAAATCCAGCTGCCAAGGCTCAATTAATTTTATTTATTTAAAAAGATCTATAGGAGTGGAGGAGTAGCCTAATAGTTAGAGCACTGGCTTGGCACCAGAAGAGCAGGGTTCAAGTCCAACTAGCACTCTTTGTGACCTTGGGCAAGTCACTTAATTCTCCATTTCCTCAGAGGAAAGGCCTGGTACTCTACTGCCAAAAAAACCTATTTGCTTCTGGGTTGCAAGGAATCAGCACTAACACAATGACACATATTGCATTAGCTCCATGCAATATTACAAAACCAATTAAAAGCTACAACAAAACAAGCCTTTCTTGCAAAATATAAATAAGCCTTCAACTTATTTCTCTACGTATTTTTACTGGAAAAGTCTGAGATAAATCCAAATTTTTTTTTTTAATTTGCTGGCAGGCATTTGTAACAGAGGCAACAGGAATATCAAGAAAACTCCACAGCACAAAAAAAGGGATAACTTTCTAAGAGGGTACCTGTTTAAAGCATGCCTGCCTATTTTATTTAGGCAAGGAAGCACCCACTTGTTATAAAATACTAGAGGAAGTGGCCTACCGCATGCCAACATTGCAGGCACAGACTTTTAACCAGCCGGCGTAAATATCTATACCTACATTTTCCAACAGTACATGAAAATTATAGTAGGTTATAATCGCTACTAGCAGTAGCGCATTTTGCCCATGCTTTTCACCACTGTCGTCCTTGGGCACGCCGACTGGCAAAGTATATGCTCTGATGCCAAAGCATGCACTTTTACCCTGGTCAGTATTTCTAAGAGGTAATTTTTGCACCTATTTGGGCACATGCATGTGGGACCGACATCGTAAAATTACCTCCTAAGAGTGGCATGATGGAAGAAGATTTCTCAGTCGCAAAAAGTAAAGTCCATTCATAGAAAAACGGCCTCCTCTTGTAGATGACGTCTTAATAAGGCTGAAGAGAAACTCATCCACTCTCCAGACGCGGTCGGGAAAAATCATAAACCAAAGGTTCACGGTTTACTTTTTGCGACTGAGAAATCTTCTTCCACTCAGGAACGGACATTTCCAGCTTCAGTTAAGTGGAGTGGATGTGTGGTGTCGGTTGGGTGCTGAGTTATTATAATAGTAATTTTTCAACGGATCAGACAGCTAAATAGTGCTGTTGTTTCTGTTTCTGTTTTTATGGCCTTTGGGTAAGTGATAAATTGATTAAAAAGGAGGGCTCACTTCGAGAGCAGGAAAATTCCTGTTCACGGTGGGCGATCCGACAAAAAATTAGTATTAGTAAGGGGGTGTTTAGGTTCCAGTAAATGTGGGCTGTTTTTGAAAATCAAAGTATGTTTTGGCATTTAGAACCCATAGCAAACCCGCCGTATCCTAACAGCACTACCAGGACTCACAAAGCACCATACTCTACCTATCAAAAGGCAACACTGCAAATACTAAACCAATACATTTCAGAGAATAACAATACATGACCTACTGGGGAAAGAGAACAAGTGGCAATGTCAAATAGGAATTATATAAACAGAACACCTCAGCTCAGTTGCACATGCAGAACATAGACCATCACCAAACAAGGAATCACAATTTAGAAACAGGAGGACAATAATTAAACTGGGAACACCTAAAGCCAAACTCGGAATGTACATCAACACTGTAGAAATAAAACTATAAATTAATTTCCTCTTGTACTTAACAAAGCGCAGACATTAATGATGCACATTTCCCAGAGCTGACATATTCCAGTTAATAAATTCAAAATAAAGAGAGATTTTTCTATCTTTTGTGCATTTTTTTCCAGTTGCAATTGCTCCAGCCACTTTCTTCTTGTTTCTTCATGTCTTCTGCTAACTCTCCATCGTCTGCTGTCCATTTGTCCTTTCTTCTCTCTTCTAGTTTTTTTTCCATTCTCTCTCTACATCTGCTTTAACATACTAATCTTTCTCCTTTCACTCTTCCCTCATTCCTATTTCATCCACTCAAATTTTACCCCTCCATCCTCAATCCCCACTTACTCTCCCAATACCAAGCCAATTGTAGATTTGTCTTCCCTCCCACACAAAATATTTTTCCCCTCTCCATTTCACTTTCCCAGCTCCATCCCATTCTAATCCTCCCCCAACATCAGCTCCCTTCTAGTTCCAGCCCCACCCAGCATCCGCTCCCTTCTAGTCCCTGCATCAGCGCATTTCCAGTCCTAGCCCCCCATCAGCCCATTTCCAGTCCTAGCTCTCCCATCCATTTCCAGTCCTATCCTAGCCCCTCCATCAGCTCATTTCCTGTCCTAGCTCCCCCCCACTCAGCCCATTTCCAGTCCTAGCCCCCCTTTCCACTTAGCCCTTTTCTATTCCAAGCCCCCTCCCAATTCAAGCCCCCTTCCACTCAGCCCATTTCCAGTCCTAGCAACCCCCATCCCATTACCAGTCCTAAGCCCCACCCATAGCCCATTACCAGTCCTAAGCCCCCCATCAGCCCACCTCCAGTACTAACCCCCCATCAGCCTATTTCCAGTCCTAGCCCCCCCATAGCCCATTACCAGTCCTAACCCCCCATCAAATCACTAAAAAATATTCCTACACTCTAACAATCTATTATCATCAACGAGTTGAAATTTAATGCAAGGGATTTTGCTTATTTCTGCTCTCGGGTCTCAGACTTCACAATGGCATTATATTCTGGGTGTTGTAAAATCCCAGTGCTATGCCTGTTAGCATCAATGACCCAACTTTATGCAAAATTATTCCCTTTATCGCATTTGTCATCAAGCAACTATTGTTGGTATTTTAGCTTAATTTCCACTTAGCTCGTATTGTTTGATTCTCAGTAAAAGTTGCTCGATTCGAATTCCTTATTTTGAAGTCCCAACGCTGTAATTGAAGCGCCCCCGCGTTTCACTATTCAGGTTCTTCAGGGGACCAGAAATCCAACTATAATAAACAACAAACACACACCGCTTATCTAAAATCCAACCCTAATTAAAACTTACTATTTCTGCCTTCTTAAAACTATTTGTATAAACTAACCACTCAATGAGGAAAATATAAATAAATTACCTGACATATCGATGCTGCCCACGTCTTACTACCAGACCAATATTCTCTTAGGAACCTCTAACGGTCTCAAAATGGTCTCTAACGGTCTCTAACCCCCCATCAGCCTATTTCCAGTTCTAGCCCCCCCCCCCCATAGCCCATTACCAGTCCTAACCCCCCATGAGCCAACTTCCAGTCCTAACCCCCCCAATCACCCCATTTTCAGTCTTAGCCCCCCCCCCCCAATAGCCCATTACCAGTCCTAACTCCCCTCTCTCCCATCAACCCAGGTAGATTAAAAAAAGAACTAGCTGCTACTGTGGCAGCGCCAGAATCAAGCGTCCCGCAGACCTCCCTGCAGCATCAGCTCACAAAGCACGGGCTTTTCAGAGCCGCGAAGGGAGAGTTCCCCTTTCTCGTGGGTCTGTTAAGCCTACTGGGGCTGATGGGAAATAGAAAATACCATCAGCCCCGGCAGGCTTAACAGATGCTGCAGGGCAGGGGGGGGGGGCCCGCGGGACACTTGATTCTGCCGCTGCCACAGCGGCAGCGACAGCAGCAGCTAATTTTTTTTTTATTTTTTTTTAATCTACCTGGGCTGACGCAGAATGTTTTTTGCGCGGGGCCCTGTGCAAAAAACATTGTTGCTCAATGGAAGGGCCGGCCCTGATTGTAATAGGCCCTGTATATCTGGGACAGATGACCACCCACTGCCTGCCAGCTTTTCAATGGAGCCACGGTGCCATGGCAACCGGACACCATGGCACCTCAGCTCCATTGAAAAGCCCTGACTGAGCTAGCTGGGCAAGACCTGTATGTGCAGGCCAGATGGAATCAGGGTCCCGGCCTGCATGTACGGGCCTGATCATGATTCTGATCATGCAGTGCTAGACGTGCCCCATGGGAGCAGAATCCCAGCTCATTCTGTGTGTCCGGTTCTGACTGGATGCACAAAGGGCTGGGACTTCCGGGATGGAATCGGGCCTAATACATATTAAATATGAACATATATATAAAAAAACAGAGACCACATTACCAGGAACAGTATACAACACAAAATTCATTGTGGAGGAGTAGCCTAATGGTTAAGAACACTAGCTTGGGAACCCAGAGCCAAGGCTTCAATTCCCACTAGCACTCCTTGTGGCCTTGGGCAAGTCACTTAACCCTCCATTGCCTCAGAAAAATCCAAGTTATCAATGTCCCTGTTTACGTTTCAATATAAACTGCTTTGATTGAAATGATAAAGCAGTATACAAAACCTGTTAAATAAATAAACATTCACTAGAATGCTAAAAAAAATAAATAAAGAGGTCAGAACACCTGGATGTAGCACCAACAATACAGAGAATATGTTGCAGAAGAGAAAAAGGGGAAACAAGAATGGGAGAAAAGGGGTCAAAGAAGAGGGGAGGGACAGGGAGGGAAGAGAAAGAGGGAAAATCCATTACGTTTATTGGATTATTTGATATATTGCACCTTCATGACACCAGGGTGGAATACAATTTATAAACGTACAGATATGGCCCAAGCCAGAAAAGGAAAAGAACTGCAATGCTGGACAGGAAAGGGTGAGGACAACTCAATCGTTCAAGAAAGAAAAGACCAGAGAAGAGAGAAAGCAAAAGTGCAAGCCTAACAAATGCAAATAGCACAAACATGACATTTAGTAAACTGCCTTAAAAAAGCTACTTTAAAAGAGCTGCCGTGGTATTAAACTACAACAGCCTTAACGTCTTTGCAAGTCATCCTGACCGTGTGAGTTTTTAAACAAAAAACTGTGGGCTTAACAGATGCACTTGACATATTCAAGAAACTGTAGCAAAGTTATGTTATTACTCCATAATTTAACCATATGCTGCTTACTACCAGAAAGCAAGAGGCTATTGCAACAAAGGCTACCTTCCAAGCACAAGAATGAAGTTTCATTGCGAAAGGGAGGATTCCGTATGCAGGTGGAGAGAAGGAATACTGAGAGTAAAGAAAGCTCTGCTCCCCGAGTTAAACAAAACGTTGACCCATGTTCCTCCCGACAACTCTTTAAATGCCAGCCACTTTAAAATGCCTACAACACCTCTGAGGTTTTACAAGATGTACCCTCTACTTCCTTGGGGGTAGGGGGGCCACTGTTGCTGCTGCTAGATCTAGTCCTGGGAATGGAGTAGAGATTGAAAGGCCAGTAGAATCCTTTTCGCTCTGTCTCTACCTGTGGCATGCTCTTGACCCTTGCACTTAGCATATCCCAGCAATGACCTGTCTCTTTCTGTGCACTTGTGCCAATGCTGCTTTCATCTGCCCTCCTTTTCCTTTAATGATCATTTCATTTTCCATACCTACCCTTCCCAGACATTATGAGACAATCAGACGAGCTTGCCAGATTTCTGAAACAAGGACTATCTTTCTCTTAGAGCACTTCTCGACCCAGGAGAGATTGCAGGTCATGTAACTCCAACTATGGCTTCCAAGGGTCCCCTGAAAGAGCCTGATGTAGGCCCTTGAGTGCCATGTGCCCTGCCCGCCCTGCTCTCACTCTTCTACTCACTTGGGAGAAAGACTTTGATTGGAAGGCTAATGCTAGCATTAGACTAGATTGACAGCTCCGCATGACAGAAACTGTCTCTCTTTTACAGTGCCCCAGCGCACAATAGCACTTTGCAACTTGCAAGTATTGTAACCTGTAAACGGGGGTGCTGGTTGTGAAAGTCCACAGTCTTGGCAAAGGCAAAATATTATTATGACTTGCAAAGGATTGTGGGGAATGTAGTTTATTCATACCAGAATCAGCCATTCACAAAATAATGAGTTGTGATGCTCGAGTGTAAGCAAAGAAAAACAGATTTTATTCATGGGGTTAATTCTCCCACACAGATTTACTTGGTAACACAAAAGGACACTTGCTTCAAGTATTGTACTCAGGAAAAACAAAACATGTTATAAGGTAACTGAACTTCTTAAGCAATAAATCAATAAAGACCTTGATGGGAAAACAGAAAAGGTCTTTTTGATGGCTCCTGCTAATGACCTTCTTAGCAGTGCTCCAAAAGGCAAAAACAAACCCAAAAGTAACAAAAAACTGTTCTTTATCAAGGATAACTTTCTTCTATTCACACACACAAGGAAGAAGTTTCCTTCTAGAGCTTACGTGCACTTGTGCCTGGCTCAATTACAAATAATTAGCCAGCTGCAAACCCCTTTGCTGGTTCACTCTCTCTACGTGGCTCAATCCTACCCTAAAGCTTTCTTGCAGAGACTTTTCTGGGAAGATAAAAGAACAAGTTACAGTTCCTTTTGGTGGTTGTTGTATTAGTGAGAAACTACTTTAAAACAGCAGCCTAGACAGAGAGCAATCCATGTATTCCAATTGATCATTTGAAATATTTCCTTCTTCCTCAAATATCATGGAATCAATATCATGGTCTGGCTCAGAGGAATTCCTTAATTGATCACTCTCAGGATAATATTTTGTTTCCCTGCTGCCTTCCTGATGAAGAGCTAGGGCATAGATCAAAGTTCATACCTGTGATCCCCTTGATGTTAGGTTTCCTCTCCAGGTATCCTGGCCAGTAAGTAGTCCAGCTTTTATGTCCAGCCTTCCAATCAAGATCCCTGGACATTGGGTCTCTCTTCACATACCTTCTTGCACCGGTCTTAGGGCCCCTTCCAAATGCAGCCGTCTCCTTCAAAGGTGCCGTCTGGGAATTCCTGGCTCTATAACCCCACTCCTCTGGCTTCCTCCAGTCCAATGGAGTATGCTTGCCTCTGGAATGACTCCCAACACACGTACTGCTGTGGGCTCCTTCTTTAGACCTCCAAGATGTCTTTCTGGTCTTCCTTCTGCGTTGCTTCTGCTGTTGTAGTCCTCTCTCTTCTTTCTCTCTGTTCTGGTTCTCCTTGTGCTCACGGTTCTTGTTCTGTCTCTATGTAGAATATCTTTTACTTTTAAAGTGCTTAGAGGGACACTCCACCCTAGCACAGCCCAGGTGTGCTGAATCAAGCCCTGCCCTTGGAGATGAGTGATTGGGGATTACCTCATAGCTCTCCTGATTGAACACACGTTTCCCCACTTCAGCTCTTCTAGAGGCTGTTTGAAACCTGGTGCATTCTGGGACTGGTAGTCTTTTATGAAAACATTCTGTTTTAGTATTTCTACCAGCAAAGACAGGTTGCTTGTTCAAAGCCAATTCACCTCTTTTATAGCTCCCTCCTGAACTATGATAAGCTTCCTTATCACAAACCTCAATTATGATTTCTCATTTACCTGGTATAGACCCTTGAGTGTCAATGCCCATGCTCTGCCAACCCTGCTGCTGTTCTATTTATTTGAGAGAAGGAAACTTCAATCAGGGTGGAATCCTTTCTCAAACCTAGATGAGTTTAGAACATTTTTTTTAATTCCAATTTCCTATAGGCAACTTAATTATTTTCTTCTGTTGTTGTTACGTGCCGTCAAGTCGGTGTCGACTCATGGTGACTCTCTGGATAGTTGTCCTAAACTGGTTCAGTCTTCAGTCATATGGCTCATTGTTGACAGACTGGCACCCATAGCTGTTGTTATTGTATCGATCCATCTCATTGCTCATCTTCCTCTTTTGTGTTGACCTTCTACCTTGCCAAGCATGATGTCTTTCTCTAATGATATCTCTCTTCGCATGATATGTCCAAAGTATGAAAGTTGAAGTCTTGTCATCTGGGCTTCTAAAGAAAGCTTAGGTTTGATCTCCTCTAGTACTGACTGGTTTGTTCTTTGGGCAGTCCATGGTATACATAGTATTCGTCGCCAGCATCATAATTCAAAGGCATCAGTTTTCTTCCTGTCTATCTTTTTCACTGTCCAACTTTCACATCTATATGCAGTTATTGAAAAAAACATGGCTTGAACAAGTCTAATCTTTGTATGGAGAGAGACATCTCTGCTCTTGAGAATTTTATCTTGGTCCTTCATAGCCATTCTGCCAAGAGCAATGCGTTGTCTGCTTTCTTGACCTGTTGTTGCTTCTTTATTGATAGCTGATCCAAGTAGGTTAAAGTTGTCCACTATTTCAATTTCTTCTCCTTCAACAACAAACTTATTGCCAGTTGTCAGGATCTTTGTCTTCTTTACATTAAGGTGATGATTTGTTCTGCAAATAAATTAAACAGGTAGGGGGAAAGTATGCAGCCTTGTCTTACACCTTTGCTTATTTTAAATCATTCTGTTTCTCCTTGTTCCATTCGAACTGTTGCTTCTTGATCAATGTACAGATTGTGCAAGAGAATGATCAGGTGTTCTGGTATACCCATGCTTCTTAATGTGGCCCAGAGTTTCTCATGGTTTACACAGTCAAAAGCCTTGCTGTAGTCAATAAAACAAATATAGATATCCTTTAGGTATTCTTTAGTCTTTTCAAGGATCCATCTCACATCCGCGATGTCTTTCATTCCTCACCCTTTCCTGAACCCTCTTGCACTTCAGGTAGTTCTCGTTCCAGGTATGGTTATAGTCTCTGCTGAATAATCTTCAATAGAATCGTGCTGGCACGTGGGATTAGAGCAATTGTGCAATAATTTCCACAGTCAATTGGATCACCTTTCTTTACTATTGGTATAAACACAGATCTTTTCCATTCAGTTGGCCATGATATTGTCTTCCAAATTTCCTGGCAGATTCTTGTAAGTATGACAACAGCTGCATCAGATTGCTGTAGTTCTTCTATGGGAATGCCTAGTGCTTTGTTCTTTGATAAGGCTTCCAATGCTGCTTTGACTTCTTCTTTCATCACCAATGGTTCCAGATCATAAGGTACAGGTTGAAGCAGCTGTTGATCCACTTGATCTTTATCATATAAAAACTCTGCATATTCTTTCCACCTTTTCTTGATCTTTTCAGCATCATTCAACATGGATCCTTGAGCGCCTTGTACCATTCCAATTCAAGGCTGGAATTTTTTCTTTAACTCTCGTAGCTTTAGGAAAGCCAATCTTGTTCTTCCTCTAATAGTTTCTGCTTCTATTTCCTTGCATGTGTCATTGTAATACTTCTTCTTGTCTTGTCTTGCTGCACATTGGAAATCTCTGAGTTCTGCGATTACCTCTTGTTCTCCTCTGGCTTTAACGTCTCTGCATTTCTGGGCAATTTTCAGATTTTTTTAGTCATCCATTTTGTCTGGTTTTGCTTTTTCACTTTTTGTAGAGATTTCTCACTATCTTCCAATGCAACTTTCTTGATGTCATCCCATAACTCTTCTGGAGCTCTGTCATTTGTATCTAAAGCAGCAACTTGATTTTGCAGGTAGTCTTTAAATTCCAGTGGTATATTCTCAAGGTCATATTTTGCTACATTCATAGCTTGCTCTTTTTCAACTTTAGCTTGAGTTTGCATACTATTAGTTGGTGAGCTGTAACACAGTCAGCTCCAGGTTTTGTCTTTGTTGATGTTATAGAGCTTTTCCATCATTGACTTCCACAGATGTAGTCAATTTGATTTTTGTACATTCCATTGGGTGAAGTCCAGGTGTACAGTCACTGCTTGTGTTGCTGGAAGAAGATGTTTGAGATGGCCATATATGCCCCAGTTTTGAACTCCATGAACTCTGAGGCCTTTTTCTCCTCTTGTTGAAGATGTATTCAATGTTAAGCCTGTGATGAAATGTCCATGTGTTCAGAAAAAAAGCATAGCACAGCTGCACTTTTATTTTAACCCCTGCAGCTTAGTGGCATTTCTACATCACTCCTCAAGAAAACTTAACTGGATCCTACCTGTCCTTCCAATTATTGGCTCATCTCCCTCTTCCCTGTTGAATACAGACTACTCAAACATGCAGTTCAGCACCACTATTTTGATTTTCTTTCTTTTCAAGCCCTTCTGCATCTACTGCAATCTGGGTTTCATCCTCTACATTCTACAGAAATGACTCCAGTGACCTGTTCCTGTCCATTCTTTACTTGACTCTCATCCTTCTTGACTTATCTGCTGTTTTTGACACTGTTGAAAACTACCTTCTTCTTGATAGTGTGTTTCGTTAGATTTTAGAGCTCTGTTTTCTCTTGGTTTTATTCTTCTCTTCCATCACACAGTTAGTGTATGCTCTGGTGGATCCTCCTCCACTGCTATCCTGCTGTCAGTTGGTGATCTCAGGGCTCTGTCTTGGGACTTCTCTCTATGTACTCATTTCCTTAGTGCCCTGATCTCCTCATGGTTTTCAGTACTATTTTTACACTGATAACTCTCAGATTTATCCCTGACCCCATAAATCTATCCAGGAATTCTGGTCCTAATCTCAGCCTGGATATCCTGATATGTCAGTCTGACATTGCTGCCTGGATATCCCGCCTCTGTCTGAAACTCAACAAGGCCAACATAGAACTTTTTATCTTTTCCCCTAAGCCTACCTCCTTCCATCTCTATTTCCATGGATAACATTGACATTCTTCCTGTCTCCTCAGCTTGCAACTTTGGGGTGATCTGTCACGCTTCTTTGTCTTTCTCTGCACATATTCAACAGATAGCTAAAACAGGTTGGGCCCGATATTCAGCACCGGCGGCTAGCACTCCTACAGTGGCTAGCCACTGGCACTAAACTTTAGACCCAATTATTCAATGCTAGGGCCATATCCTGCCACCAGCATTGACTATCTGGGTTGGCCAAGATCCTAGAGCCTAACTGGGCAGTAGCGATATTGAGCCACTGCCCAGTTAGCTTCCATGGTGAAAGTGAGGCACAGCCTTTGCTGCGCCTTACTAGCGCCATGTAGCAATAATCAGGCAGTGGCTCAATATCGCCACTGCCCAGTTATGACCAAGTGCCACCCCCCATAACGCCCTGATGCTAATTAGATAGCACTGGGGCATGTAGCAGTGGCACTCACGGATATTCAGGGGCACTGACCGTATTAGTGCCACTGACTATCCCGCTTAGTGGCATTGACACGGTTTGCAGGCCCATTATTTCGCTCTCTATAACATCAGCAAAATTCATCCCTTCCTCTCAGAACTACCAAGGCCCTTATCCACTCTCTCATCACCTCCCATATAGACTACTGCAATTTGCTCCTCACGGGTCTCCCATTGAATCATCTATCTCCCCTTTAATCTGCTCAAACTCCGCTATATGGCTTATTTTCTGCCAGGATCACTGTGCTCACGAAACCCCCTCTTCTCAAATCACTTCCCTATCCTTTCCTCATTAAGTTCAAACTTCCCTTCTGACCTATAACTGCATTCATTATGCATCTCTTCACTACTTCTCCGGCCTTCTCTCTCCCTACACCCCTCCTCTGCAACTGTGCTCATCAGGCAAATCCCTGTTCTCTGTGACCTTCTCTTCTACAGCCAACTCCAGATTCTGTTCTTAACACCTTGTTGCACAATATTCCTGATACAGACTACCTGAGTGAAAACGTCAGGCTCTATCTCCGGTCCTATTCAAATCTAGGCTAAAAAGTCATCAAGGCTGCTTTTGGATCCTGATCCAAAGTTGTCATAGTAGTAGGCCGGGGTTGCTATCTCCTTCAGTCGTGATCTTAGCCCCCCTCTCAGCATTGCAGCTGCAGAGGCTGCAGATCGCGAGAGCCTTTTCTTTTTTTTTTAATAATATTTGGGACTTTGTGGCCCGGCCTTGTTACAGGCTTCAAGCCACAGCCTTTCCTGGCCCTTTCCTCCTCAGAGCAGGCCATAAACTGGGATAAATCATGGTTTCTCTTCCCAATGAGACCTGCACAGCAGTAATGCCCCGGTTTGAATATCTTTGTATTTTTTGAAATGTTGCCACAATCCTCCACTCATTGTGGCTTCCCAAAACAGGACACCAAAGCCTCAACCAGACATCAGCACCCCGGGTACTCATATTTATACCATTCGATTACAATATCTCCGATTTCAACATAGAATAGATACAAGAAGTCACCCTTCCCTCCACTGTTGCGCAGCTGCAGTTTACTTTGAATGCCTGGTGTATAACTACAGTGCACATCTGCTCCCAGTGCTCACAAACTGTGAAATTAAGCTTTTGTAAGCACTGGCAAATTGTGAGCACAGAGTCTCTAGTCTCTCTCTCTCTTTCCTGACACTCCATCCAAGAGCAGCCAATCCAGCAATCCTCTTAAAGGTCAAAAGACAGCAGCACTTCTCTGTTTAAGACAGAGAGGCACTGTGCTACGGGCAAGATTTTTTCTCTGTTTCTAAGCGCTAAGCCGCAGCACCCTTACCCCTTTCTTACGTCCTCAAAGTT
Organism: Ichthyophis bannanicus; assembly: GCA_033557465.1. Taxonomy (NCBI): domain Eukaryota; kingdom Metazoa; phylum Chordata; class Amphibia; order Gymnophiona; family Ichthyophiidae; genus Ichthyophis; species Ichthyophis bannanicus. The sequence goes on along the minus strand of CM066032.1, from coordinate 1,860,335,061 downwards.
GCCCGCAAAATGGTTCTTTTGGGCTTGTGCTGCTGGACTGTGTTTCCCAGCCCTGCAGTGACATCATGACCCACGGCTGCTTGTCAGATTTCCAACAAGTTGGCGAAAGTGCTTCTTGCTTGTCCCCCTCCCTCCCCTTAAACCCCCTCCCAAAGTGGCTCATGTGTGCTGGCCGCATGCATGTGCCAAAAAGAAAATAAAAGGTGATTTCTCAAAAATCACACCCATGCACATTCTTTTAGTTTGCTCCAGAGCTAACCGAAAATGCTACAGTTCATCAAATTTTACAATGAGGGGCATGTTTAGTAAAGGTTAGCGGGTGTTAATGAAACTTAAGGCACTTTAAATGCTGACTTAGCCTATAGAAATAAAAGGTTCATGACAGCACTAAATGCGTAGTAACTTGCATTAACAAGCTCTAACTTTAGTAAGCATAACTCTTAGTTGTGAAGCAACTGCACATCCCTATTAAACAGCAAATGCACCTTTGAGGTGGGGAACAGATAGCTGCTGCTATGATAATTTGCAGCAGTTAATGCACCTCCAGAGCTTTAGCTAACTATATTGTACGTTATGATGTCAATGTGCGGAAGCAGTTTTTTCTCTGCGTGGGAGGCTTCCCAGAAATGTTAGAAATGCCCCCAACAGTTAACGTAGATATTTTGCAGTTTGTTTTTTAAAGTGCCGTCAAGTCAATGCGGACTCCTGGCAACTCAGCAGCCCCTAGTTTTTTTTGGCAAGGTATGACTGGAAGTCGATTGCCAGGCCTTTTCTTCAGAGGCAATGAAGGGTAAAGTGGCTTGCCAAAGTCACAAGGATTGCCAGTAGGAATCAAATGCTGGTCTTTTGGGTACGAGGGTGTTGCACTAACCACTAGGCTACTCCTCTACTCCGATTTTGCAGTTACAGCCTTTACTTCATAATAACGGCAAAGCTTTACCTCACTTCAGTAACGAGGGACCCCGGTGTGCACACTTTAGTGAGCAGGTCAGGGCCCCACAAATAATCTTATGTTTGATTTTTCCTTTAGCAAATTGAGCTCAAACTATTAGAAATTCCAAGTTTCCACAGAAAACGTCTTCACAGCAGTTTAATTTTATCACATTCAGATTACTTGATGGCCCCCTGGTTCTGAAACCAGGCACTGGCTGGGGACACAGAAGAAACCTGTTTAATGACTTACTCTTACTACATGAAAAAAAAAGTATTTCTGAAGACAAGAATTTAATTCCTTGAAGCTAAATTCTTTCATACACCAGCTGTTAAAACAACTCCATTGGATTTCTGCAATATTTTCTGCTCTGTTCACAGCTTTAACGTCTTGTTAACAGATACTTTAAATGGATTTGATTAACTTGCTGGGTGTTCTTCGAACAAAACATTTGAAAGGCATTTTGAAGTCAGCCAGAATGCATTTCAGCATTTAAACAGTTCATGTCAACTTGGTAAGAGAAAGCTGAAGGAAATTGTTCACAAGATGCTTTCATGTATTAATAAATACCTGAAATCACTTTAGGATGGTTTTGACTATCAAGCAAATCTTTTCTGGAAATTTTGAATTTATAGAAATCTTCTGCCTTCCATTTGTTGTTTAATATTATTTTGTTGAATGGTCTTCTTTATAGATGTTATTCAAGGCACAGGAAAGCTGGAGGTATATTGTTGCATGGCTTATCATATCAGTTATTCCTTTCACTACATCAACGATAGGGATATGCTCTCACAAGAACATAAGATATGCTAAATCGGGTCAGACCAAAGCCCATCAAGCCCACTATCCTGCTTCCAACAGTGGCTAATCCAGGTCACAAGTACCTATCAGGTTCTTGTTTAAAATGAGAAAGGAAAGAAGAGTATCTTCCGCAAACAGACAACCAGGGGGGACCAGCGGAGGAAAGACCACAGCCTACCAGATGATATTAATAATTCTTTATTAAGGACCCAACTAAACAAGTTTCGGCCGCAGCCTTCGTCAGGGGTCTAAAAAAACAAAAGTACATTAAATCAAACATAAAATTAAAATAAAAACCAAAAAAAAAATATATAGACATGATACTTGACACATTAAACTGTGTTAACACATTACCAGGAAACCACACAGATAAAACGTCTATGTGGTACAGTAGACAATCTTCCCAATCTGTAAAAAGTATAAAAATGACAAACATAAATGGAAGAAATATAGAATAAAAAATCGTATGATATATACGTATAAAAAAATATATAAATTATGGAGGATTATCAATTATATGATGAAAAAGGCAATTAAAAATAAACAGTTAAAAATAAAAAACCAATATAAATAGACAACATTGAGCAATCCATTATCTAAAAATGAGGCAAAATGAAGCTAGAAAAATAAATTAATACATGAATATAAAAATATAAAGATACAATAAAACAAACAGCATAGTTAAAGGGAGACCTAATGTAACATATAGCGTAATAACGTAGATTGGTAATCTACGTTATTACGCTATATGTTACATTAGGTCTCCCTTTAACTATGCTGTTTGTTTTATTGTATCTTTATATTTTTATATTCATGTATTAATTTATTTTTCTAGCTTCATTTTGCCTCATTTTTAGATAATGGATTGCTCAATGTTGTCTATTTATATTGGTTTTTTATTTTTAACTGTTTATTTTAAATTGCCTTTTTCATCATATAATTGATAATCCTCCATAATTTATATATTTTTTATATGTATATATCATACGATTTTTTATTCTATATTTCTTCCATTTATGGTTGTCATTTTTATACTTTTTACAGATTGGGAAGATTGTCTACTGTACCACATAGACGTTTTATCTGTGTGGTTTCCTGGTAATGTGTTAACACAGTTTAATGTGTCAAGTATCATGTCTATATATTTTTTTTTTTGGTTTTTATTTTAATTTTATGTTTGATTTAATGTACTTTTGTTTTTTTAGACCCCTGACGAAGGCTGCGGCCGAAACTTGTTTAGTTGGGTCCTTAATAAAGAATTATTAATATAATCTGGTAGGCTGTGGTCTTTCCTCCGCTGGTCCCCCCTCTTGTTTAAAATGAAACAGGAAATGTCAATAGAATTCCCATTCTCTAAAGGAAAGAAAAATGAGCAAAATTCAACATCCCCACCAATTAAATGCACAAGATTTTTTTTAAAGACCTCTGTGTCGCGCGCAATTTTTTCCCCAGACATCTTCCCATCTTCCCCCATCAACATGGGTACAAAGGGGTCAGGAGTGAACCGCAATCACTGAAGCCTCATCAGTGCCATTTTGTAATATAGTCATAACCCCAAAATAATGTCGACTACTAGTTGGACAGTTCTATTTTAAGGATGGTGGGCGGTAGCAAATGGGGGATCACTCCTGACCCATTTGGACCTTGATTATGGGGTAAGATAGGGAGATGGAAGGAGTGGCATTTTAAAGTAGGGTTGTGCATGCTGTGAGAGCACATTTGGCTTTTTTGGGCACCTAAAAATTTAAAGTGCACACAAATCTCTTGAAGGTGCATATGCCTAACACATGTGCAATTGACTTGTGAGCTTAAAAAAAGTTCTGGTGCACATACAATACACACCTTAAGAACAGATAGGTGAACCAAACATGAAAATATTACCGAAAATTAGGACAATTTCCCTTTAAACAAACACAAACCAAACTTTTGCACTGGTATGATGTGTGGTTGGGAAAGGCGGTACTAGGCCCAGCAGCATTTTATCTCCTTATATACTGTCTGAGGTTCCTGTCTGGTGAATGACGACCTGTGTTCCAAGGAGGGGGTGAGTTTACCTGATGAAGTGAGATACATTTGCTCCTCAATCAGACCAATATACTGGGAGAAGTATGAGGTGTTATATGCCACAGGAGATGTGATGTATTGAGAGAATATGAAACACTTTGAGAGAAGATGTCTGGACGTTCTTTTACTCCCCTGATTCTGCTCCTCTGGTATGAAGTAGGCATGAAGAGATTTTCTTTATTTGAAAGGCTTATATATTGCTTTTCCAAAGATCAAGGCGGTTTACATTAAACATAACAGAACTTTCCAGAGAATGAGGTTAATAGAGCACTTGAGATCCGGTGCTGGTGAAATGGTGCTAACCTTGTTAATCACATTGAATATCCTGGGATAATTCTATAAAGGTTGCTTAGTTTAATGCACATTACCACATGTGTATTTGGTACCTATTCTATAAAATCCAGGGCATACCTTATCAAATATAGGTGTACAGATGTGCCTTAACTGAGTCACGGCACTTATGCCTGCTCTAGGGCAGGTGGAAATGCCCATGCAGAAATTGTTCAGAAACACATATAAGTTAGACTATTTTATAACTTAGTTCATGCATTTATGTTCTGCCCATGTGTGCACCCAAACTGAGAGTATACACAATAGGAATTATGTATCCCTTATAGAATCAGCCCCATAGTGGCTGAATATTATGGCAATATGTTTCAATACAGAAGTACCTCAAAAACCCAGTATATGACAAACCACATAAAACTTTTTTTTTTTTTGTCGGATTGACCAACACAGTAACCAGGATCAGTGCCCGTTACCACAGCGGCCCTTCCTTTTTAATCAATTACACAGGTACACTACCAAAAAACTGCCTCCAGTTTTGCAACTGATTCCTATAGATTTTGGGGTGCTGAATCCAGGAAAAATAGCCAAAATGTTCCATCACGTCACGTTTTCTTGCAAAATTAGATTTCTTACCCATATAAGGAATGTTCACATAATTTCTTTTTAGCCGACTGCAGTTTATTTTCTTGGCCCAAAATAGAACTAACTAGGTTAAGTAACTAGAACACTCCCTCATGATATTTTAGAGTGTTTTGTATTCATTTTATACATTAACAGGACAATTGGGAGGCGGGGGGCTAAATCCAGTACTCGTGCTGGCGCATGTTCTTTCCTGTTCGCCTCGCCTCGTTCGCTCGCTCAAACACGGTGGTTGCGACATGAACGTTCCTGTCAAATTTTAGTTTCTTGCAAGTTCATTATTACCTTTTGTTTGCTCAGTCGTAATCCAGCTTTATTCCGAAGTGGTTCACTACAGTTGTAGTTTGCAGTGCTGTGTATTTGTGATGGCTCACAGAGCCAGAGGTTGCGTCAACTCTCCGGACAGTTTTTGTTTTATTTGTGGGGAATATACCGTGAAAAAGCGGCAGAGGAACATTTCTGCATTTATTAAAAAAGTATATTTCGCCTATTTCGGTTTGAAGTTAGGCGATCAAGACAAACCGTGGGCTCCTCACAAAGTGTGCAAGACATGTGAGGAAGATCTACGCTTATGGATGAAAGGTAAAAAACAAGCATTTCGTTTCGGAATACCTATGATGTGGCGTGAACAAAGAGACCACAGCAGTGACTGCTATTTTTGCTCTTGCATTGTGAAGGGATACAACTTAAAAAATAAGAACGTAATAAGTTATCCCAACCTTCCCTCAGCAATTAGGCCTATGCCTCATAGCAACGAAGTACCTGTGCCTGAACCACCAAAATCTTTGGATCATATTTGTGTGGACGGTTCTGATCATGATGAGACTCATCAGATGGCTTTTCCCGATGAGTCCAGTACTTCCGAGTTTGAAACTGAACCAGATCCGAAACCTGAACTTTTCTCTCAAGCTGAATTGAATGATTTAGTCCGGGATTTAGGACTCCCAAAAGATGCTGCCCAACTGCTAGGTTCTCGGCTTAAACAGAAAAATCTATTGTCACCAGGAACAACTTTTTATTGGTACCGCAACCGCGAGACACAATTTTTGAAGTATTTCAGCAAAGAGGAAGATTTGGTATTTTGCAACGATATATACGGAGTGATGGAAAAGTTTAAACTCAAGTATGATCCTGCTGAATGGCGGCTGTTCATTGATTCGTCAAAAGACAGCATAAAAGGTGTTCTTCTTCATAATGGCAACACATTCGCTTCAGTTCCTATTGCTCACTCTGTTATTCTCCAAGAAAAATACGAGAATTTGGCCCTGATTCTTCAGAAGATTCGTTATGATGAGCATAAGTGGATGATTTGTGGAGACTTTAAAATTCTATCCATGCTATTAGGGCAGCAATCCGGTTTCACCAAATATCCCTGCTTCCTTTGCTTGTGGGATAGCCGGGCCCGCGACCTACACTGGGGGAAAAAAGACTGGCCAATTCGGGAGTATTTGAGACCCGGTGAGAAAATGTTCTTCATGAGAGCTTGGTACCTCGTGATAAAATTCTATTACCACCTCTCCACATTAAGTTGGGTCTCATTAAGCAATTCATCAAGTCCCTTTCAAAAGATGGTGAGTGCTTTCGGTACCTTTGCTCAAAGTTCCCCCGACTTTCTGAAGCAAAGCTAAAGGAAGGAGTGTTTGTTGGCCCTGATATAAGGAAACTCATTTCAGATGGAGCATTCGCTGAAATGATGTCTGAGAAGGAAAAAGAAGCCTGGGATTCCTTCAAGGATGTTGTTCTCAAATTCTTGGGGAACAGGCGGGATGAGAACTATAAGGATATTGTTGCCAGGATGCTCAATGCCTTCAAAGAACAAGGCTGTAACATGAGCCTGAAAGTCCATTTCTTGCACTCCCATGTGAACTACTTTCCCGAAAACTTGGGGGCGTACAGTGAAGAACAAGGTGAAAGGTTTCACCAGGACATCAAGGACGCAGAGAGAAGGTACCAAGGAAGATGGAACACCACTATGATGGCTGATTTCTGCTGGTTGCTGCTGCGGGAAACCCCAGATGAAAAATACGCCAAGCAGCGCACCAAGAGAAGCATTCGGGGGAAGAAGAAACAGGCCCACCAGGAGATTGATTGACCCAAGAATGACTTTAAAATCTAAACTGTGTTGACAAATATCGTGTTTTTACTAAACTTTGAAATAAAAATTTGCTAGTTATTACCACAGTGTCGGATCTCATTTATTAGAATTTTATTTTCACACCATCGGGTGTTTGTCTTCATGTATTGCAATGGTGCGGTTTGCGTTTTCTATTCTTACATACATACCTGTACAACATTTTTTGCACATTGCTTTGCTTTGCTTTGTGTCTAACCTCGCTCTTATATGCTCAATGTTTGTGCACATGTATGTGGCTGTTTTAAGTGCAGACAATTTTGCTACCATCACAGTGTGTTTTGTTGACATTACTCTATTCTTATGTGCTGCCTTGTTACAATTTTCTTTATTCTTATTTGAATAACTACTAAACAATTAGTATAAAGAATTCATCCAAGAAACTTTTATCTCGATCGCACTCAATCTGAAACGTTCACCTCAAACTGCTAACCCAATGTAGCAAAAAATCTGTACGTGATGGAGCAAATTGGTTACCAGATTTGGATTCAGCGCACCAAAAAACGTAAAAATTAATCGAAACATTAGAGGCAGTTTAAAAAAAAGTTTTTTTAGTGTACCTGTGTTATAAGACAATTTAAAACAGCTCCCATTAGTAAAAGCTGGTACTTAGCTTTGCGAAATTAGGCTGTGAAAACAGGTGGGCAATGAAAATTCAGTGCCTGATTCAGTAGGTCATGTCGCTACGACGTGCCACGTTTCGGGGGTACACTCATCCACCCCCTGCGTCAGGTCAGACCTCCGAATTGAAGTAGAAGCATCAGCCCTAAACATCCAGCTATGAAAGTGGTTTTTATATCCAGCCGCCATTAAAAATCACGGGAAGGGACACGCCCCCCCTATTGTGAGAGGCCCGGGAGAAACCAATCCAGTCAAAGAAGTGAAACCACCAAACAGGTTCCACCTCTAGATAAGGAGGGTTAATAGGTGATTGACAAACCTCAACGCAAGAAAAAAGAGGCACGTCGGTATACAGACTTAAAGTTCAACGAATAGTATACCAGTCAATCTGTTGATTGAGACCATTTGGAACAACTGAATGTAGACGGAATATCCATTGTTGCTCTAAGTTCTGTAAATGCTGGATCCGATCTCCACCACAGGGATCCAAAGGGACATGGTCAAGAACTCGCCAATGCAGGTCCCCAAACACATGAGAATGTTCAAGGCAATGCCCGACCAGGGGGGCTGACATCGTTTGGGTCCGTACCCGAGACGCGTGCTCAATCAGTCGGTGTTTCAAAGATCTTGAAGTCCGGCCAACATAGGGTAACTGACATGGGCAAACAATCAAATATACCACATGGTCCATGTTACAATCAGTGTGCCACCGAGTATGGTAAGATCTGTGGGTACGAATGTCCATCCAAAAAGCACCCTGCAGTGTACCCGGACAAAAAGTGCAGGACTGGCATGGAAAATGACCCACCTGATCATGACATCTGGGGGGAAGATCGAGAGGGGACTTAGTCTTGACCAAAAGATCCCGTAAGTTAGACCTTCGAGAGTAGGCAATTTGAAGTGGCTTTTGAAAACAAGAATGAATCGCTAAGGTAGGCCAAAACTGATGTATCAGGCGAGTTACTGCCGACGTCCCCTGCATAAAGGGGAAAACCCCAGTAATCTTATCCTCAGGGGGTATAGCAACTTTAGGAATCAACAGCCACTCCCGATGTGTGTTACACGCCCGCTTATAGGCTAGACGAACTACTTTTGAAGGGTATCCCGGAGAGAGGAGACGAGTAGCTAAGTCGCTGGCATGAAACTTAAATTGTGATAACTCAGAGCAATTTCTGCGGAGTCTCAAGAACTGGCCGTATGGAAGACCCCGTTTTAGCGATTCATTCTTGTTTTCAAAAGCCACTTCAAATTGCCTACTCTCGAAGGTCTAACTTACGGGATCTTTTGGTCAAGACTAAGTCCCCTCTCAATCTTCCCCCCAGATGTCATGATCAGGTGGGTCATTTTCCATGCCAGTCCTGCACTTTTTGTCCGGGTACACTGCAGGGTGCTTTTTGGATGGACATTCGTACCCACAGATCTTACCATACTCGGTGGCACACTGATTGTAACACGGACCATGTGGTATATTTGATTGTTTGCCCATGTCAGTTACCCTATGTTGGCCGGACTTCAAGATCTTTGAAACACCGACTGATTGAGCACGCGTCTCGGGTACGGACCCAAACGATGTCAGCCCCCCTGGTCGGGCATTGCCTTGAACATTCTCATGTGTTTGGGGACCTGCATTGGCGAGTTCTTGACCATGTCCCTTTGGATCCCTGTGGTGGAGATCAGATCCAGCATTTACAGAACTTAGAGCAACAATGGATATTCCGTCTACATTCAGTTGTTCCAAATGGTCTCAATCAACAGATTGACTGGTATACTATTCGTTGAACTTTAAGTCTGTATACCGACGTGCCTCTTTTTTCTTGCGTTGAGGTTTGTCAATCACCTATTAACCCTCCTTATCTAGAGGTGGAACCTGTTTGGTGGTTTCACTTCTTTGACTGGATTGGTTTCTCCCGGGCCTCTCACAATAGGGGGGGCGTGTCCCTTCCCGTGATTTTTAATGGCGGCTGGATATAAAAACCACTTTCATAGCTGGATGTTTAGGTCTGATGCTTCTACTTCAATTCGGAGGTCTGACCTGAAGCAGGGGGTGGATGAGTGTACCCCCGAAACGTGGCACGTCGTAGCGACATGACCTACTGAATCAGGCACTGAATTTTCATTGCCCACCTGTTTTCACAGCCTAATTTCGCAAAGCTAAGTACCAGCTTTTACTAATGGGAGCTGTTTTAAATTGTCTTATAATTGATTAAAAAGGAAGGGCCGCTGTGGTAACGGGCACTGATCCTGGTTACTGTGTTGGTCAATCCGACAAAAAAAAAAAAAAGTTTTATGTGGTTTGTCATATACTGGGTTTTTGAGGTACTTCTGAATTCATTTTGACCCAGTTTTGAAGATATTTTGGAGTTCAATATGTTTCAATAAGCATCATAATTGCCAGGCCTTTTCTTCCAAGGCAATGGAGGGTAAAGTGACTTGGCTAAGGTCATAAGGAGTGGTAGTCAAACCTTAGTTGCTGGGGTAGGAGCTTGCTGTTTTAACCACTAGGCTACTCCTCCACTAAGCATCATGATAGAAGCCTCTAAAATACTGAGTGAAATGAAATATGAAGCTGTCTGATGTTTACTCTTTTGAAAAATAGGACTAAGACACATAGAAACATAGAAAAATGATGACAGAAGAAGACCACATAGCCTATTTAGTCTGTCCTTCCATATCAACAACTACAACAGTCCTCTTTTTTCCTTTAGAGATCCTCTGTGTTTCTCCCATGCTTTTTTGAATTCAGATACTGTCCTCATCTCTACCACCTCCACTGGGAGACTATTCCACAGATCCACCACTCTTTCCATAAAGAAATATTTCCGCATATCACTCCTGAATTTATCCCCTTTCACCCTCATCCCATGTCCCCTCGTAGCAGTACTTTCTTTCAATTGAAAGAGGCTCTCCTCCTGTGCATTTATGCCATGGAGGTATTTAAACGTCTCAATCATATGACCTCTATCCCGCCTTTCCTCTAATGTGTACATATTAAGATCCTTAAGTCTGTCCACATATACTTTATAATGAAGACCACTAACCATTTTAGTAGCCACCCTCTGCACTGACTCCATCCTGTTTATATCCTTTTGAAGGTGCGGTCTCCAGAATTGCACACAATATTCCAAATGAGGCTGCATCATACAGAGGCACTATCACCTCCTTTTTTTCTGCTAGCCATTCCTCTCCACTCCACTAGGCTACTCTATATTTTGCTGTCGCCTTTTCTACCCGTCTAGCCACTTTAAAATCATCAGACACAACCAGGCCTAGGTCCCGCTCTTCTTTATGGACAAAAGTACTTCACCCCCTATACTATATTGCTCCCTTGGATTGCTGCAGTCCAAATGCATGACCTTGCATTTTTTAACATTAAATCCCAGCTGCCAAATTCTAGACCATTCGTCAAGCTTAGCTAGATCCCTCCTCATGTTATCTACACCTTCCTGTGTGTCTACTCTATTGCAGATTTTGGTATCATCCGCAAAGAGGCAAACCTTACCCAACAGCCCTTCTGCTATATCACTAACAAAGATGTTAAAAAGAATCGAAGCAAAGACAGATCCCTGGGGCACACCACTGGTAACTTCCTTCTCCTCAGAGTGAGCTCCATGTACCTGTACCCTTTGTTGCCTCCCACTCAACCAATTTCTAACCCAAGCAGTAACTTTAGGGTCCATCCCTAGGGTGCTCAGTTTCTTTATAAGTCGCCTTTGAGGAACGGTGTCAAAGACTACTGAAATCTAAATACACTACATCTAGGGCTCTCCCTCGGTCCAACTCCCTGGTCACCCAGTTAAAGAAATCAATCAGATTTGTCTGACAAGACCTGCCTCTGGTGAATCCATGCTGCCTCGGATCCTCTAATCCGCTGGACTCCAGGAACCTCACTATTTTCTCTTTCAGCAGCGTTTCCAATAATTTACTCACCATCGAAGTTAAACTAACCGGCCTGTAGTTTTCAACCACATCCTTACTTCCGCTTTTGTGTAAAGGCACCACATGAGCCTCTCTCCAGTCCTTTGGCACCACTCCCGACTCCAACAAGGCATTGAAAAGGTGAGTCATTGGAGCTGCTACAATGTCCCCAAGTTCCCTCAGTATTCTAGGGTGTATCCCATCCGGTCCGATCACTTTGTCTACTTTAAGTTTAGCTAGTTTCTCACAAACACAGACCTTTGAAAATTGTTTGAGATGCCCCTCGCTTCTGTTCTTGTTTGTGGGTGTTTTCTGAGGTCCTGTTCCTGGTTCTTCATCTGTGAACACAGAACAGAAATCTTTATTAAGCAATTCTGCTTTATCTTCCTCAGCATCTACATATTCCTCCTCTTCACCCATGAGTCTGAGAATACCACTTTTTCCCTTCCTCTTCTCACTAACATATCTGAAAAATGTCTTATTCCCCCATTTTATTGCCTTGACTATTTCCTCCTCTTTTTGAATATTTGCTTTCCTGACTACTTTGATAGCTTCTCTAAGTTTTTCCAAATATTTATTTATTTATTTATTGTTCTTATATACCGCACTCTTAAAAATCAGCACGGTTTACATAAAACGGTTCTGTGCCGAATAGGTTCCTATTAGGCACTTACAGAGAACAGGAAGTTAAACTTGGGTTTCAACTGGGGAAACTATGTACATCAATTTCAGTTTATCTACAGTATGTACATGCATTGACAGTAACTCATGAGTTCCTAGTTGGGTGTGTGATAGATGATGTTAGGTTGGTGGGTTGAGAGTAGTGCAAAAGGAAGAGGTGGTGTTTTAGTTCCTTTCTGAATTGGGCAAGATCTGTTATGGCTCTGATGGTAGTTGGAAGCGCATTTCAACAGCTGGGAGCATAGAACTTGAAGGCTCTGTTCCTTGTTGTCTTGGTGCATTTTGTTATTTCACTGGGTATCTGTAGGGTATTGGCAGTGCATGTTCTCCTTGCTCTGTTCACTGACATGGGGTTAACAAGCTCCATTAGGGCTGCAGGGGCTATTTTGTTGATTGCCTTGAAGGTTATAATGATTACTTTATAGGATAGCCGGCAGTAGATTGGTAGCCAGTGTAAGTCCTTAAGGATTGGGGTGATGTGATCACTTCTGGTGGCTCCGCTCAGGACACGTGCGGCATCATTCATTGCCAACTGTAGGGGGTTTAAGGTGTTTTGGGGTAAACCCTGCAGGATCACATTGGCATAATCAAAGTGGGGGGTCACCAGTGCCTGAAAAACGGATCTGAAGTCGTAGGTTGCAACAGGGGTCGAAGATGTCGTAGAGTTCGTATTTTGTGGTAGATTTGTTTGATAGTGTTGCTGATGTGTGCTTTGAAGTTGAGCTGCTGGTCTAATGTAATGCTTAGGTAGCGGATGCTGGGTCTGCTCGAGAGTTCTGCGTCTCTTGTCTTTAAAGTTGGCGGAGGCGAGAAAGACTGGTTTCTAGCAATGAATAGTACGTCAGTCTTGTTGAAGTTGATCTTGAGGCTCTGTGAGTGGAGCCAGTCGGTTATAGCGTCGAAGCATTTTACCAGTTGCGAGAAGTCCGGATTCTCAATCGTGAATGGGGTAAAGAGTAACACGTCGTCCGCGTAGAGCAGACATGAGATGTTAAATGAGCAGATTATTTCTCATATAGGTTGCATATAAATGTTGAATAGGAGGGCAGAGAGAGACGAGCCCTGAGGTACACCATGCTGTTGTTGGAAAGGTTGGGATGTTGTGGTTCCTGTCTGAACCTGCTGCCATCTATCGGTTAGATAAGATTTACACCATCGCCATGCTGATTCACTTATCACTTTATCATGGAGACGTATTAGGAGTTGCTCGTGGTTTACAGAATCGAATGCAGCAGCGATGTCTAAGAAAATTAAAGCATACCCTTGTTTGATATTGTCAATCCCAGTTATAAGCGTGTTGATGAGTGTGGTGAGAAGCGTTTCAACACCATGGGATTCCCTAAAGCCGTGCTGGCATGGGTCAAGGGGAGCTGTAGAGTCAACATGATCCTGTATTTGACGTTGGACAGCCTTCTCAATTATGTTTGCTAGCAGCGGGATACTCGATATAGGTCGGTATGATTCCACCTTCTGGGAGTTTAATTTGGCGTTCTTCAAGAGGGGTCTAATGGATGTCTGCTTAAGGCTTGAAGGGAATTGTCCTGAAGAGAAGGAGTGGTCAATGATTTTGGCTATTATCAGGCTGAATTCATTACACAGTGACCTTATCCAGAAAGCTGGACAAGGGTCGCTAGGGGCAGTGGTGGCGTTGATGTTAGCTATGATGCTCTCAATGCTTGTATCCGTCGGTGTCGAGAAGGAGGTGAGTTGCTTGGGTGGATTCTTAGTGGAGCAAGATAGTTTAAATTTGTTAACGTTATTGGTTTTGGCTATCATGTAGTATGCATAGTCTTGAGGGTGTATCAAGGCTGGTTGGGAAGATGAAGGTTCCTTTGTTAGGGTCTTCACTATATTAAACAAGTCGTGGGGTTTGTTCAAGGATCGGTTTAGCAGTTCGGAGTGGTGTTCTTTAATTTTAGTGGATATTAGATTCCGATGTGCTTGCAGGTGGGAATTGTAGAATGTCTGGTCTGTTGGGGACCGGGTGCGTCGCCATTTTCTTTCTAGTTTCCTCAGCGTTCACAGTAAGGTCTTTAGTTCGGTGGTGTACCAGCATGCAGGTTTTTTCTTTTTTGGTTGCTTGTCTGTGATAAGTGGCTTAGTTTGGATAGGTATGTGTGCAAAGGAACTCAGGTTGTTATTCCATGAGGCTAAAATGTCTTCAAGGTTCGGTGATGTAGTCCTGATGTTGGGAAGGACATTTATGATGATCTCCTCTTTGTCAAAAGGTCTAAAGTGTCTGGTGTGGGCTACTCCTATTTTGGTTAGTTTTGAAGCTTGTTCTCTGCCTTGATGCATAGGTAGTTGAAAACTGATTATATTGTGGTCAGACCATGGTACAGGGGAGATAGTTACGTTGAAATTATGGTCTGGTCTGACCTCGGGTCGAGGGCTGAAGATAAGGTCTAGTGTGTTTCCTTTTTTGTGTGTGTGGGGGCATCGACTATTTGTTCATAGTCCAGGTTGCTGAGTGCTTCGTGGAAAGCTCTGGAGTGGGTATCCTGTAGGGCTGGTAAGTTAAAGTCTCCAAGTATCCAATTTGGCTTGCGTGTGTTTTGAGGATTTGAGGCTAGTTCAATTATAGTTGCCAGATCGCCAGTGGATGAGGATGGAGATCTGTAGATCAGGTTAACGGTATTATGGTTGTTAGCTATAGTAATTGTATCAAGATGAGTTGAGCTGTTGGAGCTCATTGTCTGGTAATGGAGGTCTGTCCTAACCAGAACGAGTGTACCGCCTCCTCTGCGGTCTGCTCTATGGCAGGTGTGAATTGAGAAGTCGGGGGGGGGGGGGTGAGATGGTTGATGAGGACTGAGTCTGAGCTGTTGAGCCATGATTCCGTCACTAGTAGCATGTCTAGGTCGAGGTGTGATATAAGGTCAGGGATGACTGGCCACTTTTTACAGACGGACCGTGCATTTATGAGGGCACATTTTAGATTGCGTGGGTTTTGGGGTTGCTTGGATTTCGTGGGGCATAGAAGCAGTATGTGGATTAAGTGAGGGTGGGAGTTCTGTGAGGGCTCTGTTGGTGAGTGGTGTGTGTTGCTGTGGTCTCTCCTTCCTTGACCTCGTATGATCATAATTGGATTGTGGTTAGATGCAGCGGAGAGGGAGCCATTGAGGGCGTTGCTGAGTAGGTATAGAAAGCTTAGGATCATGCTGGGGGGGAGCATTTTGTACTGAGGTTTGATGTACACAGTGAATTTGATCATACGGGTACTTAGCAGTACAGGTATTCGCAGTACATAATACAGTTGGTGATACTTGCAGTACACAGTAAGGTTGGTAATACAGATATGTGGCAGTACAGATAGTTGCAGTAGCAGTAAGGTCAGTAATGCAGATACTTGTGTTGCACTCTAAATTTAACAATGAAGTACTGGTAGACGGTAAGCGTTCCTAGAGCTTCAATGATAAAGATAATGTCATCAACCCCCCCCCCCCCCCTGGTGGCCGGTGGCTGCAAGGGCAGGTTGAGCATTTTATTATTGATGGAGGTAAAAGACTCTTTAAGCCAGATGCATCCTGGGTATTGTAGTCCTCCTCCTTATAAGAATGAGCTGTGTGAGCCAAAATGGAGGGTAAATAAGGCTTTTATTTCTCTTTTATGCACTGAGGTTCACTAGGTAACAGAAATGAAAGTATTTCCTTCTTGTCAGGTTCTTCTACCAAGGCATAAGGTGAACAAATAAACTGTTACAAACTTTCACAGCTTCTTTGTAAGAACAACACAGGCTTTCCAACTTTGGAGCAAAAATAACTTGGTGAGCTTTTCTCTTTCGCTCAGCACAAACAAAACAATATTAGAGCTTGTCCATATACAATTACAGCTCAGGGAGTGACTCAAGGCTTCCTGCCATACACATAGAGCAATCCATTAAATCTTCCTGGGACGATATAACTGAATCCTCATATTCCACCTGCATGGGCTCTGGGTCATTTGTGCTTCCCTCAGCAATTGACCTTTCCCTGGCTGCAGTGGTTTGAAAGTTAATATTCCTTCTCCCTAGCCTCCAGCTGGGCTGTTCTAGGGCTTTCCAGTAAACAGCAGGGCTTGTCCCCACACCTCTAGGCAATGGCTTGTAAAACTCCTGCTTGCTTTCTTTTCTCTCAGACTGCTTATCTGCTCTCACAGACGGTCTATGAGCTGGGTTTCTCTTTAGAGAAAAAGAGTCACTGTACCTTGGCTTTGTAACGTCCATGTGACCGGTACTTCCCCAACCAGGCACCTCTCTCTGGACACGGTTTCTTTTGTAGACTCCCTCTGGAATCCTCCTGGACAGTGCTTGTCTTCTCTGCAGCTTGGGAAGACCAGATAAAGCCTCCAGGCTTCTTGGCTTTCTAGCACAAGTAATCCTCCTATCAGGACTTTCTCTTCCAGTACTTTTAAATCTTGTTACAGACCCTTCTGGTGAGCATAGACCTCTCTCCAGGCTAGGCCCTCTCCTTCTGAGCTCACTGCCTCTGGGATTTCTTCTTACCGGGTCTCTTTCCAGTATGGCTCTCCCAGGTCTCACTCCAGCTCTCCTTGGTCTGTATCTTTCTCTCTCTCTCCTTCTGAGCTCTCCTCTGAGGTTCCTTCCTCTCTCCAGGCCGGGCTCTCCTCTGAGGTTCCTTCCTCCCTCCAGGCCGGGCTCTCCTCTGAGGTTCCTTCCTCCCTCCAGGCCGGGCTCTCCTCTGAGGTTCCTTCCTCCCTCCAGGCCGGGCTCTCCTCTGCTGAGCTGCCTCTCTGCTTATAAAGCCGTTTTACTTCTGAGTTCCTCGAGCTACTCTTCAGGTGGAGCTGATTAGCTCCTGCACAATCAGTTCCCGGGTGTGTTAGCTCAGCCTCTGTAGGTTCATGTCTGCTCCCTCTAGCTGCTTTGCAAGGGAACAGCATCTTCTGCAAGTTATTTGTTTTGTAAGAAACATCTTTTTTTTCTAAGTTTCTGCGTTCAGTGGCTTCTGCCTTATCACAATACTCACAGAGTAGGTCGACTTTGAGTTTAGGGTAGACCAGTTGTGGTGTGTCTTAAATGGTGTCCGATGCTAGTGGTATCTGCAGTAAGTGAGCTCAACCCGGGGAGGGGAGCTCAGGCTTCAGTTGTTGGTGTGTGCTAGGCCACAGGATAAGGGCCGCCACCTAAGGGCCATGCCAAAGGGCCCTCTGGCGAGGCCCTCAGGCGCGGGCCCGCCAGGCGCAGGTACGCCTGATGACGCTCCTTTTAAATTGGTGCTGGCTGCCCCGATTGGGCAGTGCAGGAGCTGGAAGGGCTGCCCTGATTGGGCAGAGCAGGAGCAGGCAAAACAGGAGCGGGAAAGTCCTGGGCACGTTGCTCAGCTTTTGGCTCGATCCCCGCCGGGAGAGCAGATGTAGAATCGGCGACGGTGGGGCGCTTCTGCTGCTGTCCCCGAAGGCGCTCCTTTTAAATTGGTGCTGGCTTCCCCAATTGGGCAGCGCAGGAGCTGGAAGGGCTGCCCCGATTGGGCAGAGCAGGAGCAGGCAAAGCAGGAGCAGGAACGTCCTGGGTGCATTGCTCAGCTGTTGGCTTGATCCCCGCCAGGAGAGCAGATGTAGAATCGGCGACGGTGGGGCCTGTCTTCCTCTCTGTGTGATCTCTTGTATTTCATGAAGGCCTCCCTCTTTTTCTTCACCTTTTCAGCTACTTCTTTCAAAAGCCATAGCAGTCTCCTTTTCCTTTTACCTTTATTTACCATTTTAACCCACATAATTAATCTTTTGCACTCATTGCCGGAGGATGTGTTAATAGCAAGTAGTATAGGTTAAGGATATGTATTCATTGGAATGACATGGAAAATATGTCTGAAATTTCCTATTTCACTTCATATTGCCTTTTTATCCAAACATATCATTAAAAAATCTGAAATTCAGTTTAAAAATCCAAAGGTAAATTCCCCCCCCCCCCCCCCCGTTTCATTGTCACAGGCTCAAACCAGTATGCTCTCCATAGAGGCTGGCTCTAGCCAGCCTGTTCTTAACTTTTTTTTGCTGGTGATTGTCCTGTTTCCTTATTGGCTCAAAGTTTGTCTAGACTGTAGCTCTATGAAAAATGCAATCTGGATATTTTGCCTTGTGGATCTATTGATTCCTACTGTAGAAATTTACTCCAATGATTTTTCTTTTGCCATGATCTTATGCCAGAAATTCTGTGAAACCATGTCTAAGTATACTATCAGAGACATTGGCAAGCACAATTGAGATCCTGTTTGATCATCATCAAACAGGATCTCGATTAGGCTTGGTAAATGTATCCAATAGCTTACTTAGACATGTTTTTACGGAACCTCTGACATAAGAACATGGCAAAATAAAAATCCTTGGAATAAATCTCTACAGCAGGAGTCAATAGATTCACAAGGCAAAAAAATCCAGTTAGTGTTTTCCATAAAGATCCAGCCCAGGCAAATTTTGGACCAATCAGGAAACAGGAAGGAAGATCGCCAGCTATACAACAATTAAGAGCAGGCTGGATAAAACTAGCTCCCCCTCCAGTTGCCAAATATGAGATAAAAAAAAGCCAGTTGGGTTTTTTATTTGCCTGAAACCTCTAGTAATCTTTCAGCTATGTTTTTTAAATTTAGGCAACAGCCATAATTACCTCTTTAATTAACAAATTGCCCTTAAATTACAATTTATAAAAACAAAATGAAAATATATTAAAACAAAACAAAATAAAATGAAACAAACCTGCAAATTGACACAGTAAACTATATGAAATAATATTTTCTTGTGTGCACATCCCTAGTGTAGTTGGGTTTAAAAAATGTTTGGACAAATCCCCAGAGGAAAAGTTCATAAACCGTTACTAAGTTAGACCAAGAGAATACCACTGCTTATCCCTGGGGATAAATAGCATGGAACTGGCTCCTTTTAGGATATATCAGGTACTTGTTAGCTGTATTGGCAACTGTTGGAAACACGACACATGACTTGATGCATCTTTGATGTGGCCCAGTATGGCCGTTCTTCTGTTCTTATTACAGCCCATGCTCTAACCTAATTGCATCCAGGCACTATATGGATCATGTATGCAGCGAGGCGATTTTTGCTGGCATAATCCGTATTGTGCCTTTGAAAATCAGCAGCCAGAGGAGTTATATGTTTACATATAATTCCTTTTGAATATTGACCCATGTGTTTTTTATTCAGGAGACTAAGTCCTGTTTCCTCTCAGCCATATGCTTTCATCCTTTGTCCAAGATTTCAGTATTTTCTCAGTATCTACAGCAAACCAATTGATGACTCCGGTACTGTCATCCAAGTGCTGCTTCTAGTGCAACCCTATGCGGAATCACCACCTGCAATGGAAAAAGCATATTTGAGCTGCCAAGTTAGCAATGGAAATGCAGAATGTACAAAGCTTCAATTACTACTCACTCAAAGCCTCCCATCACACACTGGATATATCAACAAGAAGGCGGCTATATTTATATAAATCAAGTTTCATCTTACCACGGTGGTGTTGAGGCCCTTCCATGGCATTTATGTATTTATGTATTAGATTTGCATACCACATTTCCAAAGATCAAGATGGTTTACATTTAACACAATTTTAATATTATAGTAAATATTGTAAACAGGGACGGGGGGGATACAGTCAACTTTATCATTCAGCTAAATGTGCTAACAGTGCTCAGAGAAGGGTTAATCTTTTATTTGGCAGCTGATATGGCAACTTAGCTGATACCTTTGAAGTGTTCTTTAAATAGAAAGGTTTTTAGTAACTTACAAAATATTATGAGGTCAGGGATAGTTCTTCGGGCAATCCATGGTATATGCAATATTTGCTGCCAGCACCATAATTCAAAGGCATCAGTTTTCTTCCTGTCTATCTTTTTCACTGTCTATCTTTTTCCACTCCATTTAAGTGCATTAAATAACTTCATTTACGTGCATTAACCTTTATTAAAAGGGCTCCTTGGAGAGTTGTTTTCTTGTTCTCTTGTTTTGTGGATTTTCTTAGGAAATGGCTATTTCTTTCTGTTATTTTGGAGTGCAAATTTCAAAATTCTAATTTAAAAAGAAACCCTACTACAAATCGTTCAGGCCACTTTTAACACAAAAAAAGAATTACTACCAGTTCTAGTTATGTATTATGCATTGGAAATATTCATCATGAAAGAGGGTACTGTGAGCTTACAAGTTCTCATTTCAGAAGGCTGTTGGAACTCTGGTCAAATACCCTCTTCCTGTAGTACCTTTAACCAAGGTCTGGTTCTCCTCCTGCATAAGGTGGTATGAACAGTACCCGACTGAAGGATAAAGTTGTGGACAGTACCTGGGAAAGTAATTTTCAAAGCCATTTCCACAGAAAAAGCAGTAAAAACAGGCTTTTATGAAACCACCTGCTCTATTGGTTGATATAAAACTGTATAATTTCCCATGTACTTTGACCTCTAGCAAGCAGAGGTGTTCCGGGCAGCAGAGTTCGGGAGGAATATTCAATAAATCACAGACTTGTCAAAGTTCAAATGTATGCATGCAATTTCTCCATGAAGAGATGATGCACATCAAATAGCAATATAAATCCACTTATACGGAGTAGATTTCCTGGGGCAATTTTGAAAATGAAAGTACCTGCTTGCTTTCATTTTGACAGTCCAGCATAGCCCATGCACATCTTTTGCTAATGTGAACGATTATAAAATTACTCCCTTCAGGAGAGAGAGGACCTGTGATGAGGAAATATAGTAAGATGGGAACATAGTAAATGACTGATAAAGACTAGCACGGCCTTTCTAGTCTGCCCAGTAAGGTGTTTAGGGTTGTAGCTGACACTCTATTCGGGTTATCCCAAGTCTATGTAGCTGCTATTCCATGAAGGTTACCCCCTGTAGTTTTTGAAGAGTAAAAGTTATTTAAGTTTGCTTCAATTCCATCTTCTTGCTAATTAAGGAACCTATGTTTTTGTCCCATGCCTTTCTAAATTCAGTCACTCTTTTATCCCCACAGTCTCCATCAGGAGGGTATTCCAGACATCTTTCATCCTTTCTGTGAAAAAGTATTGCTTTGAAATGTTCCTCCTTTCAGCCTCATTTTGTTTTACAGCCTCTCCATCTTCGGAAAAGGTTTGTTTGTTCATTAATGATTTTCAGGTATTTAAACACCCAAACCATACCTGCCCTGTCCTTTAATCCTTTCCCTGACATAGTTCCATTTAAAAGCAGGTTATGGATAAACGTGGATTTTTTTAAATTTTATTTTTAATTGTATTTACAATTTTACACCCTCCACAAATGAAAGATAAGGAAACTGTATCACCATAAAAGGGAAAAAAAAGGAAAACCCCAAACATACTAACAATCAGCTAAATACTACATCAGACCAAGAGAAAATTCTCTTTTCACAAAGGAAAATTCAAGGAGTAAAAATAAAGCCCAGCACAGTCAGCTTATAAGGAGATAATTATCCCACTGCAGGTAGGGGGCGTTCCTGTGTAAAATGCCCTATGGGCCATTTAATGCACTTTAACAGGGTGCCTTGACCAATTAACAAGCGTTAACAGGACAATGGGTGTTAAGGTGCAAGCATGCACCTTAACGTGCGAAAATGGCTTACTAAAGGGCTTCAGATAAAAGGCGTTAATGACAGCGATAAGGGATGTTACATGCATAAAGGGCACTGGGCAGGTAGGGGTCATTCCGGCGTAAAGGGCTCACTCTAAATCTCACTCTAAATCTGATCAAGCCCCCTGGTACAATAACACACTAAACATAATAAAAAGAAATCTAAGAAAAGCTGAATGCAAATGGAGAAAAAATAAAAACCCCATTAACAAAGATTCATATATCACTCTCCTTAACTCATATAAGGATGCAATTAACAATGCCAAGAAAAATTACCATGCCTCAATACTAAACAATGCAATAAATAGACCCAGAGAACTATTCGCAATAGCTCATAAGCTAACGAATAATACCCACAACTCCAGCAATGAAATTACAGAAATCTCCCCACAGGACCTGGCAAACTACTACATGAACAAAATCACGTCCCACCCCCACTTACCAAAATCTAATTACCTCTCTCAAACCCATTATGCAGATGAATGGACTGACTTCCAACCTCTATCTAACATTGTACTCAAGAACATCATAACAAACATTAATACAACAACCTCACTCCTTGACCCTTGTCCAGTAACATGGATAAAGAATTCTCTACCTATCCTCTCACAATTCATACTCCCCATAATAAATCTTTCGCTAAAAACTGGGTACTTACCCCCAGCACTAAAACATGCACAGATTCGCCCAATCTTAAAAGACTCCACCCTTGACAAAACATCTCCTAAATCCTACAGACCCATATCAAGCATCCCGTTTTTGGCTAAATTAATCGAAAAAGCAGTACAAATCCAGACCCAAGAATACATTGATAGCTCAGCCCCCCTGGATGACCAACAGTATGGGTTTCGCCCTCACCACGGGGTGGAGTCACTACTAACAGTTCTTATTGATACCCTTGTAAGAGGTATCGATAATTCAAAACAGGCATTCCTACTCATATTCATTGATATCTCTTCCGCCTTTGACAGTGTTCACCACTCAACAATGATTAATAAACTAAGGCAAATAGGTATAAAATCCACGGTTCTTAACTGGTTTTCATCATACCTAAGTGACCGAACTCAAGGTACGAATTGGCAACCTCACCTCAAAAACTTACAATCAGGAACTAGGCCTCCCCCAGGGCTCTGCACTGTCAGCGCTACTATTTAATATTTACTTAAAACACATCTGTCAAATATTTAAAAAATTCAATGTGCACTATCACCTTTACGCGGACGACATAATGATGTATGTCCCATTCACAATACCTAATATTCCTACACTACTTATTAATACCTGCCTCAATGAAATAAACAATTGGCTAAATGAAAACAACTTATTCAATAACCATGCAAAAACCGAAGCCCTAATAGTAACTAAAAACACAACATTCATTCCCCCATCACACATCACACTGCAAAATAATGATATCAATATAAAAACTGAAATACGCTACCTAGGAGTAATACTAGACAAACACCTCAGTATGGACACACATATAAGAAATATAACAAAAAAGTTTATTTTAAACTAAAAGTCTTAAAACAACTCCGCCCCCTAATGCATCTACAGGATTTTCAACGTATAATACAAGCTATAATAACTCCCCATTTCGATTTTGCGAACTTAACCCTACTAGGCATAACAAAACAAAATCTAAAAAAACTCCAACTAGCACAAAATGCAGCAGCAAGGACTATCATGAATGCCCCACCATTCCAACATATAACACCTATTTTAGAGAATCTACACTGGCTCCCGATTCAATGCCGGATACATTATAAAACTCTTTTAACTACTTACAAAGTCTTGAACAACACAGCACCTCTTACTCTAAACAACCTTATTAACAAAGAACCCAATCATAATCTCCAAAGGCGAGACCAACTAAACAAACTTATAACACCAAAGGAATTTATAAAGGCCAAAAAATCAACAAACAAGAAAGCATTCTCTCATGCTGCCCCTATAATTTGGAACAACACTCCATCGGAATTAAGATCCTTACCTCAAATCATGGAGTTCAGGAAAAAACTCAAAACTCACTTATTCTCAACATACTACGGATCCTTGTCGAACTCACCTATTCAACAGGAAAAAGGATAGCTTCACCAGCTGACATATCCCAACTTTGAACTGGATTAAATGAGAAAACCCCAAACCGACGATCTCAAAAACATACATACCTGTACATAGTTAATATTTGGTTCTTTGTATATAGTTAACAAACTGTTAATTGTAAAATTGAATTTCTTTGTAGTTTCACAATGTTATCTGTAAAAGCAGCTTTGCCTGTTTACTGTTGTTCCATGTAAACCGCAACTGATCAATGGAAGGTGCGGTATATAAAAACTCGCTAATTAAAATTAAATTAAATTATGGGCCATTTAACTCGTATTAATAGGACATCAGTTATTAAGGTGGCAAACATGCAGCTTAAAGTCCAAAAAAGGTTGTAACCCTAACGCAGTATAAAGGTGCACCAAGGAACGTCAATGTAAAGGTGATGGATGGAAGGACAGGTAGGACTGTTGGACCTGCCATATCTGTGGGCGCCCTACATGGCAGCCAGTAAAGTGGATGAGCATGTGGGTGGCAGCTGTACCAATGTACAGGGTGGTGCCATTGTAAAATGTGCAATGTCAGTGTGTGGCATAGGATGGGGAAGACATGTCTTCCAGCGGAGCCAGAAGTTGCAGGATGTGTTCAGTGACAGGAGCACAGAGTAGGAGTGGTGGCATGGAGAACAGGCACAGGAGAGCCCTGACTGTTACAGGCATGAAAATGATTTGAGTAGCACAGTCACACTGTCCCCTGCTTATGGGGGGGGGGGGTGGATTGCACTAACCAGTAGGCTATACCGCCATGCAGCTCTGTACAACAATGGCTGGATATAAAGAGACTGCAGGTCAGTGCCTCAAATGTCTGCTGTGTGCCAGTATAGGGTAGCCCCCACCAGTACCATGATGCAGTGCACATGCAGAACAGCAGTCTACAGCTGGTCACCAAATGGAAAATGCACTTATCCATCACCTTAGCTCAGTAAGATTCACTCAGTGTGTCATGCAAGCACAGAGCAGCTCTAAACCATGCTACTGAGCAGTTTCTGTGGTCACCGTGAGGGTGAGGATAGGTGCCCAGCACCTGGTCCACAGAATTTGCAGTGCTAGAGCTGTTCTGTACTGCCTGGATTGCAGATCTCCATCGCTGCCAGTGTGCAGCAGATGTCTGTAGTGTGCTTATGCTAGTCACCTTATTTCCTGTAGAATTGCAGTGTGCTATATGTGCTAGTCCCATCTGACCTTGTGATCTGCTCCTGTTGGACAGGGACCCTATTTAAACAGTGCATGTCAATACCCAGTGCTAAACTGCTGATATCATCTACGGGGGGAGGGGGGGGCATGGTCACTGTTCAGTCAGAGTAAGAGTGTCCTCCCAGCATGACATGCTGTGGTCACCCAGTCCATACATATAGCAGATGGCTACTACGATGTCTCAGCCATTGATTCTACCACTGATATGGCCACATCCTGGCCAATCCACCCTGTTTCAGGCCATACCCATAATACTTTGCGCCTCATCATGCACATTTGCAGACTAATGCTGGAAACAGCTTAGGCAATGTGAGGCTCAGTGAGGTGGAAAAAGACATAAAACAATGGATAGACATACACACACACACACACACACACACACACACTCATACTCATACTGCCGTACTGTGAAAAAATGGGAATGGTTGGCATTCCTACCTGCCACTTTGGGCCCTATATCAGCTCAAAGTGTTGGTAATGTGTGCTCATTGTGCAGGAGCTAGTAGCACACTCTGGTGTTAAAACACTTGCTCAATGTGCCAGTGCGTTCAGCCTGACTTTTTATCCAACTGTTGATAGTGGAGCCTGTCTGTGTGACTGATGGGTGTTTGTACCCTTGCTGGCCGATTCATTGGGGGTTGTACATGTTGGTGACATACCTGCACTGTAGGCTAAAGTTTAGCCACAGGGACATACAATGCATAATCCACAGCTGGGACCTAAACCCATGTTCCTCCACTCATATACACACCAGTTGTCTGTGTTGAGCCACAGTGCTTCCATATGGCTACAACAGTCCCTGGGGCTGATATGTTTCCCATCAGACAGACCATGGCACATGTTGCAATGTGCATGATGCACAGGACCAGGACATGGCTTTGGTCTGCTGCAGGTGGGTGCCGCTACCCCCTCTGCCAACACCCCCACACCATGCTGACATGCTCATTTGCTGTCAGTGTTGGTGGTGCACAGTCCCAGCCCATCCAACATGCAGGTTGGGGGTGCCTAGGGTGCAATTTCAGATGAGGGGGGTAGAGACATACATGGATGGCCACACAGCCCCCCCCCCCAACCGTCTGCCTCGGCAGGGACCCCATCACTGCCTGCCAACAATACATCTTGGAGGAGAATGACAGCCACTGCTGTGTCCCCTGGGTGCCTGCATGTTGCAGCTACATGGAAGACTACAGATGCCAGGACCCTTGGACCACCCCATGTGGCACATCTCCTTTCCGCAGCAGCAGCATGTCTGTGTGTTGCCACTGAAACTGTGGGATCATGACGGACATCACAAATGGTAATGTGGATGACAGGATACTCTTAGGTGGAGAAGCTAAAAGGTTTGGGGCTCTTCAATCTGGGGAAGAGACAGCTGAGGGGAGATATGATAGAGGTCTATAAATTATTGATTAGAGTGGAACAGGTAAACATAGATCAATTGTTTATGCCATCAAAATGGAGAAAGACTAGGGGACATGCAAAGAGGCTACAGTGTAACCCATTTAAGACTACTAAGAGAACTATTTTTTCAGTCAACACGTAATCAAACTCTGGAATTCATTATCGGAGGATGTAGTAAAAGCCGTTGGTGTAGCTGGGTTTAAAAAAGGGTTGGACAGGTTCCTGGGGAAAGGTCCATAAACCATTGTTAGAGAGGACTCAGGATATCCACTGCTTGCCCCAATACAAGCATTGTGGATCCTGTGTGTCTTTTGGGGAAACTGCTGGATATTTGTGCCCTAGGTTGGCCATTGTTGGACACAAGATACTGGGCATGATGGATCTTGGCCTGACAACAGTTTGGCATATTTTGTAATCTTATGTTCTTTTGTGCCACCTGACAGCTGCCTGGTCCGTCCTGTGCACCAGCAATTCCCACTGCATGACCCACGTGCCAACTCCTTTGCCCCATTTGCACTATCAACATAGTGCCCTTTCATACTTGGGCACTATGCTGTTGAAGCTAATGGAGCACTTCTATCACTATCTTGTACTCGCCTGTCTGTGCATCACATTGCAGACATTAAAAAAGGCTCAAAATACACCCCTTCCACATGGTTTTACTTTGCGTTAGGGTTCCCAGCATTATGGCACTTTAGGAAAATTGTGCAACATGCGAAAAGGGAACGCCCGTTGTTAATGCCATCTCTCCACCCCGTTAACACCCATTTTCCACCCACAACGTGCTTTTCGCTGACAGAGGCTTTAACGCATGTTAAAGCAGTGTTTTTGCTGCATAAAGGGCGAAGGGTGCCAATAACATGCATTAATGGCACATACAACATACAACACAAATGAAATGATCATAGATATATCACCACAAACACTAGCTCACTACTACATGAGCAAAACAAAACTGCAGGCAACACCCTCTACAACACACAATGAAACAAATCCCAACCTGACTGATAACTGGTCGGATTTCAAACAGATATCCAAGGACACACTCAAGACGATAATCTCTAACATAAACACAACAACTTCCTACCTAGACCCATGCCCAGTAGACTGGATAAAAAAGACACACCAATACTATCGCCTTTCATCCTACCAATGATCAACCTATCCCTCGAAAAAGGGTACTTACCACCATCCCTTAAACATGTACAAATACGACCAATCCTCAAAAAAGCAACCTAGACAAATCATCTCCCAATTCATACAGATCTATACCGAGCATTCCCTTCATGGCTAAACTAATCAAAAAAGTAATCCAAACCCAACTTCAGGATTACATTGACACATCGGCCCCCCTCGATGAACACCAATATGGTTTTCGCCCATTTCATGGGGTAGAAACACTACTAACAGTCCTATTCGACACATTGACAAGAGGAATAGATGACTCTACACAAACATTCTTCTTACTATTTTTGGACATCTCTGCTGCATTTGACAGCGTCAACCACACAACAATGTTAAGCAGACTCCAACAAATGGGGCTAACCTCTACAGTACACAAATGGTTCACCTCATATCTAAACAACAGAGCCCAAACAGTTAGAATTAACAATCAAACCTCAGACACTTTCAAGCAGGAACAGGGCCTTCCACAAGGATCTGCCCTTTCAGCACTCCTCTTTAATATTTACCTTCAACCAGTCTGCAACATTTTCAAACGGTTCCGCTTCCACTACCATATTTACGCGGATGATATAATGATATACCTCCCATTCAGGATCCCAAACCCACCAATGCAATTAATAACAGAATGCTTCAATGAACTGACAACATGGCTCAATGAACACAACCTACACATTAACTTCGCAAAAACAGATGTCTTATATGTCACAAGAAACCAAACTTACACACTCCCAACTTCCATTGTCCTACATAACCATGAGATTAAAACAAAAAACGAAGTAAAGTACCTAGGAGTGATACTTGATAAGAGACTTAGTATAGACTCACACATTAAAAACATAACAAAAAAAATACACTTTAAACTCAAGACACTGAAACAAATATGCCCGTTGATTCACCTGTAAGACTTCATAGCCATAATCCAAGCAATCATAACACCCCACTTCGACTTTGCGAACACAATCCTTCAAGGCATCCCTAAACAAAATCTTAAAAGGCTTCAGTTAGCACAGAATGTAGCAGCCAGGATCATACTGAAGGTCCGCTCAGTAGAACATATTACACCCATATTAGCTAAGCTCCATTGGCTACCAATCTACTGCAGAATAAACTACAAAATACTAGTAACTACCTTCAAATTAGTAAATAATCTTGCGCCATCTGCTCTCAATACCTTAATCACCAAGGAAATACCTAAACGCAGCCAAAGGAGTATTAACACAAATAAAATAGTGATACCAAAAAAATTTACAAAAGCTAAAAAACTTACCAATAATAGGGCTTTCTCAAACTCAGCCCCAACCCCCTGGAATGAACTACCTGATGACATCCGATAGCTGACTGACATTAGTGAATTCTGTAAAAAATTAAAAACACACCTATTTACCACACACTATGTCACACAGGTTAACCTAGATACACAAAGGGACATAGGTTATTGTTAGTTAGCCTATATGTTAAAACTAAACTAATACTGTCTCAAACAAACATTCCACCCTGTATATAGTTGCTTCTCTATTCCCTTGGTAATGTAAAAATGTAAAAAGCTCAGATTACAGTCCAAGTATACCTCCTGGAATGTAAATTGTACTGAATGTATATAGTTGCCATGTTATCTGTAAAATGTTCACAAATGTTCCATGTAATATGACTAGGTATGCATTTTACCATACCTTGTAAACCACTGTTTATTGTAAACCACACTTGATCCATGGGAAAGTGTGGTATAGAAATGTTTGTTAAATAAATAAATAAAACATTTGGCTCCCTTAACGCCCTTTAGTAAACATACCCCTTAGTTTTAAGGTTCTGATAAGCTATTTAAGTTGTTTACTTAAAGTTGCTTGGGATACTTGTACTGATGTAACTATACCAATTACCTTTAAAGGGAGTTTGCTTACCTCAAGATTAACTACATGGCCTTATTCACCAGCAATATTCACCCAATCGGGGTTGCCTGCATGGATTTTCATGGTTCTTCTTGAGTGGCCGTATGTTGAGGCCTGATGGAGGTATATAAGGAATGTAATCTCATAGCAAGTATACAATAACCATTTCATATTATATAGCCAGTAATAATTTACCCTCCTACACCTTTATTGTGAGATACCATTGCCAGTAGTAATTATTGTGCGATACTGTTGCCAGTAGTATTTTCCCACTAAAACCAGTCATTGTGAGATACTGTTACCAATAGTATTTTTCCCACTGCTGCCAGTGATAATTATCTCTTCTTGCACTGCTATTCTGAGATACTGTTGCCAGTAGTAATTATTGTGAGATATCACAGCCAATAATAATTATTCTGAGATACTGTAGCCAGTAGTAACTATTATGGATATCACAGCCAATAATAACTATTGTGAGATACTGTTGCCAGTAGTGATCTTTGTCAGATAATATTGTCAGTAGTATTTTCCCACCGCTGCCAGTGGTAATTACCTCTTCTTGCACTACTAATCTGAGATACTGTTGCCAGTAGTAATTATTGTGAAATACCATTGCCAGTATTAATTATTGTAAGATTAATTAATTATTAATTATTGTGAGATACTGTTGCCAGTAGTATTTTCCCATTGCTGCCAGTGGTAATTACCCCTCTTGCACTGCTATTCTGAGTTACTGTTGCCAGTAGTAATTATAGTAAACTACCATTGCCAGTTTTAGCTATTGTAAGAAACTGTTGACAGTAGTAAATACCCTCTCTGCACTGTTAACTTGAGATACTGTTACCAGTAATAATCTCCCTCCCCCCAACTACTCCTCCCCCACTCTACCCTTTACATCATAATGGAAACAATATCTCCTACCAAGATTATAAATCTCCTTTTCACTCTCTTCTTAATAACCCTCCTAACTCAACACATATACACCTACAAAACCAACCAATGTCCATACAAAAACATTCCAATCATCCACAATTATAACCGGAACCCTTATAATAATCTTCCAATCACATACAATCAGTATCAAAACCCAATATATAGCTCTACATACTCAAACTCTCACAATCACCATTCGCGCCACACCTCACACAAACGCCAGCACCGTCTCATCCAAATAAAGCACCAACCCTTAAGTGATAAAATTGACCAAAATGACAATACAACCACCAAATTACAACTCATCCTAATAAACATCCGATCCATAAGAAACAAAACACCAATAATTAATGACATAATTAAAGATACATCCCCTGACATTATCTGTATTACTGAAACATGGCTCTCACCCTCAGACACTATACTACTAAACCAACTTACCACAAATCAATATGACATATTCAATTGCCAACGGAATATAAAAAGAGGAGGGGGTGTACTGATTCTCACCAAAAATGACCTAAAATTCACCCTAACAAACCTAAATAATATAGATGGAATGGACATTGTTAACATAGAAAATAAAACCATGGCTCTCACCCTCATCTACAGACCCCCTTCATCCGATCAAAAAAACCTCACCCCTATCCTAGAACTCGCATGCACAGCGCCACGAAGCAAACCACTTATACCTCTTGGTGACTTGAATCTTCCATCACTGAACCACTCACAATCAGATAACTTCATAGATGCTATGTCACAAATGGGGTTCACACAGATAATACACGCTCCTACACACAAAAAAGGTAACATGCTTGACGTAATTTTCCTCCCAGCCACACTCTACAGTCACTCACTACATTTCACCCCGAGTATAACCGAAGTACCCTGGTCAGACCACCATCTAATCACAATCCAGTTACCAGCACAAGTCCCAAGAAACAATGAGAACACAACCTCACATACATCACGCTTCATACGCTTTGACAAAGACACATTCCTCGACAAAGTACTACCCAAACTAGACTCAAGATCACCAGACATCAACTCAACCATAGCACATTGGAATCTTACTATTCAAAAAGCAGCTGTCCAAACACAAGTCTTACACAAACAAACAAAAAAGACAGAAAAATGGTTCACGAAAGAGCTGACAAAACTAAAAAAACAACTAAGGAAACAAGAAAAGAGATGGAGAAAACTTAAATCTGATGAAAACAAATCACAATACATGCTCCTACTCATAGAATACAAAAACGCAATTAACAAATCAAAAAGAGACTACCACTCAAAAGTAATAAACTCATCCATCAACCGCCCTAGGGAGTTATTTGCGATAGTAAAAACATTAACCAAAACTAGTAACACCGAACCTAAACAACAAGCAATAAACATACAAACTCTAGCAAAACATTTTGCAGAAAAACTAAAAAACAAGACCACTACCCCAACCCCGCTATTATCAAACACGAAAACCACACATGAATGGACAAGCTTCCAGTTGGTAGAACAAAAGCAACTTCTCAAAATCATAACAATGATAAACACCACCACCTCCCCACTCGACCCATGCCCCGTTTCATGGATTAAGTGTGTGAAAGATGAACTAGCGGTAAATCTACAACACATAGTTAACCAATCCCTTTCACAGGGCATCATGCCTGATGCCCTAAAACTCACAACACTCCGACCAATAATAAAGAATAATAAGCTTGACTCAAAAGACCCAAACTCATACAGACCCATAGCCAGCATTCCATTCATAGCTAAAATAATAGAGAAAACAATTCAAATTCAGTTACAGGAACACATTGATGAACACAAACCACTTGACTCACACCAATTTGGCTTCCGCCCTTTCCACGGAGTAGAAACCCTCCTAATCACACTTATGGACTTCCTCATCAAGGGCACAGATGACAAACACCAAGGCTTCTTACTCCTATTTATAGATATCTCTGCTGCCTTTGATAACATTAATCACCAGACACTGATCAACAGATTAGAAAACCTAGGAATAGGCGGGATTGTCCTTAACTGGTTCAAATCCTACATCTCACATAGATTAATACGCGTCCAAATTGATCAACAAACATCAGAAACATTCCCCCAAGGACAAGGAATACCCCAAGGATCAGCCCTTTCAGCCCTCCTATTTAACTTGTATCTACAACCGATAACAAACATATTTAAAAAACACAGGATTAACCATTTTATATATGCTGATGACATCATGCTAGCTATCCCCATAACCACTAAAAACCATACATATGACTCTCTATCCAAATGCATGGCCGAGACCTCCTCCTGGATGGAAACGAACTACCTCAGCATAAATCTCAAAAAAACTGAGGCAATGTTTGTAACAAGATCTTCTATGACTGAAAACACTTACCCGGAAACAATCACAATCAACAAAACTTCAATACCTGTCAGAAAACAGGTAAAATACTTAGGGGTAATAATAGACCACACCCTATCCATGCTGCCACACATAAAACAAACAGTAAAAACCATTTTCTACAAACTCAAAACTATTCAGCACCTAAGGCCACTCCTTGAAACACAAGACTTTAGATCCGTAGTAAGTACACTGATCACCCCTCACTTCGACTATTGCAATAGTCTCCTAATAGGCCTCCCTCAAAAAAGCACATACCTTCTACAAAGAGCACAAAACATCTGTGCAAAAGTAATTGCTAAAGCCCGCCTAACAGACCACGTAACCCCAATACTGCTGGAACTCCACTGGCTTCCTATAAACAGCCGAATCAAATACAAAATTATCCTAACAACCTATAAACTCATAAACGACATAGCCCCCTCACACTTAACCACATTACTGCAGTCTCCAACATCGACAAGGACCCTCAGACAAAACGCAGCCCACTCCCTCATCATACCTAAAGCCATCTGTAAAACCAAGAATACCACTAGCTCTAGAGCATTCTCATTCACTGCTCCTACACTCTGGAACGACCTCCCTATTGAACTTCGCACCATAAGAGACCTCATCCAATTCAGAAAAGAATTAAAGACCTACCTGTTCACTGAACACTTCGAAATCCCCTACTCCCCCAAAGCCAGCTCTACCACAAATGTGGGCACCCATGCACAAACTCCTTTAACCCCAACAATCTAACCACAAGCCTGTCCCCCCCACACACGCCCCAAAGATGACAAAAATAAAAGGAACTAAATTCCAGCACCTACGCCAATCTCTACCCC
This sequence comes from Ichthyophis bannanicus, assembly GCA_033557465.1. NCBI lineage: Eukaryota > Metazoa > Chordata > Amphibia > Gymnophiona > Ichthyophiidae > Ichthyophis > Ichthyophis bannanicus. The sequence continues at coordinate 1,860,301,489 of CM066032.1, read as the reverse complement.
ATACACCACACACACTACACGATGTAAATATACTTTTGTACAAAGTTTGATATGTTTGCTTGTTTTTTGTTACAATACCTACAAAGTTTATACTTACTGTTCAATGTAAATAGTTGATTTCTACTGTTCTATGTAAAATGTATACAAATTGTGTACAAGACTGTTAATCTGTTATATGTAAACCTCCCTTGATCTCTGGAAGGGGCGGTATAAAAGAAATAGTTAAATAAATAAATAAATAAATAAATAAATTAAATCTATTCCTGGTGGTGATAACCATCTGAACCCGAAAGTGACTGACCACCCTTCCCCTTTTAATAGGTTTAAGAGCATATACAGCTAAAATTATGCCTGGGGTAGACAGGAGTCAGGGTGGGTGGGAGGGAACTAGGACTTAGTAAAGGCTGGCCTGCTATACAGGTCGGGGGCCTGTGCTTCTATCGTAATCTTTTAACAATTTTCTGTGTGATTCACACAGCCCTTGGTTTGATAGAGGGAGCCTTTCAAATTGCCCCTTTGACTTTCACTTGGCTTTAACACCTATTTAAAACAAATTTCCAGATCTCTTGCCTCCTACATGGAAGGCTTCTTTGTAAAGCTGTGTAGAAACAATTTCTTTCAAGTCAAAGAATATTTACCCTATTCTTCCTTCTATGCTAAGCTATACTCTGATTTGATTTAAACTAAAAGCTTTCTGCTGATACTAGGCCATTACTGAGTTAACAAATAAATCTGTACATTTTTAGAATCCAATGTACCAGTTTTAACTCAAAGAATACCCCTTTCCCCAAGATTTAGAAAATTTCCCAGAAGTAAATACTTACAAGTGCAAATTTCTTTCCAGCAGAAGTAGTCCCTATTCAGTCAGGTCCTAGTATCAGCAGAGAGCTTTTAGTTTAAATTTAAAAACAGCAGAGAGCTTTTATTAGTTCTTCAAGGTTCAGAGGAAGGCGACCAAAATGATTTGGAGCCTGCATCAGAAGACATATGAGAAGAGACTTGAAGACTTCAACCACTTCCAGATGAGAAGAGCTTCCGCACCATCTGCCAGCCAATGATAATGCCGATACTGGATTATTGCAACTCCATTTATCAGGGTCTGCAAAAACACAGCATCAAACCCCTACAACTAATAGAAAATACAGCACAAGAATAATATCTCAGCTACAGAGGGGCACACAAATATCCCCTACATTACACTGGCTCCCAATCCTTCTTCAGAAAAGCAAATTCAAATCTCTCAGAATCATCTTCAAGATAATTCATTAGCTGGCATCAATCACCCTCCAGCCAATAATCAAAAGAGATCCAGAAACGAGGAACCACCGAGCCTTTACGAGAAACCTATTGCTCATTCCAAAGGCAAAAACTAAAGCCAAACAGCTATCCTGCAACAGAGCACCCTCCCTCTATACACCAATGCTTCAGAGCTCACTACCAGAAGCAATAAGAGCCACAACAAACCTACAATATTTTTGCAAATCCATAAAGACACTTCTATTCACGGAACACTATGCCAACGTTACCTGATGATCACCATCTTGGCCTTAACTACACAATAAGTCCCCTTCTCATACTGGATTTTTGAATTGAATTCCATTTCTCCTCATGGTCTGAATCGGGAAATTGAGTGGAATACTATCTTGTGACGTCAGCTATGGAGCCTTTTTGCCTACTTTAAGTTTAGACCAATAGCAGTGTGGATACCCCTGACAGTGGGGTTGTTTCCGCTTCTGATTGGTTCCTCCCCTGTTTAAAGCTCAGGTGATTTACTTTGCCATTGAATGAGGAATACCCGTGACCGCGGAGACGGCGTTTTTGTTGCATGAATGAGAAGAACTGAGCACTTGAAACAGGGTTTCACCCGAAACGTGCACGTCGTGCATTTTCACAGTTAGCAACTTTGAAGTGAATAAGAAATGTTATGACTTGATGGTCATCAAAGATAAGTGACTATTTTTATTGCAAAACTACTGGGGTGAGAAATAAAATAAAATAAAAGAAGTTTGCCGTCTGGTGGGGGTTGGTTATGTTGTTCCAGCCCTCCCTCGGCAGGCTCCGACAAAAGAATATTGAATATAATTAATGGGTTGAATAACTTGATGGCTATGTGATAGATACTGGGAAAATGAAGCAATGAGATATGATTCATATTCTTACAACAGAAAAAAAAGAAAAATGATTAGGCTGTCTGACAATAGTCGTACCCCTAACAAGGGAATAGGCAAGGCATTAACCTTCCTCCGCCCTGTATGTAACCCAGCCTCTCAACCCTGTTCCCAGCACTACCTTCTGCCTCTATTCCAGGGAAGCTCAAAAGGGGGACATTTTAGAAGGTAGCACGTATTTTACATAGTAGAGTCTGAACTTACTTAAGTGGCATTTACACATGTATGTATCCACATATGCACATGAATGGCCTCTTACAAAATACTGAGCATCGTAAAAGTGTGCACATTCACCCAAAGGTGTGTACGTTGCGCAAGGGTGGATTAGAGAAGCAAGCACAGACTATAAAATACTATAATTGACACGTGTGTATGAAACATAGGTGCAAGTACTTATTCTAGCTCGGGGGGGGGGGGATAAATGTTTGCACCTTAGCTTAAAGTGCTGTCTCTACCACTCACACTAGTATTTCATAAAGACAAGCAGATGTCTAATTGTCTTGATAAAATAATGGCTATATAGGCACCTACGCAGGTACCTACCCATGGCACCCTGTTACAAAATTTCCTTTCACATGTCTTATACAGTAGTGTTAGGCTACACCAAGCATTCACCGTCCTCTCAATAAAGAAGTTTATTCCTAGAAGCCTCTCCCCCTCCTTCCAGTTTTATATCATGATCTGTTGTTCCTCAAAGTATTTTGATGAAAATTTCAATTTCCAGTATTTTAGTTAAGCCTGCTAAACATCTGAATGTTTAGAAACGTGACGATAGAAAAAGACCACGTGGCCTATCTAGTCTGTCCTTCCATATCAACCACTACAACATTTTTTGTACTTAATCACAGCTTCCATCCGGTAGATCAGGCTTTTACTTTTATCAAGTCCTCTTTCATTTTTTCTACTCCCAGCACTCAAATCTACTTTGTGACTGGATAGAGTATAGAGTATTGTACTTGGAGGTGGGCTAGTGCAAGGACTGGAGATACTCTAAGCAGGCCCTCTGATCTGCTGCCCCCTTGTTGCCCCTCCAGGGCCTACAGTAGCAGCAATAGCCAGGAAACCATGGTGCAGCATTTCCTAAAAACAAACAAACTGGAAATTTAAAGTATCTGCCACTTCTGTCCCCCTCCGATTCAGATTTCCAGTTTATATGGAAGTCTGCATCAGAAGAGAGTGGAAGCGGCAGATAGTATAAGACTGAAAAACCGGCGCAGCGTTAGAAACTTAAGGTGAGCACGGAGCCGCTGTTTCATAGCCACTGCTGCAGATCCCAGAGAGGGGCGGCAGCAGCAATGGGACACCCCTGGAAGAACGGTGCTCTAGGTAGCTGCCTAGTAAACCTAATGGTAGCACCGGCCCTGACTTGGAGTATTCTTTGATGGAGGGAGACTCCTTTCCCTTACATTAGTCAAAAATTGCAGGACAGTAGAACATGCAGAGCACATCAGTGAAAAGAAGAGCCAAATAACTATTTTTGAGAGAGCAGAGAGAGAGAGAACACTAAGAAATGTTTGTTCCCAAGCTCATGCAGTATTAATACAGAAACATAAATGAATAATGATTCTTTTGTTATCAGAGCTTTGCAAGCTAACGGCAAGAATTACAAGCTGAAAAATAACTGATTATGCTTAGCTACATTCTTGCTCTTCAAAACTGGCATCTCCTGATTAGGGGTTTCTTTGGAAGACTTTGATACATACATAAATTGGCAAGGATGCTTCGAAATCTTGGATCAGTATTAAGTATATGGTGTGTAGGTAGGAGGGGGGCTTGCTTTCATTATTTCAATTCTTCTGAACTGTTTTCAGCTATTTCTACCAGACAAATGTTTAAAGCTTCCCCTCTTGCAAATTGACGTCAGTAGGATCTCACAAGCGATGGCTTGCTAACCTCTAAGATTAAGGGTAACCTTTATGTGGTTCCAGAAAAGAAGATAACCCTTGACAGATTTTGTTGAAATGGATATTGGTCTTTGAACAAAAGTTGCCAACCAACATTTGACTATGGCGGTCCCCATTCAGAGAGCTGAGAGAGCCATCAATCACGGCTCATCACACCAAATAGTCAGCTAATGACTGGCGGCTTTGATAGCTCTTTATGGTGATAATGTGTCCCTTAAAATGGAAAGCCCCAGGGTGCTTCATTTTTGTCTTATGCAAGAAAACCACTACATGATTTCCCTACTGCTACATTTAGGGAAGTCTGACTGCTGATGTAGCTGCGCATGAAATGAGAGTCAGAAGCTGTAAAGATGTCTTACACATTGGAACATGGAACGTACAAAGCATGAACCAAGGGAAGTTGGAGGTGGTCAAGAATGAAATGGAACGTGTACAACTTGATCTGCTGGGTGTCAGCGAACAGAAATGGACTGGCATGGGGCACTTTGCATCAGATGATCACATGGTCTACTATGCTGGAAATGAAAGACAAAGAAGAAATGGTGTTGCATTTATAATAAAGAAGAAACTTGCAAGAACTGTAATGAAATACAATGCAGTCAGCGAACGCTTAATCTCTATTCGTCTACGAGGATTGCCTATCAACACAACTATAATTCAAGTATATGCCCCAACAACAGCTGCTGAAGAGAATGAAATTGAAGAGTTCTATGAACAAGTACAAGCTGAAATTGACAGAACATGCAAACAGGATATCCTGATAGTCATGGGTGACTGGAACGCAAAGGTTGGCAACAAAGAAGAAGGCAAAGTAGTTGGAAAATATGGACTTGGCAACAGAAATGAAGCTGGAGAAAGACTGATAGAATTCTGCAAGACCAATGATCTATTCATCTCAAACACCTTCTTCCAGCAACACAAGCGGCGACTGTACACATGGACTTCACCGAATGGATTATATAAAAATCAAATTGACTACATATGTGGAAGTCAACAATGGAAAAGCTCTGTAACATCAACAAAGACAAAACCTGGAGCTGACTGTGGTACAGATCATCAACTACTAGTATGCAAACTCAAGCTAAAGTTGAAAAAGAGCAAACCACTCATGAATGCAGCAAAATATGACCTTGAGAATATACCACTGGAATTTAAAGACTGCCTGAAAAATCGATTTGCTGCTTTAGATACAAATGACAGAGCTCCGGAAGAGTTATGGAATGACATCAAGAAGGTTGTGTTGGAAGAAAGCAAGAAGTCTCTACAAAAGGTGAAAAAGCAAAACCGGCCAAAATGGATGACGGAAGAAACTCTGAAAATTGCCCAGAAACGCAGAGAAGCTAAAGCCAGAGGAGAAAGAAAGACAATCGCAGAACTCAACAGAGATTTCCAACGTGCAGCAAGACAGGACAAGGAAAAGTACTACAATGACACTTGCAAGGAAATAGAAGCAGAAACTATTAGAGGAAGAACAAGATCGGCTTTCCTAAAGCTACGAGAGTTAAAGAAAAAGTTCCAGCCTCGAATTGGAATGTTACAAGATGCTCAAGGTTCTATGTTGAATGATGCTGAGAAGATCAAGAAAAGTTGGAAGGAATATACAGAGTTTTTATATGATAAAGATCAAGTGGACCAACAGCCATTTCAACCTGTACCTTATAATCGGGAACCATTGGTGATGAAAGAAGAAGTTGAAGCAGCATTGAAAGCCTTATCAAAGAACAAAGCACCAGGCATTAATAGCATTCCCATAGAAGTATTGCAGCAATCTGATGCAGCTTTTACCGTACTCACAAGGCTCTGCCAAGAAATATGGAAGACATCATCATGGCCAACTGACTGGAAAAGATCTGTGTTTATACCAATACTAAAGAAAGGTGATCCAACTGACTGTGGAAATTATCGCACAATCGCTCTGATCCCACATGCCAGCAAGATTCTACTGAAGATTATTCAAAAGAGACTACAACCATACCTGGAACAAGAACTACTTGAAGTGCAAGCAGGGTTCAGGAAAGGGCGAGGAACGAGAGACATCATTGCGGATGTGAGATGGATCCTTGAAAAGACTAAAGAATACCAAAAGGATATCTATTTGTGCTTTATCGACTATAGCAAGGCTTTTGACTGTGTAAACCATGAGAAACTCTGGGCCACATTAAGAAGCATGGGTATACCAGAACACCTGATCGTTCTCTTGCGCAATCTGTACATTGATCAAGAAGCAACAGTTCGAACGGAACAAGGAGAAACAGAATGGTTTAAAATAAGCAAAGGTGTATGACAAGGCTGCATACTTTCCCCCTACCTGTTTAATTTATATGCAGAACAAATCATCAGAGAAGCAGGATTGTATGAAGACAACAGAGGTGTGAAGATTGGTGGAAGACTCATCAACAACCTTCGCTATGCTGATGATACCACATTACTGGCTGAAAGTGAAGATGATCCGAAACATTTGCTTCTCACAATCAAAGAACATAGTCTCAAAATGGGCCTGCACCTTAATGTAAAGAAGACAAAGATCATGACAACTGGCATAATCAACAGGTTCATCGTTGAAGGAGAAGAAATTGAAATTGTGAACAACTTTAACCTACTTGGATCAACTATCAATAAAGAAGCAACAAGCAGTCAAGAAATCAGACGACGCATTGCTCTTGGCAGAATGGCTGTGAAAGACCTAGATAAGATTCTCAAGAGCAGAGATGTCTCTCTCCATACAAAGATTCGACTTGTTCAAGCCATGGTATTTTCAATAACATCATATGGATGTGAAAGCTGGACAGTGAAAAAGATAGACAGGAAGAAAATTGATGCCTTTGAATTATGGTGCTGGCGGCGAATATTGTGTATACCATGGACTGCCCGAAGAACAAACCAGTCGGTACTAGAGGAGATCAAACCTAAGCTTTCTTTAGAAGCTCAGATGACAAGACTTCGACTTTCATACTTTGGACACATCATGCGAAGAGAGAGATCATTAGAGAAAGACATTATGCTTGGCAAGATAGAATGTCAACGCAAAAGGGGAAGGCCAGCAATGAGATGGATTGATACAATAACAGCAGTTACGGGTACCAGTCTGTCAACAATGAGCCGCCTGACTGAAGACCGAACACAGTTTAGGATAGCTATCCAGAGGGTCGCCATGAGTCGACTCCGACTCGACGGCACTTAACAACAGCAACAACATTTATCAGTGCCTTCTGTAATAGAATATTTCTTAAGGAAAGATTCTGCTGAAAGTTCTGGACTGAAAGCACGGGAAAATAGTGCCTTCCATTCATTCACAGAACAGGTATAACATGAACAGGCCAAAAAACAAACAAAGTACAAGAAACAGTTTGCCTTCATGTTAAACAATATAAAAGGTAGGCGTGTTCATGGCTGAAAAACAGCTTGATTCATGCTCATTAAAATGAATGTTTCCTGATTTTTCAAGCATCTTTCTTTTGTCTCAAATGTTTGTTCTTTAGGCTAGCATTGTATTCATGCTGGAAAGCTTTTAAATGCACAAATTGATTGTATGTGCATTAATTTGTAGGTATATATACAATTTATTTATTGTTTTAAAGCTGTGTTTGGTTCCTTTGGGACAGCCACTATCTATATGTATAAGCAATTTGTGTGTACTTTAAGGGGGCTTCAGCAGTGGCAAATAGAGCCCGCAGACACACCCGCTCCATCATGTAGAGAACTTTGGTATATCAAGCAGAATAAACTTGTTTAGGTTTATTCTGCTTGATATACCACTCTTTGCAAAGCAACAGGGCAGTTTACAATAAAATACATAAGGAAAAGAAATCCATTAATAGACAGGAAAGAAATGAGTCAAGGTCATAGCTTGGGGAAACGAGAGGGGAAAGAGAAAGGGGAATGGAGGTTCATGGGTCGCCTATGAGTATCAAGGGATGAGGAAATCAAAGGCCTTATGGAAGAAGGGGTAGGTTTACTAAACAACGGTAAGGGAGCATGTGTGCCGTTGATACAGGCTATCAGCACACTTGCTACCTTAATGCTGAAAAAATGCTGCTTTAAGGTGCCGTAAAGGCACCAGCAACTTTAAGAAAGCAGGGGGCGGAGAATGGGCGTGACTTGGGTGGGGAGTGGGCAGTTACAGTGTGTGCTCCTGTACCGCCAATTGTGCAATGGCTTGAAAAGCTCTTTAATGCTGGGAACCCGATCGCCGATTGAAACTATTCAAGCGTCTGCAATGTGATTCACTGACAAGCGAGCCCAAGATAGTGATAGTAGTGCTCCATTAGCAGCAAGAGCATGGTGCTCATGTAGCAAAGGGCACCATGCTGATGGTGCAAATGGAGCACAGAGGGTGGCATGGTGGTCATGCAGTGGGGGGTGCTGGTGGACATGGTGGATTAGGCAGCTGCCTGGGTGGCACAGAGGGGTATAAGAACATAAGTTCAGAATATATGCCATAAGGTGTCAGACCAAGATCCTTCAAGCCCACTATCCTCAGTCCAATAGTGGCCAATCAGGTGCACAGTGTCGTGAAGTGCAAGGTTCAGAACCGATGGAAACAGAGGTTTCTGTGGAAAATGAAACCAAAGCTGTCAGTGCTGAGTCAAGCATGGAGGGTTGGCATGGAAACCATAAACAAACCTCGTCACAGAGGGCTAGGGAACGCCCATCCCCTGAGCTAGCTCCTACCTCATCAGGGAACTGTGAACACCTGGGGGGAGGTGTGGCTCAATACAACGGGGGAAGGAAGCTAGATAAAAACCCTCTAGTAAAAAGAAGAGGAGTGACAGAGACAGAGACAGACACAGACACGGGCAAAGATACGAGCAGAGACAAGGGGAGAGTCTCAGATGGAAGCTCAGTCTCCGACACGGAGAGAGATACAGCAAGCGTGGGAAAAGGTAAAAGAAATCACAATCCTAGTTGGAGATACTCTTCAAAGGACAAGAGCTGTGTAGGACATTCAGGTCCAGGACACAGGGAGCAGTGCTTAAACATAGGAGGCACAGAGGATTTCTATTGCTCAGGAAGCAAGGACATTTATGCTGAAAAGCAGAAAAGACAGCCACGCTGGGTTCACAAAAGGCAGACTCCAGGTAAAGTCAATTTCCCTGATTATAAATATATATCAGAAGGGGGAGAGGAGTTTTGTTTTCCGTGTGGTAGCCAAGGGAGAATCCTGAGAGGAAGTAGTGTTAAAAACAAAGGAAGAATTCCCTGTTATAAAGCTGAAGAGGGAAACGTATTACCCTTTAACTACAGAGAGCTGTTTGCACCTGAGAGCAAGCATTTAGACTCACCAAGCAGGTTGGGGGAAGGAAACCCTGGGAGTGAAAGAGAACAGTTTGCCTGGCAAAGAGAAGAACCTGTTCTAAAAGGTTTCCAGGAAGAAACTGACTGTATGCACTGGGACCCATATCAACCTCCTGAGTCAGAATATATGATGGACTGTTCTTATATGGTGGCGGATAATGTGCAGTCTCTGTGCTGAATATATTGGCTTTTACTAAGGAGAAAGAAACAGCCAAAGGAAACATTTTGGAAGGAACTGTTTATTGTTTTGGTTTTATATAACAGCTGAAAGTAAGCAATATTTTTGTTATCACTGGAAGTATAATTTCGTTGTAAATAGTCCTTATTCTTGGTCTTCAACATCTAACCCCGGGAGGGGAAATAAATCCTAATTTCCTTAAACCACTCGTGCACAACGTGTACTCATTTTCATGGTTGGTGGACTACATTACCCAGGAGGCCTTTCTACACCTCCATTTTAAGTTTTACCACCAAAGAAACACAACTACCCACTTGCCCTACCTATGCTAATTACCTCTGGGAGGGTGAGTGGTGACATATCTGGCGTAGTTTTTCGGATGCTTGACCTTGAAGGAAGGACAACAGAAGATTACAGCACCAGGACTCCGGCACAAGCAAGTAGGCTACCAGAAGGCTGCAGGAAAGACAAAGACAAGACACAGCTTCTTTTCCTGAACGCAGACCTCTACACGAAGCCTCAGGTAATAGCACCTGGGCATAAGTGAGGGAGGATACCAGGAAAAGAGGGGCGCTGTGGGGTTGAGAAAAAAAAAAAAAAAAAAAAAAAAAAAACCTGAAAAAGGGAGCCGCACTTGGGGTTTTTTTTTCTGTCTTTCATTGCAGGTGCTGACGAGAGATGGAGGCCCAGGACGTAATAGCGTGGATGCGGAAGCAGTGGGACCTACAAATGGAACTTTCTAAGCGCATCCAGGAGGAGAATGCCGCGCTCCAGAGAGAGCAGCAGAAGCCGCTGCTGGACGCTATAGCAGCACTTCTACAGGAACGCCAAGGACCACGGACGGACAATCCTTTGGTTATGCCAGGACCCCCAATGCACGCAAGTCATATATTTTCTTTAGGACAATTGAGTCCAACAGACAATATTGATGACTTTATAGATGCATTTGAGCGTATTGGACAGGCGTTAAAATGGCCTGATAGTCAGTGGGCTACGCGCTTTGCAGTTTCGCTAACAGGTGAAGCCCTGTCAGCCTACAAAGCGATGCCAGCCGCTCTTGCGGATGATTATGCTGAAATAAAAAGGGCAGTAAAGGACAGGTTGGGGCTGACAACCTCACATTATAGGAGGCTTTTCAGGGAGGCTCGCCTGAAGCCTCAGGAAACGCCAAAGGCGTTACAACAGCGTCTTAAGAGTCTGGCGTGGAAATGGCTAAGTCCAGAAAATAAGACAATGGAAAGTGTATTAGATACAGTTATATTAGAACAGTTTGTACAGGCTGTACCTAAGGAAATGAAGATGTACCTCACCTTGCAAAATTGCAAGACCACTGAGGAAGCAGCTAGTTTGGCGGACCGGTTTTTGGAGGCCCAAATAGCTGACCCCTCAGAGCGCAGCGTATTGCAAGCTGCAGGTTTATATAATGTTAAAAAGGGAAAGGTTCCCTATGATGAAAAATATACAATGGCTAATGGGAATGTTAGAAGTAAGAATGATGAGAGTGTTTATGTGCCCAGAGAGAATGTGTCTACACCCAAGGGTAAATGTTATTTGTGTGGGAAAATGGGGCATTTTAAAAGGGAATGCACTAAGAGGACTGTTCTGATATCTGGGGTGGATGACCCAGTTCAGAGTAAATTTTTATTACACGCACAGGTGGAAGGGGTGGACACCTTGGCCCTGCTTGACTCGGGGGCCGACCAGAGTATGATTTCTCGCACACTCTGGGAGGCCATCGAGCGGCGTTGTTCGACACCCCCGAGGCAAGCGGGAAGCCAAGTCAGAGTGAAATGCATACACGGTACGTTTGCATTTTACCCTCGCCAGAATCTTTTGGTAAATGCACTAAAGTTTAAGCAAGTTATGTCATTAGCCATACTTCCTGCATTACCCCAAGACCTTATTTTAGGTAGGGATTGGGTACCCTTTTATGAGGGATTAGTGGAAGGTTTGAACACCCGAACCGGCCTGGTCTCCACTAGATCACAAGCCGGGACCTCAGGGATGGGAGATACATCAACTGGGGACAGGGGAGAACCTGGGGAAGGATTAGTGCCCCAAGAGGAGGTATCAGGGGAAGAAGAGACAGATATTCTTCCTACCCATGAGGACCTAGTGTATGAACCTACTGCACCAGGGAGAAAGGCCAAGGCAAAGAGGCGCCATGAGAGGCAGTCTAGGTCCCGCGGCCGAGCGGAGTTGGAGGCGGGCGCAAGCCTACCCTGGGTACCCGCCGAGTTAGTGAATAAATTTCCCTCCTTTCCTGCTGAGCAGCGGGCCGACCCAGCGCTCAAGAGAGCCTTCGAATGGGCCCAGGAGATTAGGCCCACATTACCTAGGTTCTTTATGGACAATGGCGTTCTGTATAGGGAAAGCGTAGACCCTTACTCTGAGGCAGTAAGGAAACAGCTGGTAGTGCCTACGGCGTTCAAAGCCACGGTCTTGCGTCTTGCGCACGACCACCCTATAGGGAGCCATAAAGGCATCCAAGGCACCCTAGACCAAATATTAGGTCGCTTTTACTGGCCTGGGGTGTTCAAGGAGACTAAGCAGTATTGCGAGTCGTGTGCTCCATGTCAAAGGGTATCAGCGTTAAGGCCAAAAGCTGTACCCTTGGTGCTTACTCCCACCATAGCCGTACCTATGAGCCGGATAGGCATAGATATGGTAGGCCCTATGACACGCACACCCAGGGGTTTTCAGTACCTTCTCGTTATAGTCGACCATGCCACCCGGTTTCCCTGGGCTATTCCCCTAAGGAACACCTCTGCGAGGATTATAGCCCAGGAGCTGGTCAAACTATTCTGCATGGTAGGGTTCCCCAGAGAGGTACTTACAGACCAGGGTAGCAACTTTTTATCCAAGCATCTGTCTACCGTATGGGAGGCTTTTGGGATAAAACACATACGGACTTCGGCTTACCACCCACAGACAAATGGTCTTGTAGAACGTACTAATCAGACCATTAAACAGATGCTGAGGAGAGGGCTGGAAAAAGGGGAGATAGCAGAATGGGATACCTTGCTCCCATTCGTTCTCTATGCATGCCGAGAACGCGTGCAATCTTCATTAAAGGCCTCACCCTATGAGCTTATGTTTGGGAGATCCCCTAGGGGGATATTAGATATATTACAGGAGCAATGGGTGGAACCAGACATTTCTGAAATTGAAATACCTCGGTTTTTAAAGGGTCTAAGGCAGCGTTTAGAGAGAACGGCAAAGGCTGCAATGGAAAATCTGCAAGCGAGTAAGCAGAAGCATAAGCAATACTACGACAGGGGAAAACAACCCCGAACGTTAAATGTAGGGGATAAGGTAATTATCCAGGTGGCAAATCCAGGCCCAAAATTTGAAGCCCATTGGAGGGGACCATGTACGGTCGTAGAAAAAGTAGGGCCCGTTTCCTACAGGATAGAGAACGCAAAGGGTCGTAGGCAGGTATATCACCTGAACCTTTTAAAGCCCTGGAAAGACAGAGTTGCCACTGCCAGTATGGTGTACATGGAACAGCACAGCAGATCCCACACTGGTATTACGTACTGTCCGGAAGATGCGGCAGTACGTAATATTTTAAGGCGGGGGATATGTCGTGAAGTGCAAGGTTCAGAACCGATGGAAACAGAGGTTTCTGTGGAAAATGAAACCAAAGCTGTCAGTGCTGAGTCAAGCATGGAGGGTTGGCATGGAAACCATAAACAAACCTCGTCACAGAGGGCTAGGGAACGCCCATCCCCTGAGCTAGCTCCTACCTCATCAGGGAACTGTGAACACCTGGGGGGAGGTGTGGCTCAATACAACGGGGGAAGGAAGCTAGATAAAAACCCTCTAGTAAAAAGAAGAGGAGTGACAGAGACAGAGACAGACACAGACACGGGCAAAGATACGAGCAGAGACAAGGGGAGAGTCTCAGATGGAAGCTCAGTCTCCGACACGGAGAGAGATACAGCAAGCGTGGGAAAAGGTAAAAGAAATCCCAATCCTAGTTGGAGATACTCTTCAAAGGACAAGAGCTGTGTAGGACATTCAGGTCCAGGACACAGGGAGCAGTGCTTAAACATAGGAGGCACAGAGGATTTCTATTGCTCAGGAAGCAAGGACATTTATGCTGAAAAGCAGAAAAGACAGCCACGCTGGGTTCACAAAAGGCAGACTCCAGGTAAAGTCAATTTCCCTGATTATAAATATATATCAGAAGGGGGAGAGGAGTTTTGTTTTCCGTGTGGTAGCCAAGGGAGAATCCTGAGAGGAAGTAGTGTAAAAAGCAAAGGAAGAATTCCCTGTTATAAAGATGAATAGGGAAACGTATTACCCTTTAACAACAGAGAGCTGTTTGCACCTGAGAGCAAGCATTTAGACTCACCAAGCAGGTTGGGGGAAGGAAACCCTGGAGTGAAAGAGAACAGTTTGCCTGGCAAAGAGAAGAACCTGTTCTAAAAGGTTTCCAGGAAGAAACTGACTGTATGCACTGGGACCCATATCAACCTCCTGAGTCAGAATATATGATGGACTGTTCTTATATGGTGGCGGATAATGTGCAGTCTCTGTGCTGAATATATTGGCTTTTACTAAGGAGAAAGAAACAGCCAAAGGAAACATTTTGGAAGGAACTGTTTATTGTTTTGGTTTTATATAACAGCTGAAAGTAAGCAATATTTTTGTTATCACTGGAAGTATAATTTCGTTGTAAATAGTCCTTATTCTTGGTCTTCAACATCTAACCCCGGGAGGGGAAATAAATCCTAATTTCCTTAAACCACTCGTGCACAACGTGTACTCATTTTCATGGTTGGTGGACTACATTACCCAGGAGGCCTTTCTACACCTCCATTTTAAGTTTTACCACCAAAGAAACACAACTACCCACTTGCCCTACCTATGCTAATTACCTCTGGGAGGGTGAGTGGTGACAACAGGTACCTAGGTAGGTCCCAAAAGTACACCCATGGTCAAAGAGGCCTATGTTTGGCCAAGCAGCGGATCCTCAGTGTCCCCCAAATAAAGGCATAATGACCTTTCCTCCAGGACCGTGACCAAACCCTCCCAAAGCCCAGCTATATGAGGAGCTCTCACGACATACACTGCCACTGTGTGCCAGTGTTTGCCAATGTATTGAATAACAAACTATATGCCCCAATGTGTCTAAAATGTGTTACACTGTAGCAGCAGTGCCTCTCTCCTAGTCCCTCCATATTGTGATGGCGTTAACAACCATGAACCGTTCCCTGCCACTGAGTACTGTATAGACCCCTATCATATTTATTTATTTATTTATTTGGTTTCATTTTTATACCGCTCATTCCAGTGATCAGAAGTGGTTTACATTATAACATTTAACTCTGCAATGACAGCAGTTACATATAACATTTTTGAAACTTTGTGCATAGCAAAGGTAGCATAGGGGTCACCCTCAAACTATTTACATTGAGAACCGGGTAGGTTCAGTTAACTATATACAGAGTATTTACATTTACATTCATGGTATATGTCACTTGTCTACTGGGTTGACAGTTTATTACCATCTATTGGACTAGGGTGAGTCATGTTGGGGAGGTGTTGATAGGTTTGGGTGTGTTATGTTATTCTTGGAATAAGTTTGTTTTTAGGTTATTTCGGATGGATCTCCCTCCAGCCATTTCACCAACAGGTTGAGGAGGCCTAACCTTTGTAAGTTTCTCAGATAGGGGAATCCTTCCATCTGCAACACCATCTGTGATGTCTGTAATGATCACACAGTGACAGTGGTGGAACACAGACATACTGCTGGTGTGGAACAGTGATGTGCCACATGGGGCAGTCCAAGGGACATGAAACCCTTGGCAGAGATGCCAGCGCCCCCCCCCCCCCCGGCACCATTGAACCCAGCTGTGGAGGAAGAGGCCAATAGCACCTGCAGCTGTAGCCGTCCAGGTAGCTGGAAAATGCAGGTGTCTTGGGAAATACCACAGCAGTGGCTGCCATCCTCCCCCTGAGATGTATCAGTGGCAGGCAGTAATGGGGCCCCTGCATGGTCGTACATGTGTGCCCCTGCCACATCATCCAGCCTTTGTGCCCAAGGCACCCACCAAACCTGCATGTTTAACATGCTGGGACTGCAACCACCACCGCTGACAATGCATGGGCATGTCTACATGATGGGGTGTTGGTGGAGGCATAGAAAGTGGCACCAGCCAGCAGCAGACAGAAGCCTTGTCCTGGCCGTGTGCACCGTGCATATTGCAGCATGTGTCAAAGGCCAGCCGAAGACAAGCATGCCAGCAACAGGAGCTATTATATCCATAAGGCAGCACTGTGGTGCAACACACATGGTTGGTGTGTATATGTGTGGAGGGTCACAGGTTCAGGTCCCTGCTGGGCTTTCTGTATTGCATCTTCCTGTGAACAAGGTTTAGCTGGCAGTGTACATCCAGCTCCAGCATGTGCAACCCCCAAAGGGGCAGCCTGCAAGGGTGGCAACACCCACCAGCAGCACTGACAGGCTCCACTATCCACAGCTGGTTGGAGACTAATAGCACATGCTAACAACGTGTGGTGAGGCCAAGGCACGGTAATAGTGCCTGCAAACAGAGCACACGTTATCAGTCCTTGAGCTGACATTGAGACAGGAGTATCAAGCAGGAATGCCAACCATCTCCACTTTTGCTCAGTGCGCCAATAAGTGTGTATGCATATGTGTGTGTGTGTGTGTATGGCTCCCCTTTGTCCTGTGGCTTTCTGCGCTGTACTTTGGCTCGCATTGTCCAAGTTTTTCCCAGCCTGTTTGGAAAATGTGAATAAAGCAGGGCAGAGGATTGTGGGTATCGCCTGAAACAGTGCAGATTGGCCTGGATGTGTCTGCCACAATGGTAGGGTCACTGGCTGAGATGCCATTGTGCCTGTCTGCCACATGCATTTCCTGGGTGGTCACTGTATGTCATGCTGAGATGGCACTCTCACTATGACCAAAAAGTGACCATGGCACAGCTATGTATCTACATAGAACTAGTACAATATCTGGTTCTAGTGATGTGGTTGCATTCTTTGTCTGGGGCTGCCAATCACTGAGAAAATGGCTGAGTGTCAATACTGAGCATCCCAAGGCAGGGTGCTCTTGGTTGCCCTATGTGCATGCTGACCAGCAGACCAACCGCATTTGGTTTGTGCTTGGCTGCTGCAGCCCAGTGAAAGGCAGCAGGGGCAGTCTTGCTACCTGTGTTGTAGTCACTTGTTAGTTCTCAATGGTTGGGGCAGCAGTAGTTCAGGGTCTACTCACTAGGATCCTGGCAGGGTAGAAGCAATAGCCCCACACCAGCCTATACACCCCCGTTGCAATGGCTGTACATGGTAGCAATATGTTGATACTGGCAACTAACTTGCATGGTTATCAGAGAGTTAGTGTCCAACATGGGCAGAATACAGGGCTGAGCTGTTGTTATCACTATCACCTACAGCATGCAGAGAGCATAACATACTAGCGGTGATGGGGACCAGCAAAGACCAAGTCGAACAGTGCAGGTTCAGTGGACCAGGTGCTCGGCACCCCTCCTCTCCCTCAGGGTGACAGCTGAAACTGCTCTGCAGCACGGCTTTCTGTTGTTATGTATATATAGCACACACAGGCAGTGTGTCTTACTGAGCTGATATGCTAGATCAGTGCATTCTCCATTGGCTTTTCAGCTACAGAACGCTGTTTTGTATGTGCAGTGCCTCATGGGTAGTGGAGGGCCCAACCTATACTGGCACAAACAGCAAACAGTTTGATCAGCAATCTGCAGGCTCTGTAGAGCTGTATGGAGGGGTAGCCTACTGGTTGGTGCAGTGTTTCCAAAGGCAATGGTCCGGGGTTTGATTCCTGTTTGTTTATTTTGTCCCTGGGTGCTACTCAGGTCACTTGTCCACCTTGCATAGTCCTGGATCTGCTGTGACCTGCAGACAATCATTCTTCTCATTTCTCTGCATTATGGTGACACGGTGGGTAGCCCAACATGACATTCCCCATCATGGACATCTGTGACATTAGTGGCTCTGCCGCGACACATTGCAGCGGGTCAGTAATGTAGATGCAGCGGATGTCTGAGTCAACTGGTATGGATGCGTTTTCTATTTTGAGATCATTGTGACCTCCCAGCTTTAGGTAAAGAGAATATATCTCGTACATTCAGGCACATAACACTCATTGCATAGTCATACCCTGCACTGTTCTGCCATCATTACTTGCCCCACATGGGGCAAATGGGTTCAACTTGTCCCTTTCTATCATGCCACTCTGTCGGGTGTATTGTCTTGCAGTTGCACAGGCTGAGGCACTAGTCCCACCAGCACAAATGGTGTTTCATATACCCCATGCCACTGCTACTTTCGGATCACACACACCAAATGCTTTTGGCCTGTAAGTTCCCATACATCTACCCACTACACACATTGCAAACTCTCTGCTTGGAAAATCCATGGCATAGCCTTGCACCCACCATTTAACTGTCATTGAGATTCATGACTAGCATCACTAGGCAGCCGCCTATCTCTCCTAGTCAACAGCACTGGGCCTGTTGTACGATCAAACATGCTCATCACACATACTGCCATATAGCCAGCATTAGGTGGATCAACTCCATCAGCTACCAACTGTGCTTGCATCCATACCTTCTCCAGTGGCTTCCCTGCCTCCCTTTCAGCATTTCAGTGGCTTTCCTGCATTAAGGTGCATGCAAGACACCTTCTCACAGCATGTCCTATTACCGCCCGCTAAGTGTCCACTAGCACCCCTTAACACTGGAATGCCTCTAACACGCCCAGCACACTTACCGCACGGTAGCTCCTTATCACTGCCATTAACACATGGAAAAGACTGCTCCCTTACCGCCATTTAGTAAACATACCCCTAAGTGTCTTAAGCTAGGTTTTAAATTTGGAGTAGGATGGTTCAAGGAGGAGATCTGAGGGTAGGCCATTCCAAAGGCTGGGACCGAGAAAATAAAAGGCTCAGTGGTGTGTAGATTGTAACGTAGCTTGTGAGGCAAATGTTGTGCAACTACATGCAGATTAGTTGTGTTAGATACTTTTCAGTGAAGCAGGTGCACGTTAGCCTGAATATAATCATATGGAAGTAGGCTAATGATTATTGTCCTTTGGGTGTTGCAGGATACATCATGTTTTTCTTTTGCTAAGTGTCTGGGCCAAAGTATTCCAGTGATACTTAAGATATCACTTAAAGATAAGTGAAAGCTTCATATTCGACTAGCTTAATACATCTGTGACTAGCTTCTGAGTTGCTCTCTTTATCAGATCACTCTTTTGCATAAAATTTGGCTGGCTTTCTTGCCTCTGTTGGGCTCCAGCATAGCAGGCTGGTGGGAGATGGGAGATAGAAGAGCAGGGACAGCGGGAATTTGCCAGTGTTAGCCCACTGTGAGAGTCACAGCAATGTCTAATGCAATACCCATGCCTCGGAATGAAAGTCCTGTCATATGGATATATGATGCCATCAAATTGTGAGACCCCACATGTGACACAGGATAGACTGCAGAAAGAACAGCCTGGGGAGGGGAGCAGAAAATATTGAATACGTATTTTTATAGCATTACTTGACATATGCAGCACTGCAAGTGGTTATAAGTCTTCAGGTATATGTCATCCCTAACCTAAGGTTCTTACAATCTAAGAACATACCGGAGATGATAGGAGATAAAGAGCCTAAAGTGCGAGATGATTTCGCAAAAGTGCACTTCTCATGAACAGCACCTGGAGCCATGCAAAAACACCAAACGTCAAGCTTTTTGTACTATTTATGTGACGTTCACTTTTGGAAGTGACTTGTAAAAGTAAACTTTGCAGTAGTAAACTTAGTGCAAACATTTATGCAAATGTTGTGTTAATGAGCAGCTATGATACAAAAGCATGCAAACCAGCTCATTAGTGCAAAAACAGAAAGTGAAAAATGCACACAGGACAGGCTTTGCAGAAAAAATAGGACTACAGCTTAAGAGCTCTAGTTATTTTTAAGATGCTGCCTGAAACAGAAAAAAAAAACCAGCCCTTCACAAGGTCGAAATGGGAGGCCCTCTTCAGATCCCTCCCCCCAATGGAACCTCCATTCTCTGGTGGCCCAGTGAGTCTGACGCTGCCCTCTCTTCAGAGTTAAAATGTCAGAAAGCTTCTTCGCAGCCCTGTCCCTTTCATAACCCAGCCAAGGTTTGCCAAATATTTATGCCGCACAATCTGGCAATTAGGCAGCAACACCATCTGCCTGAAGGAGTCGACATGGAAGACCCAGGCAGAAGGCCCAAAGAAGCAGGACACAGTCCATTCACACCATAGCTGCAAGAAATATGTTGCTACACAGGCATTTCTTTTGAAGGTAGATTTATTATACACAATGGAAATTTCTACACATCAGTTTCCCAATCACCAAAACCACAACCTCCACCCTAACCTCCCTGGCCATCTCCACACCCACCTCCCATGCCCATCTCAGTTCCATCCTCCCCATCCCCCTCTGCCAGTCTTCAACCCCTCCCCTCCAACTCTTAGGATGCACAGAGTAAGAAAACATACTTCTTTGTGCATCCCCTGCTTTTGTGGACAGGAGCCACATTAGTCCATCTCTAGTCCAGAGCAACCAGTATTTCCCTAAATTCTTACAATACCTTGAAAAGAATCCCGTCCGGCCCCATTGCTTTGTCCATTTTTAGGAGCATTGTTCATAAGTGCTTCTAACTAGTTAACGACTAATAGCATGTGGTTACTGGCTGCAGTGAATGCTAACATGCTCGTATGCTAGCTACCGCAGATAAAACACATGATACTCACATGTTAATGTACAGAGTGGGTGAGATAGAGATGTAGTATGGGCTTGGAGAGCACATGAGCACCATTAACAGGGCAATTAGCATGGATATGCCTAAGGATACCCCTATGGGTATTGTTAGATGTACCCAGATTAAGTGTGCTGCACGTTAACTACTTTTTCGCACTTTAACTGCCAGGAACAAGCTGGTCAGGTTCCCAAAAGCTGATGGGGAAGATTTGCTCTTAAGTGCATTAGAATGCATGTTAAGTGCACAGCCTTACCGGGCTTTAGTAAAAAGGGTCCCTTACTATTGCTAGCTCCTCATGAACACAGTCTTCTGAAAATCGTTTGAGTTCTACAACACTTTCGTTCCTGTTTGTGTTTCTTTTTCTGACCTTTCATCTGTGAACACAGAACTGAAATACTTATTAAGCAATTCTCTCCTCCTCAACCTCCACACATTTCTCCCCTTCCCCCCTGACTCTCAAAATACCACCCCTGTGCTTCCTCCTGTCACTAACATACCTAAAAAAAGTCTCATCCCCATGGTGTGATTATTTCTGAGGATCTCAAGGTGGCAATACAGTGCGACAAGGCAGTGGCAAAAGCCAGGAGGATGTTGGGTTGCATACAAAGAGGAATTATCAGTAGAAAGGAAGAGGTACTTATGCCACTGTACAAGTCACTGATGAGGCCTCACTTGGAATACTGTGTTCAGTTTTGGAGACCATATCTTGCAAAGGATGTAAAAAGACTTGAAACGGTTCAGAGGAAGGTGACCAAAATGATTTGGAGCCTGCGACAGAAGCCTTATGAGAAGAGACTTGAAGACCTAAATATGTACACTCTGGAGGAGAGGAGGGATAGGGGAGATTTGATTCAGAAAATAGAAAAACTCTGTAAAATTAACCCCAAAGTACGCTTATATCAATGATGCAATGATGCATTCAAGTACAAAAACTCCTATAGAAGAATTACTTCAGGCAACTCGTAGGTCTCAGACTTAACGGGCAAAACAAGCTCAAGTCAGTAACAACTGCTCGAGCAAAACCCTTTTTGCATCAACGACCTTAAATCTTTTAGTTGCTCTGAATTAGAGAAGCCAAAGAAAAAGCATCCGCTGACTCTTTAAACATGATGAACTCCATAAACTTCAAACTTCAAATGGTAAACACAACTTGTAAATAAGAGAAAGCGGTCAGCTTGACTTAGCTTTAACAGGTGTTTGCTTGGAAAAGTGTTTGGCCATCGCCTTATCCCCAACGCTCTCACTCGCGCTATCTTGCGTTTCACCTAAGCTGGTTTCTTCAGGGGGTGGCTTAAACACTACAATGAGAACATACAAGAATATATCAAATTTACGATGTGCATACTTTCTTAACCAAAATAAAGCAATTCATCCAATGCAGGGAGAGACTATACCTCATAGCAGTTTGATTGCAGACTATCCAGGCGTTACCAGCTGCTCCTAAACACCGCGCATGCGGACTACAGAATTTATAAATTTATAATAAATTCTGTAGTCCGCATGCGCGGCGTTTAGGAGCAGCTGGTAACGCCTGGATAGTCTGCAATCAAACTGCTATGAGGTATAGTCTCTCCCTGCAAGGTCATTGATGCAAAAAGGGTTTTGCTCGAGCAGTTGTTACTGACTTGAGCTTGTTTTGCCCGTTAAGTCTGAGACCTACGAGTTGCCTGAAGTAATTCTTCTATAGGAGTTTTTGTACTTGAATGCATCATTGCATCATTGATATAAGCGTACTTTGGGGTTAATTTTACAGAGTTTTTCTATTTTTTGACATAATCTACTCTGTGTTCAATTTGACCATTATTATTTTTGAGATTTGATTCAGACCTTTAAATACTTAAAGAGTATTAATGAACAAACAAACCTCTTCCAACGACAGGGAAGCTGTAAAACTAGAGGGCATAGCATGAAGCTTCAAGGGAGTAAATTGAAAGGCAATGTCAGGAAATACTTTTTCACTGAAAGGGTGGTGAATGCTTGGAATGCCCTCCCGATGGAAGCGATGGGGGCAAATACAGTGACAGAATTCAAAATGGCATGGCACAGACACTGTGGATCCCTTTATAGCAACAGGATAAAATCAAAATAAACTTAACTGTCTAATTTCTCAACAAACAGGGGTGCCCTACACGGAGCGGTAGGGTCACCCATAAACAAAGACATGGGGAGAGGTGATCTGCATGGAGCAGCAGGTGCACTTTCTCTTGCCACCTTGCTGGGCAGACTAGATGGACCATATTGGTCTTTATCTGCCATCATTTACTATGTATGATACTATGTATGTTTTACTGTAATGGCTATTTTTATTTCCATTAGTATTTTTACTTTCCCAACTACGTTAACAGCTTCCCTTAGCTTCTCCAGATATTGTTGTTTGTCTTCCTTTTTCTATGATCTCTTATAGTTTAAGAAGGCTACCTTCTTTTTTCCTTACATTTTCAAGGATTTCTTTTGAAAACCATAGCAAGCTCCTTTTCCTGTTACTTTTATTTACTTTCCTAACAAAAACGTTCATCACCGTTAAAATCTTTCAGTTTTGTTCACTGTTATTCTTCCCCCAGATGTTTCCATCTAGCTAACAACTTTTTGAGGTAATTTACCGTCTTTGCAAAGTTGGTTTTCTAAGTCTAGGACCCTCACTTTTAAATGAAGCATCTACTACTATGATTTAGCACTTCTAGAGCGCCCCGCACGCAGCGCTGCACAGCTAACCTAACCTACAAGAGGTAGTCAACATACAAGAGACAGTCCCTGCCCGTCAGAGTCATGCTCATTGGAGCTTACAATCTAGTTAGAATAGTACATTAGTTAAAAACAGTACAGAGCATTAGTCAGTTCTACGCAAGGTACGGGGTGGTACTGAGGCAGGAGATCTATTATCTATTCGAAGTCTGTCCCTCGAACCCTCAGATGAAAACACAGAGACAGACCGGTATGCAAACACATGCTGTTTATTGTACGCACAGTCTCAGGCAGAGCCGGCACCCTGAACAAAACGATCTGAGAGACCAAGTGGCGTCACACACTGTCTTATATACAGTACATTTTCAAACCCATACTAGCTTCTCATTTGTCTCAGGTATCCCCTCTCCACCAATCAGCAGCCCCGGGGGGGGGGGTTGTGGGCTATCATATAGCATGCCTAAATGACCTGTCTAAACTGGTATGCTCCGGTCTGCTGGACTCTGGGTGAAAGGGTATGTGTTTAAGCTTTGTTTCACTGTAACTCAGGCTGAGAGGGGAGGGGTTACCCTCACAGCTACCTTCCTGGCTGCCTCACTCCCCCCTTTTCTAGTTGGACCTCAACCGCTAGGGCGGTAGAGGGCAGCAGTACTAGAGGCAGGCCGCAAGGGGGTATTGCAATTGCTGAAGCCCAAATGGCTTGTAGATTTCAGTTACTTTCTAAGAAAACAATAATAAAAGGATAACAATACAATCATTCACAAAAGCCCCCAAAAGCCCCCAATCAGTCCAATAGTCCTCTTCCCATTCTCAAACTATTTGGTCCTGCCTCTCAGCAGTTCCTCAGGACCTCTCATTCTCATAGGCGAATATTTTGTCCCTTCTTTCAGTGTGACACACGGATCCAGGTAGGGACTCCTTCACACATTTCTGTGGTGTGTATTTCTGAGTTCTTGGGATGGTCTGTTCCATCTGGACTCTGGCCAGTTGCTTCTGCTGGACTCTCTGGATTGCAATTGGTGACATGGCTCCAGGCTTCATTCATAAAAGCAGTCCAATGTTAAGTGAAAAGACTAAATATTCTAGATTAGATTTCACAATGAGACAATGCAATGCGACAAACTTAATTTCATCCATATTTACTAAGATCATATCCTATAAATATTGCTTTATAAACTTTCAATGGTCTACCAGTAACTATCTCGTATGGTGTCAATTTTGTCTCGCAGTTTGATTAACTCCTTGTCTCTCTATCACTGGAGATTCATTTGCTGATAGGAAATATTCCATTATGCCCTTGACTGATCTTTACATGTATACAGATCAGACAAGTTGCACACACGTGTTCTGCAATTTTGGCAAGTTTTAGAATTATACCAATTTTGTGAGAATTTGTCATCAAATCAACCCCCTTTGCCCATGCATGCCTGGCCAGGACATACAGAGGCAAAATGAGGCTAAAAGGCATCTGGAAGTACCACATGGCCAGTGTGGGTTTTCCAAAGCTCATCTGGGTGCAAGGTACACCTAGCCTGTCTCCAAGTATCTATTTCTAATTGTTGAGTATGACTTCCTGAATTGAAGCTTCTGGAGACGGCATAGTTGAATAAAGTGCTCATCATTTTTTTTTGTTTACATATTCATTAGGCAAGCAAATTTCAGACATCATCTCTTCTCTCAACACAAGTACCGCACCCACCGATCCTTGCCCAGTCCCATGAATCAAAGCAACCAAGCAAAACTTCATCAATATCCTACACAACCTTGTTACCAACTCCTTAACTCAAGGAATAATGCCAGAACAACTAAAATTAGCCACAATAAGGCCTATCCCCAAGAAAACTAACCTAGGGAAGAGCAATCCAGCAGCATACAGGCCAATCTCCAGCATTTATTTATTTATTTATTTACATCTCTTATATACCGCACTATTTGCGATCAGCGCGGTTTATATAGAACAAACAAACATACCTCTCCTAGCTAAAATCATCGAAAAAACAATCCAACTACAACTCCAGGACCACATTGACGAACATGCCCCGCTCGACATTCACCAACATGGCTTCTGCCCTAACCATGGAGTCGAAACCTTACTGCTCTATCTGTTCAATGACATCATCCACACCATAGACAATTACAATCAAGGAACATTATTGATTTTTATAGACATATCAGCGGCCTTCGACACAGTGGACCACAGTATCCTACTAACCAGACTCCAGAGCATTGGCATTACCGGCACTGTCCTTAGTTGGTTTAAATCTTACTTAACTGATAGGCAGTTCAAGGTAAAAATTAACATCACCTCTCTACCCACTAAGATTAAACAAGGTGTTCCCCAAGGTTCTGCGCTTTCGTCTCTTCTATTTAACATATTTATCCAGCCAATCTGCAACATCATGGTTGCCCATCAAATAGATTATACTATTTATGCTGATGACATAATGATTTACACGACAATCAACCTTAACAGCCCCGATTATAACAAGATTCCGAACTGCCTCGACAACATGTCTGCCTGGCTTACGCTCAATAACCTGGCCATGAACCATAACAAGACAGAGGCTCTCATCATTACTCGAAACACTGACTTCAGCCCCCCACCTTTTATTAATTTTAAAAATACAACAATACCTTTAAAGGACGAAGTAAGATACCTTGGAGTAACCCTTGACAAGCGACTCAACCTTCAATCTCACGTCAGAAAAACTGTTAGAAGCGCTTACTACAGAATGAAAATAATTAGACGCCTGAAGCCCCTTCTCTCCCAACAACATTTCCGCTCAGTCTGTCAGGCTCTAATAACTCCAATTCTTGACTTCTGTAACCCTATTTACAACGGAATCCCGAAACACTCACTCAAGCCACTTCAGATGGCTCAGAACACAGCTGCCAGAATAATCGCCGGCTCTTCAACTCAAGCACACATCACCCCAATCCTTAAAGAACTCCACAGGCTCCCAATAAGCCTCCGTATCAGATACAAGTTGATCATCAATATATTCAAAATCAGACATAAGACTTCAGCAATCAGTCTCCAAGCCCTCTTATTCCCCAACACCAGCAAAAGACCTAGAAGGAAAACCACAGCTGACACCCTCAGCACCCCAAGTAGCTACACTAAAGTCTGTAAACTCACCTCACAAAGAGCTCTTTCCTTATTGGCCCCTCTAATATGGAACTCTCTCCCCCCCGACCTACGATCAATTGAGGAACTGAAGGAATTACGAAAACAACTAAAGTTTGTTCTTTTCATTGAGCACTACGGCTATGACACCTAACTAACTCATATTAATTGTAACCTCTCTATATTGTGTTTTTTGTAATAGTTCACCATGTTATGTATCCCATCTTTCACTTCCCTTACTTATGTTTAGCCTTTGTATGTCTTTGTAACCGCTTTGATTTAAGGAAAAGGCGGTATAAAAAAAACCTGTTAAATAAATAAATAAATTAGGCAGATATGTCACTTTAAATTACCTTCATCAGTTTAATGTCCATCAGAGTCCTTCCTCTTAATATCCCACTTCATCCCTCACAACACTTTTTCATCACTTGCATCATTCCACCAACTAAATACATAGGTCCTTTTCATGTTTTTTATACCATACTAATGTATCCTTATTTGGCAAGGCTGCTAAGAATATCAAACAATTGTTAAAAACTTAGTATTGGTGTAAATTTAGATTCTTCTCAATAAGCATAACAGTGAGTAAACAGTGTCCCTTTCCCACTAACTTAATTGGTGTAGTTCTAAATGGACATATGTGCTCATTTTCAATAGCAACTATCTAAACAATCTAGGAAAAGTCCTTACAATATAAAACTATTATTTTACAACATTTTATAACATCAAACCCAATCTTGAAATTGCAGTGTCCACAAGGGTTTGTGTAAGCTACTCATTAATTATGGTGTCAAAAGAGATCCTTTTTGAGATGAGAGACCTAAGAGGGTACAAGGCATTGGTGGTTGGGCCTCATGGCGATACTTCTTCAGGTTCTTCTTGGCCTGCAAGGCATTTGTGGCTGGGCCTCATGGCGATACTTCCTCGGGTTCTTCTTGGCCTACTCTCCCCTGCCTATTCATGTCTCTTCAGAGGCATAAATATTCAAGGTTCATGTTCTTCAGGCCTTGTGGGTCCTCGAGGAGTCTTAGAGCAGTCAGAATTCTGGTGGCCCAGATCATCATACTTGAAGCAGCACGTTTATTGCCTTTTCCTAGGCTGGGGTCTCACCTTTCTGCCTCTCTCTCTCTCTCTCATTCTTTTTTCTCAAACCTCTCCTGGATCATTGCTGACAAGCACGATTTGGTTTTGTCCAATCAACTCAAGTTAATGTTATCATTTTATTTGTAAATAATT
The DNA here is from genome assembly GCA_033557465.1 of Ichthyophis bannanicus. Taxonomy (NCBI): domain Eukaryota; kingdom Metazoa; phylum Chordata; class Amphibia; order Gymnophiona; family Ichthyophiidae; genus Ichthyophis; species Ichthyophis bannanicus. Next base: position 1,860,274,109 of record CM066032.1, on the reverse strand, counting down.
TTACAAATATTCTCATATTTTCTGGGAACTCAGTTCCATCTTTCCACTAAATTTGCTCTATATGCTTGGGAACAAAGCAATTTCAGATGAGCCCCTGTCCAAAATTTCAGCAAACTTATTAATATTTACTCATCTTGTTATTGCTGTGTGTGTACTGGACCTCTGCATAATGTACTACTACAACAAGTGTATTTGGTAACATAAGTGCAAGTGTATAAACTAAAGAAAAATAATATCTCACAGTGCTGCAACATATATCTGTTTTCTCAGGAACTGTACTCCTGAAACTGAAATAAAAACTTTCAAAACAAAGTACACTTTTTCTCTGGACACCAACACGTAAAATTCAAATACAGAAAAACAGGTGAATTTATCCTAAAATCCAATATTGTAACAAATAAAACTGTGATGTTACTGTCCTGTTCATTAGTCATCAGCACAGAGCCTAACAAGGCAAAGTAATTACCTTGAATCTTACAGTTCAGGAAACAGGCATTCTCAAATGACATGAAACTGCAAAGAGGTGAATTCAAAATCATGTTTTGTCACATTTTAAATTAAAACCTTATACCTGAAACTGGTATCAAACTGATTTGAAATGTTATATTCAACACAGACAGCAAAACAAATAATAGGTCTCTCTTGTGTCCAGATTCCTTTAGGCAAATGCAGATTACTATGTAGCTGAACAATTAACCTATAGTTATAGCTGTTTATGGTTCTGTAAAATATACACATAACTATGCCCTCTATGAGGTACTTGCCACAATATATAAAATCCCCTTTTAACTTTTAAGTTTGCTTGATAGCATATACAGTCAAAGACAAAGAATAGATGCATAACATACTAATGATAAAGATTAACCAGGATTACCTTCTTATTTACTCAGGATTTAAATCATTTGCAAACTGGCTCAGGATGCCCCATTGTCCTGTCAGGGCTCTTAACCTCTACTTTGAAGGTCAAAGAAAAACAAAAACAGTTTCCTTAGTTTCATGCCTTGTGTGTTTTATCTAGTCACTTCAGCATCCAGGGATCATAAAATCTACTGGAGTAGCCGGTAATGAAAGAAAAACAGTATTTACTGCAAACAAACATTTAAACACAAGACAAATCAAAGCTTACAAGTGCTTTATGCCTAACAGCCTATCTGATCAGAATATAAGAAATTTCACTAAACCCTCCCCCCTGGGTAGTTCTGAAAAGCATGTAACAACAGCTTGGGAAAAACTAGGGACCTTAAAAAGACAAATAAAAAATGCTCAAGGGAGACACCCCCCATGGCTTTAGAAGCTCAAAATTCAACAATTAAAATTGATGACAAGAGGATTATTTGGAGGCTAGGTGAATTGCTCTTTGTCCTCTTTAATGGGTCTCCATTCATCTGCTAGAAGAAGAACTCCTCCCTGATCTTTCTGCAGCCATGCAAACAGTTTCACTCCCAGTTTAATTCCCAGTATCTTTCTGTAGTTATGCAAACTGTCTCAACAGTTTCAAGTACCCCTTACTCACTGCTGAGAGGTATGATCAAAATTTGGTTCTTTGACTATTGATTATGCATGAAACATAGTAATGAAACTGGATATACATTAAATAAAGCAATTGTCTTCCTTCACTTCTATACTAGTACAACAGTCTATATACAGTATCTACAGGAGAGTCCCCCTACTCCCCTTTTATTTACAGGGAACAGTCCCTTTCCTCTTTATTTTCAGAGGTTAGAGGAGAAGCTATGGGGTTGGGGCCAGACTCTCAGTATCTTCCCCTTTCTTGGATTTCTCCTTTTTTTAAAAAAACATTTTCTAAACTGTCCCTCTCCCTGCAGTCAGTAGACCTGATGTTTTTCACTGTTTCAGGTGGCCACATTCGCACTAAGGTGGGCCACTCCCATTCACACAGTACAACTAGTCTGGGGGCAGTGAGCCTAACTCCATAGTCACCCCCAAAGGCAGTTTTTAAAATGGTTTAGCATGCATTTCAGCGGAGTCCTATTCTTGGATCCACTAGACCCCATACTGTAATTATTCTCCTAATTCGTATACAACACTCGCGTTTATAACACAGAACGAGACAGCAGAGGGGAGACAACAGGCAGGGACACAGACAGACAGACACACACATATATATATATACATATATATACACCCTCCCAGACTCCCGTTTCCCAAATCCAGACACCAGGACAGGCGGTGGTTTCAGAACCCAATATCTCAGACTACGGTTCTTACTCGGACCGCCCGTAGGGGGTGGCCAATCCCGTACCAGACTTTTCAACGCGTTTCAGAAAACCAGACCTTTGAAAACCAGACTTTTCAACCCATTTCAGAAAACCAGACTTTTCAACCCGTTTCAGAAAATTAAGAGAGTGAGTACTCACCGTCCTGAAGAGTTTGGATGCCAGTCTATCAAGCCGGATTTCTGTACCCAGGGAGTCGGCCGTCCAGGACCGAGTGCGCAGGATACGCCGAGGGATCCCTCCGGAACAAAGGGTCCAGTGGCGCTGGGGACCGTCGACGACCAGGAGGTCGGTCCCAGATCAGGCGAGGCCTGGTTGCGCAAACCGCGATGCCTTCACCTGGGGGTGCGAGGAGACAGACGGAGGTTTCCCAGCCAGTGCACCAGGAAATGAGGCAGGAGATCTATTATCTATTTGAAGTCTGTCCCTCGAACCCTCAGATGAAAACACAGAGACAGACCGGTATGCAAACACATGCTGTCTATTGTGCCCACAGTCTCAGGCAGAGCCGGCACCCTGAACAAAACGATCTGAGAGACCAAGTGGCGTCACACACTGTCTTATATACAGTAAGTTTTCAAACCCATACTAGCTTCTCATTTGTCTCAGGTATCCCCTCTCCACCAATCAGTAGCCCCTGGGGAGGGGAGGGGGTTGTGGGCTATCATATAGCATGCCTAAATGACATGTCTATACTGGTATGCTCCGGTCTGCTGGACTCTGGGCGAAAGGGTATGTGTTTAAGCTTTGTTTCACTGTAACTCAGGCTGAGAGGGGAGGGGTTACCCTCACAACTACCTTCCTGGCTGCCTCACTACAGTTTGGTCTGGTGTTATACAGTTTGGTCTGTAGTTGGTCATAAACCCGTGTCCTAATATTGAAGCTCACCATGCGGCGATCGCTACATTCCAACAGTAGAAACAGACTCCTCATTTTTAAGCACCAATTCCAGTATTGCCTCCTCCTGTGTGGATTCTGTTACCAGTTGCTGAAACAGTTGTCCCTAAGATTCCAGGAAATCTCTACTTCAAGCTGACACTGCAGTAGGGGTATCCTAATCAACATTTTGCCAAATTGAAATCTACCCCCTTCATAGCAATATTGTGAATGTCTTCAATTAAATCTGTCTATTTCTTCTGCCTGTGAGGGAGGTCTAGATACCGCATCAATGTAAACAGATTTTCCAATTCCCTCATAAGCCCTGCAGTTCTGTGGCTTTCTTATTATTTTTTACACCTCCTCCCTTTTTTGTTACCCTTTCATTCCTCAATAGATTATAGCCTGGTAAAACAGTGTTCCAGCCATTGTTTTCCATGTACCATGACTCCCTGATTGCCGTTATATCCCAGTCAGCATCTTCCATTACAGCTTCTAAATTTGGAACTTTATTTTGCATACTATAGACTTTAGTATATGCAGCTCTCCGGATGTTGTCCATTTGTTCCTTTCCTATACTATTTTTAATCTTTTATTTACTTGACAGCTTTTACATTCCTGATGTCTCCAGAGCCACACGGAAGAGAAAGTAGAAGAGATTATAGAATATTTTTTTCTTAGTATACTTACTTACACATTTGAAAGGAAACTTATCAAAGATGTTTATCAAGCCTAATGTAGATCCCGGTTGTCCAATTAGTAATTATCAATCAGGATCTGCATAAAGCTTCATATGCATGTCCAATAGAATACTTAGGCATGGTTTCACAGAATTTCTGGCACAAGAACATGGCAAATGAAAAATCTTTGGAGCAAATCTCTACAGCAAGAGTCAATAGATTCACTATCCAGTTAGCATTTTATATACAGCTTGCAACACTCCTCCTGGGCCCAAGGGCTTACAGGCAGGAGTGGCCTTTAGAATGTCCCTTTGGAATAAAGCTTGTTAGATGTCCCTAGGGACTCTGGGAGCTGTAGTTTGCTTATCTCCTTTAAGGACTGAGTTTTAGTTATCTCTCGAGTAGGTAAGGCTGCAAGAATATTTATTTGTGGGGATTTTCTCCAGCGCAACAAAGTTCAATACAACAAACGCAAAAGATGCAACTCCAACATGAAGGTTCTAACATAAACTCAGGAAATGCAACATAAACTAATTCGGCAGTATTTAGCTGTTTCACAGTTCCTTTGCCTTTCACTAGGCACTGCCTCTTGTGGTCACTCAAAGAATATACAGGAACTGAAACAGTTGCTTTTCTATACAGCACGGCTTCACACTTTCAGCCGGTGATTAAGCTTATTAAACCACTTTCAAAGCTTTTCAAGGTGGCAGCAGGTATGGCAAATTACTCTATATTCCTTCATATAGCTTTTCAATGCTCTGTACCACTGCTCTTTTCTACAAGACAAGTTGAACAGTCCATAGCACAAAGTTCTTGCTCTATTGCAGGCAAACACTCATCGACCTGCATAATTTCCTCAGAGCCAGCATTAAAAGTATCTTTGTCAGGTTTGTTATCTTTCCCTGACCTCGCTTCCAAAAACTCCCGGAATTGGCTTAAAAGCAATTCAGCTTGTTTATGCACATTTTCTTTGGGATAAACGTTTTCCTTTTCAGATAAAAGCCTACATAAGGTTCCTGCCCCAGAGGGTTCAGCTGTCCTGCTTTTATCAAGGAGATAGTTTCCAGCAAGGGTAAATCCCTTCCCCCATTTGCTATCAGTTAGCTGTGCTCTGTTAGTCTTTTGAATGTTAGCATGGGTAAAAGGCTTCTCAAGCAAAGAGTTAAAAGTGGAAATATCAGCTTTACCTTTGCCAGGGACTCTTAGCCAGGCACTGGTATCTTTTCTCCTGCTATCTCCCAGGGTTTTGAACTCAGCTTCCTTGTAGTTATTTCCACTAGTCTTCAGGTAATTGCTCAGCTGATAGTTTTCCTCTTGGCCTTCTCTGTTGCAATTATAGCTTTTGCTGCTATAGGTCCAACTACCTTTTCTCCACGTATTTTCTCTGCAAGCTTTCTTGTTCCCAGGCTTTACCTTGCAGTAACGTTTCTTCCCTGGACGTTCACTGCTCCCAGGTTCTGCCCTGCTCCAAGGTTCAAGCTTGCTTATCCTTCTGGCAGTTCCTCCTGAACTCCTTCGTGGACTGCTTCCCGTCTCAGTCCTCACTGTGCTCCTTGTCCTCTCTGACCTCTCTGTGCTGATGATGCTGCCCTCTCTCTGCATTGCTTGAGGATTTAAAAAGGGTTCACTTCCCTGCACTCCCTGACCTTCCCCTGGGCGTGAGAGAACCCACCTGTCTCCTCCCCTGAGCCGAGGTGTGGCCTGAGCTCAGCAGCGAACTGTGTTTTGTTCAACTCTGGTTTGAAAATCCTGTCAGTGCAGTGCTATTTATTCCATCTGGATTTTCACCTATTTCCGTCTCTTCTTGAGGGCATTCCTCACTACAAGCTGCAGACAAGACAAGTTTTAGGCCAATCAAGAAACAAGAAGGAAAATCACCAGCAATACTTGCTAAAGTTACTCCCCCCCCCCCCCACCCCCATTGAGTCATGCTGGCTCTTCTGCAGAATGCCAGCCTTCCAATCCAAAGGTTACTGGTCTGAGGCCAGCCTGCCTGTGATAAAACTATGGAGGAAAATTAAATTTTAGATTCTAATGCCATATTATTTTGGATTAAAGTGATATAAAACTTTCTATTTTGTTAATATTTCCCATTCCATTTCAAACAAATAGACATCCATAATATAGGATACACTGAAAAGAAACAAATGATAGCCTAAAATGACACCTACATGGACATAGATGACAGTCAAGCCAAAAACTCACAAGCCAAGTTCCTCCAGTCACTAACACCACAAGCAGTCTGCTTACAACAAGTTCCATCCTTATTTGTGGTTTATAGCAGGAGTAGATTGGCACATTTTAAAAAAATCTGCCCTGCACATCACCAGCCTCTGCGAAATACATCCCAGAATTCCACCAGTGGCGAAGAACAGAGATGGACATATCCAAAATGGAAACAGGCATCTTGCAACCTTTCTAAAATGGACTTTTAGATGTGGGCTTGACTTCAACATTCTTCTGGAACCATGTCCACATTTAAAATACATATTGGGCTTCCAAAATAACCCTCTTTAATAAATCCAATCTACAAATGGAGCCTAATTTTCAGTTAGGCAGGCTATGCTCTGCATCAGCGCATTGCCTGCCCACCAACCCCCTTAAACCAGATTTTCACTTCTGCGGTGATGGAAGTGAAAATCCGAGTTTGCTTGGACACACCGCCTATCTTTAAGCTGCAGGGGGCTAAGCGGGTAGCACCGAAAATCACTGCTCTATGCTTAGCACTTTCTTCCACCCCTGCTCCGCTCTGGAACGCCCCAACATGCCCCAATGCTAACCACATAGCATCTGGGTGTGTTAGGGACCTAGCCAGGATTTTCCAAAGGCACTACCCAAATAGGTGCCTTTAGAAAATCCCGGTTAAGGCATTTACATGGATAACTAGGGCCGTTATCCATGTAAATGCTTTCAAAACTTCCGCCCATGACTTATAAGGCCATTTGATGGTGATTCTTCCACTCTGAGCCTCAAAAGTGGTCACAAATGTATTTAAAGAGCTAATGCATCTTTGCTGCATATCCAAGGGGCACATAAATCTTGATTGATCAGAGTTTCAAGGGCAGTGCGTGAGTTGAAACCATTGCACACGCGACAGCATGGATGTCTCTGATATAGAAACATGCGCTCACTCAAGAGATGAAAAACACTGGCTAGCATGGCAAGAAGGATAAGGAAGAAAATGTTCTGCCTTTCTTCACATATCAATTCTCTTGCAAACTACTTCGACCAGTGCCTTGACAATATTCCCGCCTCCTAAATCTGCATGGCTCTGAACAATTTCTGTGCAATGTGCATACAGTCTTGCAAGTCTCTGAAAGATAATTATATGACATTCCATAATAGGAATAAAGTGATTACATTATAAAGGCAATTAAAGCAGAAGCCAAATGATGTAGATGAAAATGATCTTTACCCTAATTATTAGCACAATCTGTTTTTAATTTATGGCATTTATAAAGCAATAGATTTTGCATATCTCCACACTTAGCACAATAAAGGACAATTGAATTTTACATAAGTGATAAGCCAAAGAACTAATCTCACGCCAAGCAATCCATTTACAAGTAGGATTAAGCGTTTTTAAAAAAGGTTAATTTATTCCCTACATTTATCTAATTTTGGATCTCTGAGCTCTGATCTGAAAGCACACTTCAGATTGCATTGAATCTTACAATCATCACATCATTGTTACCGCAGCTCAAGCCAATGGGTTGCTAACTTATTGTGTTTCACTTGTTAAGCTTATGGGCCATAAACCAGCAATGCATCGAATGAAGAAGCCAGTTAGCATTTCATGTAGGTAAATTAATAAGCCCAGAGTTTATGAGCTGGGATTTCTGAGGTTACTTTTTAATATCACGAGTTTTTAATCACGGGTTGAAAGAAACACAGGGGTAAATATTCAGCAGCGCCTGCTATCTGGATAAGAGCTGCTGGCTAGGACTATCCAAGCAAATTCAGGGGCGCTATCTGGGTAGTGTTACTGAATATCTTGCAGACTGCCCCAGCACTATCAGGATAGTGGTGGGGTAGCCTGTGGGTGGAGCAAGGACATAGTAGAAAGTATCCACGAAAAGGCTGTCATATCTATTTCAAATAGGAAATTGAATATCGTTACTATGTAGATGCTGCTCTATTCTTTCCCAATCCTCTTGGAAACATGCCTACCAGTGATGTTTTCAGGCAGAGCTTAGCAGGGGCTTGTTGGTCTAGGAATATGAGTCTCCTACAGGGGCAGTGTTGCAGGTTGGTAATAGTCTATTTTGGACCTAGACCTTAGTGGAACACAGAATCTGGTGCAAGAGATAAGGTTGTTGGGGACATTTGGCAATAGTGATCATAGAAATGGAAGCAGGATTGGTGAGGAAATCTACAGTACTACCTTTCAGCTTTCAAAAGGGAGACTGATAAAATGAGGAAAATAGTTAAGAAAAAACTAAAAGGGGCAGCTGCAAAAGTTAAAGCTTTACATTAAACTTCAACGGTTGAGAATAGCTATGGAGCACTTGATACAGGGGTTGTACCCCGAAACGTGCACGTCATGTGTGAACTGGTGCGAACTGTGTGAACTGTGCGGATTTGAAGACATAACATCCAGCTAAGTGTCATGTTTGGATGAACTTTTAAATGAAGTTATTCTTAGCACGATTAGTGAATAAAAGGACAAATGTTGGTTTTGGGGGGTGCATTATTATACCATTCTCCTCCAACTTTGTCAAACAAAAAATATTTGTAATATTCGTTTGGGATTACACAGTGATTGTTGATTGGATTGGGTTACATTAAACTTGGGCATTGTTTAAAAATACTATCTTGGAAGTCCAGACCAGCTGTATTCCATACTTTAAGTGGAAGGAAGGCCAAAAAACTGCCAGCATGGTTTAAAGATGAGGTCAGAGGCTGTTGTAACCAAAAAAGCATCTTTCAGAAAATGGAAAATAGGAGCCAAATGACAAAAACAGGAAATGTAAGTAATGGTAAATTAGATGCAAGGCATTGGTAAGGCAGGCAAAGAGAGACTTTGAAAAAAAAAAAAGGTTGCTGTGGAAGCAAAATGCATAATAAAAACGTTTTCAAGTACATTCATAGCAAAAAGGCTGGGAGAGAGCCAGTTGGACCACTGGATGACAGAGAGGTAAAAGTGGCACTAAGGGAGGACAAAGCCATGGCGGAGAGACTGAATGAATTCTTTGCTTCAGTCTTTACAGAAGATGTAGGGAAGTTACCCATGGCTGAAATGGTATTTAAAGGTGATGTATCAGAAGAATTGAAAGAAATATTGAGAAACCGAAAAAATGTATTACAACTATTTGGCAAACTGAAGAGTAGCAAATCGCCTGGACTGGATGGTGTATATCAGAGAGGGTTGAAAGAATTGAAATATGAGACTGCAGACTTACTATTAGTAATCTGTAAACTATCATTAAAATAATCTATAGTACCAGAAGACTGGAAAATGGCCAATGTAACGCCAATTTTTAAAAAGGGGTCTAGGGGTGATCTGGGAAATTACAGACCGGAAGCCTGGCGTCAGTACCAGACAAGATGGTAGAAACCATTATAATGAATAAAATTGTTGAACATGGAGTTAGTCATGGTTTAATAGGAGAAAGCCAACATGATTTTAGCCAAGGAAAGTCTTGTCTTACAAATCTGTTATATTTTTTTGAAGGAGTGAATAAACAGATACCTATATCAACCGGCTCACCTTGGTCTATCTGGATTTTCAGAAAGCGTTTTACAAAGTCCCTCATAAGAGACTCTTGGCAAAATTACAAATTCATGGGATAGGAGGCAGTGTAGTATTGTGGATCAGGAACTACTTAAAAGATAGAAAGCAGAGAGTAGGGCTAAATGGCCAATTTTTTCAAAGGAGAAAGGTGAATGGTGGAGTACTCCAGGGATCTGTGCTGGGCCTGCTGCTTTTTAACATATTCATAAATGATCTGGAAATAGGAACAATCAGTGAGGTGATCAAATTCGCAGATGACACAAAATTATTCATAGTTGTTAAAATGCAAGAGGATTGTGAAAAATTCCAAGAGGATCTTGATAAACTGGAAGACTGGACGTCCAAATGGCAGATGGAATTTAATGTGGACAAGTGCAAAGTTATGCATCTAGGAAAGAGCAACCCAAACTATGGTTACACGATGCAAGGTTCCACATTGGGAACCACTACCCAGTGAAAGGATTTAGGTGTCATCGTGGATAATATACTGAAACCCTCCTCCCAGTGTGCAGCAGAAGCCAAGAAAGCAAATAGAATGCTAGGAATCATAAGGAAAGGAATGAAGAATAAAACAAAGGATATTATAATGCCTCTGTATTGTTCCATAGTGTGACTGCACCTTGAATATTGTGTGTAAATCTGGTCGCCATATCTTAAAGAGGATATAATGGAATTAGAAAAGATACAGAGAAGAGCCACCAAAATGGTAAAGGAAATGAAAGGATACCCCTATGAGGAAAGGCTTAAAAGGTTACGACTTGTCAGACGGCTGCCTGGGTGAGAATGTTCACAGTCTTGGCAAGTGCATATATCAATATGATTTGCAAGGGATTGTGGGAAATGCAGTTCATTCACACCAGACACAGCTGCTCACAATAATTAGTTGTGTTTGAGTGTAAAGCCAATAATATATTTATTTATGGGGTTATTTCTCCCAACACAGATATGCTTGGTAGCACATAAAACAGGATACTTGCTTTCAGTGTTAAACTTAGAAAAACAAAATCAGGAAAACAACAGTTGAACTTGTCAGGCAATCAAATGAAAAGAATAAAGACCTGGTTGGTAACAAACTGGTCTTTTCTGTAGGCTTTAGCTAATATTTTCTTAGCAGTGCATTAAACAACATGCAAAACCCACAAAGAAGGGAAAAACTGTTCTTTTCAGGTTAACTTCTTATATCCTCACATACAGACTCAGAAGTGATTTCCTCAGAGCTCACAAGCAATTAGGTAAGGCTCAATTGCTAGCAGTTACCCAGCTGAAACCCCTTAGCTGGCTTACTTTCTACTGCTTGGCTCAAAATCCTACGCAGGAGCTTTTCTGAGTAGATTAAAGAACAAGTTTGTATTTCTTTGTGATGGTCGTTGTACTTTGTAACAGTAAATTACCAAAGGAGTTTAGACAGAGAGCAATCCATATATTCACAGCCTGTATCTAAGACTTCTCCCCCTTCCTCAACAATCATCGGTTCAATATCATGGATTGGCACAAAGGAATTTCTCAATGGAGCACTTTCAGGAGAATACTTGTTTCCCTGCTGTCTTATAGCTAGGGCATAGATCAATGTTCATACCTGAGCTTCCATTGCTGTTAGAGTTCCTCTCTAAATAGCCTGGCCAGTATGTAGTCCAGTTTTTATGTCCAGCCTTCCAATCCAGATCCCTGGACACTGGATCTCTCTTCACATACCTTCTGGCACTGGTCCTAGGGTCCCTTCCACGTGCAGCCGTCTCCCTCACAGGTAGCGTCTGGAGATTCCTAGCTCTGCAGCACCATTCCTCTGGCTTTCCCCAGTCCAATGGTGTATGCTGGCCTTTTGAATGTCTCCCAGTATACGTACTGCTCTGGACTCCTTTAGACCTCCCAAATGCTTTTCTCTTCTTTCTTCCAAAGGGTTTCTTGCCCTCTCTGTCCGTCCGTTCTGGCTTCTGCTTCTGATGATCCTCCAGATGATGAAGCTGTCCAAGATGAGGATATCCAAGCTGATTCTGAGGATCTCCCAGATGAAACTGAGGATGAGGATAATTCTCTGTAGAATAAACTCTACCTTTATTCTGCTTTGATGAGTGCTCCACCCTAGCACAGCGCAGCTGTGCTGAATCAGGCCCTGCCCTTTGATATGAGTGCTTGGGGATTACCTCATAGCCCTCCTTATTGAACACACGTTTCTCCACTTCAGCTCCTCCAATGGCTGTTGGAAACCTGGTGCATTCTGGGACTGGTAGTCTTTTATAGAAAAATTCTGTTTTCTTATTTCTACCAGAACTGACAGGTTGCTTGTTCAGAGTCACTTCACCTTTACTATAGCTCCTTCCTGAGCTATGATAAGCTTCCTTATCACATACCCCCCTGCTTAAGTTATTAAGGACTGGTGTAACTGGTGAAACTTCTTCTCTACAGTCCGTAATACCTACGAGAGTGTTATCTTTTTGAAGCTCCCTTACTTCCTGACTGGCTTCAGAGTCATTATTATTTACAGGCCTCTCCTTCCAAGACTTAAGTACATTAATATGGTAGGTCTGCCTACACCCTCTTGCATTTTCTACCATATAAGACACTGGGCTCACTTGTTTAACAACCTTCCATGGCCCTTTCCACTGTACTTCAAATTTTGGGGCTGTACCTGCTACTTGAACCAAAACCTTTTCACCAATGCTTAATTGGCGGCTTTTGGCCTTCCTATCATACCATCCTTTCTGGCGCACTTGACTGTCCTGCAGGTTCCTCTCAGCAACCTGTGAGATCCTTTTCAAACGTGCTTTCAAGTCACGTAGAAACTGTGGCACCTCCTGACTTCCTGGTTCAGGATCAATCCATTGTTCCCTCAAAATATCTAACAAACCCCGTGGAGCCCTACCATACATCAATTCACATGGAGTTACACCTAGGGACACCTGAATTCTTTCCCTGCAGGCATATAAGGCAAAGGGCAATAACATATCCCGTTCTTTTACCTCTCCTGCTAACCCCCTTCTCAACATTTGTTTGAGAGTTTGGTTGAATCTCTCCACCAAACCGTTTGATTGTGGATGGTAGGCTGAGGTTTTCACGTGATGAATGCCAAAGGCATCCCAGACCTGGGCCAAATATTTGGATACAAAATTGGACCCTCGGTCAGTCAACACCTCTCTTGGGAATCCCACTTCACAAAACAATTTTACTAGCTCTAAAACTATTGTTTTTGCAGACACATTCCTCAATGGTATGGCCCAGGGAAACCTTGTTGCCTGATCTACCATAACTAGGATGTATTGGAAACCTCGGAGCATTTTGACTAATGGGCCTACAATATCCATGGCAATGCGACCAATTGGGTCTGTGATAATTGGCATGGGAATCAAAGGCACCACCGGTGGGTGAGCCGCTGTAACTCGCTGACACGCTGGACATGCAGCACAAAGTACAGTTAGGACACATCAGAAAGGAGGAAAGGCATTGCACAACGATTCAAGCCTGAGGACTGTATCTCAGAGTATAGACACAAGAGAAGGATGAACAGTGGGGAAAGCAAATAATCACTTTCTCAAGGCCTGGGTGAAAAACTAAGATTTCAACCCTATCTTAAATTTTGAGTAAGAAGATTCCAAATGGAGTTCCATTAGCAGTGAGTTCCATAGGTAGGGGCTAAGATACAGAAGCGCCATTGATCTGTAAGTGACCAATAAAACAAATCCTCAGGGGAGAATGTTAATACCTGAAGAAACTTTAACATTGTGCATCCAAACTGGGCATCCAAGGCTGGGCATCCAAATGGCAAAAGGAATTTAATGTGGACAAGTGTAAAGTTATGCACCTAGGAAAGAACAACTCCAACTATAGTTACATGATGCCCACATTAGTGACCACCACCCAGGAACAAGATTTAGGCATCATCGTGGATAACATGTTGAAACCCTTGGCCCAGTGTGCAGCGGCGGCCAAGAGAGCAAATAGAATGCTAGGTATGATAAGGAAAGGAATGGAAAATAAAACAAAAGATATTATAATGCCTCTATATCGTTCCATGGTGAGACCGCACCTTGAATATTTTGTGCAATTCTGGTCACCGTATCTTAAGGATATAGCGCTATTAGCAAAGGTACAGAGAAGAGCCACCAAAATGGTAAAGGGAATGGAAGGATACCCCTATGAAGAGAGGCTAAAAAGGTTAGGGCTCTTTAACCTGGAAAAGAGACGGCTGAGGGTAGATATGATAGATGTCTATAAATTAATGAATGGAGTGGAACAGGTAAACGTAGATTGATTGTTTACGTTATCAGAATATAGAAAGACTAGGGGACATGCAATGAAGCTACAGGGTAACCTATTTAAGACTAATAAGAAAAAATATTTTTTCACTCAACATGTAATCAAACTCTGGAATTTGTTACCAGAGGATGTAGTAAAAGCTGTTAGTGTAGCCGTGTTTAAAAAAAGGTTTGGACAAGTTCCTGGAGGAAAGGTCCATAAACCATTATTAAAGGAGACCCAGAATATCCACTGCTTGCCCCAATACAAGCATTGTGTAACCTGTGTCTTTTAGGGAAACTGTTAGGTACTTGTGACCTGGATTGGCCACTGTTGGAAACAGGATACTCGGCTTGATGGATCTTGGTCTGACCCAGTATGGCATATCTTATGTTCTTATTCTCAGATTTGGTCCTCTTGTATAATTATGCTTTCAGTTGAGTACCAGCTAATCGTAAACCATGAAAGTCTGAATGGCTCTACTCCAAGAAGCAACATTTAACATATCTTTCAGTTTGGTACACTGAGAATTAAGTTGGGTCTCTAGTTCCTGTAATTTAATCTTCTGCACTGTATAAATGACAAAATCATCACAAACCTGATGGATGGAGTTTAGGGCCATCTAATCCAGGGTTATCTCCGTCAGCCTAACCAGGTGTTTCAATGCTGTAACTGCTGAAACAGGCCACGTTCTCCCTTTCCCGGTACCAGTCTGCTGGTTAAGGATGTAATCACCGGGTCCTACCCCTACCTGCTGCTGGATTCCTGCCCTCTTCAGAGAGAGGAAACTACACGAGCTCTGGGACCACTACACTCATAATCGTTATGAAAGAGGGAAAGGGCTTGTCCCATCCCCATGCTGGCTAGCAATACTCTCTCTGCTTCATAGCATGACTCCATGGGGTCCTCACTTTGCAGTAAGATGTGATAACAATCTCGCCAAAAAAACAAAAAAATTATATATAGACAGGGTGGCCCAAAAAAAGTGAGAACATCTCATAAATTAAAAGCTTAAATGGTTTACTTATTTACCTTTTTTAGCTATATGATGTCTTTATTTCGACAATTTCCAGTCGCCATCCTTTTTTTTATTATTATTATTTAAATTTTTATTAATTTTTATAAAACATCCATGTATAACAAGAATGCAGGAAACAAGATGATAGTTACCTTCACTACCAAACTAGAAGGTATAGCCACAAAAGAAACTAAAAAACAGCATCATCCAAAAATTCGTCCACCACCTAAAGGCAATATAAGGAAGAGGCCACAGGAAAATTTAATTTAAAAAAAAGTAAACAGATTATAACAGAGTAGAGACTTAAGCATCAGCCATGTTGGTTGCAATTGGCACCACACTACCCTCCCTTGCAATCAGAAAATCCAATAGCTGACTAGGCTCAAAAAAAGAGAAAAATCTTACCATCATAGGAAATTACACACCGAGAGGGGAACGGTAACACAAAACTACCCCCAAGGGAAAGAACCCTAGAGCGCAGACCCAGGAATTCTTTTCACCTTAACTGGGTAACTCTAGCTAAATCAGGAAACAAATACACTTTAGTGCCTAGAAAACTAACATTGAAATTTCTGAAATAAGCATGAAGAACTGTAGATTTATCCAGCTCTAAAGCGAGGGTCACAAGCAAGGTAGTTCGCTCAGTAACCACCTCTAAAGAATCTTCCAGGAACGCAGTAAGATCCCCAATTCCTTGGACTCGATTCTCAGAGGTAGGACTTACTGTCAAGTACTGTGCGCGAACAATTGGAGGCAAATTATCTCCAGGGAGTTTAAGCACTTCCTGGAAATATTTATGAACCATCTCAATAGCAGACATAACAGGAGATTTAGGAAAATTTAAAAGTCTCAAGTTATTCCTCCGAGTATAATTCTCCAAATGTTCAGCCTTTTTGGACAGTAAGATTTTATCCTTCAATTGAGCCGCACACAGTCCACAAAGATGTTCTAGTTCTGTTTCCACACCAGAGAAGCTCCGAGCCTGTTCCTCCTGTAGCTTCTTTGCCTCAGCAACTTCTTTCCATAATGATAGAAAATCCACTTTAACAATCCCCACAACAGTTAACAGAGAGGTATTCATGGTAGCTATTGCATCCCACAGTGCCTCCAAATTTATCACAGATGGTCTAGACAAACCACTCAAACCTGGAATCACGTCGAAATCCCCAATCGCAGCTGAAAGGTCTCCAGAAGGTAGGGAGACCTCCACCTCTCCACCTCCATCCACCGCAGCACCGACCAAGGGAGAGGAATATCCAAAAACTCCACCTGAGGCCAAGCCCTCTCCACTTCCATCCACCGGGGAGCACATCGGCAAACCTGCAGGAAGCTCTCTGACCTTGGGAGAACTAGTTCCAGGTCGAGGCGGGAGGGGGGGGGGCTGCACAGGAGACAGCCACACCACAGATGCACCCAGAGCCGACGACTCTAGCAACGCCGGCACTGCTGTAGACGCTGCTCCCATTCCCGCCACCAGAAATCCGCACGCCTCCAGGGTCCTCATTCGAAGAAGCCGTCCCCGAGGGTAGGTAAGCTTGCTTCCTCTTTCGGCGCCCCATCTCTACTCACTCGCCACCGAAAGGAAAAAACCACCGTGTGGACTGGTCAGTGCAAGGCTACTAGCGAGCGGGAATACCCTGCCGCCATCTTGCCTCCTCCTCCATCTTTTATTTAAAATTTGTCAATCGTTTACATCTGTCTTTTTGAATTTTTAAATAAAACTTATATGCTACGAGATGTGCTCACGTTTTTGGGCCACCCTGTATATGTAGAGAGAGAGAGAGAGGGAAAGAGAGGCCCGATTGTCCCAGAGAGGGAAAATAATGATAGCCGAAAGCAATATTTTTTCACAAATAACACAGCATGCAAAGTTAAACTTAAGCTGTATGACTAAATTTGCATGTATTAAGGGCAAGACACATTTTTGCTATTTAATGCTCATTAAATGGAAAAAATCCTGCATTATTCCCTTAACACAATTACTAAATCTTGTCAAAGACCAATCTTTTTAGACTTTTCATTTCACAGTTCAGTAATGGAAGTCATGGCTTAAGTCCCTCCTTCCCACAGCTTAAATTCCAATTCTCCAGTATCTGCTGATTCTTTCCTGTGTGCAGAAAGTTCCAGCAATTCCAGTTACTTCAATACAAAATTCAAGTTCAAAAATGCATTGTGTTTGCCAAACTGCTCTCAGTAGCCCTGCCCAAACAGTTGCTACAAGTCACCCTCGTTGGCAAACTCAGGTTAGTTCATGCCCATAACAGTTCCTGCAGACATTTATCGGGCTTTAATAATATTGCTCCTCTTCTCAAGGATTCTCAGCAGTCCTTCCAGGCTCAAAAAGCAGGCATCAACTTCCAAATTCACTGGGGCATAAATCACACATACACACGCTTTAGTTCAGCCCAAGCCTTGACCTTTGTTGTGGTTCTCACATGTTCTCAATCTCTGTGTGCGATCTCAGCTAAGAGCAGCCTTTTTTATTTATTTATTTGGCATAAATTTATACACCGCTCCTTCCAGCGATCAGAAGCGGCCTTCCTTCCAGTCCTCAGCATACAGTAGAATAACTAGTCCCAGGTGCTTCTTCTCCAGTGTCAAAGCAGCAACTCATCTTCGGCTCCAGGGCCTCTCCTTTTAAACCACATGGCTCCGCCCACCCGGAATCCAGTGTACCATCCTCAGCACACCATTGGCTTACATGAGCCCTGCATTCTTGTGCTGTCACACTTCATCAGCGATTCCTCCTCTTAAAATGACCAATACCCCAGACCAATACTCTATTGCACTCTTTATACCAGAAAATGCAATGTGTGCCTTCAAGTCAGTCCTGACTCCTGGTGACCCAGAAGCTCCTGGGTTTTCTTGGCAGTGTCACCAGAAGTAGATTGCCAGGCCTTTCTTCCGAGGCAATGGAGGGTTAAGTGACTTGCCCAAGGCCACAAGGAGTGCTAGTGGGAATCAAACCCTGGTTGCTTGGTTACCAAGCCAGTGTTCTAACCACTAGGCTACTCCTCCACTTTATACCAGAACACATCACTTAATTTTTGTATCTGGAAAAGGTCAGTAATAAAATCAAAAGATTCACAGTTCAAAAAAGCATATGACAAGCCCAGAGGATTTTGGAAGGAGAAGGAGGGATTGTAGAGCTTATTATGGACAGGCCATATGCTTTTTATCAGATGTCAGTTTCTCTGATTTTATATTTCCAATACCAAGAGCCCTTCAACTTATTATGGCCTTAGGACCTCCACGATGCTGAGGCTGGAAGCAGCATGACCTTCCTTCTCATACTGTATTCTGGACGAATTTAGGTCTTTTTCTATATCTATACATATTTTTATAAATTTTAAACGTGTTTATAGTTTTCGTATTGTCACATGTAGGGTGTGCTGTGACCTGGGACCAACAGAAAGAGAAATTATTTCTTGGTGCAAACCACCCTGAGAGGATTTGATATTTCACCATTGGCTGAGAAACAAGCGAAGGGTAAATGAATACTTTTATTCAGCAATGCCCAGCGTACACCAGAAAAAAAACCAGAAGAAAATGAGCAGGAATTGCAGTGGGCGATCTTGATACAAGTCACCCGCAGCACAGGCTGACAGGATCTATGTAACTAGCATAAAAGGTAAAGTGGTGAAGCGCTTCATGGAAGTCTAATCTTGGAAGAGAAACCCGGATGGTCCCCAACGCTGGCAGGCGTGGGATTCCTTCTGTAGTGTCTTGCTTTCGCAGTACTGTTTGAGACATGACTTGCTGTATTAGAGAATCAGAAACACAAAGGTCCTTTATTAAAACCTGGGACTGGCCTCCCAGGATATCTTTAAATGTGGCAGGCAAAAGGTAAGAGAAAAGGAAGCACAGACTTTCTCCCTGCCCTGTAGTTTAATAAGCACTGCCTCCCCCCAACCCCCCCCCCCCCACCCCACCTTCTCCACAATCCCTGAGTTCCCCAGCTACTTAGGGCAGCAAGCCACATCCTGCTATCTCCAGGAACAAGCAGGAATGAGTCTTCACATATAGGTACGTCGGTACCGACGGAGTCTGCGCGGGAACGCTTCCCAGCGTCCAATCAGAACGCTTTTGGAAGCATCCCAACACGCATGCGTGCTGCCTTCCCGCCTTTCCCAACTGCCTCTCCTCAGTTTTCATTTTTCCGTGGAGCCGGCATGACGTCCTCCTGTCACCGCAGAAAATTCTTCTTTTATTTTTTGGTTTACTTGTGGTCGCGTCTGCCTTCCCCGACGCCACCGGTACCGCCGGTGTTTCTTTTCTTTTTTCTTGTAAATTTTTCCTTTTTAAGGAATATTTTTTTCCTTGTTAGTGCCTCACGTTTTTTTTAGGCCTGCTAGGCCTACTCATTTTCCTTCATGGAACCGCCAGTCACTATCCCCAAGAAATGTACAAACGGTGGCGGTACAAAATTAATTTTAGACACTCATAATTGGTGTCTAACCTGCTTGGGTCCTGACCATTTTCCTCCGGAGTGTCCCTCCTGCATTAGTATTGTGGGAAAAAGTCTTCAGCATCGAGTTCCCCTCGATACGCGGTCCCCATCCAACTTCAGGGCACCGACCATCTCTTCTTCTACACGGGATCAGGTAACCCAAAAACAGTCTTAAGACTAGTCAGTCCTTGAGTGATAGATCTCATGCACAGCATAGAGATGCCTCTGGCCTTGCCCTCGAGAACACACTGGCTTTAAAACCCCGGTGGGAGTCTTCGGCCTCCAAAGCCTGTGTGGGGTTTCAGGTTGTTCCTGAGGTTCACCCCTCACAGAACATACCTGAGCCATGCTCGGTGGTGGCATCTGCTTCGAGCGGAACCGATACCCCGGCATTGGCAATGGTGTTGGATGAAACATTCCTCACCAAGGATCGTAGTCTGGCGTCCTCGGTACCTTACGGGGCCGTTGGATACGCTGCAGATTGACCTTCCAGTATCGGTTATCGATCCCAGTACTGGTACTAGTACCGACGTCGGTACCCTCCAGATGTGCATCGATAGACTCGCTTCCTTCGATGCTGAGTCTGGAATCGATCTCCAGTCTGGAGGACTGGGTACCGACTCGCCTTGGTACCGACACCAGACGGTACTGAAGGCACGATTCCGATGATCCATGTCCGGCACTCTCAGTTTCTTCGATACCATTAGAGCTGTCACCGGCTGGCCTTCATCCACCGGTATCGGATACGGTGCCGGAGTCGGTACCGGTATCCACATTACCATTGCTGTCGGTGCCTTCCATGCTTCTCTCATCAGGCTCGCTTCCCTTGGTACCGAGTTTGGAATCGATCCCTAGCATGGACGATGTGCTACCGACTGTTGCTGGTCCCGACCTCCTGCGGTACCGGCGACCATCCTCTAAGGATCCCATACTCCACCATTCAGGATCTTATATTCCTATAAAGTTGGGTAGATCCCTCGGTGCCAATGCTAGTTCTTCAACAGATCTAGCCTGTCCAAAAGGATTTCCCTCTGGGGATTTTTCTTTTCAAGCTTTTCGCCTGGACAGGATCCTACACAAGGGAATACAGAATCCCTCTATATTCCTGGGAGAGCAAAGGAGAACATCATGCTTCCTTTGCATCATTCCTTGCAGGATCTCCTTCTACGAATGTGGGAAGCTCCTTTAACGGTACCCCCATCTTCTAGGGCAACCGATCTTCTATATCAGGTGCCCCCCTCTCCAGGTTTTCAAAGGACTCAAATTCCTCATCATTCCATTGTTGTAGAATCAGCAATGAGGCGGGTGAAGAGTACTAAAAAGCACTCTTCTTATCCGCCAGGTCGTGAGTCTAAGACTTTAGATGCCTTTGGACGCCAAACCTTCCAGGCATCCATGCTTTCAGCAAGAATTCTCTCATATATTTTCTATATGGGATTATCTCTTGAAGAGGTCACAAACAAATTACTGTTTTTGACTCCTTTTCTTCAAGAGCCCAAAAGTGCAGACTATTCCTTACTGGTTAGTCATGCTCAAAATATCTCTAGGTTCCTTACTCGTGCTTCCCTAGACTCCTTTGAGTCTGTTAGCAGAACTTCTGCTATAGCTATAGGGGCACGACGTAAAGCCTGGCTCCAGGTTTCAGACTTGGACAAATGGGCACAAGAAAGACTGGGAAATACTCCTTGCACTGAAGAAAATCTCTTTAACAAGGAGTCTTTACTCCAAGTTGCTCAGTTAACCACTGACATTCCTGTTTCCAGAGGCTGTTCTACGCCTTCCTCTTTCCCTGTTGGTAGGAAATGTCCTACCAAACTTTCTTCCCCTAGGGGGAAAAGTTTTATCCATCTTCTGCCCATCATACAGATGTTCCCAAACAGGGGAAACATCGCCCTGGTCTGAAGAAACCACAACCTCAACAGGGTCAGCAAACCCAGCAGTCGCAGGGTTTCAAATAGATCATCATTACCTCTCTTGCTTGGTGGTTAGAGTGGCAGTCTGCTTCTTTTCACTTGAAGTATCTGCACTAATTTTATCCTAACTTTTTCTAGATATCTCTTCACGAGACATCTTTTCTTTTACTCTAAGAGTCTTTATGATGATCATGCCCATACTTAACAGGTTTTCTCTTCCTCTTTGGGGAAAAGAGAAGTGACAACTATCAATAAGACAGTTTTTTCCCTGTACTGGCATGTATCATCTTACCTTTCAGAGACTTCCTGCATAGTCAGTCTCCTTCAACTCTGTCTTACCTCCCTCTTGCTACAACATTCGGTTTGTAAGAGTGGCTCTATTACACTGGTAAGCCCCTATGGTCCTCTACCTATTCCACAGGGGGATTCTCCCTTCCAGAGTTGTCTCCCCCTTTATTACCTTAGGGCAGCTCATCAGACAATAGGAAGTCCTACTATGTCTGTTGTTTCTTTTTCCCAATCTAAAAAAGGAGGGGAAAAGAAATTTTCTTCCGCTGCTCTGGTAGTTGCTGCAAATACAGCAATTCCTAGTGGTTAAGCCACTGGTTCTGTTCACCACACAACCAGGGTTTCCCCTCCACTAGCAATCCTTCTAGCCTCAGTGCTAAACCCCAAACAGGTTATTAACCTTGTTTGGAAACTTATTATCACAGACTGGTTGGTTAACTTCTATTCTTCGCCCCCTTGTCCTTGGCAGAATAGTTAAGTTACCCACTGGCTTTAAACAGTCAGTTTTTTCTTCTAACCAACCTGCAGTATGCTCTCTGCAACTCTACAGAGTAGCTTTGCACTATGGGCCCTTGCTAGAGAGCATTAATATTCTGCCTAGCAGATAACCCCAGATGGTTAGGAGGGGTTCCCCCAGTCATGTTCTCATGGCTGGTAGGTGTTCCCTACCCTTACCATCTCATCTAAAATCTCTTTTGAGACATAAGACACAGGCCTTTCATCACGTGAAAACCTAAAGAATGGCCAATTCCCTGGCTTGGCCCATATCTCCTTTGGACTCTCGCCAGAGATAGTTTTCTTTCAGTGGCAGCTCAAGGATGCCTGATACCCATCTTGCCCTTATAGGCAGGTCACTATGGTATCTTATTCCACTGGCGCCCTCTATCCAATCACCATACTGCAGTTTTGGAGAGATCTGGACTTGCTGCCTGCAGACTGAAGTTATCCTCTGCATTTTTCACGTAGGCCATCCTGGTTATTCAAGAACTCGATTTCTGAAAGGAATCTAGATTCCTTCTTGTCAGGGAAACCATTCCTCTGACTCTGTCAGTCATAACCAGGGAAATAAGATTCTCTGTGCATCTATTCAAGCAGGTATCACCCTTCTTGCTATTAGATGAATCTTTCTCCCCATATTCCTAGGGGGATCTAGTTCTATAGGCATCTCTCCATCCACATACCTGGAGACATGTGTCTATATGCCTACATATTCATATACATATAGATATATATCTATATCTATCTGTGTATCTTCTGCCCATACATATCTCTCTCTCTATATATATGCATATATACCCTATATGTGTATATATTTAGGAATATATATATATCTACATACATATATATGTATATATATATATATATATATATATAAATATCTAGTGAGATATATCTTTTAGGTAGATATGTATCCACATATTTATCTGTCTGTTTAGGTTCAGATATCCATACATTCCTATATGATCCTGACAGATGGGCACTACCCCTATCAATGCTGTGCCAGCATACTTAGGGTTCTACACATATAACCACTTCCTGTGGTAATTAACAAACTTTTTCCTTACCATAACCTTTCAGGGTTAGGTACCTCTGAAGCTCTCCATGTACCTTTTTCTTTCCTAATTGACCCCATTTAGGAAAGACATTGAGGAACTTCAGTTAATCTAAAGCTTAGCGCTTCCTAAGCCTGTCCTTACTTTCTTATCAGATACAGGGGTCTCCATACCCTTTCTCTCCTACATGGACTAATTCCATTGCCAGTCCAGATGGGTCAGACTCATTTTTCTTTTGGTCCTAGGATTGTACTGTTCTTGGACCAAAACAGCTTAAGCTTTGTCTAATAGTACCTTCTGCGTCTTCCGCTGCAGCCCTACCTCTTTATACTACCCCAGTTTTCCCCTGGGGCTATTTCTCACCCTGAAGGGTTCTGACCTCCACTTGTTTTTTCTACTTTTATTACCTCTACTTCTCAGTGAGGTACTCCTTGAGGTTTTTCACTGGCTCTTCTAACAGATCCATATGAACCTCATTAGACTTTTGCAATGCCAACAAGGGAGGCCCATATTACAATATTTTACTACTAAATGCCCTCTATACAGGGTCTTCCTCTATAGAAGTCCTGTTCTAGCCCAGCTGTTCCACAGCACCTTTTCTGTATTCAACTCCTACCCTCCATCCCCAGGATGCCTGAGGTTCTGAGGAGTAGCATGGCTCTTTCTAGATTCGCAACATGCTAGGACTCCCTCTGGGCATCTCAGCTTGGGAGTCCCCATATGTGAAGACTCATTCCTGCTTGTTCCTGGAGATAGCACAGTTACTTACCTGTAACAGGTGATCTCTGAGAACAGCAGGAATAAGTCTTCACAACCCACCCACCTCCCCTAGGAGTTGCATTTCTCTATCTCTATCTTTCCCTTCCTTGCTCTCTCTCTCTCTTTGCCTCAGCTTTAAAACTTAACTGAGGAGAGGCAGTTGGGAAAGGCGGGAAGGCAGCATGCAGGAGTGTTGGGATGCTTCCAAAAGCGTTCTGATTGGACACTGGGAAGCGTTCCCGTGCAGACTCCGTCAGTACCGACATACCCATATGTGAAGACTTATTCCTGCTGTTCCCAGAGATCACCTGTTACAGGTAAGTAATTGTGCTTTACTGCTCAGCTCAAATATACATATTCCTGTATCTTCAACTCAGATTTACAGTCCAGTGTGGTGCAGTACAGTGTCCGTCCAGTACTGATTCCATGTGCTCAAGAACCCAGTAAGACAACCCTCTTGTTTTCTATACTCAGCACGCAGGCACAAACTGAGGAGGGAACCATAATGCTGACCACCTCCCCCAACAGGCTATTCTGGTCCTTAGATTCCAGCTAACTCTAGGCAGCACCCAAATCCTGGAGAGAGGAGTGGCAAACCATGGTTGCTCCATGTCCACAGCTTAACTTCAACCTTTTTCCATTCATTACCCTTCCTCACTTAGAGGTTCTTAAGGCCACTGATAATTCTTGGGACTTTCCTCTTCTCACAAGGCTCTACTTAGCCCAACACACTGGCAGCATCCTTGCTTCCCCGGCTATCCCCCAGAACAACATCTGGACTTTCATCAGCTTGAAGAAATTCCCCTGGTATGTACCTTTGGACTTCCTGCTGCCTCAGGCCTCCACTTGCTTCTTCCTGGGACTTCCCTGGGCTTTTGACCCCACGTTGCCTTTATGCTGAGGGCCAGGGCTACCCCCTGCTGGCTGGACGATCCCATCCCCTGCATCAAGATGGTTCTTAGTAAAAGAGTCTTAAGGCCATAGCCATTCCCTTACAAGAACTGGCTGTGATGACTGTCCACCCACTGCTGGGGGTCCCCCTAGTGCCCTGAAGGTCCCATTGCCCTGGTGTGCCCCTTTGCATGCCACAGTATATTCTGCCTCCTATATTCATTCTTTGATTTGATTTGTAAACTTATTATTCCGTCTTCACAAACAGCATTGGCGTGGAAAGCAATAAAAGCATATATATTATAATGTGAGTATGACAGTTTGAACGTTGGTGTTTGGTATATGAACAGAAGTGGAATTTCTTTTCTGATCCTGCTTATAAAGTAAAGGTCCTGTTAACTAGCTAAATCACGGCAATATCATCACAGCCCGCAGAAAAGATGCCTGGTTAAAGCCAGGGTGATCTGTTGGCGGATCTGAGGCATTGCTAGTCATTATCGAGTCAGCATCAATGTTCAGCCATTAACCAGATAGATAAACTGTATAAAGTTAGGATGGGTTAATGGCTGTCCTAATCTTAACTGCCTTCCTTCTCCAGTTAGTGACTGAATATTGCCAGTGACAGCGCTGTCTACTGAAACCAGATGGTCAGCACCAGATGCCATATAAGTTCCAGCGGTGAGTATCTTCTTTAGTTAAAGAGGTGGTAGGCCGAACACAATTTAGGACAACTATCCAGAGGGTCGCCATTAGTTGACACCGACTCGACGGCACTTAACAACAACAAGAAGTGGTTGGGCGGTTGGACATAGGGGCGATTTTAAGTAGTGTCGGCCAAGCCAGACTCTTTAAAGGTTCATGGCCGCCACCACTGAAAATCCCCCCCTATGGCTTTGTGCAGGTGATTTCAACACTCTCTATGGACTGTGAAAGTTGAGAAATCATTTAGCAAGCAACTGTATTCTTATCATTCCCTTTATATATATTTTACATTTTTTATTTACTGTGTTGTTGTTAAGTACCGTCAAGTTGGTGTCGACTCATGGCAACCCTCTGGATAGTCGTCCTAAATTGTGTTAGGTCTTCAGTCAGGCGGCTCATTGTTGACAGACTGGAACCCGTAGCTGCTGTTATTGTATCGATCCATCTCATTGCTGGCCTTCCTCTTTTGCGTTGACCTTCTACCTTGCCAAGCATGATGTCTTTCTCTAACGATCTCTCTCTTTGCATGATGGATCCATTATATGTCTTCATTATTTGTACCTACTATCAAGTAAAATTATTAACTAAAGGAGACAATTCTGCTGAATTATGACCATGGCAGTTGATTTTTCCACTTTTTTTTTCACTTGATTTTGTGTGCATTATTTTTTTAAATTGTCTTTAAATACACAGTTGGATGTTCAATATTTCTGACCCTTGGTATTATTAATATTGTTGCTTTTCTTCAGTAAGCTTCCACTTTGCGGTGGGTCACCCTTTTTTTCCTTGTTAGTGCCTCACGGTTTTTTTAGGCCTGCTAGGCCTACTCATTTTCCTTCATGGAACCGCCAGTCACTATCCCCAAGAAATGTACAAACTGTGGCGGTACAAAATTAATTTTAGACACTCATAATTGGTGTCTAACCTGATTGGGTCCTGACCATTTTCCTCCGGAGTGTCCCTCCTGCAATAGTATTGTGGGAAGAAGTCTTCAGCATCGAGTTCCCCTCGATACGCGGTCCCCAGCCTAATGTTTAGGGCATCAGGCAAAAAAAAAAACAGAGAAGCCCAGTTTGAATCTCGCTGCAGTTCCTTGTGATCTCGGGCAAGTTACTTAACCTTCTATTTAGATGCAACAACTCTAATAAAAATCTAAGGCCCGATATTCAGGGCCGGTGGCCAGAGCTGCTAAAGAAGCTAGCTGCTGACGCCAACCTTACAATCTGAATATTCAATGCCGGGGCCATATTCAGGCTGCCTAGATTGCCGCAAAGCTCACTGGGCAGTGGTGATATTGAGCCACTCCCTGGTTAGCTTCTGCAGCAAACGTTAGGCCAGGTTTTCCTTTGTCTGACTCTCCCTGTGTATTGCTAACTGGTCAATGCCCAGTTATTGATTTATTTATTTATTTATTTAGAAGGATTTAATATACCGCCTTATCGTTAAATCAAGGCGGTGTGGCACATCAATCAAAATCAATAATAAAGTGTGGTTTGTAGCATGCAGTGTGAGAACTGAGACGTGTAGTGTGTGGGGCAGTGCGTTAGATTATATCGGTGAACTATTTACATAATGAGCTATATACATATATACAAAATGGGGCTGTTTGAGAGGCGTGCTAGGATTGAGATTCTGTAATGTCTTGGGGGTAGGATCGTGATCCTGTAATGTCTTGAGCTAGAACATTTATGTGAGGTTCTTGAAATGTACTGTAAATAGATCAGTCTTAAGAAGTTTTCTGAAGTCCTTGAGGTTCTTGGTTGATCTTATGTGGTCTGGGAGAGAGTTCCATATAGCGGGTGCTGCCAGGGAGAGTGCCCTCCTTGATGTGGCCAGCCTTGTTTTAGCAAATTCTTTTGGTGTTCTGATGGTGTCTGAGGTTCCTTTTCTTCTTGGTCTCCTGTTGTCATCGGTTTTTATGAGAGGGCGTAGGCTGTCTGCTGATAGGTTGTGTATTATTTTAAATATGTGTAGAAGTACTTTGAATTGGATTCTGGAGCTGATTGGGAGCCATTGTAGGTGGTACAGTATGGGGGTGATGTGATCGTGAATTGTGTAATCTGTCGTGAGTCGTGCGGCTGTGTTTTGTGCTAGCTGTGCTATTGTCTTTTTAGGTAGTCCTTGGTAGATGTGATTACAATAGTCTAGGGTTGGAGTGATGATGGCTTGACAAACTGTTCGGAAGTGTTCATGGGTGAGGATGGGTTTGAGCCTTCTGACTGTTAGCAGCGGGTGCTGCCCCGGAATGTCCCTGGCATGCCGGTTAGCATCAGGGCACGTAGCGGCAGCACTCATGGATATCCAACGGCGCTAATCATATTTGAGTTGCTGAATACCTGCAGAGAGTTTGCAAACCATTGCTTCCTGGCAGAGGTTTTGAGAAAGTGCTTGTTACATTACGGGTAGGATTAAGGGCGTTAGCCTCCTTATTCCACTGTTATTTATTCCCTCTTCCAATCTGAAAATAAATAAAGATAGAGGTAGCAACATTTACAACATTTTTTGCAAAACGGCCTATGTACACATGTAAGTACCAGGGTGGGCATCTTTTTCCAGCACCTCCTTCCATTTTTCCTGGACTCATTTTGGGCTGAGCAACCTTTGTGGTTTCAACTGGAAGCCAGTGGTCTGCAGTCCTAGGGTTGTGCTTTGATTCTTATAAGGCCTTACAGCTATGCATTTAGCATGTGAACAGAAAGAGACCATTCTAATTCCAATTCCAAGCTCATGTCTCAACTCCACCCTAAGCAAACTCATTTTATGTTGAAAAGTAAGCTAGTTGTTCACAAGCCATGCCAACATGGGCCTGGACTGGCTTAGCTGAGATCTCCCGGAAAGGTTATTTGCAATGCCAAATAGCTCCATCATAACTCACGTAAAATAATATGATGTTTTTGCTCCTAGCACCTCATTCCTGTATTGATAAGATCTAGTTTTCCATTTAGCATCATCTGCAGGTCTCCTAAAATTTCAGATTCCTTTCAGAGCCCTAAATGTGGACTTAAAAGAATCAGAAAAACATGTAGCAGTTGTGCTAGCATAAATATAGTGAGAACGCATAAGCAGACCTCAAAGTCGGATTTTAGGCATCAATCATAGCGACTTTGGAGAGATACTCTTCTACTTGCTGCCTTAAGACTCTCAGCAATGAATCAGAAGCCTTAAACCTGGTTCTCCCAGGCACCTTACTCAGTTTAACAGGAAAATGCTGCTTCCTGAGTAGTTAAGATGAAATGTCGGATAGATATGATCTGACAAAATCAATTGCAGGGAAGAAAAAATGTCTATCAGATCCCTAAATTTCTTCTTCTTGATCTCCATAGAGGATCAATAGTGTGACCAGTAGAATGTCCAGGTAAATGATTGGCCTGCTATAGGCCAATGGCTGACATTACAAAAATAAATTACGACCAGAAGTTCAAAAGTATGTCAAAATAGAGGATACAATCCACTATTAATTAGTATTTAGCTCATGCCTTTCCAGTAGATGTTCAAGGAAAGTTATATTCAGGTTCAGTAGCTATTTCCCTTTTCCCAGAGGGCTTACAATCTAAGTTTGCACCTGAGGCAATGGAGAGTTACGTGGCTTGTCCAAGGCCTCAAGTAGTATTAGTGGGATCTGAATGCTGGTTCCAGGCTGCTCCCCTAACCACTAGGCTATTCTTCACTCCACTTCGAGAGTGTCAAAGGAAAATACTCCAAATGCAAAAAGGAGATTAAAGCCACTAATTCTTCCATTTCCAACACTGTGCTTTTAGGGGGACTGTAATCTATTAAAATGCATAAACTGGCATAGGTCCTCACCTTTACTAAACCAGCAATTTGCTTTGGAGATAATAATCCGAGGGGTATTGTCTCCTTAAAGAGAACAACTACACCTTCTCCCCATTTGCCTGTTCTAGCAAGATATTCAATTGCATAGCCAAGCAAACATAAGGCTAACCAAACTAGTCCCTCATTAATGATGAGTCAAGATTCCACAGTGAAAACATCATGACAAGAATTGAAAATCGAATCACAGGTTACTGAAAACTTGTTTTTCTTAGAACAGGACCTGAACAACAAACAGTGAAAAGTACTCATTGGCCACTTGACGGCAATCTAAATGATGACAATTTCATTCGCTCATGACATCTTCCCCTTTCTGAAAGCTTCATCAGAATATCTGAGCAATAAACCATGCCACAGTGATTAAGATGACATTTATGTTAGCCTTTTGTATAAGGATATGCATTTGTGAGTGCACATTTAGTTGGTTTGAAAGCTTAAAAGTTTAAAGTACATGCAAATCACTTGTACACAAGTGTGACTATGAATAAACATACATACAATCGATTTATGCTCTTATAAAAGTTCAAAATACAAAAAAAACGGAGCTAACTTAAAAATGTAATATGGCACTGAAAATGTTTCAGTCACTCAGCACATCATCCATGGAAGAAAAAAGACTTCAGTAGGACAAATCAAGAAGCCAACACAACTGCTCTATGGCAAAGCAACCAAAAGTATGTAGTGGCCAAACATCGGCTCACAAAGCTGCTCAAAACATACCATCACTGGTCAAAAAAAGTCCACATGGACTGTTATCACTAAATCAATCAGCCCAACATTTCAAATCCACAAACACATGGTTACAAAGTTTGCAATGAGCCACCAAAGGAGCATTACCAACACAATGTTTCAATTTACTACTATGCTCCAAGAGACAAATTCTTAACAGCCGAAATGTCTTTCCAATATAAGCTAGTCCACAAGGACAGACAATCACGTAGACCACAAAATCCATTCTACAACTAGTGTTCCAGCACAACCTATGCTGCTGATCCCTATACTGAAAAACCCTTTTAGACACTTTGATCCTACACACAGAACAGGAGAAAAGTCTAGTGCTGAAAAATTGTATTTTGGTTCATTGCTAAAAGCCACAACATTTTTTTCACAATGGAAATACACCAATAAACTCCTATTTTTCTGATCCTGGGAAAATGCCTCAAAAGTAAATTTATTTAACATTTCTTATATACCGCCTTTCATGATATCAAGGTGGTTTACATTGAACAAACTGAAATTACATTGAACAGGGCATTATAACTTGGAGATAACTATTTTACAGGGAACATGGGCTATGGAGGGTTAAGTGGCTTGCCCAAGACCACAAGGAGCACCTGTGGGACTAGAAACCCCAATCCTTCTGGCCCAAGGTTGCTGTCCTCTAGTGGGATTTGAACCCCTGACCCTCTGGCCTGAAGTACCTCGCCCCAACCACTAGGCCACTCCTCCACTGAAAATCCCAAAGAGGGGGAGGAGTCAAGATGGTGTCATCTTGGTAGTGCCTCAACGGAGCTCTTCATCCATTTTTTCTTTGTAATTACCTTACTGGAATCTGTGTTTTCAATAATGGCTCCAAAATGGAAAGGTAAGGGATTGGCTAAAGCCAAGACCGGTAAACCTTGACCCATGCAACAGCGAATTGAGGGTCACCTACCAAAGACTCCTGTTCAGGCTGCTAGTGTTATCCCGGCTGCGAAGAACACTGGTAAGGAGGCATCTTTGCTTGGGAAATCAGCCAACTTGATCCCACAACTGGAACTCTTTGCTAGGACTCCATGCATCGGGTCTGGATTCTTTAGGTAACAGCTCTGGGTGTTTTTGACTGAAGTGAGGTAGCAAGGACTCTCACTTCTTGTTTGAAGCCTATTCAGATGGCAGATCTGGTGCATGGCAGTACCTCTTTGGCATCCTCAACCGTGGAATCTCCTGGAGGGGATCTTCAACCTTTAGTCCGGCGTGAGTTGCTTGGTAAGCCTGAAACTCTCCCCAAACCAATCTTTCCCCCTATGCCAGAAGTGACTTTTCAATCCACGTGGATAATGTTAGTTTAAACTGGACTGTATCAAAACGTTCTCAAGGTTTGTCTGCATGGTACAAACCATAGGTCATTTGTCCGTTCGACATGAATTGTCGGCTAAAGAGATGCATGAAAAGATATCATCTGTGGAGAAAGATATAAAAGATTCTAGATTGTTGCTTGACCTGCTTGTCAACAATAAGTTAATGATCCACCTTACACATGAGCAATTTGAGAATAAGATGAGACAATTAAATCTTAGGATTCTTAACTTCCCCTCATATGTCCCCGGCTGACTCATTTAGGAAGTACTTGCTTGAGGTTTTAATAATACTTGAGGATGCTTTACTTCCATTGGATAAAGTGTACTCTTTGCCGGTGAGAAAGCAATAGTCAAGTGGGCCGTTAGGTTCAACTGGCCATATGGATTTAACTACGTTATTGGAGACATTTTAATGGAAATGAAGGAAAGATCTACTTTGTTGATGAACTTTATCTTTGAATTGGATCTGTCTAGGACAACAGTATGTCCTTATATTTTAAGAAAATTTCTTGGTCCTCTATGGTGGATTCAATTAGCAACTCTGATAGAGGAGTTGTTATGTGAACCCACATTAGGTGACATCTTGCTGCCAAGCCTGAGAGCCCAGGCTCTTGCACTAATGTGATTTGCATGCCCATACTCCTCCCATTCCCCATCCCATACTCATTGATTACCATGTGTTTTACTGTGCGTTAGTGTTCCTGACTGCCATTTGCCATGCATTAAAATGCATATTAACCAGTTAATGACCCTTAGTGTGAAATGCATTAACGAACTCCTACAGTATAAAACACCAATGATCATAAAAGTACAAATGTTGTTTGCCTTAGGCATATTTTCACTGTGAGCATGTACATGGGCAGAGGCTGGACAAAGTGTAAGCAGAGTGTATAATTTATTTAGCTGTATTTATATCCCGCTTTTCACCGGGTCAAAGTGGTCAATTGGGAGATACATTTAACATGAGGGGATATGACACACATACGCTAATACTTACAGGGAACATGGGCAATGGAGGGTTAAGTGGCTTGTCCAAGACCACAAGGAGTACCTATAGGACTAGAAATCCCAGTCCCTCCGGCCTGAGATTGCTGTCCCCAGGTGGGACTTGAACCCCCGGCCCTAAGTACCTTGTCCTAACCACTATACCACTTTGTGTATAAGTACACAAATTGACTATAGAATGCTATAAGTCATGCAAATACATGCAAAAAGTATATGTAGGCATTTGCGCCAGTTCTAGGGCAGGTGTAAATGTGCATGCCTTAACTTAAGGTGCATTCTGTGCAACACAAAAGAGGAAGACCATCAATGAGGTGGATCGACACAATAACAGCAGCTATGGATGCCACTCTATCAACAATGAGCCACTGGACTGAAGACCAAATATAGTTTAGGACAACTATCCAGAGGGTCGCCATGAGTCGACACTGACTCGATGGCCCTTAACAACACATGCATACTTGACTTTATAAAATAGACATAAGATACATATGTGAAAATGCATGTTGACAAGTCTTGACTTTATAAAATTACCGGCATAATGTCTGCTAAAATATACTGACAAATGTGTTGATTGAGAAATAAAATAGAGAAACAGAGGAAAGAACCATATTAGATCAATGTTGTGCTTCTGCAATGGAGGAGATTTAGGAATGTGCATTAGAGGAATTCCTAATGGGGACTATACATTTCAAGCAGAGGTAAGAGTTTGTGGCTTTTTTAATTACTAGTTCTCTGTCTGGGAGCCATTAAAACGGTTTTGGTACATTTTTAAAACAAAGTTACATTCTTTTTGGTGCTTTAGTTTAAAAGGGGAAATATTTTGTTTAGTGGGGTAGGTTTAAAACTCTGCTTTAGTATCTTTCTTCAGCTCTTTAAAGCTACTGACACCTCATCAAATGTTAGTTCCCTCCCTACCCCCCCCCCCAACTCCCACCCTCCTCTAGTGAGCAGTCTTGCTTTATAGAGCACCTCCCCAATTAACTACACACAGGGACTTGGAACAGCACATTTTGAACAAACGTAAAGAGATTACCGGCTGGTAGATCTGTCTCTTTTGCTTTAACAGATACCTAAGCTCCACGAACTGAACAATGGTTGGGAAAAATCATATCACTAAAGCTGTTGTCCCCGTTACAGCTTCTGCCTCTGTCCAGACAGAGATCCTTACAATCCGGTTTTCGTCCTTTGCACTCTACTGAAACTGCTCTTGTCAAAGTTTCCAGTGACTTGTTCCTGGCTAAATCTAAAGGCCTTTACTCTGTCCTTATCCTCCTAGACCTTTCTGCTGCCTTTGACACTGTTGACCATGAGCTTCTCCTTGACACTTTGTCCTCGCTTGGCTTTAGGAACTCTGTTCTCTCCTGGTTCTCCTCATATCTCTCCCATCGCTCCTTTAGTGTATGTTCTGGTGGCTCCTCCTCCTCTGTTACCCCGCTCTCAGTTGGTGTCTCCCAGGGTTCTGTCTTGGGTCCCCTTCTTTTTTCTCTCTATACCCAATCCTTTGGTGTGCTTATTTCCTCTCATGTTTTTCAGTACCATCTCTATGCTGATGACGTCCAAATCTATCTCTCTACCCCTGATCTTTCTTCTGCTTTCCAGTCCTGGATCTCTTGCTGTCTCTCTGCCATTGCTGCCTGAAATTGAACATGGCCAAGACTGAACTTCTTGTTTTTTCTCCTAAAATTTCCCTTTCTCCTTCTTCTTTTTCAGTCTCTGTTGATGGCTCTGTTCTCCAACCTCCTTCATCTGCTCGCAATTTGGGTGTTATTTTTGACTCTTCACTCTCTTTCTCCTCTCATATCCAACTCATCGCTAAGACCTGTCGCTTCTTTCTCTTCAACATTGACAAAATCTGCCCCTTTCTCTCTGAGCTCACTACTAAAACCCTCATCCATTCCCTAATCACCTCCCGCCTTGATTATTATTACCTCCTTCTTGCTGGTCTCCCTCAGTCTCATCTCTTCCCTCTTCAGTCTATTCAGCACTCTGCTGCCCGTTTGATTTTCCATCAGCCTCGTTTTGCCCACATCACTCCTCTGCTCAGATCTCTTCACTGGCTCCCTATCCATTTCCGTATTCACTTTAAGCTTCTCCTTCTGACCTATAAGTGCATTCACTCTGTGGCTCCTCAGTACCTTTCTTCTCTCATTTCTCCCTATTTCCCTCCTCGTGTACTCTGTTCTTCCCAGTTGCTTCTTGCTATGCCCTTCTCCTCTATTGCCAACTCCAGATTCCGCTCTTTTCACCTTGCTGCTCCCTACGCTTGGAATAAACTTCCTTTGTCTATACATCAGGCATCTTCTTTGCCCCTCTTCAAACTCAAGTTAAAAGCTCATCTTTTTGCCTCTGCCTTTGGCTCTTGATTTTGCTGTTCTCCTTCCTTCCCCTCTTTTATTTCACCTTTCTTTCTTCCTCTTACACTTGTTCTTACCTCTTTCCTTTGTCCTGTCTCTCCTGCTCTTGTCTCTTTGCCCTTGATTTTATCTTTTTTTTTACTCCTTTTCTTGCTTTGTCTTTTTAGATTGTAAGCTCTTTGAGCCAGGGACTGTCTTTTTGTGTTTTCATTGTACAGCGCTGCTGGTAGTGCTTTATAAATGCTTAGTAGTAGTAGTAGTAGCAGGTGCAGGACCGGTTCCATGTGCAGGATGCCTGCATGCTGAAGCTCTCAGGAAACAAGTGGAGGAACTCAGAGAGGAGGTGGCAAAGCTGAGGAGCATTCAAAAGAGTTAGAAGTACATTGATGAGATGCTTCTTGCAATATCCAAGCTCTCCAGCAGAGGAGAAGATGGGTGCTTACAGAATGACAAAGGTTGAACACAAGTCACCAGGGCCTGCAGAATCACCAATCCTACTTCTCCAGCCCTTGAATTGAAGAACAATTATGCAGCCCTGGAAGTGGAGGAGGTGAAAGCATCCCTGGAAAGGGAAGAAGCAGAGCTCAAGTGCCCCAAAGTTACAGAATCAGTGACCACAAAGAGGCGAAGGGTAGTGGTAGTTGATGACTCTCTTATTTATTTATTTATATTCTCTTATATACTGTGCTATTCTGCATCAGTGCAGTTTACATTGAACAAACCGAAGTTACATTGACAGGGCATTATAACTTGGAGATAACTATTTTACAGGGAACATGGGCTATGGAGGGTTAAGTGGCTTGCCCAAGACCACAAGGAGCACCTGTGGGACTAGAAACCCCAGTCCTTCCGGCCCAAGGTTGCTGTCCTCTAGTGGGATTTGAACCCCCAACCTTCTGGCCTGAAGTACCTTGCCCCAACCACTAGGCCACTCCTCCACTCTTCTGAAGGGTACTGAGGCATCCATCTGCTGACCAAACTTGATGTCCAGAGAGGTATG
The DNA here is from genome assembly GCA_033557465.1 of Ichthyophis bannanicus. NCBI lineage: Eukaryota > Metazoa > Chordata > Amphibia > Gymnophiona > Ichthyophiidae > Ichthyophis > Ichthyophis bannanicus. The sequence continues at coordinate 1,860,238,528 of CM066032.1, read as the reverse complement.
CCGTCTGCCAGGTTCCAAAATCTGAGATGTTACGGAGAGTTTGCCATGGCTCATCAAGCCCACTGACTATTACCCAATGTTGCTAATCCATGTCGGCACAAATGATACTGCCAGGTATCCCTCTGAGCGTATCAAAAGAGACTTCCTGGCTTTGGGACAGAGGGTGAAGCAGATAGGGGCACAGGTGGTGTTCTCTTCAATCCTCCCTGTTGAGGGTAAAGGCCAAGGCAGAGAAGCTCGCATCCTGGAGATGAATGCATGGCTTTCATGATGGTGTCATTGAGAGCATTTTGGTTGCCTGGACCATGGGATGCTGTTCCAAGGGTTGCAGAGCAGCAATGGCATTTATCTGTCCAAGAAAGGTCGATGTGTCTTCAGTAGCAGACTGACTAACCTATTGAAGAGGGCTTTAAACTAGATTCATTGGGGATGGGTGAAGAAAGCCCCCAGGTAAGTGAAAGGCCCAGGTAAGTGAAATATTAAATACTTTTATGGAAATGGGTAAAAGGGGCAACATCTGGAAAGCGGTGTGTATAAATGCCCATAGCATGGGAAATAAGATCCAAGATATTGAAGCTTTAATGTGAGAGGCTGACTTTGATTTAGTGGCAGTTACAGAAACATGGTTCACAGAAAACCATGACTGGGATGTAACTATACCAGATTATACTTTATTCAGAAAGGACAGGGTAGGAAGAAGGGGAGGAAGAGTGGCACTATATATAAAAAATGATATTAAAGTTTTGGAACTACAGAGCTTAAAAGGGAGAGAGGAGGAACTTTGGGTTGAACTAGAAAGAGGGAAAGAGAAATCTATTTGCATTGGCATGATATACGGACCTCCCTCACAGGAGGAAGAGATGGACGGAGAGTTAATTGAAGACATACGCAGCATTGCTAGGAAAGGGGAAGTGATACAGATAGGAGATTTCAATATGCCAGATGTTGATTGGCACATTCCAGCTGCAGTATCATCTAGGAGTAAGGAGAAATATTCAGGGAATTGGTAACAGAACCCAAACGTGAAGGGGCCATACTGGACTTGGTGCTTACCAATGGTGAAAGAGTCATTAGCGGGACGGGAACAGCTGGGGGATGTAGAAAAACAGTGGGCAAAACTAAAAGGGGATATTTTAAGGGCAACCAATCTTTTTGTTAAAATGGTAAATAAAGGTAAAAGGAAAAGGAGACCGCTATTGTTTTCAAAAGAAGTAGATGAAAAGGTGAAGAAAAAGAGGGAGGTCTTCATGAAATACAAGAGATCACAGAGAGAGGAAGACAGGCATCTATATTTGGAAAAACTTAGAGAAACTAGCAAAGTAGTCAGGACAGCAAAGATTCAAAAAGAGGAGGGAATAGCCAATGCAATAAAATGTGGGGAAAGGACATTTTTCAGATATGTTAGTGAGAAGAGGAAGGGAAAAAGTGGTATTGTCAGACTCAAGGGTGAAGGGGAGAAATATGTAGAAGCTGATGAGGATAAAGCGGAATTGCTTAACAAATATTTCTGTTCTGTGTTCACAGATCCAGGAGCAGGACCTCAGAAAACACCCACAAACAGGAACAGAAGTGAGGGGCATCTTGAACAATTTTCAGAAGACTGTGTTCGTGAGAAACTAGCTAAACTTAAAGTAAACAAAGCAATGGGACCAGATGGGATGCACCCTAGAATACTGAGGGAACTTGGGGACGTTCTAGCAGCTCCACTGACTGACCTTTTCAATGCTTCGTTAGAGACAGAAGTGGTACCAAAGGACTTGAGAGAAGCTCATGTGGTCCCTTTACACAAAAGTGGAAGTAAGGATGTGGTTGAAAACTACAGGCCAGTTAGTTTAACTTCGGTGGTGAGTAAATGATTGGAAACGCTGCTGAAAGAGAAAATAGTGAGGTTTCTGGAGTCCAGCGGATTACAGGATCTGAGGCAGCATGGATTCACCAGAGGCAGATCTTGTCAGACAAATCTGATTGATTTCTTTGACTGGTTTACCAGGGAGTTGGACCGAGGGAGAGGCCTAGATGTGGTGTATTTAGATTTCAGTAAAGCCTTTGACACCGTTCCTCACAGGCGACTTATAAACAAACTGAGCACCCTAGGGATGGACACTAAAGTTACTGCTTGGGTTGGAAATTGGTTGAATGGAAGATGACAAAGGGTACAGGTAAATGGAGCTCACTCTGAGGAGAAGGAGGTTACCAGTGGTGTGCACCAGGGATCTGTCCTTGGTCCAATTCTTTTTAACATCTTTGTTAGTGATATATCAGAATGGCTGTCGGGTAAGGTTTGCCTCTTTGCGGATGATACCAAAATCTGCAATAGAGTAGACACCCAGGAAGATGCAGATAACACGAGGAGGGAGCTAGCTAAGTGTGAAGAATGGTCTAGAATTTGGCAGCTGAGATTTAATGTCAAACAATGCAAGGTCATGCATTTGGGCTGCAGCAATCCAAGGGAGTGATAAAGTATAGGGGGTGAAGTACTCTTGTCCACTAAAGAAGAGCAGGACCTAGGTGTGCTTGTGTCTGATGATCTTAAATTTGCTAAACAAGTAGAAAAGGTGACAGCAAAAGCTAGAAGGATGCTTGGGTGCATAGGGAGAGGAATGGCCAGCAGAAGAAAGGAGGTGATAGTGCCTCTGTATAAGTCTTTGGTGCGACCTCATTTGGAGTATTGTGTGCAATTCTGGAGACCGCACCTTCAAAAGGATATAAACAGGCTGGAGTCAATATAGAGGGGGGCTACTAAAATGGTTAGTGGTCTTCATTATAAAGCATATGAGGACAGACCTAAGGATCTTAATATGTACACCTTAGTGGAAAGGCGGGATAGAGGTGATATGAGTGAGATGTTTAAATACCTCCATGGCATAAATGTTCAGGGGGAGAGCCTCTTTCAATTGAAAGCAAGCTCTGCTATGAGGGAACATGGGATGAGGGTGAAAGGAGATAGATTCAGGAGTGATATGCAGAAATATTTCTTTACAGAAAGAGTGGTGAATCTGTGGAATAGTCTCCCAGTGGAGGTGGTAGAGATGAGGACAGTATATGAATTCAAAGAATCATGGGACAAACATAGAGGATCTCTAAAGGAAAAAAGGGGACTTTTGTAGTGGTTGATATGGAAGGACAGTCTAGATAGGCCATGTGGTCTTTTTCTGTTGTCATGTTTCTATGTTTCTATACCTTAAACAAACCTGATTTTGAGTCTTTTAACCATTGTTTGAAAAGAGCTCATTATGCGCTTTGGTTTACTAAGGAATTACAGGACCAAAAATGATTGCTTAAAAGGTTAGCATGAACATCACGAAAATCATCTGCTCCAGAGGTTAAACAGGTTTATTTTGCTGTGTTATTATGTTTTCAGGATGCTGTACAAAAGATTCATCAGCATTATTACTTGAAATTGATTATGAGCTCTGCAATCAACTTGCAAAAATTGTTTACAACTTTATCCGTTATATCATGTTCCATCTGTTACACAAAATCAAATAGATATTGGTTCACAATTGTATGCAAATTTTTTAGTAGAGAAAATTGCTAAATTTTGTATTTCTTTGTTGGACAGTGAAACTAGCATGTTCTATCTGCTTCTAATTAAAGTTAAACATGGACTAATAATGTTGTTGACTCTGCTTTGCTTCACAATTGAACGAGATGAGTTTATACTGTACTTGTATGATATGATAGTTTTCACGCGATTTTCTCATCCCTTTGCAACATGTGGGGCCCATCTACTAAATGCCGTTAACAAGCCGAGAGCGGGTTCGTTCAGAACAACTGGCAACTTGGTATGTGTATGTCCTCAACAAACCTGCTCCCAGTTATTTCTGCCAGATCTGACTAGTACTTAGATGGGTGACTACTTGGAATACCAGGAGCTGGAAACTCACTGTGTAGAAGAAAGCCTGCAAATCTACTTCTGGGCTCACCTTTCCAAAAAACCCAGGGGCGGGATTGCCAGTATTGACTTGATGACTCACACTGAATTGCATGTATATACACACAAACAATTTTTAACTTTTATGACTTAAAGTAGTTTAAAATTATCTGCCATTTCACTCTAAAGGGTATATTTACTAAAGCACGATGGGCTTTTGCAGCTATCACTGGGCGTTAGTTGCAAAAGCTCTGTGATAGCTGCGAAAGTCAGGTGTTATCGGTTGGGGGCATGCCCGCATTTCCCCAGCAGATAGTGCTGAGAAAATGCAGGGATCGAGGCGAGACTGCATCGCTGATGCCGCTGTCACCACCCATAGAGGTGGAGTTAGCTGCATCTGCGATGTCTGCCAAAACGTGTGGTTACCACAAGCTGTCAACACCTGCAGTAACTACACGCTATAGGCATGTCCACTCTCCATCTCCATCCCGCCCACTTGCACTGCTAATGCACAAACTATACCTACCATGGAAAATTGCCTGCGGTAGCTGCATTTGTCCCATGTTCACTGTCGCTGCAGCACGATTTTCCCATGTTAGCACCACCATGATAGCTATCACCCTTTAACAGACATACCCCTAAGAGTGTACGAAATGGCTATAAACTACAACATAAGCACAGTAAAATGATCTATAAAAACATACCCATATACATTTGAAACAAAAATTCAAGGCGCCCCTTGGCGCGAAGCAGCAGCAGCAGCTCCAGCTCCACACCAGGGCCCGATCAGCATCGGGGAGTAGAGTGGGAGGGATCACTCCTCCCCAATCGGCTCCCCAAGGCCAATCCGGCCACAGCAACATCTTTTAAATTCAAGGTGCTCCTTGGCATGCCCGGACCGGCGGGCCCATGCCTGAGGGCCTCGCCAGAGGGCCCTTTGGCATAGCCCTTAGGCACGGACCAGAGGCACCACAATATCGCACAAGAGGAATGTGTCACTGTGCTCCTCAGCCCTGAGGAAGTCTAACAAGTCACATAGAGCTGGGTTGGATAGGCGTGAAACAGTGTCAGGGGAGTATCATGATTTGAATCTGACTATTGTAAATGCATAGGAAAAGTAATATGTTTATTTGGTCTGAACTAGTGATGTTAATAAGCATTGTGGCCATGTTTACTAAACGTTAGCATGTGCTCTCTGCGACCGTACCTATAATAACAGCCTCAGCCCTTTGCTGCTTTGAACATCATCCCACTGGACCTTGTAATGATCTGCCTCTCCATCTATCATCAGCTCTGCAAAGTAAGAGTCCACACAAGTAGCCCAAGCTGCTCCCTGTGACCTGTACCCCATCTCTGTCCACTGAGGCGATTCCCTAAAGCTCTGTTTAGCTTGCTTGAGTGCATCTCCTCAATCCATTGCCTTCTCAGAATCTTTGTAACCCGCTCAGCAGCAAAATAACGTGGGGTCATACGTTATTATTGGTCCTATGCTGCTTAGCCCATTTCATCTCCTGGGCCGAATCTTACTCACATCAACATGGCTTACTCCCCTCCCCCCCGCCTTACACCATACTGACACTTTTAACTACAGAAGATCTTATCCTTTTGTGCACCAGTGATGGCTCATTCACATTTTTATTTATTTATTTATTGCTTTTATATACCGCGCTCTTTAAAATCAGTGCGGTTTACATATAACATTTAGTACAAAAACAGGGGCCTGTTATGTACTTACATTGAACGGGTAATTCAACTTGGATATTAACTGGGGGGATCTATCTACTGCTATCTACAACTATCTACAGCTATCTACAACTATCTACAATATGCACATATAACATTTTGTACAAAAACAGGGACCTGTTATGTCAGAAACCCACAGAAGGAAGTCTCCTCGACCTCACCACCTGAACTGTATGCTCATAAATGCTCGTTCCATCCGCAATAAATGGCCCTTCCTCACCGACTACATTGAGCATCAGAATCTGGATCTGCTTTTTGTTACAGAGACATGGTTGACTGATGCAGACACTGTCATTAGCAATCTACCACCTGGCTATGACCTCTTTAATTGCCCGAGAGCAAACCATCGAGGCGGCGATATCCTCATAATCGCCAGAAGCAACCTCCACTTCCAATGCAACTCTGCTCAGAGTATACTCAACCTTGACTACATTCGGATTTCAAACAAATTCCTATCTGCCTGTCTCTTCTACTGCTCACCATCTACATGTGCTGACAAGCTGGCCACTATTCTTGACCTAGCTTGCGATAGGAATATCCAACTCAAACCACTCCTGGCTGCTAGGTGACTTCAACCTCCCAGCCCTCCCTACCAAGCACTCCTCTGCCTTCCTCAATGCTATGAAGGCTCTCGACTATCATCAGCTGATACATACACCCACTCACTCGGCAGGCAATACCCTGGGCCTCATCTCTGCTCCTTCACCTCTCCACAGTCTGACCAGCCAGGACCCCCCAATTGTCCTCCCGGTCCCGTGGCCTGACCATAAGGTCATACTGCTCCGTATTCCTACAGACCCCGGAGGTGACCAGCTGCCACCCAACTCCAATCCTCCATCCTACAAACGTCGCCTCAGACCCTTCGATAAGGAAACATTCCTCATGAATATTCTTGATGACCTCAACCCTGACACCAACAATCTGGTTGAGCTAATAGATACATGGAACAACACCCTAGCTCAAGTCTCACTCCTTCCACCTTCCACTAAGCCCACTAGGAGGAAGCACACAGCAAGATGGTTCACTTCTGATCTTCGTGAATCCTTATTGCTCCTCAGAAGGCTTGAGTGACTCTGGCGGCATTCTAGGCATGACGTCGACCACGTTGCCTACCTGACCAAACTACAAGAACACCGAAAAGCAGTTAATCTCAAGAGAAGGGAATATCATACTAACACCCTTATGCACTCGCTTAACAAGTCCTGCAAGCTCTTCAGCATTGTTAGATCCCTTACAAGTGACGCCTCTAAGAACCTACCAGCAATTACCCCTAGCCTGGCCGATTTTGCCTCTCACTTCCAGAGCAAGACAAATTCGATTACCTTGCTCTCAGAGAAACTTAATGATGAACATTCCTTTCCTGAACCACCCCCAACAGGCGACGCACCTATACCTACTCTTGATTCTTTCTACCCATATTCAGCTGAACAAATAGAAAACATCATCAGTCCAATCAACACCTCTACATCCCCAGCTGATCCTTGCCCTGCATTCTGGATTAAGCAGGCAAGATCCAACCTAAATTCAGCTATCTCCAGAATAGTACACCTTTCTTTGTCCACAGGTTCTCTTCCAGTGTCCCTTAAATCTGCCTCCATCAAACCCCTGCTAAAAAGCAATAAATCTAACCTATCAGACATCAGCTCATACAGACCAATCTCCAGCCTACCCTTCCTGACCAAGATCTTAGAAAAGATTGTCCAGCAACAGGTCCAAGACTACACTGACTCCCACACCCCCAGTAGCATGGATCCCGCCAGCAGCATGGAGTGGAAACCCTTTTGGTAACTCTCCTAGATAGGCTCTGTACCGGCATAGATAAAAAGGGGCAGGGATTCATCCTAATCTTTTTGGACATCGCCTCTGCCTTCGATTCTGTCAGCCACAGCCTTCTCCTTGGCCGCCTATGACAAAAGGGTATTCGGAACTCTGCCCTCAACTGGTTTAGATCATACTTGACGGGTCGCCAGCAACAGGTTTGCTTGGGAACACAGTCTTCAAGCACCTTCCAGCAAACGCAAGGGGTCTCACAAGGCTCATCACTCTCAGCCTTGCTTTTCAACGTCTACATACAGCCAATCTGTACAATAATCAAGTCCTTCAACATATTATATCACATCTATGCAGGTGATGTTTTACTCTATACCCCTTTCTCCACTGACAGCCCTGACTTTTCAGTCATTTCAGAATGCTTCAATACTGCCTCTGATTGACTCGCTACACATAACCTGAATGTTAACTGCAGGAAGACTGAGTTATTATTTATATCTAAAGATCAATCTTTTACCCCCACCATCCTCCTTGCGGGTGAGAGATGTAGAACTCATGACTAAGCCAGACGTTTGCTACCTGGGAGTAATCCTAGACCAACAGTTGACCATGGCTGCACACATACATAATGTTATTAAGGCAGTCTATCAGAAGATAAGGACCCTCCATCATATATGTCGGCTCCTCGACCCCTCAGATTTTTGATCAATCTTCCAAGCTCTCATCCTCCCGCACTTTGACTACGCAAATATTATTCTTCATGGCATCCCAAAATACATCCTCCAACCACTCCAATTGGCCATGAACACAGCTGCCCGATCACTCCAAGATGTCTCTAGATACAAGCATATCTCACCCATCCTGATGCAACTACACTGGCTCCCCATATCTAGCCGTCTAACCTATAAAGCTCTTCTCACGTTTAAAATTATTCACAACTCATCTGCATCCTCCCTGTCAGCAATGGTTCAACATACCCCTGACAACAGAATGCGAAGAGCTAAAATGGTAAACACCCTGGTCACTCCTACAATCATAAGGACTTGCACTAAGGCTGTCAGGAACCGTGCCTTCTCTTTATACGCACCAACTCTCTGGAATGCCCTTTCTGCCTCAGTCCGAGTCATCATGGACCTATCCACGTTCAGAAAGGCATTAAAGACTCACCTTTTCCAGCTGGCTTATGACCACATAACATAATGAAGGACTCTCATAATGCTGTCTCTCATAATGGTGGCCTCTCCACTTACACAGACTATACCTTGAGTCCTGGCTACATAACATGTACTTAGTTCTCACATTTGCTTCTTAATACTTACCTGCCTCTATGTTACCTAGATTTGCTGTTCATGCCTGTTCTATGTAAAGTTGTAAAGTTGCTTGTTTTGATGTTTTATGCCTGTTCTATGTAAAGTTGTTTGACTGTTCACATTTCCTGTAAACCGCTCTGATACTAAATATTGCGGTATATAAAAGCTAATAAATAAATAAATATCAAACAAATAAATAGCTCGAGTTTTGAGCATACACCCTGCAACTAAATTTCTACCTCTCTAAATAACCATGGGCCCAATTTTGAACTGGGTGGTGCTTTGTGCCGCGTTGGCGCATAGCCATCCCCCTTCCGCCTACCCTGGATTTTCAATGCTGGGGACATATGCGGCCTCGGCATTGAAAATCTGGGTCTCCCTGCACACCCCGTTAGCTGCAGGAGATAGCCAGATAGCACTGATTTTCCATGTTACCTGCTTAGCCCCTGCACTTGAAAGACAGATGAGGAAAAATCGTACCTATCTTTAAGGTGCAGAGGGCTAAGTGGGTAGCATCAAAAATCAGTGATACCCATTAGCCCTTTCCTCCGCCTCCGCTCCGCCAATGCCCCTAACACGCCCCAATGCTTACCGCATAGCATCTGGGCATGTTAGGGAAATATCTTGAATTTTCGAAGGGCACTACCCATGTAGGTGCCCTTCGAAAATTCCAGATATGGTATTTACATGGGTAACAAGGGCAGTTGCCTGTGTAAATGCCTTTGAAAATTGGGCCCCATGTCTTTAAAGCTTTTCAAAACTGTTCTCAAAACTGTTCTGTTTTCAGGCTATCCACAATGAATATGCATGCCTCCTTTTATGTAGATCTTATTACATGCATATTTATTGTGGATATCCTGAAAATCTGACTGGCTAGGTGTGCATAAGGACTGGGTTGAGAACCCTCGCTCTACTAACTCTTTCATCTCTCCACATAAAGCATTCTGTTATCTCAGGATTATCCCCGTAAACAAGGATACTTGGGACTTTCAAACCTGTAAGTCTGTGACCCTGGAATAACTGGCATTGACCGGATCTTAAATCTTATGCTGTGGTGTATTTTTGCAGCTTATTGCTAAATATGCTGAGCCTAATCCATGGTGTGCTCTAAACTCTAAGCAAAGCAACTTAAACCTCATTTGCAAATCCACTGGAAGCCTGTGCAGTGAGATTAATAACAGGCTGACTCTATTACAAGGAACTTACAAGTGAGTACTTTCACTGCTAGACATCGAACCCTCTGATTCTTCAATAATATTTTTTTTGACAATTTTATATACACTACATTGCAATAATCGAGGTGCATTAATTCCACCACCTGCGTTACTAGATGGGAATTCTGTGGGTGCAAAAATGGCTACGTTTGATACACCATGGGAGTTATTTTAAAAGCTCTAATTGTGATTTGGACATCTAAAAACAGGTATGCGGATGTCCAAATCACGGTGATGTCCCTGGAGCCCTTTTATAAAAGACTTTGGAGATGTCCCCATGCTCGGGACATCTTTCCTGCTCAGGGGTGTGGATGGGGTGTGTCCAGGGCATTCCAGAGATCTTAGACATGCACACCTGATTTCAAAAACAGCATGTCTCTACCTTGTCCAAGTCCATACCTGCTCTAGGGTATGAACAGGCATCTGCAAAGTGATTGTTTTCTCAGAAAAGCAGTTGGTGGGTCTAGAGTAGATGGAACTCTCTTAGTCACAGTGCGGTCCACAATAGTAAAGAGAACTAATAAGATTTGGGGATACCTGTTGTGTGGTTGTCATGCTGTAAAACATCTCCACTACATGAATGGCAAGCTGGGAGATGTCTTTGGGCTATGGTACTGTTGCAGGGATGTCTATGTAGCTGTCCCCAATGATGTCCATATCAAGGATGTCTACATTTCTGAAATGGGCTCCAAACTCAAACATGCCAGCCAATTTTGAGGGCATTTTGGTCTGGACATCCCAGATAGCACCTAGACATCCTTTCTAAAATATCCCTTCACATAACTGGGCTCAAGCATTTTTTTTTAATGCTGCCGTCACCTGGGCCTCCAGTGAGAGCTGAATCCAGAATAATTCACAGACTTACGTGGATTGGCTTTGTTTTTTCCTAAATGTGCATGCAATTTTCTGTGTCTAAGATGGCAGACATCTTAATAGTGATGCCATATGCCAGCTGCAGGCTTTATCCCTTCTACTTAGGGCTTGATAAACTAAGTAGCATCAGCCGTAATGTTTTTGCTAGTAGACTAGACTATAAGAAAATGATTGATTATCTTATTAGCCCTGTAAGACATAAATGACTTGATCCTAGAATGGAGAAAAAAAATCTATTAACAGTGTAACAAAAATATATTAGTTCAGTTCCTCTAATTTAAAAAGACAAGATTACAGTAAAACAAAGGCTTCTTTAGTTGCCTCTAGGTTTTGTGGCCCTACAAATGAAATATTTCCATACGCAGAGAAGTCACATTTCCTCTGAAACTGTCTCTTTTCAAACCTTAAAAAAAATGTGATTTTGAGCAAAAAACTGGAATGTGTTAAACAAATTGAGCAGAAGTGTAAAAGATAAAGAAGTTATTGTCAATGCAGTGACTACTGCTGCCAATATCTGATGTCTGTGCCAGAGGAAGAAGACGACCCATGCAAGGTGAGGGAGCCTCTCCCCATGGTACCAGCTTGAGCACCATGGTCCGAAGGATCCCCACCCACAGAGTCGACAGCAAAAAAAATAAAATGTAGGCACTGGCCTCTCTGTGAAGATAACAGGGCAACAAGACTGAAGGCAGGTCAGGTGATCACTTCCCTGCAGCATTATGTTTCCTCTTATTCTAGTTCATCGTTTGCAAAAAAGCAAATCCTTTCCCTCAAGCCTCACCAGTTTCACTTTGTCTATTAACTCTGTTCTGGTTGTCTGTGAGGGTGGAGTGCACATGAGTAAATCAGCATGCATGCTCACTCCATTATGCTCAGGTTCAGAAAGAGGCACAGACAGAGATGAACAGCGCCTGGGATTCTTCCAGCACCATGGACAGAGAGGTCAGTTCACCATTAGCCTCTGCCCCGGTTCAGTGTGATCCTCCCAGGCCCTTTCACTGCATCCGCCAACTGCACCCATTGCAATGCACCCATTACGGCAGTGCAAATTGTCACCTTCCTGCACATGCACACCTGTAGCTAAGATTCAGGGGCAGCAACAGTTTTCCTCTTGATCTTGGCTGGTGGCAGCATCGGGTCCTGCTCTGCCGCTATTCTGGCATCATTTCCCAACTTTGATTCTGCAACCCTACTCTTCATTCTGTGGTGCACACTGTCAGCTGTGTCCCAAATCCAGTTTCCATCAGCTTCTACCACCTCAGCCCAGAGTGGAAGGGCAAATGAAAAAAAGTACCCTTCTCCTGCCTCTTGTGCTCCAGTCATGGGTCCTCAGAGTCACTGCCTGAACAAGTCAAGTAGAAGCTACATAGAGAATGTTTGAATGAGGTTCAAAGTGGAGAATGGATCAGGTTGGGAAAGAAAAGGAGGCGATAGGAGAGCATATGCATGGGTTAGTTTGGAGAAGGGAAAGAAGATGGGAGAGAGAGTGCCTGAGTCAGGTTGGGGAGGGAGACAGGAGAGTGGTAAACACTGCTTCATCCACCATCCACCTACTCAGCTCCAGGTGCCATATTTTTGATATTTTGGAAGCCTTTCATGTATTGTATGTGGTGGATGACTAGTTGTGAAATAATTAGCACTGGCTTGTTTTATAAGATGTATATATTTTGTTAATATTAGTGTATTAAGTACTATTTAGGATGAATATATAATTAAGAGGATTGAGCCAATGATTGATTTAGCAGGTAGGTTTGGGTGACGCTTTTGCTCATAAACGGTTATTACTAGTGAGTGTGGTCCCAAGCCCCGTTCTGATGGCTCTTCTCTTTGACAGTGGGAATTGTTCTTAGGGGATGTTTTACTTATGACCTTTTGAGGTTTTGGCTTGTTAGTCTGTACGGCGGTAATAGTATTTTGGGTATCTGAGTGCTCCTACCCCCCTTTGGGGGGTTTTCTTTTGGTGAAAATGACCAAAGGCATTCCACAGGATTTGTTGCTATCGGCCACACTATTTAATATATCTGTAATACCATTTTGTAAACTTTTGCAAGGGTTGAGAATCAGTTTTCGAATGTATGCGTCTACAGGTTGCACCATTCTAAAGCCCAAGTGGTTTTCTATCTACTAATATTTTTACAAATTATTCAGTTATTTATAGCTGGCTTTTTAATAATGGATTGAATATTAACTTTATCAAATCTGAGGCAATAAGAACATTCTGTGTTGTAAATATATCACTTTAGGAGACAATATTACTCTTTGTTCAGAAGTTAAACACCTCGGGATTTGGATAGATTCTTCGTTTTCAATGGCAACTCATGGGCAACGCCATGCAAGCTAAGAAATCTGTGCAGGCTATGGAGCATGTTTACTAAGCCCCACACTGTTAACACGGGTATGGGCCATGCTACATCCATCCCCCTGGATTTGCCAAGCTTCACCGTGGTAAAATGGTCATGGGAGCAACATACACCACCCATTGAGGTGGCGTTAGTTGCACCAACCGTACTTGCGCCGAGTACAGGCAGTGAGGGCAACAAACACCAGCACTCTCTGTGCCACGGTGGAAATGGCCCTGACCCTCCCACTCTTCACCCCAACATGCGCTGTAAGGATAGCATCGGGTTTTAGCACAGTGCCCAGGCTACATTTTAGCATGGCGCCATTACCACACGCTAACCCTGCACTACCTTGCTGGTGCACTTTAGTAGAAACTAAACAGCCAAAGACTCTAAACAAGGCAGACTAAAAAGGAAAAAAGGAAAAAAACAAAAAAACACAAAGTGAGACAAAAACAACCAGTGGGGTGAGCACCACAGAGGAAAAAAGACCTCAGTAACCCTCCGATACTGGCAACAGAGGAAATGAGTCCAACATCAGGGTACAAACCCGATGCGAATGAAAAGACTCTTCTCACATCAACGGTCAGAAAAAAACCTCTGAAGATGCAAAAACAGCACACCCACCGGGGAGTTTGGACACAATAGCACAGTCACTCAGTATAAGAAAAATAATAGCAGGACAGCAAAGCAGCAAATCGCCAAAAAGTTAAAGCTAAAGTCTTATCTGAAGCCAGAGCACGAAGAATCTCCAAACGAGCCCCGACATGAGCCCTGACACCAGGTGTTTCACCTTGCGGCTTTCTCAGGGAGCTTCAACACTTGCAAAACTGAAGTTCAAAAGAAGAATACTGACCTGCAAAAAAGTGAACAAACACAATTGTCTCACTACCAAATAAACAAAAATATAATCAAAACAGGCAGTCCCCTGCCGGAGACAAGTTAAAAAGGACTTACTGTAGACGCCAAGTGGGTGAAACAAAGAGCTGTGCCAAATCACGGCGTGTCAGCTACAAAAAACGCCGGCAAAAAAACGCCGAAAAAAGGATACCAGCACATGCGCTTAAAAAAGGTATCCCATAACGTCAGGGAAAACCCCAACCTAAAACATCAGCACAAGCCAGCCAATCAAACACACCAGGGCAATTACAAAGAAAAACAAAATCAAGAAAAACCCACCAGCCCACCCAAAATCTTAAGCAAAAACAGGCAGAAGAAATGAAAAATCAGAGAAATGAAATCGATGGTTTCATTCAACCCATAGGGAACCACCGTGTTTAAAGAGAAAATCCATCGTTGTTCCAGTCGAGTCAAAACAGAGTCCAAATCACCACCACAAGCAGATAGGACACACTGCTGGATCACCACACACCGAAGATCTTCAAAAACATGTCCCAAAGACTGGAAATGTTGGACAAGAGGTGCACCCTCCACGGCACTTTAGTAAACATGCCCCTATGTTCTTTAGATTAAGATTTGTTCAGCACTTGAAATCGATTCTTGGTCAAGATGCGTTGAGAGTTGTAGTACAGGCATTCATTGTGTCACTTTTTGATTATTGTAGTAGCTTTTGCACAGGTCTTGCTAAATCCTGGATCTACTCTTTATGGCTAGCACAAAATCTAGCTGCTCATCTAATTTATGGTTACGTAAACATGACCATATTTCATGACCATGTTAAAAGGGAGCTGAATTTTGCTCATGCCTTTCTCAGAGTAAAAGGCGGTTTACATTCAGGTATTTTCCTGTCCCGGGAGGGCTTACAATTTAAGCTTGCATCTGAGGCAATGGAGGGTTAAGTGACTTGCCCAAGGTCACAAGGAGCAGCAATTGGATTCAAAGCAGGTTCCCTTCTTTTTAGCCCACTGCTCTAACCACTAGGGTCCTCTTCCACTTCAGTCCATATTGGTTACCAACTGCACACCGCACACAGCTTAAATGTCTAAACCATTCGTTTAGGATCATAAAGGAGCAGGGTAATGGAATTAATTTACAACGACTTTCTAAAAATCTTCATTTTTATCGAATCTAATTCAGTCCGTCAACAAAGCAAGCTTAATAAAAATTAAGAAATGATTCTGCTCAATTCCAAGTATACAATAATCTTTCATTAGATCTACATCAGACGGCCTTGGCATTGAATATCCAGGTTTAAAGTTCAGCGTCAGCAGTTAGCCGTGTTAAACTGGCTAGCTGCCAGCACTGAATATCGGGTCCTCGGTCTTTACTCCCACTTCTCGAGATCCACCACCTGGTCGGTTTTCAGGATATTCCTAATGTATATGCGCGAGAGAGATTTGCGTGCCCTCTACTGCCATTGTATGGAAATCACTCGTTTGCATATCCATTTAGAATATCCTGAAATCCTGGCCCGTTAGTGGCCCTCAAGGCTTTGGAGTGAAGATCAAGGAGTTAAATCCTATTCCTTGCTGCTGAAAAAAATGCCAAGAATGCATCATGTTGACATCTAAAGCAAAACTGATGAAATGGCTATGAGGTGTCGTGCGATTCTGTTTCCCTGCTTCTACATTTAGAACCAGGAATTGCTGTAGTCTGCAAATACATATACCTTTGATCAAGAAATCCTGGGTAGCTGCTAGGACTTAGCGGCTATGTAATAGGGCAAAGAAGTTTAACAGCACATTTACTTATTTATTTATTTTTATTTATTTATTGTTTTTTTCTATACCGCCCCTTCCAGAGATCAGGGGCGGTTTACATTTAACAGAAACAGAACAGTTTACAAGGAACGTAGTTTCAACTATTTCCAGGAACATGTCTTACAATTCAAGTGTTGTATAACTTAGCAGAACATTGCTTTTTACATGGAACATTATTTCAACTATTTACAGGAACATATCATATGAATCGGATATTGTATAGACTTAGCGGGGCTTGGTGATCTACTATTTATTACTTGTGAGGGTACAAAGTGTATTCAGTATTTCTGGAGGGGGGAGACTATTGACTCGTATGTGTGCGGGGGGGGCCTTGGATCAAGTTGCATAGTTTATGTTGTTCCTTGGGTTAATTGTGTATCTGTTTGTGAGGGTGTGGGGGGGGGGGGTTCAGTTGAGTTTCCAAAATGCTCAGAGAATAGGAACGTTTTGAGTCCTTTTCTAAATAGCTGTAAGTCTTTGGTCATGTGAATTGTTAGTGGTAGTTCGTTCCAGAGGCTGGGTGCAGTGAATCTGAAGGCCCTAGAGCTTGTGGTTTTTCTTGTCCTGCAGATGACTTTGGGTATTGCAAGTGAGTGCCTTGCGTTTTGTCTGTGTGTTGTGGATTCAGGTGGTGTTTGTAGGAGAGTGGTAAGATAGGAGGGGGGATGTCGTTAATCAGTTTAAATGTTGTTATGAGTATGTTATATTTATTTATTTACATTCTCTTATATACCATGCTATTCTGCATCAGTGCGGTTTACATTGAACAAACTGAAATTACATTGAACAGGGCATTATAACTTGGAGATAACTATTATACAGGGAACATGGGCTATGGAGGGTTAAGTGGCTTACCCAAGACCACAAGGAGCACCTGTGGGACTAGAAACCCCAGTCCTTCCGGCCCAAGGTTGCTGTCTTCTAGTGGGATTTGAACCCCCGACCTTCTGGCCTGAAGTACCTTGCCCCAACCACTAGGCCACTCCTCCACTCCTGCTTGGTGCTAGGAGCCAGTGTAGGCCGTGTAGAATAGGAGTTATGTGTTCAGTTAGACGGGCTTTGGTGACAACCCTTTCAATTTCATTGCCAAGATTGTGGCGGGCTTTATAAGGCCCATGTGAAATTATCCACAGGTGACTTTCTCCTTATATATTCAATCTGAAATCTGTCAATTCTGTAGATAAATTTGTCACATCCTAAAACCAATGTGGCCTTAGAAACTCATACGTGATGTATGCCATATATATCCTGATGTCCCAACAAAAGATATCTCAACTCACAGAGAGCCATGCCGTGGAGTGGAGAAAAAAAATATAAATCAGTGCTGACTGTAGATCAAAGAAGTTTATTTTGTTGGAAGTTACTTTTACTAGAAAGTCTAAATAATATTCAGCTTAGAAATCACTTAAAGTTGAGAGCCAGCTAATTAAATTCTGCATCTAGTGGAGAGAAATTTATCGATAGCTGACTACAGTGAATTAGGTGACACATTAATTGTACTTTGTGAACGTGATATATTGCTTTTTTTTCTCTAAGCCAACACAAGCACAAACGTTTACTAGCACTTACGAGCTTTATTATAAAACTGTTTGGGGGCACTCTGTTATCAAGCAGCACCTAATTCATTATTTTTTAACACTAAAAACGTTCCTATATTTTTTTAAGTAGTTTAATTTAACTGATGTGCTTCTTATCTTTGTTTCTTCTTCAGGAGAAGTTTAATTCAGCAAAGAACATTCTAGTTCTTGAAAAGAATACCCCAGATAAGTTTATTCATCCATAAAATGGGCATTGTTTGTTATTTTCTGGCAGAAATACCCTATCCTGCCCGCAGAAAGTCCAGGAGAAGATGCGATGAATGAGTTACATCAATTCTTTTCTCATATATTACTTCAAGAAGTTACTGTGCTAGTGCTGTGATTACAAAATGCATTTATGTTTAACTAATTGCCTGATGATAAACAATGGGCCTGATAAATTAAGTGACGGCAGCAGTGTTTATCGTATTCCATATGTAAAGCACGGCTATCCCATAGTTAGTAGAGCTGAAGGCCATCATGTTGTCACTATCCTGCAGTTTAACAGGCCTAAACTAAATATTCGGGGGGGGATATTTAGCGGCGACAGCTGGACGATCGAACGCAGCTAGCCGCTGCCGCTGAACTCTAAACCCAAGGGGTGATATTCAGCTGCTGTCCCGTTAGCTTCTGCAGTGAAAGTTAGACCAGCCAGGATTGTGCCTGACTTTCATCACGTATCGGTAACCGGGTATGTTAGTGCCGCTGAATATCCATCTGAGTGACATTTACATCGTTTGCAGGATTACAAATCATGTAAATGCCTTTAAATATCCCCCCCCCCCTCCACACACACACACACACACACAGAAATGACAGTTTAAAGGTACATTTTCAATAGTGCATAGAAATCGAAACCGAAACATCAAGGTTGCGACGTAGACAATTCCGGCAGAATTTTAGAAAAGGCTTTGCTAAATGTGGAACCTGTTCTGAAATTGTCCAGCAGTGCACATGTACTTGTTGACACATGGAGCTGGGCAACCCTTTTTGCAAAACTACACATAAGAAAAACCAACAGGGAAACTTGTCAACTTCCATATTTATTTATTTTATTTATTTATTTAATGTCTCTTCTATACCGCGCTATTCATATCAGTGCGGTGTACATTTAAACAGAACCTTATACAATGCAGTCGGGGCTGCATTGTATTTACAATAAACAGGAACTATAACTTGGACATAACCGGGGTAACGTTTTACAAATTATTTACACTAATAACTGTACTGTACATACTGAGATTTACACGGAGTTGCACCGATGGGGCTCGCTGCCCTCTAGTGTGCTGGGTGTGCTGTTGGGGGAGTCTTGGTGATTGGTGAGACTGTTTACGAGCTGACCTTTGAGGCTGACCTCTGAGTAGTGCCGTATGAATAGGTGGTGCTTCAGCGCCTTCCTGAATTGGGCCAGGTCGGAGATTGCTCGAATGGCTGTAGGGAGGGCATTCCAACATCTGGGTGCATAGAGCATGAACGCCCTATTAGATGTCGCCTGGGTGCATTTCGTTGTTTCCTTTGGGATTGTCAGTGTATTGACAGCTGTGGATCTTCTGAATCTGTTCGGGGGTGTGAGGTGGATTAGCTTGGTGATGGAGGTGGAGGGTTGGTTGTTTATGGCCTTGAAGGTCATTACTAGGATCATAAAACATAGTCTGCCGTGGATTGGTAACCAGTGGAGTTTCTTCAGGATTGGTGTGATGTGGTCCATTCTTGAGACTCCGTATAGAATTCTAGTGGCTGCATTCATTGCAAGCTGGAGTGGATTCAGTGATGCTTGCGGGAGCCCATATAGGATTGCATTGGCGTGATCGAAGTGTGGGATTACCAGGACTTGATAGATCATTCAGAAGTCGTCGGGGTCCAGTAGAGGTCGTAGATGTCATAGTGTCTGTACTTTATGGTATATTGTCTTGACTGTGTTTCTTATGTGGGTTTTCATGTCCAGCCATTGGTCCAAGGTGACACCTAGGTAACGGATTGCAGGTTTGGCTATCAGCTCGGCGTTCTTCACCTTTAAGGAGGATGGAAGGGTGAAGCCTTGGTTCCTCGTGATGAAGAGGACGTCTGTCTTCTTGTGGTTTATTCAGAGATTTTGCGTATGGAGCCAGTCAGCAACTGCGTCGAAGCAGCTTGTTAGTGGGGAGAAATCTGGCTGGTTCATTGCAAATGGCATGTAGAGTAGAACATCATCTGCGTAAACCAGACAGGTGACGTTAAATGAGCGGATCAGGGCACAGATGGGCTGCATGTATATGTTGAACATCAGTGCCGATAGCGAGGACCCCTGTGGTACACCCTGTTTTTGTAGGAACGGTTCCGAGGTTGTGGTACCAGTTCTTACGTGCTGCCATCTGTTGGTCAGGTAGGAGTTGCACCAGTTTAGAGCTGTGTCCTGTATTCTCTTGTCCTCGAGACGTCCCAGGAGTATCTCATGGCTTACGGAGTCAAAGGCCGCAGCAATATCCATGAAGATGAGGGCAAACCCTTGTCGAATGTTATCAATTTCCGAGATTATGGTATTGAAGAGGGTGGTAAGGAGGGTTTCAACGCCATGTGCCTCCCTGAATCCATGCTGACAGGGATCCAAAGGAGCGTTAGTTTCGATATGATGTTGAATTTGGTGTTGGACTACCTTTTCAATTATCTTTGCGAGAAGTGGGATGCTTGAGATTGGTCTAAAGGGTTTGACCTTCAGGGAGTCCAGTTTGTTGTTTTTCAGCAGCAGCCTGATGGAAGTATGCTTCAGCCTTTGTGGGAATGATCCAGTTGAGAATGACTGAAATTGCAATGCAGTTATTTTACCCAGAACGCTGGACATGGGTCATTTGGTGCAGTGGTGGTGTTGATGGAGGCAATGGTGTCCTCTATGTCTCTCTTTGACAAGGTGGTGAATTTGGTCAGTGGCACTGGATGGGGTGGCTTGTGTAGAGGTTGGTGGCTTGTGGGGTTTGTGGTCTTGTCGGTCTGGCGCATTTTTGATTGGAGATATTCTGCAAATTCCTGCGGTTGCGGCATGTATGGTTAGTCTGGGGCTAGTTCCCTTGTTAATGTCTTCACTATATTGAAGAGGTCGTGTGGTTTGCTCAGCGAGTGCTTCAGGAGGTCTGTATGAAATTGCTTCCTTCTCTCCATTATTGCTTCTCGGTGCCTTCTTAGGTGTAAGCTATATACACTCTGTGCTTCGGTGGAGCGTGATTGGCGCCATCGTCTCTCTAGCTTACGTAGGTGGAGGAGTGATGATCGTAGTGATGATTGAACATATGTAGGTTCTAGCACTTACAGATATCTGTGGGCCATTTGCCAACCTATACATGCAAATACCATCAATTAATGACGGAAGCAATCTTTTTTAAATTAGAATTTGCGGAGGGAATAAAAAGAGATTAAGGAGGATAATTCCCTTAATCCCTCCTGTAAAGGGATACCCAAAGCAAGTACTTTTTAAAAACCTATAGGTACCAGGGAGGAGCTATAAATCGTGATGTATACAATGTTGGTCGTACACATGCATTTCCTATATATATATATATATATATATATATATATAGGGCCATACCCTAAACATATCCCATCATGCCCCCTTGAAATCTCTATATGTGTAACTTTAGTTCTTTCTAAAATGGACACTTACACATGGATGCCATTTCCATGTGTGGATTGCAACGTGGCAATCGTGAATAAGGTTTCTAAATCAAATTCCTTAGGGCAGCGATGGCGAACCTATGGCATGCGTGCCAGCTGTGGCACGCGAAGGCCTTGCAGCTGGCACGCGGGAAGGTCGCACATTAAAAAAAAAAAAAAAGCTGCCCGCTGCCGCCGTGGCGGCATGGAGTGTCCCGCGGGGCTCCCTCTGCCCGGCGGGACTCTCCCGGCGCTGCTCAGCCCCTCTCTGCCGGCTTGCAGAGACGCGAAGGGAGAGTTTCCTCGGGTCTCTGTTAAGCCCGCAGGGGCTGATGGGAAATTTCCCATCTGCCCCTGCGGGCTTAAGAGAGACGCGAGGGAGACTCTCTCTCCCTTCGCGTCTCTGCAAGCCGGCAGAGAGGGGCTGAGCAGCGACGGGAGAGTCCCGCCGGGCAGAGGGAGCCCCGCGGGACACTCCATGCCGCCGCGGCGGCAGCGGGCAGTTTTTTTTTTTTTTATTGCCATGAGCCGAGGGAGGGGGGTTAAGACTGGCAATGGGCTAGGGAGGGAGAGAGGGGGGTTAAGACTGGCAATGGGCTAGGGAGGGAGGGAGGGAGGGGGGTTAAGACTGGCAATGGGCTAGGGAGGGAGAGAGGGGGGTTAAGACTGGCAATGGGCTAGGGAGGGAGGGAGGGAGGGGGGTTAAGACTGGCAATGGGCTAGGGAGGGAGGGGGGTTAAGACTGGCAATGGGCTAGGGAGGGAGGGGGGTTGAGACTGGCAATGGGCTAGGGAGGGAGGGGGGTTGTGACTGGCACTGGGCTAGGGAGGGAGGGAGGGGGTTGAGACTGGCACTGGGCTAGGGAGGGAGGGAGGGAGGTTAAGACTGGCAATGGGCTAGGGAGGGGGGAGGGGGGTTGAGACTGGCAATGGGCTAGGGAGGGAGGGGGTTGAGACTGGCAATGGGCTAGGGAGGGAGGGAGGGGGGTTGAGACTGGCAATGGGCTAGGGAGGGGGGGTTAAGACTGGCAGTGGGCTGGGGAGGGGGGTTAAGACGCAGTGGGGTATGGGGGGGAGTTAAGACTAGCAATGGGCTGTGGGCTGATGAGGGCTGGCAATGGGCTATGAGCTGATGAGGGCTGTCTGGAAATGGGGTGATGGGGGGGTTAGGACTGGTAATGGGCTATGGGGGGGGTTAAGACTGGTAGTGGGCTGATGGGGGGGGGTTAGGACTGGTAATGGGCTATGGGGGGGTTTAAGACTGGTAGTGGGCTGATGGGGGTGTAGGACTGATAATGGGTTATGGGGGGGGGCTAGGACAGGAAATGGGCTGATGGGGAGGGGTTAGGACTTGAGGTGGGCTGATGTGGTTAGGACTGGTAATGGGCTGTGGGCTGATGGGGGGGTTTAGGACTGGCAATGGGCTATGGGGGGCTGACTGGAAATGGGCTGATGGGGGGTTAGGACTGGTAAAGGGTTATAGGGGGGGGCTTAAACTGAAAATGGGGTGATGGGGGTTAGGACTGGAAGTTGATTGACGGGGGGCTAGGACTGGTAATGGGTTGGGGTGTTGCTAGGACTGGAAATGGGCTGAGTGGAAGGGGAGGCTTGAACTGCAAATAGCTGATGGGGAGGGGGCTTGGAATGGAAATGGGCTGTGAGGGAAGGGAGCTAGGACTGAAAATGGGCTGATGGAACAGCTAGGATAGGACTGGAAATGGGCTGTTGGGGGAGCTAAGATTGGAAATGGGCTGTGGTGGGGGCTTGAATTGAAATGGACTCATGGAGGGGCTAGAACTGGAAGTAGGCTCATGGGGGGGCTTGGACTGGAATTGGGCTGAGTGGAGGGGAGCTATGATTTGACATGGGCTGATGGTGGGGCTAGGAAATGAGTAGAAATGGGCTGATGGGGGGGCTAGGATTGAAAATGAGCTGATGAAGGGACTTGGACTGGAAATGGGCTGATGCAGGGACTAGAAGGGAATGGATGCTGGGTGAGACTGGAACTAGAAGGGAGCTGATGTTGGGGGAGGATTAGAATGGGATGGGGCTGGGAGAGTAAAATGGAGAGGGGAAAATATTTTGTGTAGGAGGGATGAAAAATCTACAATTGGCCAGGTATTGGGAGAGTAATTGGGGATTGAGGATGGAGGGGTAAAATTTGTGTGGATGAAATAGGAATGAGGAAAGAGCAAAAGGAGAAAGATTAGTATGTTAAAGCAGATGTAGAGAGAGAGAGAGAATGGAAAAAAAACTAGAAGAGAGAAGAAAGGACAAATGGACAGCAGATGATGGAGAGTTAGCAGAAAACATGAAGAAACCAGAAGAAGGTGGCTGGACCAATTGCAACTGAAAAAAAAATGCACAAAAGGTAGAAAGATATCTCTTTATTTTGAATTTATTAACTGGAATATGTCAGCTCTGGGAAATGTGCATCATTAACATCTGCGCTTTGTTTGGTACAAGAGGAAATTCCTATTTGACGTTGCCACTTGTTCTCTTTCCCCAGTATTCTCTGAAATGTATTGGTTTAATATTTGTAGTGTTGCCTTTTGATAGGTAGGGTATGGTGCTTTGTGAGTCCTGGTAATGCTGTCAGGATACGGCGGGTTTGCTATGGGTTCTAAATGGGCAGCGTTTGTAGTAGTTCCTAATGTGCCTGGCGGTTGGCACTGGATTATAGTAATGTAGAAATCTTTTAGTCTTTCTTTATCCATACACTCATTAAGAGACATGTTTACTAAAAGTTAGTGTATGGTAACATTATGCAAATATTTATGCAAATAAGACCACTTATGCAAATGACGTGCTGGCACTTTGAGGAAATTCTTTGGTTTTGTGCGGCAGTTTGGGCACTCGGGCTCAAAAAGGTTAGCCATCACTGCCTTAGGGGGTTATTCCATAACCCGAGTAGGCTGTTTGTAGGTGCACGGGAGACATGCTTCTCCTGAAAATTTTTATGACCCTATGCTTATCCATAGAGCTTGCATGGGGAATGTCAGAACAGGCCTTGGAAGGGCAGGACAGGGGCATGGTTTGTCACAGAGATGTATATTTATTTAATATTTCTTATATACTGCCTTTCATGATATCAAAAACAAGAGAATCCCAAAAACACAGGTGTTCCCATAAATATCAATAGTCAAAAGAATACCCGACTACAATCACCTTAAATTTTTGTCGGGCATAAACCGCAAGGCAAAGAGGACCTCCTCAATGCCTCACGCAGTACATACCCCTTTTATTCATTTATTTTTTATCTACCAACACTATCTGTGTTATCTTTCAGAATTTAAAAGCCAAAAATAATTTCACACTTATCTGCTCAGGCACGACGTGCACGTTTCGAAGCGATAAGCTTCTGCTTCAAGTGTTCCCAAGACAAAATTAGTGTGCTCAGTCCTTCCAACTCCCAAAAAACGCCGAGATTTTGGCGGGTGATATCAAGGCAGTTTATATTGAACAAACAGAAATTACATTGAACAGGGCATTATAACTTGGTGAGAACTATTTTACAGGGAACATGGAGGGTTAAGTGGCTTGCCCAAGACCACAAGGAGCACCTGCGGGACTAGAAACCCCAGTCCTTCCAGCCCAAGGTTGCTGTCCTCTAGTGGGATTTGAACCCCCTGACCTTCTGGCCTGCAGTACCTTGCCCCAACCACTAGGCCCCCACTCCACAACATATAGCATATTGAGGACAGGCTGTTGTATATTTTTTTACTTTCTCACAGACATGCTTATTATTCCTGCAAGAGACATGGAAGAGGGCCAGTACTTAGAAAATATTCTACTGCACTTTACGATTAATCCCAAATCGTATGAAGGTTGTGTCAAGTATATTTTAAACTGATAGGACTGCAGTCTGGAAAAACATCACAAGATGCAGTTATGAAGAACAGAAATCAGAGGTGAGGGAATCTTGTAAGCTAAAGAGTCATTAATATCTACTCTTAAAGAAATATTAAGAAGAGCAATAGAATTTATTCTGGCTATGCTGAAATTTGCTGTTTATGCTAAAAGAGCTAATCCAGGGGATCCTAACAATTTCTGTGTTATGAAAACACAGAACGTTGAGAACGTTGGTAACGTTGATGTAAGAATTGTATGTGTGAGTCTGGAAGAGAATCTTGTTTGAGTGAGAAAGGGAGATCATATTTGTAGTCCTGGGATTTCATGTTCTTAGAGTATACCAGCTTTTATTCATAGGTTCTGAGCATCTTTGCTGCTGAATAATGTCTTTTGTGACTGCAAGTGAGAGGGAGTGTGTGTGTGTGTGTGTGTGTGTGTGTGTGTGTGTGTGTGTGTGTGTGTGTGTGTGTGTGTGTGTGTTGTGTGTGTGTGCATGTGTGTGTGTGGTTTGAGGGTTGCACAAGAGGATCTGGTATGCTGATTTGCAATTCAGGGAGTTGCTGATTTGCAATTCAGGGAGGACGTGAATGCCTGACCAGTACCTGAACCTTATGAATGACTGCAGTGTCACCAAGTACCAGAGTGATAGGGCAGCCATATATCAGCTATGCCAGGCACTGAGAGACATGACTGATGTTGTGCCAACATTCCCCAGATTGTGCCATGAGGTCTACATCCTTACCCAGTCTAGGATCTAAAATTCTGTATCTAAATGGTGAAGCTGCTCTGTAGACAAAACATGATTTTTTCGCCTACAAAGCAGCTTCATCATTTAGATATAGAATTTTAGAGCATATGATTGGTTGACTCTCTGGCAGTCCCCTGAAGAAGGCCTGACAGCCAAAACGCGTGTTGTGCAGACCTTGACACCAATAAAGCTCAGTTCTTCCAGTGGCTGTTGTCCTACTGCTTCCTTTTGTGTTCATCACTGTTTATGTCCAGCTTGCATCAGCAAAACACTGTCAGCGAAAACAGCAGCTTAGGAGATTCACATTTTAACAGAGGAGTCTGGCGTCCATGTATATCATGGAGACGGGCATGATTGGAGACATGCAACATTTCAGAATACGGTGAGTACGGAGACATCCAAAATGATTTCACCATTTACCTGTGTCCCATAATATTAGTGGGAGGAGATGTTACTTCACTTCACTCTATGGCTCGTGCCTCCACACGTGTGCAGGTCTTATGCTGGATACGTGCACAGGCCGGCTAAACAGCGCATTAAACATGCCAGGCCAGACAGATCTATGGGGTGATTGCAGACCTGTGGGTGCATCTATATCCACGGCTGTGAAATTAACTCCATATTGTGCCCTTGCCTGATTTAAACATTTCTGCCAGCTAGCCAGCCTATATGGAATCTGCCTCTATATGAATGAATATTTGGATAATGTTTTTGCCCATCTCACTCTTCAGGCTGGTCAGTCAGGTATTTGGCCTGATTCCATATAAGGTATGAAAATACACAGATGAAGAAGTTACACATGTCTGTTGGACATATAATTTCTTTTGAACATGGGCACAAATATATTTTTGTTGTCTTCCTTGAGGAAGAAGCTACACATTTTGCCCATTTCTGCTCTTGAAGTAATAACAGGTAAATTAAAAGCCTCTACTACAAAAAGAATCCAGAGGGATTTGAGTGCAAACGATGGTGGGGATGATAGTGGAAAAGTTGGTTGTATATTCGATGACTGATTGATTGATTAATTGAACTGTTTTTTTATACCGCCTTTAGCCAAGGTGGTTTACATAGAACAACAATAACAGGCTTGAATGAGCTGTGATTACAAAGAACTCATGGGGATACAAACTTGGGTTTAACAAATTGGTGGTTTACAGATAACAACAGTGTATTAATGATAACATGGTATATGTGGTTATGAGATGTCATTTGGTCCAAAGTGTTCAATGAATAGGTGTGTTTTTAGTAGTTTCTTCAGGTCTTGTATAGACTGCATGGATCTGATGGATATATTCCAAATTGTTGCGGCAAAAAGTGTGAAAGCTCTTTTGTTTGCTTGCTGAGAGCTTCTGGTCTTGAGTGGAGGTATGACTAGCAGGTTCTGATTCACCGATCTTCTGGCTGGATTGGGCCAATTGGAGGCAAGCCCTATGACCCGGCCACCGGCAGGGGGAGGGCTCGAGGCCAGAAAGCAGGATAGGGGATGGGGCGGGAGCCGGGATAAAAGGAGGAGGCTGAGGAGGCTTCTTTCTTTTCCCCCGTCTGAAAAACACGATGGAAGGCTGATGCTAGTTGTGAATGCTCTGGCTG
Source organism: Ichthyophis bannanicus (assembly GCA_033557465.1). NCBI lineage: Eukaryota > Metazoa > Chordata > Amphibia > Gymnophiona > Ichthyophiidae > Ichthyophis > Ichthyophis bannanicus. The sequence continues at coordinate 1,860,211,358 of CM066032.1, read as the reverse complement.
TCACAACAAGTGCAAGCTTGTCTCCAGAAAGGCTGAGAGCATTCCACGAACTATTGACAACTGGTGCGCAGCCTTTCGAGTTCTGGCCAGTATAGTGGGCAAGAAGCATCCGGAACAGTGCCAGGGCCTGCTCAAATATGAGGATAGTATTTGGGGGCTTACAGGGTGTATGGTGGCACTGCTTGGCTGGAATATGACATGCAATTTTGTCAGAACATGGCGGGTAACAGAGGGCTCAGCTGTGGATCAGGTTGATGACATAGGGTCAGTGGGGTGGTAGAGTGGGTGGGGCCTCGATGGGGAGTTCATCCAGTTGGCATGCAGCCCCACAACTGCCCTTTCGGGAACACAGCAGGGCAATGTTCCCTCCCGCCGGGGCATCTGTAGGTTGTTCAATGGGAGAACCTGCAGGTTCGGTAATGCATGCAGATACTGGCATGCATGCACAACTTGCAGAGAAAGCCACCCACAAATGCACTGTGGTAAACGGCAAAAGGGTGAATTAACACGCCTGCATTGAGGCAGCATGGTAGGGTGGGCCTCGACACCTATCAACATTGAGGCGTTGCGGCAGAATCTCAGGGACTATGATCCAAGGAAAACGCGGTGGTTGCTTGACGGTTTCACATACAGCTTTGCTATTCCATACAGTGGCCTGCCAGGCCCACAGGGGGCAGGGAACCTGAAATCTGTGCTGGAGCAGAAAGAGGTAGTCCAGAAGAATCTTGATAAGGAGCGGACACTGGGTAGGATAGCGGGCCCATTAGTGAGTAAACCCCTGTCTGACTTAATAGTTTTCCCACCAGGTCTAGTTCCAAAAAAGGAGCCGGGCGAGTACCGGCTAATTCACACTTGCCATATTCGGATGGGGCATCTGTGAATGACCACCTCGATCCCAAGGCATGTTCAGTAAAGTATGCAATGGTGGACCAGGCGATGGAGTTGCTCCGGGGCTTGGGAGGAAGGGCATGGATGGCAAAGACCGATGTGGAGACCGCCTTCAGGCTGTTCCCGATACATACTCTGAGGAGAAGGATGTTATCAGTGGTGTGCCCCAGGGATCTGTTCTTGGGCCGATTCTTTTTAACATCTTTGTTAGTGATATAGCGGAAGGGCTTTCAGGTAAGGTTTGCCTCTTTGTGGTTGATACCAAAATCTACAATAGAGTAGACACCCAGGAAGGGGTAGATAACATGAGGAGGGATCTAGCTAAGCTTGAAGAATGGTCTAGAATTTAGAAGGTGGGATTTAATGTTAAAAAATGTAAGGTCATGCATTTGGGCTACAGCAATCCAAGGGAGCAATATAGTATAGGGGGTGAAGTACTTTTGTCCACTAAAGAAGAGCGGGATCTAGGTGTGGCTGTGTCTGATGATCTTAAAGTAGCTAAACAGGTAGAAAAGGTGACGGCAAAACCTAGAAGGATGCTTGGGTGCATACGGAGAGGAATGGCTAGCAGAAAAAAAGAGGTGATAATGCCTCTGTATAAGTCTTTGGTGCGACCTCATTTGGAGTATAGTGTGCAATTCTGGAGAACGCACCTTCAAAAGGATGTGAACAGGATGGAGTCGGTGCAGAGGGTGGCTACTAAAATGATTAGTGGTCTTCATTATAAAGCATATGAGGACAGACTTAGGGGTCTTAATATGTACACCTTAGAGGAAAGGTGGGATAGAGGTGATATGATTGAGATGTTTAAATGCCTCCGTGGCATAAATGTTCAGGGAGAGAGCCTCTTTCAATTGAAAGCAAGTTCTGCTACGAGGGGACATGGGATGAGGGTGAAGGGAGATAGATTCAGGAGTGATGTGCAGAAATATTTCTTTATGGAACGAGTAGTGGATCCGTGGAATAGTCTCCCAGTGGAGGTGGTAGAGATGAGGACAGTAACTGAATTCAAAAAAGCATGGGACAAACACAGAGGATCTCTAAAGGTAAAAAGGGGACTGTGGAAGGACAGACTAGATAGGCCATATGGTCTTTTTCTGTCGTCATATTTCTATGTTTCTATGTTTCAGATAGTTTCTACCTGCTGAGTATGCATTTCAAAGGGCAGTACTATGTGGACAAATGCCTTCCAATGAGGTGTGCGATATTATCTACCTACTTTGAGGAGTTCAGCTCGGCTCTACAATGGATAGCCGAGAAGGGATTCTGCCAGGACAGGATCATACACTACTTGGATGACTTTCTGCTTATGACCTGGGACAGGCAGGGCTGCCAAGACCTTTTGGGTGTCTTCCAGGAAAAGGCAGGGGAGTTGGGGGTGCCACTAGCCCCTAATAAGACTGAAAGGCCTGCGCAGTGCCTTTCCTTTTTAGAGATAGAAACAGACACTAGAGAAATGGTGACGCAACTGCCAGCTGATAAAGTGGTGGCCTTGAAAGTGGCAGTTCGGGCAGCAGTGGTCACAAGGAAGGTTACACTGAGGCGGATGCAATCCTTCATGGGCCATCTGAACTTTGCATGCCGGTGATGCCCATGGGGCAGGTATTTATATGGCAGCTGGCGGATGCCACAAAGGGCATCTGCCAGAAGCACCACTTCATTAGGGCCACTGCACCCCTGAGGGAGGACCTGGCAGTGTTCCTTTTGCACTAGAATGGCAGGAACATATGGAGGACACCAGCCACATGCAACAGGGAACTGGAGTTATTCACTGATTCAGCCGGAGGGGTGGCTTTTGGAATCTACTTCAAAGGGCAATGGTGCCACAAACATTGGCCAGTGGAGTGGCAACAGCGAGGAGTGACCAGGGACATTACATTCCTGGAGATGATTCCCATTGTCATAGCCATGACCATGTGGAAGTGGCAATTCGCCAACAGGAGAATAGTTTTTCACACAGACAATGCGGCAGCGGTGTTCTTCATCAATAAGCAAGCAGCAAAGGTGGGGAGGGTGATGCAGCTCATGAGGAGGCTGGTGCTGTTTAGCCTGGAACTGAATGCATTCATTACGGCCCGGCACATACCAGGGGAAAGCAATGAGTTGGCTGATGCTCTTTCTCATTTCCAGCTCCAGTGGTTCTGGCAGTTGGCACCAAATGCAGCACCATGTGCAATCCACATGCCAGAGGAGATGTGGAATCTTGGACGTAGAGCGCCGGCAGACTACTGATGGCATCTCTGTCCGCAGCTATATGGCAGGCATACAGGCATGCCTGGAATAGGCTGCAAAGCTTCATGGCAGGGAGCTGTCTGTGGGCAAGGGGTGACAACCGGGATATTGCTCAAATTCCTGATGCAGTTACAGGCCGAAGAGACATCGGTGAGGCAGGCCAGACTGGCATTGGTGGGCTAGCCTTCTTTCTCAAGTTGGAGGGAGGCAAGAGTTTCTGGTCAGGAAGGTAATGGAAAGCTGGGCCAGGGAGGCAGCAGGGTGGCCGGATGGTTGCTATCCAGTCTCCCTTCCCATGCTGGGCGGGGTCATGTGACAGGTGGCGGTTATCACTAGGGACGAGTTTGAGGAAAAACTGTTCAGGCTGGCAGATCTATTGATGTTCTTTGGGGCCTTTCACATGGGTGAGGTCCTGCCTCAGTCCAGGGTGGACACAGCTGGCACAGCTATCTGGGTGAGTGATGCTGGGATCATGGGAGACAGGATGCGCCTGTTCCTGGCTAGATCAAAGACAGGGGGCTGGGGAAAGGGGAAAACAATATGGCTAAATGCAACAGTGGTCCAGGAGTTTTGCCCAGATGAGGCCCTGCGCGCAAACCTGAGAGTACAACCCCCGGTTGGGAGGCTCCTACTCCAGCATGCATATGGGTCCTGCCTCTCACAGTACCAATTCAAGGTTATAGAAACATAGAAAGATAGAAAAATGATGACAGAAAAAGACCACATGGCCTATCTAGTCTGTACTTTCATATCAACAACTACAACAGTCCCCTTTTTTTCATTAGAGATGCTCTGTGTTTGTCCCATGCTTTTTTGAAATCAGATACCATCCTCATCTCTACCACCTCCATTGGGAGACTATTCCATGGATCCACCACTCTATCCCCTTTCACCCTCATCCCATGTCCCCTCATAGCAGAACTTGCTTTCAATTGAAAGAGGCTCTCCCCCTGTGCATTTATGCCACTGAGGTATTTACATGTCTCAATCATATCACCTCTATCCCGCCTTTCCTCTAAGGTGTACATATTAAAATCCTTAAGTCTATCCTCATATCTTTATAATGAAGACTACTAACCATTTTGGTAGCCACGCTCTGTACCGACTCCATCCTGTTTATATCCAAGGGCCTATGAAGGTTCAGTGGCTCACAGGCCACATGCTGACTGGGGACTGCCACTCCTTGGCATAGGTCACAGTGAAAGTCCAGGGAGATGGGGAAATGGCCATGTTTCTGTGACCCCGTCCATTGATGATGTGACCCCCATTTGGGGTCCCAACCCTACGTTTGGGAACCACTGGCCAAGACTCAGGCGTATTCTAAGGAAATGATGTTGCTGAAACCATCATAGACTATCCCAGCCTGATCTGGGCAATCTTGGGACAGAACTGGGTCAGAACAGCAAATTATCCACACAGTGGTGCTTTTCCGCAATGCTATCCTGATAATTCTCCCATAATTTAGGGCAATAAAACAGCTGTGCATTAATGCATCTTAGCACATTAACAGAATTTAATAAACAGAGCCCTACATTGTCCTGTGTCAGTTGTAAATTACTGATCCTGAAAATGTATTTATGCGGAATATTGAAGGCCACAGAGGTCTGTTATCTCAACCATTCCCTTATCCTCCTTAAGAATACTTTGTTTGCTTTGGTTATATTTCTTCTTTGTTGTTTTAATGTTAGCTTCCTCAACAGGGATAGTCTATGAATTCTATTTATGTGGTAATCTCCATTTCTAGTTTCTAAATTATCTTAAAAACATTAAGGGGCCAGTTTCCTAAACTGCGTTAGCTGAAACCGTGGCAGATATCACTTACTATCTGGGCGCGGTATTTTTGGTACGTTATCTACTGGGGAAATGCATGGTGCCACTTCCACTTCTTTGGTGTGTTAGCTGCAAAAGCTGAATGCAGTTTAGTAAACTGGCTCCAAAGGAGCTCTTTTACGAAAGGTTAATGCGCGTTGTGATAAGGAAGCTTATCATAGCTCAGGTAGGAGCTATAGAAAAGATGATGTGACTCTGAACAAGCAACCTGTCAGTTCTGGTAAAAGTAAGAAAACAGAGTTTTCACATAAAAGACTACCAGTCCCAGAATGCACCAGGTTTCCAGCAGCCATGAGAGGGGCTGAAGTGAGAAAATGTGTGTGCAATCAAGAGAGCTATGAGGTAATCCCTAAGCACTCATCTCAAAGGGCAGGGCCTGATTCAACACAGATAACAGCTACAGAAAGAGCTTCAGGAAAGGAGACAGCAACAACTTCAAGCTCAAGCACCAGTATCACCTGGAGAAACAGAAGCCAAGCCAAGCGGATAGAGAAAGAAGGAAACTCTCTGGAAGGAAGAGAAGAAAGCCCATTGGATGGTCTGGGAGAGTCCAAGGCAGTACCCATATTGGGAGGTATTCCAAGTGCCAGCAGAGACCATTGGACTGGAGTCAGCCAGAGGAATGGAATGGCAGAGATAGGAATCACCAGTGGCTACCTGGAAGAGAGAAGACTGCACGTGGAAAGGACTTTCAGACCTATGCCAAAAGGTATGTGAGAGAAGATCCGGTGTCCAGGGATCAAGATTGGAAGGCTGGACATCAGAACTGGATTACATACTGGCCAGGATATACAGAGAGGAATTATGATAGCAGAAGAGGCTCAGATATGAACACTGATCCAGACCCTATCTATAATAGTGAATGGCAGCAAGGGAATAAGCATTCTCATGATAGTGCCTTATGGAAAGACTCGTCTGTGCCAATGTATGATAGTGACCCTATGCTGATTGATGAAGGGGGAGATACAGCAGATGAAACTATTCATTACATGGACTGTTCTCTATCTAAATGCTATTGCTAGCTTTCTGTGAGCAAACACCTCAGCCATCACAAAGAAACCTAACTTTGTTCTTATTTCCACTGCAAACAGCTCTTAAAGCAGGATTTGGGTTCACACAGTAGCAGCCAGCCAGCTAAAGGCTTTCAGCTGGTCAATTGATAGTAATTAAAGCTGCACCTGATTGTGTGTGAGCAAGGGAGAATCACTGCTGGGATCTGCGTGGAAAATAAGCAGAAGTTAACCTAACAAGCAAAGTTTATTCATTTCTTTGTGCCTTTGTATTTGGTAATTATTTGCTAAGAAAACATTAGCTAATTGCCTGACAAGCTGAAGGTTGTTTTCCTGATTTGCTTTATGACTTTATGTTATCCATTTAAACACTGCAAGCAAGTAACCTCATTTATATTGCTAACAAGCATACTTGTGCTGGGTGAATTAAACCCCATCAATAAAAGAAGTATTTTATTGGCCTTACCACTGGTATCACAACTCAATTGTCTTCAGCTGTGTTTGGGAGTGAAAGAACTACATTACCCACAATACCTTGCAAGAATCATATGAATATATGCATCGTCAAGATTGTGTAAGTTCTCACCCTAGGCAGCCGTCTGACAAATGGCGTAGTTTTTCGGATTGCTTTTGCACCAAGAGGATTTATTTGCTGTGGATTACAAATAAAATTCAAGTTTGAAGCTGAAAGAAGATTTTGTTCCCTCATCTGCACTTTGGAGGAGAAGTGGTTGTTCCAGGAAGCTGTCCCAGATGAAAAGACCCTGTGCAAAGCTGGATTCATCACTGAGACAAGGTAATATGTACCTGGGCATGTCTAGTGGTGGATGTGTGTAAGCACAGGGGGTAATTGGAAAAAAAAAAATTTGAAAAAAAAAACACACCTGGTTGGAAGGTGCTGCACTTTGGGTTTTTTTTTCTTTATTTCTTGCAGGGGTCAAGATGGATCCGAGGGAGATGGCTCAGTGGATGGCAGCCCAATTTAGCAAGCAGCAGGAGCTATCACAGCAGGCCCAGGACACTGCTATGAAGGCCTTAATGGAACAGCAGAAACCAGTGCTTGATCTGGTGCAAGCTCTAGTACAGCTGCAGAGCCAAAGTGGAACAGATGCAAGACCAGCAGTTAGTACTGGTACACCACATGTGGACACTGTGGGACTCAATCAAGGGATTGGGGCATTTAATTTTGGGAAATTAACTCCAGATGATAATGTTGATGATTTTCTAGAGTCTTTTGAAAGAGTAGCACAGGCTTTAGCATGGCCAGAGACCCAGTGGGCAGTAAGGCTGGCAACCTCATTAACTGGTGAGGCACTAGCAGCTTACAGAGCTATGCCAGCAGCCCAGGCTTTGATTTATAAGGATGTAAAGGCAGCTATTAGAGATCGCCTAGGGTTGTCTATTTCAGAGTATAGGCAAATGTTTAGAGCTGTTACATTGAAAGTGGGTGAGACACCCAGGGCTCTGAGTCAGAGAATTAGAAGTCTAGCTGTAAAATGGTTGGAGCCTGAGCAAAAGACAGTAGAAATGTTATTAGATGTTATAATGCTGGAACAATTTATGCTTGGGGTACCTAAAGATTTGAATGTTTTTCTTATACAGCAAAATTGCCAAAATCTTGGAGAGGCAACCATGCTAGCAGAGAGATTCTTGGAAGCCACGCAGGCTTGCCATAGAATGGGTGGCCCTCTAAAGATGGATGCTGAGGCTAAATGTGCTGTATCAGAAAAGAGAATAATTAAGAATGTTTCTGAAAATGAATGTACTGTATCAAACCAGATGACACAGTGGAATAGAAAAAAATGTTTCAAGTGTGGAAAAGTGGGACACTTAGAGAAGAGATGCCAGACACACACTAGTTTAATGGGTCTGGATTTAAAACAGCCCAAGGAAGGATTTCTTTTGATGGTTGATGTGCAGGGAATTACCACAAATGCTTTATTAGACTCTGGGGCAGACCAGAGTATGATGTCAAAAAGGCTTTGGAAGAGGATAGAGGCCCAAGAAAGATTGGTGCCTAGAACCCCTGAAAGCCAAGTTCACATCAGATGCATTCATGGTGCTGCAACATCATATCCCACCTATAGGCTAAAGGTTAAGTGCCTAGGGAAACAAGAGGAAGTCCTATTAGCAGTGGTGCCTAGGCTACCCTTTGATTTGGTTCTAGGAAGAGACTGGCCAAGATTTAAGCAAGGTCTAGTGGAAGGACTAGGAAAGAAGGAGGGAGAAGGTTTAATGGTAGTAGCTCCCGGGCCTTTATTTGGAAGTCCTCAGACCCCAGCTAAAAAGATGGTTAAGCGTCCAGAAGAACAAGCTACCCCAAAGCAGATATTCGTCCTAAAGTATCATAAGGTCTCAGAGAAGGCCCAAGCTCCTAAGTGGGCAATCCCTCAATCTGCTGGGTTTGACCTGTGCAGCATAGAAAATGTGACTGTACTTAGCCAAGGGAGAGCCCTGGTTGACACCGGTCTCCAAGTGGAAATACCAATTGGATGTTATGGGAGAGTAGCCCCAAGGTCCGGATTAGCCCTTAAATATTTCATCGATGTGGGTGCGGGAGTAATTGATCCCGATTACAGGGGCAATATTAAAGTTCTGTTGTTTAACTTTGGACAGAATGAGTATCACGTGAAGACAGGAGACAAAATTGCCCAATTGATTTGTGAGAGGCTGGGTTTTCCACCTGTGGAGGAGGTCACATCCCTAGAGAATTCTGAACGTGGAGCCAAAGGCTTTGGTTCTACTGATGTCAAAGGGGTTAAAAGCTTAGCTGCCACCTGTGCCCGAGAGAGGGAGGTGAGTGAAGAAGAAGATTTGGGACCCCAGGTATCTGATTGTAAAGAAAAATCAGAGCCCCAAATAGGTGAGGACCTGACAATGGTACAACAGGAAGAAATTAGGAAGTTGCTTAAGGAATTCCCAGATGTGTTGACACCCATACCTGGGGAGACCCATTTGGTGGCCCATGAAATAATAACTCCACCTGGGAAATTGGTTCGTCAAAGGCCATACCGCTTGCCTGAAGCCAAAAGACAGGAGGTAGTGGCACAAGTCCAGGAGATGTTGGACATGGGGGTAATAGAGGAGTCAAAGAGTCCCTGGAATAGCCCCATAGTCCTGGTGCCGAAGCCTGATGGATCCTTAAGATTTTGTATTGACTTCCGGCAGGTAAACGCCATATCAGTTTTTGATGCATATCCAATGCCAAGAATTGAGGAGCTGTTAGACCAGCTGGGACAGGCTCAATACTTAACCACCCTTGATATGACAAAAGGATATTGGCAAATCCCTCTCACCAGGGAGTCAAAGCCGAAGACTGCGTTCAGCACCCCCGTTGGCCTTTTCCAGTTCAAGAGGATGCCTTTCGGACTGCATGGAGCAGCGGCTACCTGCCAAAGGTTAGTGGATCAGGTACTTCGACCCCACCAAAGTTATGCTTTTGCATACATGGATGATGTCATAATCCATAGTAACACCTGGGCGGAGCATTTGAAGAGGATCAGGGCAGTCTTGTGCTCCATGAAGCAAGCGGGAATCACTTTAAAGCCGAAGAAGTGTGCCTTTGCAAATAGGGAGGTAAAATACCTACGCCACCTAGTGGGAAGAGGAAAAATTAAACCTCTATTAAGCAAAATAGATAGCATCAGGAATTTTCCTCCTCCAACAACAAAGAAACAACTAAGAAGTTTCTTAGGACTTATTGGGTACTACCGCCGGTTTATACCGCAATTCGCAGAGAAAAGTGCCATTTTCACGGATATGCTGCGAAAGAATTGTCCAAACCAGATAAAGTGGACACCAGAAGCTGAAAAAGCGTTTTCAGTATTAAAAGAAAAATTGTGTACAGGACCGGTACTGAAAGGAGTAGACTTCAAGAAACCCTTTCTGGTTCAAACCGATGCATCGGATGTAGGGCTAGGAGCGGTCCTATCCCAGTGCCATGATGGGGAGGAGCATCCTGTGATGTACCTAAGCAGGAAGTTGTCACCGGCTGAACAAAAGTATTCCACGATAGAAAAAGAGTGTTTGGCTATCAAGTGGTCAGTGGAGGCGTTAAGGTTTTACCTTACAGGGAGAAAATTCCAGTTGGTCACGGACCATGCCCCACTTAAGTGGTTGCAGCAAATGAAGAACCACAATGCCAGGTTGACACGCTGGTACATGGCCTTACAGGCGTTTGATTTCCAAGTTGAACATCGTGCCGGGAAGTTACACAAGAATGCAGATGCACTTTCCCGTATTACGGACTGTAGAGAAGAAGTTTCACCAGTAAAACCAGTCCGTAATAACTTAAGCAGGGGGGTATGTGATAAGGAAGCTTATCATAGCTCAGGTAGGAGCTATAGAAAAGATGATGTGACTCTGAACAAGCAACCTGTCAGTTCTGGTAAAAGTAAGAAAACAGAGTTTTCACATAAAAGACTACCAGTCCCAGAATGCACCAGGTTTCCAGCAGCCATGAGAGGGGGCTGAAGTGAGAAAATGTGTGTGCAATCAAGAGAGCTATGAGGTAATCCCTAAGCACTCATCTCAAAGGGCAGGGCCTGATTCAACACAGCTGCGCTGTGTTAGGGAGGAGCACACATTAGGACAGAATAAGAATAGAGCTTATTCTACAGATAACAGCTACAGAAAGAGCTTCAGGAAAGGAGACAGCAACAACTTCAAGCTCAAGCACCAGTATCACCTGGAGAAACAGAATCCAAGCCAAGCGGATAGAGAAAGAAGGAAACTCTCTGGAAGGAAGAGAAGAAAGCCCATTGGATGGTCTGGGAGAGTCCAAGGCAGTACCCATATTGGGAGGTATTCCAAGTGCCAGCAGAGACCATTGGACTGGAGTCAGCCAGAGGAATGGAATGGCAGAGATAGGAATCACCAGTGGCTACCTGGAAGAGAGAAGACTGCACGTGGAAAGGACTTTCAGACCTATGCCAAAAGGTATGTGAGAGAAGATCCGGTGTCCACGGATCAAGATTGGAAGGCTGGACATCAGAACTGGATTACATACTGGCCAGGATATACAGAGAGGAATTATGATAGCAGGAGAGGCTCAGATATGAACACTGATCCAGACCCTATCTATAATAGTGAATGGCAGCAAGGGAATAAGCATTCTCATGATAGTGCCTTATGGAAAGACTCGTCTGTGCCAATGTATGATAGTGACCCTATGCTGATTGATGAAGGGGGAGATACAGCAGATGAAACTATTCATTACATGGACTGTTCTCTATCTAAATGCTATTGCTAGCTTTCTGTGAGCAAACACCTCAGCCATCACAAAGAAACCTAACTTTGTTCTTATTTCCACTGCAAACAGCTCTTAAAGCAGGATTTGGGTTCACACAGTAGCAGCCAGCCAGCTAAAGGCATTCAGCTGGTCAATTGATAGTAATTAAAGCTGCACCTGATTGTGTGTGTGAGCAAGGGAGAATCACTGCTGGGATCTGCGTGGAAAATAAGCAGAAGTTAACCTAACAAGCAAAGTTTATTCATTTCTTTGTGCCTTTGTATTTGGTAATTATTTGCTAAGAAAACATTAGCTAATTGCCTGACAAGCTGAAGGTTGTTTTCCTGATTTGCTTTATGACTTTATGTTATCCATTTTAAACACTGCAAGCAAGTAACCTCATTTATATTGCTAACAAGCATACTTGTGCTGGGTGAATTAAACCCCATCAATAAAAGAAGTATTTTATTGGCCTTACCACTGGTATCACAACTCAATTATTGTCTTCAGCTGTGTTTGGGAGTGAAAGAACTACATTACCCACAATACCTTGCAAGAATCATATGAATATATGCATCGTCAAGATTGTGTAAGTTCTCACCCTAGGCAGCCGTCTGACAGCGTTCACGAAGGTAGAACTAAAAGCCCATATAAATAAAAAGGCTGTGGGCCCTTAATACATGCTCACTTCATTAACATGGATTAAAACGTTAGTAAAAAGGCCCCTAAGTTTTTCTTTTTTTAAATTATGTGATTGTGAGCTTTTTTATTAGCCCTGCAGCACATCCAAGTTTAGAAAGTCCGCTTCTCCTGCTAATCGAGGAAAATGTTTCTCTGCACGGCTTCACACAGCACGAGAGAATAGCTGCAAAGGTCCTTGTTAAAAATGGAGAACAACAAAACCTTGGTCTGCTCTGTCTGCTGCCCTTCACCTTCCCTTCTGCGAGGGATAACTGCAGATCACATCAAAGAAAAATGTAAAGCGCAGGAGGCTGAGCAGAGCAGAAAACGGGAAAGAAAAGTCCTTGCAGGCAGTAGCCTCGGAATGAGTGCCAAGAGGGCACGGAAAGCAGAAACATGACGACGGCGTAGTTCTTTATTTCTGTGGCTCTCCGACAAAGCTCTGCAACCTGGCACGATAATTCACTGCAGCGGATTTTAGAAGTCCACACACTTACAGTATGTTTGGGTTCTACCTCTACCATTCATCATGAGACCTTCAGCACTGCACATAACGTCTTCCATTTATACTTATGCAACTGGTGATACTGGAAATGGCTGGTTTGCAAACTCTCCTTTACTGGGTTCACATCACAAATGGCCAAGCGGTTATAGAGTGCACAGGGCCACACTCACTCCTCTATGACTGTCAAATGTTCTTCACTGGTCCTCTTTGACAGAAACCCCTTGCTGAGGATAGTTTATGGGATGGTGGGGAAATTGTAGGAGGTAGATTTTGAGGATGGAGTAGTCAGAAGAGTGGTGGGGCATTTGGGGGGGTATTTTAAGGAGGTAGGGCAGTAGCTGGAGATTGTTTATTGGATGGGTGAAGTTTGTTGGATGGTGGGGCTGTTGCAGTGATATAGTTTTTGGAGGTGGTGCAATTTGCAGGGTGGTAAGGCAGATGCAGAAGGTTGTTTATTGGGGTGGAGACAATTTATGGTGTGGTTGGAGAGTTATGGGGGTGTAGATTTTGGAGGATAATTTGCAGGGTGGTGAGTCAGTTGTTTGAAGATATTTTTTCAGAGAGAAGCATTTAGAGTGGTGATATAGCAGTTGCAAAAGAGTATTTTTGGGAGCTGGCTGGGCAGTTGTGGGGGCAATTTTTAGGGATGGGGTAGTTTGGGTGGTTGGGAGAGCAGAGGTCAGGAGGAGGAAGTTTCAAAGCAGGAATCTCCCAACTTCTGTGTTTCCTTATATGTAAGTTTCTATTCCACAGAAGCTGGGACTCCTTCTTTCGTTGGGTCACTTTTGGAGAGTGCTTATTTCTCTGGAACCTCTGGTCCAATTTGGCATATTTTTTGACCTCAAAAATCTGGATGGCCCGGATCTGCACCCAATTCTGCACCGCGGGAGCTAGAAGTTCCCACAGGAGCAGAATCGGGGCAAAGGGCCTGGATGTGCCAAATGGGCCCCACTTCTGTGCCGCCAGACATACAGCCACGGCCCCATCCGACCCAGCCAATGCTCCTGTTAAGGAGACTACAAATGTTCAGACCCCTATACAAAGTATGTCAATTCTTAAGCAAAGTTCTTCATTTTCATCCTAGGTGGTTTGTTTTAAGGGCCTGAAACCCTAGGAGCTAGGGCCTGATATTCAGTTCCAGCAGCTAGAGCAATTACAGCGGCTAGCCCCCGGCGCTGAACGTTAAACGTGGATATTCAATGCCAGGATCATATCCGGAGTCATCGCAGAGCCCGATTGCTAACTGGTCAATATCGCCGCTGACCAGTTTGCGACTGGCTCCACCTCTGCTTTACCCTGGAAAGCCCTGACATTCCCCAATGCTAAGCAGTAAGCATCGGGGCATATAGTGGCGTTACTCTGGGATATTCAGCGGCGCTAACCGTGTTAGTGCTACTGAATACCCTGCTTAGGGGCATTTACATGGTTTACAGTCTTGGAATATTGGGCCCTAGATGCTTCACCACCCCACTCCTATTATAGACTCAGGCTGTATGCAACGGAGACCAGTATTGCTCTGTTTCTACAGGCTGCTGAATACCCAGTACACTGCATCTCAACTTGAAGCATTTCACTTCACATACTTATAGGGTTTCAACAATGATCTCATCGGCACTTAAAGCCAAGCTAAGGGTTACCTTTCCAGTGACTGGCATCTTAAGTCACTTGCAATAGAGAACTGTTGCTAGCAAAGGCCAGCTAAATTACATAACTGGAGATAAGCACTGAAATATCTCCTTTAAGCAGTCATTCAGTAGCAGTTATAGTCTGGATAAATTATGTTCTTTATGGTTCCCTCCAGGATCTCGGCAGTCTGGGTCGGTTAAAGTTCAGATTCTTCCTGTCATCCTGGGTATTAATGTCTCCCTGGTTACTTGGTATTAGGAAACTGAGGTGTGCTGCTAATAATTCAGTAAAAGCAGCCCCTACTAGGGTTGGAAATCCTTGTCTGAGCTGGTCTGTGTCCACCCTTCAAGGTCGATGCAGATACATCTTGTACACCTATTCTGAAAAGGCAACTAGTTGAACATCCTAGGCTCAGTTAGAGGTTCAAAAGCTGATCTTTCTGTCTGTAAACTTGCAGGGCCACAAAAGAAAGCTTATACAGAGCTGGCACTAAAGTTGTCACAGAATCCTAAAAGCTTGATCTGCCTCTGGTTTTGCATCTATGGACATTTAGACTTGTATCCTGGAGATGAATGCATGGCTGCACGGATGGTGTCACTGACAGCGTCTTGGCTTCTTCGGCCATTGCATAATTTAAAAAGAGCAACTAAGCAGAGGTGGCGTCCATCTATTAAAGAGTTAGAGCAAATTAGAGCTCACAATGACCTCTAGGGAAACAGTTAGCATGTGATATGGTTCAGCACAAATTGTTATTATCATCCTTAGAAGATACAGGACTTTGTTCCAATGTTCTTGGTTGGTTTGATTCTTAAAGGAATAAGAGAATGCATAGAAAAATAGAAATATAGAAACATGATGACAGAAAAATACCCTTTGGCCTATCTAGGCTGCCCTTCTACTATAGTCTTATTTTTTTCCTTTAGAGACTTTCTTTGTTTGTCCCATGCTTTCTCGAATTGATATTGTCCTTGTCTCTACTACCTCTACTGAAAAACTATTCCACACAACTACCACTCTTTCCATAAAGAAATATTTCCGCATATTACTCCTGAGTCTATCCCCTTTCACCCTCATCCTATGTCCCCTTGTTGCAGAGCTTGCTTTCAGTCGAAAGCGACTCTCTTCCTGTGAATTTATACCACGGAGGTATTTAAATGTCTCTATCATATCTTCTCTATCCCACCTTTTCTCTAAAGTATACATATTAAGATCTTAAAGTCTGTCCCCCATATGCTTTATAACGAAGACCACTAACCATTTTAGTAGCCACCCTCTGCACCGATTCCATCCTGTTGATATTCTTTTGAAGATGTGGTCTCCAAATGAGGTCACACCAGAGATTTATACAGAGGCACTATCACCTCCTTTTTTCTGCTGGCTATTGCTCTCCCTAGGCACCCAAGCATCCTTCCGGCTTTCACAGTCACCTTTTCTACCTGTTTAGCCATTTTAAGATCATCAGAAACAATCACCCCCAGGTCCCGCTCATTCATGGACAAAAGTACTTCACCTCCTACACTGTACCGCCCCCTTGGAGTTTTGCAGCCCAAATGCATGACCCTGCATTTTTTAGCATTAAATAAAAAATGCATGGCGTATATTAGAATCATTCACTATCTGTATTCAAGTCTCCAATGTGGGGAATTCTGCAAAGATCTTTGCTATCACCTATGCTGTTTGATGTGATCTACTGCTGTTGGTGAAGATTATCAAGAGTTATGTTCTCGACTTCCATGTTTTTGCAGATAACATCCAGATGGTAATCTGTGTTAAGGGTAATCAGTATGGGGTCATGATGCAACTTAATATGATTTTGAAGAAGGCCGAGGAATGGTGTTATTAGAACCATTTGATGTTGAAATCAGATAAGTCAGCAGCTGTCTGGATTTGAAAAATGACAACCCCTTATTTGTAAGTCCTATTTAGTTGGGGGATCCTATGAAAATCTGCAATGAAACTATTATTTTGGGAATTCATGGTGACAAAGATTTGTCATTTTCATCTCAGGTAAGCACTGTGGTTCATTCTTGCTTTAATCAATTTCAGACGATTGGTAAATGAAGACTTTTTTTTCTCATGCTAATCTGATTGAAGTACTGGAGTTTATGCAACTGTAAATATTGCAATTTGTTGTATCTATGCTTACCTAAAAATAGCCTTCAAAGGCTGCAACTTATTCGTAGCACAGGCTTCAAGGTTAAAGATTAGAAATGCAATCTGATCACATTGCACCAATATTCACAG
Source organism: Ichthyophis bannanicus (assembly GCA_033557465.1). Lineage (NCBI taxonomy): Eukaryota > Metazoa > Chordata > Amphibia > Gymnophiona > Ichthyophiidae > Ichthyophis > Ichthyophis bannanicus. Next base: position 1,860,195,112 of record CM066032.1, on the reverse strand, counting down.
TTTTGCATTGATTCCCCATCTCTGCTGGAATCTCTTTCAAACTTCTCTGTATACTACACAAGATACTGCATATAATACAATCATAGGTCTCCAGGCCTACCTAACAGCACCATCAAATCCAAATATGTAAAAAGTGATGAAATATGAAAGTTGTGGTTATTAAGTACCGTCGAGTCGGTGTCGATTCATGGTGACCCTATGGATAGTTGTCCTAAAGTGTATTTCAGTCAGGTGGCTCATTGTTGATGAAGTGTCACCAGGGCCGGCCCGTCCATTGAGCAAGAATGTTTTTTGCACAGGGCCCCGCGTTTCAGGGGGCCCCGCGCAAAAAACATTCTTCATCATCCCAAGTTTTTAAAAAACAAAACAAAACAGCAAGAGTCCCTGAATTCTTAAAGACAAGAGGAGGGAGTTTCGGAGACTACTATAGACAGAGTGAAGTGGCATCCACTCCATATCAGCTAAGTCCTCTAAAATCTCTTACGTTTTAAGGGGGGACTTATGAAGCTGCGACATTGATTTTTGTAGCCTGAGGACCGTTGGAGATCAAATTGACTCATTTTGTAGTTTTAGATAAAAAGTTTTTGCTGACACCAGCAAGTGCTGATTTTGTCGGCTTGGCTGAGGAACAGCCGTTTCCATTTTGAGTAAAAAGGAGGGTTCACTTCAGGAGAGGAAAAGTTTCTTCTCACGGTGAACAATCCGACAAAAAAATTGGTATTTGAGTCTGGGGGTTGTAGTTGGTTTGGGAGTCCGAGGTTAGTTTTTTAAGTGGTTTGGTTGGTGATATAGTATTGGGGAATCATGTTTTTCTAGTTTCCATTGGGTTGATTTCCAGGGGTGTAGTAAGTAGGATGGGTTCTAAATGGGCAGTGTTTGTAGTAGTTCCTAATGTGTCTGGCGGTTGGCACTGGATTATAGTAATGTAGAAGTCTTTTAGTCTTTCTTTATTCATACACTCATTAAGAGGCATGTTTACTAAAAGTTAGTGTATGGTAACATTATGCAAATAGTTATGCAAATGAGGCCCCTTATGCAAATGAGGCTTCCCACCGAGTCTCCGCGCATGGCCCCGCACCCCCCTTGGGCCGCCCCTGAGTGTCACCCATAGCTGCTGTTATTGTATCGAACCATCTTATGGCTGGCATTACTCTCTTGCATTGACCTTCTACCTTGCCAAGCACAATGTCTTTCTCTAACGATCTCTCTCTTTGCATGATATGTCCAAAGTATGAAAGTCAAAGTCTTCTCATCTGAGCTTCTAAGGAAAGGTTAGGTTTGATCTCTAGTACTGACTGGTTTGTTCTTTGGGCAATCCATGGTATACACAGTATTCATCACCAGCACTGTAATTCAAAGTCATCAATCTTTTTCACTGTCCAACTTTTGCATCCATATGATGTTATTGAAAATACCATGGCTTGAACAAGTTGAATCTTTGCATGGAGAGGGAAATTTCTGCTCTTGAGAATCTTGTCTAGGTCCTTCATAGCCATTCTGCCAAGAGCAATGTGTCATCAGATTTCTTGTCTGCTTGTCATTTCTTTATTGATAGTTGATCCAAATAGGTTAAAGTTTTCAACTATTTCTCCACCATCAATGATGAACTTATTGATTTTGCCAGCTGTCAGGATCGCTGGTGAGGCCTCACTTGGAATATTGCATTCAGCTTTGGAGACCATATCTCACAAAGAATATAAAAAGACTGGAAAGGGTTCAGAGGAAGGTGACCAAAATGATTTGGAGCCTGCGTCAGAAGACTTATGAGAAGAGAATTGAAGACTTAAATATGTGCACTCTGGAGAAGAGGAGCGACAGGGGAGATATGATTCAGACCTTTAAATACTTAGAGTATTAATGAACAAACAAACCTCTTCCAAAGATGGGGAAGCTTTAAAACTAGAGGGCATAACATGAAGCTGCAAGGGGGTAAACTGAAAGGCAATGTCAGGAAATACTTTTTCACTGAAAGGGTGGTGGATGCTTGGAATGCCCTCCCGATGGAAATGGTGGAGGCAAATACAGTGACAGAATTCAAAATGGCATAGAACAGACACAGTGGATCCCTTTATAGCAACAGGATAAAATCAAAATAAGCATAACTATCTCTTATATCTCAACAACTAGGTGTGACCTACATGGAGTGGTGGGTACACCCTTAAACAAAGGCATGGGGAGGGGTAACCTGCATGAAGCGGCAAGTGCACCTACTCTTACCGCCTTGCTAAGCAGATTAGATGGACTATACAGGTCTTTATCTGCCATCATTTACTATGTTACTTCGTTGCTTTCTTTACGTTAAGATGCAGGCCCATTTTAAGATTATTTTCCTTGATCTTGAGAAGCAAATGTTTCAGATCTGCTTCACTTTCAGCCAGTAATGTGGTATCATCAGCATAGCAAAGGTTGTTGATGAGTCTTCCACCAATCTTCACACCTCTGTTGTCTTCAGACATTCCTGCTTCTCTGATGATTTGTTCTGCATATAAATTAAACAGGTAGGGGGAAAGTATGCAGCCTAGTCATACACCTTTGCTGATTTTTTTTTTTTTAATTTCTGAATTTTCAATCAACAAAACCAAGCAACAAGCTTGTATAGAAAAGATGTTCATATAGTAAATGACAAGGAAATAGTGCATTGAAGAAAGGAAAAAAAAAGTACCCAATGACACATCATTAGTCCTCAATTAGGGGAGAGAAGCAAAGAAATATCACAGAGGGAAGGAGGTCCCCCTGTGTACATACATCTTAGGTAATATTTAAAGGAAAAAGCATGGTGGCGGAGAGCGAGGAACATTATAAACAGTGAACGCTAAGGCGCCTTATGAAGGGGAAGATGTTATGAGTGCTGAGATAGGTGGATAAATCCCCAGGCTGAAAAAATATAAACTTCTGAGAATTATGAACCACAATACATTTGCAAGGAAATCTTAATAAGAAAGAAGCTCCTAACTGTAGAACCCCAGGTTTCAATAACAAGAAAGCTTTACGCCTTCTCTGGGTGTCTCTGGAAATATCAGGAAAGATAGATATCCTCTTCCCCATAAACAAATTACTTCTCTTTTTATAATATACTTTAAGAAGCCAGTCTCTGTCCAAAGACAGTGCAAAAGTCACCAATAAAGTGGAAACCACCACATCTTCTTCTTGAGGAGACTTAAGCAAAGCTGAAACATCCAGCGAATCCATTTCTAAAGCACCAACTACACACTTCCCTGCTTTTTTTCCAGCTGGTAAGTAATATGCTTTTGATATCGGAGGAATCAAATCAGAAGAAGCAATCAAATGGTTGCTTCTTCATCAATGTACAGATTGTGCAAGAGAACTATCAGGTGTTCTGGTATATCCATGCTTCTTAATGTGGCCCAGAGTTTCTCATGGTTTACACAATCAAAAACCTTGCTGTACTCGATAAAACACATATAGATATCCTTTTGGTATTCTTTAATCTTTTCAAGGATCCATCTCACATCCAAAATGCTGTCTCGCGTTCCTCACCTTTTCCTGAACCCTGCTTGCACTTCTGGCAGTTCTTGTTCCAGGTATGGTTATAGTCTGTGCTGAATAATCTTCAGTAGAATCTTACTGGCATGTGGGATAATAGCGATTGTGCAATAATTTCCACAGTCAGTTGGATCACCTTTCTTTAGTATTGGTATAAACACAGATCTTTTCTAGTCAGTTGGCCATGATGCTGTCTTCCAAATTTCCTGGCAGAGCCCTGTAAATCTGGTAACAGCTACATCAGATTGCTGTAATACTTCAATGGGAATGCCATCAATGCCTGGTGCTTTGTTCTTTGATAAGGCTTTCAATGCTGCTTCAACTTCTTCTTTCATCAGCAGTGGTTCCTGTTCATAAGGTACAGGTTGAAACGGCTGTTGATCGACTTCATCTTTATGATATATTGACTCTGTATATTCTTTTCATGTTTTCTTGATCTTCTCAGCATCATTCAAGATGGATCCTTGAGCATTTTGTAACATTCCAATTCGAGAATGGAATTTTTTCTTTAACTCTCATAGCTTTAGGAAAAAAGCCTTTGCACCAGGATGGTAGGATGATGAATAGCGGGGGTGTATGTCCCAACAGGACGTACAGCCCTACTATTTGTGGCACAGAATGACCCCCAGAGTGTTTTTCTATGCAGGTCCATGCTTTTGGGATTCTCTGTCTAGTCATTTGTGTGACATTAGTATTAGAGGATGTTTCAAGATGGCCGCTGAGTTGAGCATCTGAGCGTGCCTAAATGCAAGGGTAAGCTTCGGGTCTATCCCTCGGACCCCCAGCTACCTTCCGCAGGTCCTATGGACCGATTTGTACTATTAACGCTGGCACAGAAGCAGGAGATCTGCTCCGCTGGGGTGGCGACGGCTGAGGAGAATGTTTCATCGCCCGCGGAGTTGGAGGTATCATTGTCTCCTGTTGAGAGAGAGCTTCCGCTGTGCCCCGCAGTGCTGGCTGAGAGCTTGGAGGTTTTGGCGCCTCCCCCCCTCCTCCGGAGGGTGGGGGTGGAGACGCCATCAGAGGGTAGACAGCCTTGCTCGGAATTCAGCTCACCGGAAGGGTTTCAGGTGCACAGCTTACCACGGAGGACTTGACAGTTCCTGCTGCACTAGTTGAGGGTTTTGTTCCTCCTTCTACTTCTATGTTGACTTCAACTCCTATTTCTTCGAGGCCGAAGGTTTTCACACTTGAGTCTATATGGGAGGCCATTACTCCTTTATCGATGGCGGTTTAAAGTCAGACTAGAGCTTTATCTGTTCAAATACACGATAACTCTGAAAAGATTTCACTCTTGGAGAACGTGAATGTGGGTGTTAAGTCTCAGATAGAAGAACACAGCAGTCCACTGGTAACACTATCTGATTTGACTTCTACTTTGGTTAAAGATAATGTGGCACTTAGGAGCAAGTTGAAAACCTTGGAAAATGCTACTAGAGCTGCGAACTTAAGGATCTTAAATTTTCCCAAAATGAAGGGCATTTCTGCCCTGGATATGTTCAAGCAATATCTACAGGAAATCCTTAAAGTGCCTGCGGAACTAACTCCATCCTTGTCTAGGGTTTATTATTTACCTCAGGGGAAGAAAGAACCAGCGGACTCTGAAGAAGTGCAAATATGGATATTTTAAATGTTTCAGATTTGTTAAAGGATTCTGATCCTGGGACATGTGTCCCAGCTACTTTGTTGGTGACTTGTGCACTTACCACTGCTAAGGAATGGCTGTTAAAAATGTTTTCAAAAAGAGGTTGGAGACCTTCTATGGCCTATCCATTTCAATGTTTCTAGATATATCTAAGGAAACACAGAAGAGGAGACGGCTTTTTCTTCTTCATAAATCTGGGGTTCAGCAGATTGGGGGTTCATTCTTCTTAAGATTTCCCTATAAGTGTTTAGTGATTTATAAGTTGGTTAGGTATATATTTTTCCAACTGGCTGATCTTGCGTCTTTTATTAATGCTAAACTGCAGGATAAGGTTTAAACTCCGTGATAATTAACCAAATTCTCTCAAGTTAGAGCCTGTGTACTCAGGGTTGATCTTGTATTTCCTTTTATGCTGAATTGTTAAGAATTTTCTTTAGGGCTGCCAGAGTTTTTCTCCTGCACTGGTAACCAATGTTTTTCTCTCTCCCCGTACTATGTGGGCTACCAGAGGTCTTAGGTTTATATTTCTTATTATTTTGATATATCTAGTGGTTATTATACCTTTGTATCACTGTCTACTTCAAGAATTGTTCTTGATGTTTAAGTATAATGTAATAAATATTAAAATAAAAAAATAAAAAATAAGAATTGTTTAGAACAGCTCTTAAAACGTGGTTATTTTCAAAGCACTTTGGTTAAATATGATATTGAAGGATCTCTTAGTTGAGAGTCATATACTGCATTGTCCATTGGGTGTGTCCTTTTAGTAAGATGTGGAGGAGTACTCTAGGAGTTAAACCAGCAGCCTGATGACCATATCCTACTGTCAGTCCTTGTGGCCTTGGGCAAGTCACTTATCCCTCCATTGCCTCAAGTATAAACTTAGATTGTAAGCCCTCTGGGGACAGGGAAATACCTACTAAACCTGATTGTAACTCACCTTGAACTACTACTGGAAAGACGGAAGCTATGGCTTAATTAAAATATACTGTAAAGTCCTTTTTAACACACCAGAACAGTTTAGATAAAAACATAGGGCCCAATATGCAGCAGCAATGGCAACTAGCTGAACTAACATGACTAGTCACTGCTGCTGAACTTTAAACTCGGATATTCAAAGATGGGGTCATATCAGGCCCCAGCATTGAATATTCGGGTTGCCCACATTGCAGAAGGCTAACTTGGCAACAGTGATATTCAGCTGCTGCCTGATTAGTTTAGGACATAAGATATTCCATTCTAGGTCAGTCACGGGTCCATCAAGCCCTGTATCCTGTTTCCAACAGTGACCAGTCCAGGTCACAAGTACCTGTCAGGTTCCCAAAAGGTAGACAGATTCCATGTTGCTTGTCCCATGGGTAAGCAGTGGATTTCCCACAAAATCTTTAATAATGGTTTATGGAAGATTTTCTCCAGGAACTTGTCCAAATCTCTAAGCCAGCTACATTAACAGCTTTTACTACGTCCTCTGGTAATGAATTCCAGAGTTTTATTATGCATTGAGAGAAAAAATATTTTCTTCCGATTGGCCTTAAATATTGTAGCTTCACTGCATGTCCCCTAGTCTTTCTACTTTTTGAAGGAGCAAACTGATCTACATTTACTTGTTCTGCTTCATTCATTATTTTATAGACCTCTATCATATCACCCCTCAGCAGTCTCTTTTCCAAGTTGAAGAGTCCTAACCTTTTAAGCCTTTCCTCATAGGGGTATCCTTCCATCCCCTTTATCATTTTTCTCACTCTTCATTGTACCTTTTCTAATTCTGTTATATCCTTTTTAAGATATGGTGACCAGAATTGCACACAATATTCAAGATGTGGTTGTACCATGGATTGATACAGAAGCATTACAATGCAAACGCAATGTGTGCCTTCAAGTCAGTCCTGACTCCTGGTGACCCAGAAGCTCCTGGGTTTTCTTGGCAGTGTTGCCAGATGTAGATTGCCAGGCCTTTCTTCTGAGGCAATGGAGGGTTAAGTGACTTGCCCAAGGCCACAAGGAGTGCTAGTGGGAATCAAACCCTGGTTGCTTGGTTCCCAAGCCAGTGCTCTAACCACTAGGCTACTCCTCCACTTCAGCATTACAGTACAGTATCCTTTGTTTTATTCTTCATTCCTTTCTTTATGATTCCTCCTAGCATTCTATTTGCTTTTTTGACCATCACTGCACACTGGGTGGAGGGTTTCAGAATATTATCCACGATGACACCTAAATCCTTTTCCTGAGTAGTGGTTCCTAATGTGGAACCTTGCATTGTGTAAAAGTAGTTTGTGCTGTTCTTTCCTAGGTGCATAACTTTGCACTTGTCCACATTAAATGTCATCTGCCATTTGGACGCCCAGTCTCCCAATTTATCAAGGTCCTCTTGCAATATTTTACAATCCGCATGTATTTTAACAACTTTGAATAATTTTGTGTCATCTGCATATTTGATCACCTCACTCATTATTCCCATTTCCAAGTCATTTATAAATATGTTAAAAAGCAACAACCTCAACACAGATCCCTGAGTTACTCCACTATTCATGTCTTTCCATTGAGAAAAATGGTCATTTAGCCCTACTCTGTTTTCTGTCTTTTAACCTGTTCCTAATTCACAATAATACATGGCTTTTTAATTTCCCCAAGAGTCTCTCATGAAGGGACTTTGTCAAAGGAGGAGGAGGAGTAGCCTAGTGGTTGGGGCAAGGTACTTCAGGCCAGAAGGTCAGAGGTTCAAATCCCACTAGAGGACAGCAACCTTGGGCCGGAAGGACTGGGGTTTCTAGTCCCACAGATGCTCCTTGTGGTCTTGGGCAAGCCACTTAACCCTCCATTGCCCATGTTCCCTGTAAGTATTAGTGTATGTGTCTCATATCCCCACATGTTAAATGTATCCCCCAATTGTGTTGTGACCACTTTGATTGAAGGATAAGGCAGTATACAAAACTGTCTTAATAAATAAATAAAGACTTTCTGAAAATTGAAATTCACTATATCAACTGGCTCACCTTTGTCTACCTGTTTATTCACATCTTCAAAAAATATAAGAGATTGGTGAGACATGACTTTCCTTGGTTAAATCCATGTTGGCTTTCTGCAATTAAACCATGACTATCTACATGTTCAGTAATTTTGTTTTTTATAATGGTTTCATGTCAGACTCACTGGTCTGCAGTTTCCTGGATCACCCCTGGAACCTTTTTTAAAAACTAATGCTATATTGACCTCTTTCCAATCTTCGAGTACTATAGATGTTTTTAATGATAGATCACTGATTACTAATAATAGTTCTACAATCTCATATTTCAGTTCTTTCAGCATCCTGGGATGTATGCCATCTGGTTCAGGTGATTTGCTGCTCTTTATCAATTAACTGTATTACATTTTCCCGATTTATCAAGATTTGTTTCAGTTTCTCAGATACATCACCTTTAAATATCATTTCTGGCATGGGGAAGTTTCCTACATCTTCTTTGGTAAAGACCGAAGCAAAAATTCATTCAGTCTCTCTGCTATGACCTTGTCCTCTCTCAGTGCATCTTTTACTCCTCTATCATCTAATGGTCCAACTGACTCCTTCACAGTTGTTTTTGTTATGTGCTTTTGCTTCCACGGCAAGCTTCTTTTCAAATTTTCTCTTTGCCTGACTTATCAATGCCTTGCATTTAACTTGCCAGTACTTATGCTTTTTCCTATTTTTATCATTTGGCTCTTTTTTTTTCCATTTTCTGAAAGATTCTCTCTTAGCTATAACAGAATCTTTCACCTCACCTTTAAGCCATGCTGGCTGTAGCTTGGCCTTGTTAAAGCATGGAATATATCTGGTCTGGGCTTCTAAGATAGTATTTTAAAATAACGCCCTGGCCTGATGTAAACTCCTAACCTTTGCAGTTGCTCCTTTTAGGGTTTTTTTAACCATTTTCCTCATTTTATTATAGTCTTCTTTTTGAACGTTAAATGCTAGCACAGTGAATTTCCTTGCTGTCCTCCCTCCATTTATTAAATCAAATACGTTCATGTTATGATCACTATTGCCAAGCAGCCCCAAACCAGTTACCTCTTGCACTAGATCCTGCATTCTACTGAAGACTAGGTCTAAAATAGCATCCCCATGTTTTGCTTCCTGAAACAGCAGCTCCATGAAGCTGTCATTTACTTCATCTAGAAACTTGACTTTTGCTGTGCCTTACTTTCATCACGTAGCCATAACTGGGCAGGGGTTCAATATCACTATTGTCTGTTTATTGTCTTGTGCCACTGCCAGAATGTCTCAATGCTGAGCAATTATCATCGGGGCGTACAGCAGTGGCACCCCCATATATTCAGCAGCACTAACCGTGTTAATGTTGTTGAATATCCCGCTGAGCGAGATTTACATGGTTTGCAGGTTTGCAGACCGCGTAAATGCTTTTTAATATTGGACTCATAATCAACAGAAATTACAGAGAACTTTATTGATAAAAAAAAAGTAAAAGTATATAAAAGACAGAGCACAAAGCTGTAAATAAGGACATATATAGAAACAAGTAAGCAGGTAAACCAAGGAGTCTACTGTCAAGTTGGAGTAGTTTTGAATGCCTTTAGAAACAGATGTGTTTTTAATGCAGCTTTGAACTTCTCAAAAGGGGTTCTCCTGCCTGAAGTCAGGAGGGAGATTGTTCCAGAGACTGGGAGTGAAGAAATAAAAAGTGGGCTATCTAGTTGTTTTATAACTGTCTTGAGAGCCCAATGGAAGGAAAAGCTGCTTGGTGTGAAAGGAATGAAAAGCACGAGATGGAGTGTGTAAATTGAAGAAAGATAAGAGGGGATGCCAGCATGTAAGATCTTGTAGACAAGTGTCAGAATCTTATGTTGGAAGCGATGGGATAACAGAAGCCAGTGATGATGAATTAGTAATAAAGTAATATAGTCAAATCTAGAAGTGGGCACCAAAAGTCTAACAGCAGTATTCTGGAGAGATTGCAATCTCTTTAGTTGATATTTTGGAAGGCTTGGATAGATGACGTTACAATTACCAAGCCTAGAAATAACTAAACCGTGGACTAATATGATTAGTGAAGAAGAATCAAGAAAGGAATGGATGGATCTGATCTGGTGTAATGAGTAAAAGGTATTTTTAATGACAGAACTGATTTGGTCATGGAATGTGAGTCTGGAATGAAGTATAATACCTAGGTATTTTAAAGAAGAGGAAAGAGGAAGAGGAGGGTTCTCCAGTATGTGGGCAATTGTGGGGATATTAGAGATAATAATAATAGGCTTTATATTAATTATTGTATGTCATTTCTATGAATTTGGATTTTTTATGAATGCTATCCACTCTAATGCAAAGTATGGTAAGTGGTGTATTAGGTCAATAAATGAATCAGTCAATCAATCATTAATTTATGGTCTGACCATGGAAGATCTTCTAAATCTACATCACAAGAGCACTTAACTTTACACACCTGAGTTGGGAAAAAATAGTAAGTCCAACACATGCATCTACTTTGTCTGAGGATAGCAGCATGTATAATTTTGGAAAAGAAAACTGTGAACACAGTCGCAATCCACATCCTAATCCCACCTATGGGAAGACCTCTGCTGAATATGTGTAAGACTGTGCATGTTGTTCAACAACATGGAGCTTTTGCCTGCTCATAGAAAGGTAATTTCATAAAGGGATATATACTATATACGTTTAGGCACAGCGTATTCACCTAACTGGGGGTTATTTCAGTTATTACCATGTGTGTTAATGACTCTTATAAAATACTGGCCAGCTTAAAAGTGCACACATTGCATGATGGTGCCAGTGGACATGCACTTGGACTGGGTCTGGGTTGAGAATGGGCGGAGTACACAAGTAGACATATAGGGCCTGATTCTGATCTCGACGTCCATCTCCTTTGTATGTTCAGGCTGAGCCAGACATACAAAGGAGATCACGATTCTGTTCCTGTGGGGCACATTTAGCGTGCAGGATCAGAATCGCGAACAAGCCTGTATGTGCAGGCCAGGACTGCAATTCAGTATCGGCCTGCACGTACAGCCATAGCCCAGCTAATTCAGCTAGGGCTTTTAAATGGAGCCATGGCACCGCAGCTCCATTTAAAAGCCGTGATGCTGGCTGCTGCTAAAAAGTTAATTCCCCGCAGCCCAACCCCAATCCGGCCTCCTAAAGCCAGGGTCGGGCTGCGAGGTATTCATTTTTGCCCCCCCCCCCCCTCCCTCCACACAGCCCTTATCATGCCCCGAGTCTTCCAAAAAGAAATGTCCAGGGAAGTTATTCCAGCCTATGGGGTGGAATAACTTCCCTGACCATTTCACCGGCCCTGGACATACAAGGCTAACATTAGAATCGGCCCTGTACATCCAGGGCCGGTAACCGCCCACTGCCTGCCCACTCTCCGCCCCCGGGCCACCTCTTCCCCGCTCCCAACTAACTTCCCTGCACAACTGGAGGGGAAGTTAATCGGGGCACGCAGCCGGCACGAATAACCCCCATAGGGCTCGATATTTGAAAGGAATTTACATGGTTTACAATCGGGGCACATAGCCTGCCTACCTCAATATCGGGCCCGTAGATTATATAATACTATAATTTACGGGTGTTCTTGAAAATCTATTCACGGGCATTTATGCCAGCTCATGGTCTGGTGTAAATGTGCGTGCTTTAACGTAAGACGCAATCTCTGTCATTTCCACTAGGTGCCTGCTTGCTTGTATATAGTAGGCTTAAGATAAGTGCCTTAAATAGCACTTTAACTAAGTGTCTCTTAATAAAATTACCCTCAGTTTGGGTTATTTTTAAATAGTCCTCTTCCCCATGAAAATAGCCAATCTACTTGGATAAATGGCTTATGAAAATTGCTCTCCATGCTAAAAATATAGTGCCCGATATTCAAAAGACAGTTACACGTTTACAGCCCCTGTAAGCCATGTAACTGCCTTAGACCAGAATATTCAACAGCACTTACACAGGTAGTACCGTTGAATATTCCCGGCTATGTCCCCTACACGCCTCGATGCTATCCAGTTACATCGGGGCATGTTGGGGGGGTCTCAAGCAGAGCAGAGGCGGATAATGGTGCTAACCATGCAGCAATGATATTGGAAGCTGCATAGGTAGCGACCGGCGCATCAAAGATAGGCCAGGAAAACACTCACCCATCTTCGAGGCACCAATCGCTAACCGTGCAGCTTCCACTATCACTGCTGCATGGTTAGCTTTGGTGGCTTCTGGCATCAGCGGCGATCACCGCATATTCAATGCCATCGCCACGTTATTGAATATCCTGTTTAGAAGTCGGCGGGGATAGCCCTTCCAAACTACGGATAACTGAATATATCGGACCCATAAGCTTTCTTTAAAGACTAGAGAAATGATAATCCTACGACTTTTTTCATGCAATAGAATTTATTAGCATGCTTAATCCATCTCTTTTTTTTTAGGGTCTTTGGCACCAGGCTTATTAGCTGCAAGACACTTATATTGGTTCGCCACTGTGATTCTAGGATATTCTGCAAAATTAAAAACATTTGCTAAAGACAACTCATGTAGCCTTGACCTTTAATTATAGCTTTATTGTGCATACTTTATGACGGTTCATGCAGTGGCATGTAAAAAATATCGAAGGGTAATGAACGAAAGCAATCAAGTATGCCACACCATTATTTTAGTCAGATGTTTCTAATGCCTTTCATTTTTAGATCTTGAGGATAAAATTAAACTGATTTCTATCCAAAGCAATGCAAATGCTCTACTGGGAGTTTTCTTTGCTCTCTGGGGAATAGGAATTAATGTGCTTCATCTAACATGAAAATCTGAATTAATTTTCCCTTTCAGATAAACAGTTAAGACCTTCATGAACAGACACCGGCTTTGTTTATAATTAATGTTTTTTTATAGTTTTACACGTGTTAATTGCAAAGATAATGCAAAAGCTGCTCTGATAAAACCAAAGGTAACATGGGCCTGATGCGTCGGGTTTTTATGACGGCACCGGCTATTGCTGTGAAGGTGCATTTTAGAAAGGTCGTTTAGGGGGTGGATGGGACAGAGAAGTGCCAACATTGGAAAATGCATGTGGATTTTAGAAGAGAGGGTGTGCGCAGAGACGCCCCATCTAAAATCAGCAGATCACCAGCCCCCAGCATTGACGGATTTAATAAAAATGTGCAGCAGAGCTTACATATGCAAATATCTGGTAAGTAGCAATAATGCTGATGATGTGCATCCACGGTTTGCATGTCCGTTAGCACGGCAGCATAGTAGACATGGAAATCACCAAGGGGCCAATGGCTGGCTTGCGATCATGCATATTGCACAAGCAGGTCCTGTTCGGGTGGTAAAATGCAGATGCCCAACAACTGTGCCACACATGAATGCTGCGGAGCCATGTCTACGTGCTTCTATTGCACGTGTATGCCTGAAAAAATATTAGTCCACATTAGCAAAGCACTAACATGTCTACCACCCAACAGCGCAACATTTCTTGGTGGTAGACCATGCTTCTGTTCCAGCCGGTACTAGCTTAGGAGGACATTCTCTAGCAGTCCAGTGCAGGGCACCCCATACTTTAGCAGGAAGAGAATCCACATAGTCACACTTCTATCAATGTCTCAGAGGGAGCCATCTAGCTGCACATCGGCACCACACATCCACAGAGCCATCAGCACATTCATATATCAGCATGGAAAGGGGGCACATACATACTACAGACAAAGCATAGTGCACCACAGAAACGTAGGATGGCTAATAAAGCAGGGTGGGAAGTGTGGAGCCCCAGGGAGGCTTTTAAGGACGTGGGGACATCTAGTCTGATGGAACTGCCACGAATGATCAGTCATGCTGCCTGCCAAAGGACCGCCCCCCTCACAGCCACACCCACATAGCTACATGGCCACCTGCTATAGATTCACGCCATTTTTGGGACTCTTTTTGAGCTTTCTGATGGCGAACTTGACCTCTGACCTCCCATTCAACCACCAGTGTAAACAGGAAGTGCACAGCGTTTTAAAATATAAAGTTGCAGCAAAAATGTCACATGGTTACTGTGAACTTTAAGTAAGAGCTACTAATCATCTAGACGGATAAACTGGGAGTATATACACAATTTGTCCAAAGACATAACTCAAATAGAACAAAAAAAGTATACAAGACTATTAAAGCCACAGTAATTTAGCTGATACTGTCAGCATATTTTGGGTGAGTTTTATAATTTCTCATGTTTCAGGTGATGGTTAAGATGTCTTTGGTTAGATTTTATACCCTAGTACCAAAGACTAGTGCTCCATTGTTTATAAAGGGGTAAGTAGAGCTTCTTCAGTAAGCAGGCGAGTACTAAATAGCCCTATGAATGTTTAAGGGTGTCTGTCGCCTGTCTGCAAAGCCTTGGTTTGGCTACTATAAGTTTTTAATATATGGATATTTTTCTTTCTGGCTATATTGATTAGTTTTACGTCTTCCTCACTTAAAATCTATCTTTGTGGTTGGTCAAAGGTCCCGTTTCTGTGTGTACTGTATCACGTTTTGAGTGCTGGTTAAGGGTGTTTTCCAACACTTTGAGGTAAAGTTTTTAGCTTTGACTCTCTTTATGTTTTTAAACATTTGCACTACTACATGTGATCTGAATGAGGGGTCAAGATGTTTTCCTTGTTCACAAAGTGGCTTTTCCCCCTACTTTCCTTGTTTCTTTGCTTTTGGGTTACTTTTGGTCTTCTTCTTGTTCTCCTCTCCTTTTTGTTTTTTGCTGTACTTTCTATTTCTCTTTTTTTATTTTTATTTCCATTTTTTTTCTTTTGGCTCCTAGGTTTCTCCCTAATCAAGAAGCAGGTCATCTTTTGATCAGTCCGGAGCCAGGAAGAATTGTATGTCAGCCCCCGATGCAGGCTTTTTCCGCTGAAACATGTTGGACTCTGTTGGTACTGCAATTGACCATTTTCAGATGGGACTATTGGTTGTTTGCAATATTTTTAGAAATATATGAATAAAGACTGTTGTTATTCTTTCATTAAATGGTTCAGTACTTCTCTGTGTGGCAACACCAAGAGCCATGGACTTATAGTGGTGAGGCAATGCATGCATGCAGGTATCAAGAAGGACAGGGCACCTTCCCACTATGCATGACACATGTTGTGCATGGAAGCTGTTTGCCTGGTACCAGTAATGTCACAGCTCTTACCTGGACAGCACTGACCCTTCAAAGAAAGCCTTTCATGCCAGTAGTCTAACAGAGATGCTGGTTGTGAAGCGGGTTGGGGCCTCACAAGCAAAATGAGTGGCTCTCAAATCATGTACACACACTCTTCCTCCATAGACAGTTCTGCATAATATGAGATATCAAAGCCCTTAAGACACACTTCCAGGCCATGCAGAGGATTTGGCCCCACCTGCTGCAGTGACTGAGATGGAAGCTGCACCAGCAAGAGGGTAAGTGATGGCGCCTGAGGCATAAATGACATATACAGGGAAGGCCATGTGTACTTCTCCAGGCCATGAGATGCATAATGGAACCATGCATCCACAACATAGAGAACCAATGGGGGCCTCAGGGGGCTCAGCACTCCAGACAAGGAGAGGGGCGAGAATGGGGACACCTGGCAGAGAAGCATGAACAGCTGTTGAGCAAGATCCGTGATAGTCCCAGAGGCATTTGCAACAATACAATGGGGCCCTTTAGCAATGTAATGGCAGCAAGGTAGGTCAGAGGCAAGGAACAGGTATCCTCACGAAGGGCTTCGTGAAAAAAGAGAGGCAGTTAGGGTGGAAGTCTCCAGGTCATGATGCACAAATGTGGTGGATAGTGAAGGCATGATAAGGAGAAATATAGGAGGACCACAGATATGCCACTGTCTGCACGTAGCCACATGTCTAGGCGCTCACAGTGGTATGACCTCTGATTGCAGGTACTTACATCATCACTGGACATGTCATACATCAACTCCAAATATACACATGTGCTACATGGAGCAGCAACTCTCCTAACCAGGGTACTTGTTGCACTAGGACATAATGAAACATTCTAGACAAGTGGAGGCTGATTCCAAGCTCTATACGCCTGGGCCGTGGGCATGCACAAAATGTGGAAGGAGCTGAGTTGGACCCGATTCTGCCACCACAGGGTCTAGACACACCAACGATAGTGGAATTGGGGAAATAGATGGGCTGGCAGATACCGTATTCCATACAACTGTATGCAGCCGATCCTGCCCATCCCCATGCACCAATGCAAGCCATCACCATGGCATCACCCTGTCCACCGTGCAGCACAAAATCACCAGTCACCCTGTGGCCCCTGTACACCATGCCCCGCTCGCTCTTGATGGTCAGCAAGGGCCGGATCGGGCCCGCAGGACTCTCAACTGGCCATCACCATGGGGGGCAGGAGGGTTCTCCAAGCGTTCGCCGCTCTGCCCAACACTTAGTCCACCAGTGGGCAGGTATAACATGTACGTCCGTCAGGGTGCCGGGTAACATACAGAGGTCTTTTCTGAATAGGCTCTGTATGTTCTGACAGCTGGCCACTCCCTCGCTCTGCCCCTGCATGACTCCCTCCCACCCTCGTACAGTGCTCCCCGCACAAATGCTGTGCACATGTGAGGTACACTGCTGCAGAATACATTGGGGCAGCTGCGTGAAGGATGGACGTCCAGCCCGCAAGTAAACCAGCACTATTTGCAGTACGGAATGACCCCCTTAGTAGGCAGCAGTACAGCACAAGATCCAATCAGTGGCAGAAACTGCACATTGCATGCACCTCTCAAAACTACACAACAACTTGAAGACATCATTTCAAGTCTTAACACTACAACATCTCCTTTAGACCCTTGCCCAGTATCGTAGATAAAGATTGCAGGAGCAGAATTATTTCCAATAATTCTAAAAAGGGATTATCCATTCTTCTCTTTCTCAAGGCTACATGCTTCAAGAAAACTTCAATCAGACCAATATTTTCTAGTCCCACAGGTGCTCCTTGTGGTCTTGGGCAAGCCACTTAACCCTCCATAGCCCATGTTCCCTGTAAAATAATTATCTCCAAGTTATAATGCCCTGTTCAATGTAATTTCAGTTTGTTCAATGTAAACCGCACTGATGCAGAATAGCACGGTATATAAGAGAATATAAATAAATAAAATAAATAAATATTAAAGAACCTTTCACTGGACCCCCATCTCAAGTATACCATTCATTGCAAAGATAATGGAATAGGTTGTTGTTAAGTGTCGTCAAGTCGGTGTCAACTCATGGTGATTCTCTGGTCAGCTGTCCTAAACTGTATTTGGTCTTTTGTATTGATCCATTTCATTGCTGGCCTTCTTCTTTTGTGTAGACCTTCAACATTACCAAGCATGATGTCTTTCTTTAATGATCTCTCTCTTCACATGATGTATTCTTTGTCAGCACCATAATTCAAAGGCATCAATTTTCTTCCTGTCTATCTTTTTCACTGTCCAAATTGTGCATCCATAAAATGTCATGGAAAATGCCATGGTTTGTACAAGTCAAATTTTTATATGGAATTGAAAAGGTAGTGCAACACCAACTACAAGAACGCATTAATATACAGGGTGGCCTGGGCGAGAAGGGGTGAATCCCGATGTGGTGAAATAGCTCGGCTTTTGGATACGTGTGCAGCATTGACTTATAGTGTTAGGTGGTGATTGGTTATCTCCTGAAGAAACGAATTTTAGTGAAATGCATGGGCGCCTCAAAAAAGGCGGCGTTTCTAGCCTGGGCGAGAAGGGGTGAATCTCGATGTGGTGAAATAGCTCGGCTTTTGGATACGTGTGCAGCATTGACTTATAGTGTTAGGTGGTGATTGGTTATCCCCTGAAGAAACTGATTTTAGTGAAATGCATGGGCGCCTCAAAAAAGGCGTTGGGGTCTATTTGAGCTTGTGAGAAGGTAACCCAAAGAAGAGTGAGCCAAACAGAGCTAAGTATTTTTATAAAAACCTATTGGGTGGAGTTCCTCTCACTAAGAATAAGTTAATTCCACTTTGAAGGTCGTTGATATTAATTAGCACAATGATAGGACTTTATTCTGGTCCAAATTAAAGTGCTATTATTTATTTATTTTATTTAGTAAGCACTTGTATACCGCTGCTTCCTACGATCATCAGCGGTTTACTTTACAGAATCATAATGTATCGTACAATACAGTGAGATTTTTTAGATTTACATTTCGATTAGGCAATGATTTACATAACACAGGAGAATCAATTGGATACAATATACATTTGATTGGGGCACACAAATTTACATAACACAGGAGAATCAGTTGGATACAATATACATTTGATTGGGGCACACAGATCTGGGTATACATTTGATTGCAATAGCGTGGGAGGGGCCCAAAATATACAATTTATACATGATTACCTGCCAGTATTCCAAATGCCGCCGTGGCAGGCAAAAGTCATCTGGTTGAGGTAGAGTATCGCACTTAGGTCAGGTTGTAGTGGGTCTGAAATAAATGGGTTTTAAGTTTCCGTCTAAATTCACTCAAGTTGTTTGTGAGTCTCAACTCATGTGGGAGCTGGTCCCAGTGGTAGTCTGAGACCTTCGTACACATACTAAAGTCTTGATATAACTATGTATACGTTTTGAGTTTCTTATGGTGAATATTGAGTGAATTTACCTTTATCAGTATTACTTGAAATACTCACTCAGAAAAGTGACCAACTATATAGTGCTGCATATATGGCTGCTATAATGGAGGGGCGGGGCATGTTTCTGGTGCATGGCTTACATATGGTACCCCTGGCATGGGTCCATGCAGCCGCACAGGGTATGCATGGCAGCCATCGGGCACCACAGTCCCAGGCGAAAGGCTGTTCCTGTCACCATGGGGCGGTGAGGCCACTGCACAGGCGGTCCCATACATGGGCCAGTTATCTGTGGCAGCATGTGACCCATGCACTCAGCCCCTTCTCCTGCCTCCGGCACTGCTGTGCCACAGCTGGCCCCCCTATGGTGCACTAGTGCACACAGTCTACATGTGTCACACGTCTGGGACCCCTATCCACCCAACTGTCACCTCCTGCCATGTCTATCGTGTCAGCAGTGCTGGTGGATACAACCAGACCCCCCTCACCACTTCTATCTGTTTGGCACTGTGCAGTGCTGCGGATCAACTCCAAGCCCCGTCTTGCCCATCACCAAATGCAGCATGTAGCATGTCTAGCTCCCACTCAGTTTCCAAGTCCAGAGCTACTGTCACATGCAGGCCCATTCATGCAGTCTGTCTGCTATGCCTGCCTACCTTTCCTGCCATGGGTCCTTCCACGCCCACCCTTGGGGAACCCACACATCTGGGCCACTGTCATGATCTGGGTCTGCCTCATCCATGGCTTTCTCTGGGCTGTGCCCCTCTCCCCATCCTGCCCCCTCTGCATGGCACACCATTAGCATATGTGCAGCATGTAACTCCTATTGCCCTAGGTCACGGTGCACCTGTGGACCGCTGGCTGTGCTGCTGCCACAGGTTCATAGCTCCCCTCCCCTCACATGTGGCTCATTCCTATTCCCCCTGGGTGTTATCTCTGTCTCTTGCTACTATGTTGGCCATTCTGCCTGGTTCTTTGGCTCTGGTTTGCATGGGCTACCATGAACATGTGGTCTTACAGCACTGCTGTAATGCTATACATATATCCTGGTCCAGTATTGGTGAGGGTTGCTGTGAGTCAGTCATATAGACACACAAGTCACACATGTAGAACAGCATAACACTTTATTTGCCCATCTACCATGCATGGGCCAGACATGGAATATGGGCAAACAATGCCCACAAACAGAGGCAAACAGGTATGCCCCATGGCACCCACCCCCCGCCCCTGTTGTACCTAAAAGGGCCAATACTACTGTAGGGCATTCTGCCCAGGTGGCTGTTGCTGCACCAGTGGGTATTGCATGGCCCATGCCGCTCGGTGGCACAGCTGCCCCTGCGTACCTCCCAGATGGTAGGGCTCCCTCAGTGCCCCACAGGGCTGCCTGCTGTGCGACTGGGGGAGTATGGGGATGCAGGTGGGCCTCCATCAGCAGTCACAGGCCCCTGAGCTTGCCCCTCAGGCCCCGCACCTCACCCCTGAGGCACTCCACATGGCATGAGATGTGGGACAGGGTCCTGTGCAGCCAGGCAAGCACACATTCCAGATGGGCCATGGCTGGCATGCCTTTGGGGCCCCCACCTGCCTCTGGGGCCCCATCAGGCCCCACATCAGATAAGAGTGGGGTTCGTGGCCCACCAACATGGGCATACCACTCCCACATGCACCTAGCCTCAGACACCTCTGCCGCATCCCTGCTCTCATCACTGCCATGACCTGGCACCACCATAGCCTCCTGGCAACTCCAGTTTCCATACACTGGGCCCCCCACTGCTTTCTCCTTATCCGCATCCCCCTCCAGCCACACCATCATATTCCATCCCTCCCTCACACTCAGAACCCCCATCTACTCTACACAGTCATCCTCGCTCACACACTCCCTCAGAATGCACTCTGTCCCCTCACCCTCACTCCCACCCTCCAGCCACTCAGCCTCCCACACACAATCCCCCTGCATGCACTAAATCCCCTCACCCTCATTCCTGCCCTCCAGCCACTCACCCCCCCCCCCCCCACACGCTCCCTCTGTATTTATTTATTTATTATTTATTTATTTATTTTCTCTTATATACCGCGCTATTCTGCATCAGTGCGGTTTACATTGAACAAATTGAAATTACATTGAACAGGACATTATAACTTGGAGTTAACTATTTTACAGGGAACATGGGCTATGGAGGGTTAAGTGGCTTGCCCAAGACCACAAGGAGCACCTGTGGGACTAGAAACCCCAGTCCTTCCAGCCCAAGGTTGCTGTCCTCTAGTGGGATTTGAACCCCCGACCTTCCGGCCTGAAGTACCTTGCCCCAACCACTAGGCCACTCCTCCACTCCTCCACTCCTGCACTCTTCCTCACCCCCTCTCCAGCCACTCACCCCCGCATGCCCACCCTGCATGCACTCCATCCCCTCAGCCTCACTCCTGCCCTCCAGTCACTCACCACCCACATGCTCACCCTACAGGCACTCCATCCCCTCATCCTCACTCCCGGCCTCTAGCCACTCACCACCCACCACACACTCCCCTACATGCACTCCATCCCCTCACCCTCACTCTCACCTCCAGCCACTCAACTTCCGTCATGTGCTCACCTACCACCCCTTCACTGCTCCAACATGACCCCTCTCCCTGTGTCACTGGGACCTCCCCCACAACACTCCATGGGGCCTCCCCCACCACCCTCCCTGGCATTCCACACTCCCCCTCCACCAGGGGCTGGAGGATGAGTGTCCAAAGGTTGCCCCCTGTCTCCGCATGACACCGGTGGGACCTGGCCTCTGTTCTGCTGCACACTATCCACCATGTGTGGTGTGGGACAAAGGCCCCCCTGCCTACTGCCATCAGTTCTGCCTCCTTTAGGAGAGGAGAAGGGGGAGAATACAGCCTCTCCTGCCTAGCCTTCCTTGTCCTCCTCATCATCCACTGATGGTGTTGGGCTAGGCAGGAGGATGGGGCTTGGTGGTGTGCTGCTGTTGCTGCCCCTGCTAGTGGTTGTGCTGCTACTCCCATGGGCGTATCTGCCCCGGCATCCTCAACAGTGTCAGGGGTGGAGCCATCTGGGAACAGGAGTTGGGGAGTCCTCCTCCTTCTGTGCTGCCACTGTGGGGAATAGAGGTCATGGTTAGCTGCATGTCTTTGCTGTCTCTGCTGCATGTCTGAAGGGTCATCCATAGACAGCAGGTTTCCTGATGTGCCAGAGGCACAGGGTGCTGTCATTCCATGTCCTTGGGTGAGCCTCATCAGGTATGTTATTCCTTTGTCAACCTCTGGACAGTGCCCCTGTCAAGGCCACTGTGGTGGGGCAGGCAGGGCTCTGTGTGTCACCTTACCATGCTCAGTGCCCATTGTGCTGTGTGGGACATCAAGATGACTGTTCCACACATGTCTACACCCTGCTCTTCCTGTTGTAGCACTACTGTGGTTGCTGGGGGGGGGGGGGTGGAACCACACACAGGATGTTCCAGCACATCCTGGCTCTGCAGGGGGTGGGGCAGTGTGAGCTCGGACTGCGTGTTTTGGAACCCTGGGGTGGGGGAATAATGTTTCTGTGGTGTCCACATCACAGTAGTGTGTGCTGTTATATGTGGTGCTCTGCCTCTGTGTTGGGGGGCCTGTTGGCCTGCTGCTCAGACTAGATATCTGCATGGCTACTCACTCTGCTCCTGTAGCTGCTGCTGGATGTGCCTTATCAGCCGTGGGCACATGCAGCGGATTGTGTGGAACCACACACGATATGCATCTGATTCACACAGGATCCGGAAATGCCTGTGGGGAAGAGACACGCCTCATCATTCCTCCATGTCAGGGCATGGGCCTGCCTACTCATTGGGAGGGGTGCTGCTGCCTCCCCTCTCATTTGCTATACTCTCGCTTCCTAGGGCCTGGGAGCTCGCTCAGCTCTGGCACAGTGGTTACTCTGCTTGACCCATAGTGCTCAGGGTGCTGGGTTTGCTTTCTGCCTGGGGGCCTGTACTAATTCTTTTTGCAGACGTACCATTCATATGGTGCCTCCTCTCTGACTTGCTGTGCTCTAGCTTCCTAAGGACTGGGAGTCCTCTCAGCTCTGGCATGGTGGTTCTGTGCCGTGCCCAGGGTGCTGGGTTCACGTCCCTTCCTGCCTGGGGGCATGTACAAAGTCATTTTTTTGAACTCCTCAGGGTGCATCTGTGTGACCTGAGGCTGTGGTTGACATTCTGGGACTGCACTCTGCTATGCATGTCCCTTCTATCTGTCTCTGTGTACCCCTGTGCCATCACTTTGGGCCTGCTTGCATCCTGTTCTCCCTTGTTTCTTGGGCCCCTACTGTGGGGCTGCTCTGTCCATTCTGTACTGTGCTATCTTATGCCATCTGCATTTATTTATTTAGCTGTATTTATATCTTGCTTTTCACCGGGTCAAAGCAGTCAATTGGGGGATACATTTAACACAAGGGGATATGAGACACATACGCTAATATTTACAGGGAACATGGGCAATGGAGGGTTAAGTGGCTTGCCCAAGACCACAAGGAGTGCCTATAGGACTAGAAATCCCAGTCCCTCCGACCTGAGATTGCTGTCCCCAGGTGGGACTTGAACCCCCGGCCCTCCGGCCTGAAATACCTTGTCCTAACCACTAGACCACTCCTCCCTTGGGCTTTCCCTGCCCTTCCTCTCCACCTTGCTGCATGCCTGTCTCTGTCCCAGCCTGTGTGTTGCTCCAGCCTGCCCACTTCTCTCTGCTTTCAAGTTTGTCTGTCTGTGTTAGATTGTACTTATTGGGCAAGGGTGGTCATGATGTGTTCCCAGCCCCTGCGTGCTGCTGTGTGGGCTGGCTGCCTTTGCCTGGTGGGGAGGAGAGTCTCCTCCTGCTCCAATTCTGCCTGATTCTGAATGTGGCATGCTAATTCTACATCCCCATGTGCGTGTGTACTCAGGGTTGTGGAATTGGTGCTGTGCGTACATGCCCTCTCTGGTGATGTGCACAGGGTATGGACATTCTCCTTTCAGAATCGGGCTCCACATGATAAAGCGGCATATAAAGTGTGTTAATACGTTAATTCAGAATCAGGTGGTTGGTTTCTTGTGCTTTGGTTAATGCTTCTTGGAGAGAGGGTAAGCTCGCCGAGTTTTTGAAACATTCCGTCGTTAGACCTTTCTTAAAGAAAAAGTACAATTCAGCTCTTCATTGCACATCATACTGTTCGATAATCAGCAGTTTTTAACAAGGTTGATTAAGTGGTTAGATTACAACTAGATGAGTTTTGGATAAATACAATATACGAAATAATTTTCAACATGGCTTTAGTAAAGTTCACAGCTTTAATAGTCTCATTACTCAATAGTCTGTTAATTGGATTGGAAGCTAACAAAATTCCATTTCTTTGTATATCTGTTGTTCTTACTGCTCATTTATTCTGCTTTGCATTAGGTTCTTCTGCATAAGTTGAGTTCTGCAGTTATTAGCGACAACGTCCTTTCTTGGTTCCAACTGTCTTTAGATGGTCACACTCAACATGTTCAGACAAAGTTGGATATCTCTGTTGGTATTTAATAAAATAGCGAGTACCACATTGATCCTCCCTATCTGCATCTCTTTTTATTTTTACTTAGCATCACTTTGTAAGTTACTAGACACGTGAAGGAGCATTTTACAAATGACATCCAAGTGCAATCTGAGATGTCCAAGCCAGAACGTCAAAGCCAGAAAAAAAAAACCAGACACGTCCAAGTTCAGGCATGATTTCAGAAATGTGGACATGCCCAATATGGACATCTGTGGGGGCATCTACATAGATGTCCCCAGAATAGCCTAGGAAGAGCCTAATGGTTAAAGTAGGGGTCTAGGACCAGGCAAGCCAGGTGTCATACCCCCTGGTGCCATCACTGTGGTTGTGTAGAGTGCTGAGGATGATGGTCTGATTGTTCCTCTACATCCTCTGAATGTTTTGTAGCCAAAATGAGCATGTTCCCGATGCCTATTCATGTCTGGAACAGATCTACAGGGTTGCAGATATTCATAACATTTCTGAAATCATGCGGTGATGCCCAATTCCATTGCACTGCCACCGACATGTCCTGGCCACACCTCCTGCCTACTCAGACATTCCCACAACGGAGACATCTTTAAAGCCACTTGTAAAATGGCTCCAGGGACATCATTGTGATTTGGATATCTGCATGCATGTTTTCAGACATCTAAATCATGACTAAGGGGCCGATTCTGAGACGCGCCTTACGGGGCTGCACGTCATCTTGCCCCTATTCCCTCTCCCTCTCTCTCCACATGACTAGAGCAGCAGGGCAGGGAAAGCGGTGGGAAGCAGGAGGGGGCGGAGTGTGGGTAGACGTGGGTGGGCCGAGGTGGCAGGACATACAGGGACGATTCAGGTCACAGCCCTGTACGTCTTGTGGGGTCAAGGGGAATGTGCTGATTATTCCACCTCAAAGGTGGAATAAGCAGCACAAATGGGGTGATTGGGGATGGAAACCCCCCTCCGCCCCTCAGGGCCAGGACCGGGTGTGGGCAGGTCCCTGCTGCCTGATCCAGGCCCTGGTTGCCCAGTCATAGGTCAGGCAGTGGGGACGAAGAAGGTCTGCACTGCGGGAGCAAGGGGAGCCTGCGGGGAGAACCTCCCTGCAGGCATTTCAGGGCCACGGTGGGCCATCCTTGGACCCAATTCTGTATGTCGCGGAACATTTTGTTCCTGCGCTACAGAATCGGGCCCTAATGGGTCCATTTTTCTCGTGGCTGTCCGGACGGCCTGGACATGCCCCTTTCACAATCGGGCTCCACAACTCTTAAAATGACCCTCTTTGTGAATTACAGATTATATGCTGAAAATCTTTTGCTATTTAACCATTTTTCCATTAAAGTGGGAGTTCATTCTAAACTGATTATAATGCTACCAAGTATAATTGATTGGTTGTTGTAAAATTGCCTGCAAATTAATTTTTAAAAACTGAAGCAATTATAATTGCTTTACGCTGAGATGAGATTTTTTCCTTCCTTGGGTCAAGTAGAACAGAATGTTGTAGCTATTTAAAAACGGGCTTCATATTTAGCATGATTATCTATTCTAACTTGATTTTCAGATCACTAATAAATAATGTTGTTCAGGTCTTTTTCTACAAAATGGTATGTCTAATGCCACTGTACAATTTGCTGGTGAGGCCTCACTTGGAATATTGTGTTCAGTTTTGGGGACCATATCTCGCAAAGGGCATAAAAAAACTAGAAACGGTTCAGAAGAAGGTGACCAAAATGATTTGGAGCCTGCGTCAGAAGATTTATGAGAAGAGACTTGAAGACCTAAATATATACATTCTGGAGGAGAGGAGGGACAGGGGAGATATGATTCAGACCTTCAAATACTTAAGAAGTATTAATGAACAAACCAACCTCTTCCAAACATGGGGAAGCTGTAAAACTAGAGGGCATAAAATGAAGCTGCAAGGGGGTAAACTGAAAATCAATTTCAGGAAATATTTTTTCACTGAAAGGATGGTGGATGCTTGGAATGCCCTTCAATGGAAGTGATGGGGGCAAATACAGTGACAGAATTCAATATGGCTTGGGACAGACACAGTGGATCCCTTTATAGCAACAGGATAAAATCAAAATAAACATAACTCTCTCTTATATCTCAACAAATAGGGGTGAACTGCACGGAGCGGTGGGTACACCCCTAAACAAAGGCATAGGGAGGGATGACCTGCACGGAGCGGCTGGTGCACCTATTCTTGCCGCCTTGCTGGGCAGACTAGATGGACCATGATGGTCTTTATCTGTCATCATATGCTATGTTACTGTGTTACTATGTTGCGACTGTATTTATAGCAATCCATTTTTTGATTAGTGGCTCAGATTTTAATTTTACCCTTAGATTATTGTAATGTCATTTACTTGGATTGTCAGCTAAACTGACCCATTTGTTGCAAATTATACAGAATTGTACAAAATGCTGCAATTCGTTTGATCGTTAGCTTAAAATGTTTGACCATATATCCTCAGCAATGTCATCATTACACTGACTCCCAATAAGATTCAGATATCAATTCAAATGTTTATGTATGACCTTTAAAGATATTTGTCTATATACCATTAATGAATTATATTCATGATTAAGTCAATATGATTCAGTTCGAAATCTGCGATTGGCACACACGATGTGCTTTTCTGTGCATTAATGAAGAATGGGAAGAAAGAAATCACAAGGTTTGTGTTTTTTTATGTTCCTTCATTGTGAAATGTTCTACAAGAGTATTTGCATTATGAAATAGATATGCTTGATTTTTGTAAGAAGCTGAAGGCATTCTACTTTGGACAAGCTTTTAGATGATTATATTTTATTGATGTTTTAAGGATTTATTAATGTCATATTTTATTTTATTCATTGTACTGTAAGTGCATGTTTTTGAGTTTTGATGTATGTATGCAATTCTGCAAACCCTGCAAATCGAACCATGATGAGTGGTATATATTTATTTTTTATTTATTTAAATTATTTCTGTACCGCGCTCTTTAAAATCAGCGTGGTTTACAGGTAAACATTAGTTTGTACAACGCGGCGGAACATGCAATGTACATTACAGAGAACAGGTACACAACTTGGATATGAATTAATAATAAAAATAACAATAGAGGCCTTTTGCCAAAATAATCAACTGTTGAAGAAGAAACATGTGGTCTGAATGATTATGTTACAAAAAAGTAAAGAAGCACTGCTTGTGGGCTTTTGCAAACAACAGCCCCTTAAAACAACTAAAACACAACTAAAATACACAAAATAAATGATTTGGAATACAGTAGACACGTGGAAAGCGAAGTCACTGCATGGTCAATGTATTGGAAATATTGAAGGAAAGGTGAATGAGACCCTAACGTGGGAATGGTTAACATCTGGAGCACTGAAAAAAGAAACCGAAGGCTTGATAATGACAGTCCTAGAATATGAGGTTGGGCCAGCTGCTCTCTCTTAATAAATCAGACAGTGTGTGGTATTATGACCCAGCACCACAATATGAAAGTGCAGGGAAGCTTTTGTTTTTTGTTTTATTTTGGGGTGTTTTTGTTTTGTTTTATTTTTATCTAACAGTTTCCTACCCTTCCTCCTTTGGGCTTCAGCTCAGTCAAAACCAGGGACAGATCTGATACCATCAGCCTTCACTTGCAACTACATAGGGAATTTTTTCCCCTTACTTTATATCTGGGAATATCTTGAACCCCAAATGGCTGTGGGGTCACCAGGACAGCTCTGGGAAGTTCTGTTATGCTGCTTTCCAATAGAAGTCTCAGCCGGCAGCTCATATAAGTATAATATAACCTGCTGGATGACCTCCAGTGCAGTAGAGTACAGAATGAAGGTCTTGCCATGTCTAATTAAGGGGAATTGCTACAATTACAAGGGACATATATTTTATGTTTAATAAAATTGAATATGGGGATATGGATATTAGTAAGTGAGCACACTTCATGAGCTCAATAAAGAAAGAAAGGGAGCGAAGGAATCAGGAAATTGGTATCTTTAAAATAACAAGCAGTATAATCCTCTGCCCTTAAGATAATAGATTTTTCATGAGCTCAATGAAAAGTATCCATAAATTCAATGAAGCACTTTTTTAATGAGCAGTCTACAACATCCTTTTATTACAGTGCCGAATGGACGTTGAGCTTTCATTAGTACCCAACTTCACCAAAACCGAGCAGAACAGAACATTTCATAGAACAGTAGTAACATCTTTATCAGTGAATATGAGCTGATGGATGTCGTATGTTAAGAGACAGGGGGTTTTCAAGGGTGTGCAATATCAAATGAGTTGGGTCTAGCATCAACAGTATGATTAATATTTGTGCACTCCCGAATGGAATACCTGGATTATGGAGGATAAGCAGAGACCAAAAGGTTGTTGAGGCAAGGGCCACAGACCTCTTGTCCCGTTTGCTTTATCTTTTCCAGTGACACTTTGTTCTCTAGTCTGTGAAACATGAAGATTTGAAACAAAAATTAAGCACTGTCTTAAATAAGCCTGAAAGAGAGAAGAAAGCTCTAGGACACAGTCCCTTTACCTTTTTGTTTTCTGCAACCTAAGAAAAACGACCAAAATTGAAAATCCCCCAAATGTTCAGTCATCTTTGTACCTGAGGAATTTTGCAAGTAAAGAGCCAAGGGTCAGGTCCATGAGCTATATAAGAAGCAGTGTTGTATCATGTTTTCTCAGCCTTAGGTCACCACTTCAAAGGAATGATAGAATCTCAAATTGTGTGTTTTATACATCTTTGGAGAGAGTTCAAAGGAAAAAAAGAAGAAAAGAAACATTGCAAATGAGGGCAAACAAAGACAGTTCAACTCCTTAATGTCCAATATCTCCTAAAACAAAAGTGGCAAGTGAAATGGCTTTGGACTATATATACACATATATCTGGCACATAAAAGAATCAAATGAAACAAGACCAATTAAAAAAGGAAAGAGTAGGAAATAGTACAAAAACTGAGACATTGCCAGGATATGTTTATTGGCACCCTTATAAACAATTCAAATCATCTTTTTTTGTTGTATACCTTTGAACATACTATTAAAATATTATGATGGGATATCATAAGGCTGAGTGAGGCAAGGTGTGCTGGAGCTGTCTCGGGGCCCTCTGGAAGAACAGGACTGTGTACATGGTTCAGGAGTGAAAGCGCAGGCACTGCAGTGGACGCCCCTTGCTGACGTCATCTACCACAAGGACACCTTAGAAGGCAATGAGAATGTTTCATAATAGAAGATTATAAGGCTGAGTGTGGCAAGGTGTGCTGGAGCTGCTTTGGGGCCCTCCGGAAGAATGAGACTTTGTACACAGTTCAGGAGTGAAAGCAGTGGTAGTTTGTAACATACGTTGGCTGATATGGCTTGCTGTAACGATGCACTGCCCACACCTTTATATGGGCACCTGTACCTTTACCGCGGAACCTAACGTGAATGGCATTACCGCAGTTCAGTAAACATACCCCTAGGAGTGGGGTGACAGCATCTACATGGGCAAAAGCAAAAGGAGCTGTTGGTGGTGGGAACAACTGTAGCCCTATAGCCCAAAGAAGCTGAAACACTATTTGTTTATTTTAACTAGGCTTATATTCTGCTTTTCTACTAGTCAAAGCAGTATACATTTGGGTGCTGTATATGTGTTTTTCCCTTGTCCCTGGGGGGCTCACAATCTATGTCTTTGCACCTGGGGCAACAAGGGGTTAGGTTGATTGCCTAGGGAGCACCTGTGGGACTAGAAATCCCAGTCCTTCCTGGCCCAAGGCTGCTGCCCTCTGGTGGGATTTGAGCCCCTGGCCCTCCAGCCTGAGATAACTTGCCCCAACCACTAGGCCACTCCTCCCTCCCTCCCTGTTAGAATCTGTGAGGACCCTGGGGATTATGCAAATAATAGATTGCATACGCCCATTGACTAAATCGCAAATTGATACCTTTACCTTTGGAGCTATACCTCCAACACGAGAGTATAGTACTCAGATTATGCACTTACAGACAGTTGTTCTAATTCTAATTCTATTCTAATACTAATATTGACTTCTTTACCACTAATCTCCCATACTAAGTGGTTCAGTGTGGTTTGACAGATTAATAAATCACAGAGAATGAGATAAAAAAAAATGTAAAATCAAATTTAAGATTCAAACAACCATGCTTTCAAATTTTTTCTATAAAGTAAAATGGCGGAAAGACCTTTTATCCTCACAGGTAGCCTGGCCCACAATTCAGCTGCTTTGTAAGGTTTGTTGTTGTTGTTAAGTGCCGTCAAGTCGGTGTCGATTCCTAGTGACCCTCTAGATAGTTGATCTAAACTTTGTTTGGTCTTCAGCCAAGCGGCTCATTGTTGATAGAGTGGTATCCATAGCTGCTGTTATTATATCGATCCATCTCATTGCCGGCCTTCCTCTTTTCTGATGACCTTCTACCTTGCCAAGCATGATGCCTTTCTCCAATGATCTCTGTCTTCGCATGATGTGTCCAGAATATGAAAGTCAAAGTCTTGTTAACTGAACTTCTAAGTGTTAGTACAAATCTTCTCTTACAACTCAGTTTGATTCTCACTAGCACTCCTTGTGGCCTTGGGCAAGTCACTTAACCCTCCATTATCTCAGAAAAGTTTAAATAAATCAGAGTCCCTGTTTAATGTACATTACCAAGTGTAATTACGATGTGAACTGCTTTGGCTGAAATAATGTGATATAAAAAACCTGTTAAACAAATACATAAAATCTATAGCTTCTCCTTAGTATCTATGTCTGAGCTACTTTACTATGTAGGTTATTCTGTACAGAATCAAAGGGCAGGCGCTATAGAGGGTATTGAGTTCCCCTGGGGTAAAGGTTCAGAAGTATGGAGAGTGAGAACAGAAACCTTACAGTGAATGTGTGTAGATATGTCTGAGACCGTCAAGGTTGTATTTTGCAGAAGCAGCTAGACAGGAAAGCATATGTTTGTGGGAGCTAGACAGAAAGCCTATGTTTGCAGAATGCTTGCCATGATAAGAAGTGATCAATATGTTTGTGCAAAGCTTGATCTGTAATGGCAAGTCTTGACATGTAAGATATAGATATAAATTAGCAAAACACAAAGCATAACTTGATGTAAAAAGATAAGGTAAAACTGTACAATGTGGAAGTTTTTGTAAATAAAAGGCAGCACTGCAGGCAGCATGAGGAGAGTGTTACAGGTGACCACTCAAGTTTGTGAATCTGTGATTGACTCCCTAAAGCTTTATCAGACTTTGTCAATATATTACAGTGTGTTGTGTCTCTTTCTTCTTGCTTGCACTGAGTCCAGAGATAGGAACCAAGAATGGATTCTAGTGGTTATTGCCCCTGGTTAGGGTTTAGGACATGCAAACAGTTGCATTTTAATTGTTTCATTTATTTATTTACATTCTCTTATATACTGCATCAGTGCAGTTTACATTGAACAAACTGAAATTACATTGAACAGGGCATTATAACTTGGAGATAACTATTTTACAGGGAACATGGGCTATGGACAGTTAAGTGGCTTGCCCAAGACCACAAGGAGCACCTGTGGGACTAAAAACCCC
The DNA here is from genome assembly GCA_033557465.1 of Ichthyophis bannanicus. Classification (NCBI taxonomy): domain Eukaryota; kingdom Metazoa; phylum Chordata; class Amphibia; order Gymnophiona; family Ichthyophiidae; genus Ichthyophis; species Ichthyophis bannanicus. The sequence goes on along the minus strand of CM066032.1, from coordinate 1,860,163,324 downwards.
AGTCCTTCTGGCCCAAGGTTGCTGTCCTCTAGTGGGATTTGAACCCCCAACCTTCCAGCCTGAAGTACCTTGCCCCAACCACTAGGCCACTCCTCCACTCCTTTTGTACTTTAGAACATAGTAGCCAACTTCTCAAAATGACTGGAGAGTAAACGACAACATATATTACTCCTTGCTGGACACAGTGAAGGAGTTTGCTCAATATGGAGGTGTTTATGCACTCACTCCATCCACAGAACTGGCACCTATGCTTTGGAACTATATTTTAACTGTTATACATCGCTGTGAGAGAGAAAAATACAATAAAGAGAATGACATGAAATATATACAAATTTATTTCAATTTATCTCACACCTTTTTATGTAGTAGCGCAAGGCGAGTTACTTTCAAATACACTCAATACTTCCCTATGCATAGAGTAGGGTTGGCCCCTGAGTTGGTTCAAAGTGTTAAGCCTTATGCTCCCCCCCCCCCCCCAAGCTGGCAGAATCTATTGTTTAGCTTTGAATGCTCTGCTCTTTGCTGACCCCAGAAGCTGCCACCCTACACAACTGCCTGATTTGCCTGATGGTTGGGCCAGCCCTGTCCCAGAGAGTTTACAGTCTTAAAGGGCCCTTTTACCAGGAAGGAGTAGATAACACGAAGAGGGATCTATCTAAGCGTAAAAAATGGTTGAGAATTTGGCAGCTGAGATTTAACAATTAAACAATTAAAATACAGCAATTCAGCTGAGATTTAATGCTAAAAAATGCAGGGTCATGCATTCGGGCTGCAAAAATCCAAAGGAGCGGTACAGTGTACTGTAGGGGGTGAGGCACTTCTGTCCACAAAAGAAGAGTGGGATCTGGGCATGATTGTTTCTGTTGATCTTAAAGTGGCTAAACAGGTAGAAAAGGTGACAGTGAAGGCTAGAAGGATGTTTGGGTACATAGCGAAAGGAATGGCCAGCAGGAAAAAGGAGGTGATAGTGCCTCTGTGTAAGTCTCTGGTGTGACCTCATTTGGAGTATAGTGTGCAGTTCTGGAGACTGCACCTTTAAAATGATATAAACAGGTTGGCGTCGGTGCAGAGGGTGGCTACTGAAATGGTTAGTGGTCTTCATTATAAAACATATGAGGACAGACTTAAGGATCTTAATATGTATACTTTAGAGGAAAGGTGCGATAGAGATGATATGATTGAGATGTTTAAATACCTCTGTGGCATAAATGCACAGGAGGAGAGCCTCTTTCAATTGAAAGAAAGTACTGCAACAAGGGGATATAGGATGAGGGTTAAAGGGGATAGACTCAGGAGTAATAGGCGGAAATATTTCTCTATGGAAAGAGTGGTAGATGCCTGGAATAGTCTTCTAGTGGAGGTAGTAGAGACAAGGACAGTATCTGAATTCAAGAAAGCATCAGACAGAAGATCTCTAAAAGAAAAAAAGGGACTATAGTAGTTGATATGGAAGGACAGACTAGAGAGACCATATGGTCTTTTTCTACCATCATGTTTCTATCTTTCTTTTACTAAAATGTGATAAGCAGTTACTGCATGAATTAACATGCGGTGCTTGTTAGGTCTTAAAACATCTGTTCAAGCAAGCTTGCAGCTTGGTTGGACAAGGCCACTAGAGATCATTCACTGCCTTGCTTATGTATTTAGCTAAATTGTCCTTTTAATGTTTTGGGGTTTTTTACTATTTTGATAATTGTATTTTATTATTACTTGATTGATATTGTATGTTGACAATATAAAATGTTATCGCTTTGTCTTTGTTCACCTGTTTTAGTACATAGTGTAAACCGCTACGATGGTCTCAGCTGAATAGCGGTCTAGTAAATACTAATAAACTGATGTAACACAGAGCCGTGGTAATGATTGACATGCTGACATCGCAATGTGCTCATTCATGCCTTAAGTGCATGCCTTGGAAAGGGGCAGGGAATGAGTAGAAATGGGAGTTAGCATGCTGTGATTTGGTCACTTACCGTTTGGTAAGAACAAAACGTTATGAAAAAAGGCCCCTAAATTGGTACTTGATGAAATGGAGATTGAAGTGATTTCCAAAGGTCAGGAAGGAACATCAGTGGGATCTGAATCCTGACTTCCCTGTCTCTCAGCCCACCAAGATTTAGTCAGCTAATCAAAAAATTGAAGCATGTAAAAAACACTGGGAAAATGCTGTGTTTGGAAAGTCATTTCAACGAACCTAAATCTTCACTGGCTATACAGCGAAATGCATTCAAGAATCACTGCGCATGTCTTAGGACAGGAACCACTACCTGAAATCTGAGAACTCTGGAGGGTGTGCAAAACATTTAGCACAGATTAAGGAGCCCTTTTAGTAAAGTGCACTAAGCAGTTATTGCACATTTTCACGGGGGCATGACAGTTATCACACACTGATTCGCGCACTGCCACTCACATGTTAGGGTGCTGAATGGTTGGGGTAAAGGTACTAAACCCACATTTTGTGCAAAAAATGCACACTAGGTACAAAAACCTAATGTGCTTCAGTAAAAGGGCCTCTAAATCTCCATGGGACATGGCCAATTACCTGCAAAGGCAATTCAGTTATCTTATTCCTAGCACGGGATACAAAATAGGCACAAGCTTAGGCATCTAGAAAGGGAGACAAAGAAATTAAGAGCATGGATCTTTTTTTCTTGTATTAGAAGTATTTTATGAATTTACGAACATAGGGCCCAATATAAGTGGCGCATATCCAGGTTTTCAGCATCTTCAGTCATCTGACGATGAACCAATATTACCACAGTGAGCATGGCATTAATGTACCTATGGATCTACGTAAATAGTTCAACCTCTGTTCTTTGTAATATGTTGCGTTAAATGTAAACCGCCCCTGATCCCTGGAAGGGGCGGTATAGAACAAAATAAATAAATAAAATTAACCAGATATCTGCAGAGGTGTAATGGGGTATAACGGGGGTGTGGCCGCAACATACCCGCTTAGCAAAGATATTCAGCGGTGTGCTGTGCCAAATTCATAAAACAGATATCTTTTTTTTTTAAAGTTTATTTATGCAATTTTACCATAGTTACAAGAAAAAACCTTGTACAGAAAGGGCACCAACAAGAGAAAAAATCTCCACATCAAAAGGCATAAACAAAAAAAAGAAACGTAAAAATCCCAGGGCCCTCAAGTCCTCAATGAAGTGGTAAGACAGGTCACAATACATAGGAATAAATTGTTATAATGCAAATACAGGAATTCACAGACATTAGAAGAGTGCCTAAATACATTCCAAACTAGCTCTCTACTCCAGGAGAACTATTCTGAGGAGGGTTAGAAGGTGGACTTTGCACCTCTCGTAACTTAGAGGAAACAAAGGTAGCCAGTTGGAAAGGCTCAAAAAACAAATAACTATGCCCGGCAAGCTTCACAGGCACTTACATGGAAATCTCAAGAAAAATAGTCCTCCCAGCTGGAGTACCCCAGGACGATACAACAGGAACTGCTTCCTTCTCTTTTGGGTTGCCCTGGACACGTCGGGAAACATTCTTAGGTGGGAGTTCAAGAACACCTTACACAAAGACCTAAAAAACAATCATAGTAGCCAGTCTCTGTCCGCCTCTAAGGCAAAGGTGAACAACAAGGTAGCAGTCATCTCAACATCAGTAGGGGACCGTTCCAAAAAAGTTGACAAATCCGAACTATCCGAAGACAACAAAAGATGGTCATCTTTAACAGCAGGGCCAATTTTTGCAGTTGGAAGATAGAAGGCTTTGGATATAGGAGGGACAGAGTCCGCCGAGACCTTTAAGATGGTAACAAGAAACCTCTTAAAAAGTTCCAAGGGAGAAACCGAGGGAACCTTTGGAAAATTTAATATTCTTAGGTTTCGGCTCCTTACTGCATTTTCCAGGAATTCCAACCTCCTGTGCATAATCAGAGAATCTTTAACAAAGGTTTGGGAAGCGTCCTGGACCTGTCCCAACTGGCCTTCAATAACGGCCATCTTGGCAGTAAGATCCTTCTGTCCCAACTCATATAACTTCAATTGCTGTCCAAACACTTGAAATTGTTGCAATATTGACCGTAGCTGTGCTGTGATATTAAGATGCATGGACGAGAAGGCATCCCACAAACTATCAAGAGTAACCATATCTGGTCTCACCAAGGAATGCTCCGGGATATTCTCACCAACCTGAAATGAATCCACCAAAGATAACGGAGGCAAATTCCGTGCAGTAGACTGAGATGGCATCAAACCACTCTTCTCACCCTTCTCAACGCCTGAAGTCAAAACCAGAGGATTCAGCACCGATCGAACTCCTCCGGGACTGGATGGCTGCAACAGAGATCTCAGGAGCGGGCTCTCCACCTCACTCACGCCAGCAACCAAGGTCTTCAGCAAGAACTTCCCCTCTGGTTGAACAGGCAGCATTCGGAGCTCCGGGCTGAGAGAAACCTCCAGCCCCTCGGCTTTGGGAGACCATCCATCCGCCCCACCGGAGCACAGTGCGCGCCCAGGAGCTGACTCACTCTTTGACGCGGGCTTCACAAATGAATCCATGGGCCCGCTTACTGCTGATTTTTCTGCAACGGGGGGTTCCCTCTATTGACGAGACCGCCAGCTTGGCCTTCCTTTTCCTGCCTCCATGTGGCATTAGGAGGCCAAAACCAGCGAAAAGGGGAAAGGTAAAAAATTTAAAGGAAAGGACGTCACCGAGCTGAATGGCAGCGAAGTGACCGGGCTCCGCTGCCAGCGCCTGCAAAAACGGGTGTTAATACCCCAAATTAGAGGAAAGGCAAGGTGGAATGTAGGAGCGACAAGAGACGCTGCTCCTAACAGTTGGCTGTGAAAGAAGAGCGTGAAGGGGCCTTACCCGAAGCCGCTGGTGCCGGCGGCGTGTAGTGCTGGGCGGAGGCGATCGACACGGTGCAGCATAACAGAGGCAGGAGCCTTGAAGTGAGGGCGGCAAGCAGGCGAACCGGAGAGAGTGCACGGCGCAACACCGGGCGGCCGGAGGAAGCAGAAATTGAGCAGAGGCAGCCCGATAAGAGACGGCGGGAGGAGAGAACGAGTTGAGACCCCAGGGCACTGAAGTACCATGTGGAGGAGGGAAGAGCAGGCCGACTGCAGCACCACGTGGTGGGGAAGTGAGGAGAGTGAGAGAGTGGCAAAAGGGCTGCAGAGTGCAAAATCCCCTCTTCTGAATTGAAGCTGCGGACTGAGGTGGCTGTTCTGAGCGGCGCGACAGTGTGAAGGAGAGCTCTACCCAAGGGCAGTCTGTGAAAGCTGAGTAGCCGCTGATTGGGTCTTTGAGCAGAGTCAGAGGGGGAACGTTGCAGAGCAGATAAAGGCCCCAGCGGGTGAAGAGGAGTGAGCAGCAAGGGCAGAGCGCTGGACTGCTGGTACAGTAACCTCTGGGCCAGAGTGGGAGCTGGAGAGCGGGGTGTCCCGGGAGGAGCAGAGTGCCTGGGACCTTGGATATAACGGGCTGGCCTTGATAAAGAGCACAGCTACCTACTATATTACGCTACACAACATAAACAGCAAAAGACTTGCCCGGAGCTGGGGGATAGGGGGCGGCGAGAGGCAAGAAACTGTACACCCTGATCTCCTGAGACAGCCAAGCTACCACGTCGGGAGGGCGGAAGAGAGAACATGGAGAAAAGTAAAAGTGGGCCATCAGTCAAGAAGAAGCTAGCTGAATTTCGCTCCACCTATGCTACACCCAAAGGTGGAAACGAAGGGGATAAAGAAGGCAAATCGCCTCCCCAAGCTCTCAACGAATCTGAACAGAGGGTGGAGAATGAGAGCAACTCAGAGTTAAAGAGCATGTTAAAGGACTGGCTCGTGGAGTTGAAAGAGGAGATTAAGTCGGAGCTCAGTGGGGTAAAGAAGGAACTAAAAGAGACAATTCAAGCACTGAGACAAGATTTAGTAGACTTGGGCAGTCGTGTGGAAGAAGCGGAAGTGCAGGTGGAACAACATGGTGAAGCACTAGAAGAGTTACAAAAAGGATGGGAAGAACACACATGTGGACTAAGTGAGTTGCAAGTGAAACTGGAGGACCTCGAAGATAGATCTAGGAGGTGCAATATAAGGGTACGAGGCCTCCCGGAAGAGCCGAAATACAAGAACTCTGAAGAAGTGGTGGCTAAAATATTCAGCGACCTGCTAAAGTCGGCGGCAGCGGTGGAAGATGAGGCAGGAGCGACTGTACTGATAGAGAGAGCACATAGAAGCTTGGGCCCGGTGCGGGACAACAAACCTCGAGATATAGTAGTATGTCTCAGCTCGTACAAGTGTAAGGAAAAACTACTTTGGGCTGCAAGGACAACGAAACAATATGTTTGGGAAGAACATAAGCTGGAATTCTTCCAGGACTTGTCTCCCGGAACATTGCAACGTAGAAGAAACCTTAAAGAAGTGACAGAGTATCTGCGGCGAGAAGATTTGCGCTATAAATGGCTGTTTCCATTTGGACTGCTGATTACAGTAAAGGGAAGATCGAGGCGGGTGCAGTCATGCGAGGAAGCGTGGAAAGCATTAAGAGAGTTAGGCGCAACCCACCTGCCAGAGGGAGCACAGCCGTCCCATGGAAGTATAAAAGCCACGGGGACTTCAACTACAAAATGGAACGCCCAGCGCTGGCATAGGGCACCAGTTGGAGGGAGAAGACTGGCGAGGCTGAATCGAGGGAGTGCAGGAACGTCGGCTGAGAAAAATGGAGCGAGCTGAATATTAAGACTTTGCATGTTGTACTGACTACAGTTACGGTGTAAGGTATTGGGGGGGAGTGGTGAAATGGGGGTGCAGAGGCTGACGGGTGGGAGTAGGGATGGTAGGGGGGAAGGGAGTGGTGAGAAGGGGGAGGTGGGGGGAAGGGAAGGGGCAGGCTTAGGCTCGATAGACAGTCACGAGTAAGGAAGTCGAGACTCCCCTTAGGGAGGCTGGTCAGGGGTGGGGGTTGGGGGGGACAGGGGGAGGGGAAGAGAGGGTGGGGGGGAGTGGGGGGAGGGGGGAGGGGAGGGGGGAGGAGGGGGGGGAAGGATAGGTCGGGCAAAGGGGGCGAACCAGGGGGAGGGAGCAGCACAGGCGATCTGAAAATACTTACCCTAAATGTGAAAGGCTTAAATTCACCCTTTAAAAGGCAGAAATTGTACAGGGAAATAACAAGACAAAAAGCCTCAGTGGTTCTATTGCAAGAAACTCATTTGTTACGCAGACACGAATCGTTAGTGAAACCCAAAGGATATACGGAGTTAGTGTTTGCTTCTAACCTGCGAGAGCGGAAGAAAGGGGGGTGGCGGTGCTGGTCAGTGGGACACTCAAAGTGGAGATGCACACTGTAATTAGGGATAGAGGAGGTCGATACCTATTAGTGCGAATGAAGATAGGGGATGAATGGTTCTGTGTGATTAATGTGTATGCACCCACAGGGGCCCAAAAGGATTTCTGGGAGGAAGTGGATGAGAAAATGAATGCATTGGGGGATGGAGCGAGGATATGTGGTGGAGATTTCAATATGACTTGGGAGGTGGGGAGAGATTCTACGGGGAAGGGGGAGGGGAGGCGGGCAGACAGGAGTAGGTACCAGCAATTTATAAAGGCTAATGATTTGATTGATGCATGGCGCTTACTCAACCCAAGCAGGCGCCAGTACTCTTTCTTTTCAGCAGTGCACGGTACGTACTCAAGGATAGACACTATATGGGTAGGGAAGGAGATCGCGGGTAGGATTACCGAAGGGGAGATGGAGCCAATTACATGGTCGGACCATGCCCCGGTGAGGGTGACACTGAGGGGACGGGGAGGAGGAGAAGATAGGGGGATCCGCTTCTGGAAATTGAACGAGGCTCTTTTGAGTGATGCCAGGGTAGTGCAAGATATACAAAGCCTGATACCAGACTATTTTACGTGTAATGATACGGGAGACGTTCGAAAGGGTGTGGTATGAGATGCCTTCAAGGCGGTGGTGAGAGGCACACTAGTCAAGTGGGGGGTGAGAATAAAGAGGGAAGGGGAGGAGAAGGAGCTCCAACTGAGGCAAAAACTGGTGCAGTTAGAAGAGGCAGATGCGCATAGTGCCGGCAGGAACCTGAGGAGAGAGGTCTTAGAGACTAGGGCTAAGCTGAATGCGCTTGAAGCAGATAAAATTCATTATCGGTTACAATTATTACGCCAGGAGTTCTTTGAGGGAGGGAATAGAGCGGGGAAGTATATGGCGAGGAGACTGAAGCAGAAGCGGAATATGTCTTTGATTGTGCAGATTAAAGGGAGGGGGGGGGTTACTAGCGATGAGCAGAAAATCCGGGAAGCATTTGTGGAGTACTATAAGGGCTTATATGAGGCTAAATCGGATAGACCAGAAGACGAGATGAGGGACTACCTGGCGACAGCCGGACTCCCCCATTTGGACGAGGGGGAAAGGGAGGCGCTTGAAGGGGAAATACAGGCTTCAGAGGTGGCGGTGGCGATTAAGGGTCTAAAAATTGGGAAAGCCCCCGGCTTAGATGGGCTGTCGGCCAGCTTCTATAAAAAATTCAAGGGAGAGCTGGTGGGACCCCTGACCAATTTGTTCAATATCCCAAGGGCGGGGGAGCGATTAGCAGAAACAATGGGGTGGGCTGGAATAACGCTGATTCCAAAAATGGGCAAGGACCCGTTGGAGTGTGCGTCGTACCGGCCAATCTCACTAATAAACATTGATGCAAAACTGCTGGCTAAAGTGTTAGCAGGACGCCTCAATAAAATACTGGGGAAGCTGGTGCATGAGGATCAAGCGGGGTTTATACCTGGGAGGCAGGTGGCGGACAACATTAGGAAAGCGCTAAATGTAATATGGTCAGTGAAACGCAAACCAGAGCCTGCACTGCTTCTATCATTGGATGCGTAAAAAGCCTTCGATCAAGTCTCGTGGAGATTTTTATTCTCCGTACTGGAACACATGGGGTTTGGGAATTGTTTCATAGGCTGGATTAAGGCATTATATGAGAGACCTACTGCGTGTGTGCGCGTAAATGGAGGATATTCAGGATTCTTCCCGTTGGGGAGGGGGACGCAACAGGGGTGTCCACTCTCACCATTATTGTTTGCCTTATCGCTGGAGCCACTCGCGGGGAGAATAAGGAAGAGTGCAGATATTATGGGGGTGACAGTTGGCAGAGGGAATACAAATTGGCCATGTTTGCAGATGATATCCTGCTTATGGTCACTAGGCCAAAGGAAACGGTGCCAGGGATAATGAGGGAGGTACAGGAATATGGGGAAATGGCGGGCTTTAAGATCAATTGGAGTAAGTCGGAAATCTTGAATGTGTCGGTAGGGGAGGAGCAGCAAACGAGCCTACAACAAACATTTAAATTTAGGTGGGCAACAAGATCCATTCGGTATCTTGGAGTTTATCTAGGGCGGGACCTGGAGGACCTCTTTGAGCTGAATTATCTGAAGGTGTTTCGGCAAGTAGAGGCACAATTGGGGGCCTGGAATAGGGGGATTGTATCGTGGATGGGGAAAGTGGCAGTGGTGAAAATGATGTTGCTCCCCCAGTTCCTTTTTCTTTTTCAAGTGCTGCCAGTAGAGATACCCACAAAGATGCTAGTTAGGCTGCAAAAGCAAGTCGAGGGGTTCATATGCGGAAATAAAAGACCCAGGGTGGCAGCTAGAACATTGCAAGTGGCCAGGATAGAGGGAGGCATGGGGGTTCCCAATTTCAGGAAATACTACATGGCGGCACAGTTGAGGCGTCCTGCTAACACTTTAGCCAGCAGTTTTGCATCAATGTTTATTAGTGAGATTGGCCGGTACGACACACACTCCAACGGGTCCTTGCCCATTTTTGGAATCAGCGTACTCATGGCTGAGGGAGCAACATAAGCATTGGGTGATGATGGAGGAAGCGGGATTCCGGCCCGGTGAGCTGGAAAGACTCGTCTGGGGGGGGAAGGGAAGCAAGGGGGACAATCCAATGGTGGGGCATACTTTGGGGGTGTGGCAGCTACATAGGAAACGGTTGATAGGGGAGAAGAAGTGGGCGCGCGCGGGATGTCATTGCTGGCCTGCTGTGAAGAGGGCATAGGCCCTGATGTGCCGGTAGTGAAAAGATGGGCACAGCAGGGGCTGCAAAGTGTGTCACAGATAGTCTTTGGGCAGGGTATAAGAGATTTTGAGGGCGTCCGAGACCTGTACCAGTTGAAAGAAACTGACCGGTACCACTATCTGCAGTTGGGTTCCCTCATTAGGCAGAGAAGGTGCTGGCAGGACATTATGCAGGAACCAGGATGGTTTGAGGGTAGCTGTCTGGGTTCGCTGGGGAGGAAGGGGGTCATTTCTAGAATATATAAAGGACTAACAGAGAGAGGGAGAGAGAAATTAAGTTATATGAAGGCTTGGGAGAAGGAATTGGAGGTAGAGTGGGAGGTGGAGGAGTGGGAGCGAATAGCTCAAGGCATAGCGAGGGCGTCTATCGCCACGTCCCTGCGTGAGAATGGATGGAAAGTATTGTCTACGTGGTATTTGACGCCGGAGCGATTGTACAAAGCGGGGGCTCGAGGGACGGATGACTGCTGGAGGATGTGTGGAGAGAAGGGAACATGGCTGCATATGTGGTGAACATGCCCAGTAGTACGACAGTATTGGGCAAAAATTGGGGACATTATTGAGGGCATAATAGGCGCCAGAATTATTTTGACACCAGAGTATTGTCTCCTACTAAAGAAGAATGAAGTGAAAGAAGGGAATTGGAGTATTGTAGGGCAATGTATAATTGCGGCCCGATGTGAAATAGCACAACATTGGAAGCAGGGGGTCATGCCGCCTATAGAAAAATATGCTGGGTGCCTGGCAGAATTGTATCAAATGCATAAATTAACAGGGCTACAGAAGGGGGAAGGGGAGAAGGTGGGAAGGCAGTGGGAGGGGGTGTGGCGATAGTTACGCAGGGGTGGGGAGGCGAGGATAGGGGTAGTATAGGAGGGAGTATGAAGGTCAATACAGGTGGTACTATAAGTAGGATAGGGACGTGGGGGGAGGGGTTGGGGAGGGGTGGGGGGAAGGGGGGGGGGGTGGGGGAAGGGTTGGGGGGGTATTTACAGTCAGCGGAGTAAAGAACGAGGGGCGGAGTAAGGGATGGGGGTTTAGAGGGCTAAGTTAGGGACAGCAGAAGAGCTGTTAGATATGGGTTTCATGTTGATTGAAACAAAAAATGTGTTACAGAAGTTGTGCATTGGGTATGGTGGTGGTGTTTTTGCTGAATAAACTTTAAGTAATAACAAAAGAGAATAGGAAAAATATTCAATACAAATGTAAGAGATGTTCAATGTTGGTTTATTATAGAATGTTTGTACAGTGGCGGTATCTATAATAGAAGCTAGTTGGTAAGAGTGTAAACCAGGTTTAGTTAATGGTACAGATATATCTGTTATGCACAGCTGGTGTTTTGTATAACAAAAGTATTGAAAAAAAACTTAAAGTTAAAAAAAAAAAAAATTTAAAGGAAAAAAGTAACGACAGAGAGCCGCGGAGCAGTGTCAGCAGCCGTCCGCTACCGGCGCCATCTTGCCCTCTGACCGGGAAGCATCCATAAAACGGATATCTTTAGCCCAGGTTTTTGGGTGCATTTGGTCTGATGATACAGCAGTACACTTTGCTCGGAGCATCGCCAAAAATGGATATCAGCTATACCCATGGACAGGAGCCGCCCATGTAATGTGGGGCCTGCACATACTGTAATGTAGGTGGAGATGCCACCGATGCACCAGAGGCAGCAGCAACAGCAGCCATTGACCCAGCATGAGAGATGTACTCCATGGATATACAGACTGAGGGTAATGTACCTGCAACTGTTAGAGAAGGAGGTATACAAACACTACCGGCTGGACAATGGCACCATAACAGAGCTGTGTGGGATGCTGTACAGGGAGTTGGAGCCAGCCACCACCCGAAGCCACACACTGCCGGTGGCTCTGAAGGTGACGACTGCACTGGGGTTCCTGGCCACAGGAACCTTCCAGCATCTGGTGGGTGCTACCACTGGTATCACCCAGTCTGCCACATGCCGCTGTACTGATACCTTTGCCACTGCTCTGGTGAAAAATATGCAAACCTAGAGCACATTCTCCACCATGCTTGAGCAAAGATAGGAAACAATTCAGGCATTTTGTGATATAGCTGGCTTCCCATCTGTCATTGCTATCATTGACTGCACAGATGTTGCACTGAGGGCACCTGATCAGGACCAGAGGACATTCCAAAACCACCACAATTACACCTCCAGGAATATGCAAGTGGTAGCCAATGCACACATGCTCATCACTATTGTATATGCCCGTTTCCCGAGTCCCTGTCATGATGCCTTCATCCTGTCATAGTCTGGCTTTGATAAGCAGCAGCCACGGGATACCTTGGAAATGCATGGTTGCTTGATAAATGGACACAGCTGTGAGCAAATGTGATAGAACTGAGTCATGCATTTATGTGAAGAGGCATCCCAGAATGGGAGACAGTAGAGTGAGCACATGTTAGCTGATGTGCCCCATCCCAGGTGCATAGTCAGAAGGGTGAATTTAGAGACCAGGAGGAGAGGCTGAACATTAGTAATATGGCCAAGTAGCAGAAGGAGGAGTTGGCAGGGTGGGAGGGGATTAGGGAAGTGGAATTGCAATGGGCTAAACTGAAGGAGGCAATAAAAGGTGCAACAATACATATGTGAGGAAAGTAAATAAAAACAAGAGGAAAAGGAAACTTATTTGGTTCTCCAAAGAAGTGGCTGCACAAAGGCCAAAAACACGGCTTTCACGAAATTCAGAAGCTCGCAAACAGAGGAACACAGAAAAGAATACAGGATCAAACTAAAAGAGATAAAAAGAGAAATAAGGAGAGCAAAATCAAAGGCAGAAGAAAAGATGGCTAAAGATGTGAAGTGTGGCGACAAAACATTTTTCAGGTATATTCGGGAGAGGAGGAAAATCAGAGGTAGAATTGCTGGGAACGGATTAGTGGAAAATGACATTGAAAAAGGGAAAATGCTAAACAAATACTTGTGTTCTGTTTTTGCTAAAGAAAATCCTGAAGAAGGACTACCTGTGATTGACAAATATACAAATGGGAATGGAGTAGATACCACACCATTCACAAAAGATGATATGTTAGAACATTTTGCAAAACTGAAAGTGGACAAGGCCATGGGACCAGATGGGATACATCCCAGAATACTGAAAGAGCTCAGAGAGGTTCTTGCAGGGCCATTAAATGATGTTTTTAATAGTTTATTGGAGACAGGATAAGTTCCATGGGACTGGAGAATGGCTGATGTGGTTCCTCTTCACAAAAGTGGCAGTTGGGAAGAAGTGACAAAACTACAGGTCAGTAAGACTTACCTCGGTGGCAGGAAAAGTAATGGAAGCACCCCTGAAAGAGTGAATAGTGGACTTCCTCGAAACCAACAGGTTGCATGATCCGAGGCAACATGGTTTTACCAAAAGACGATCTTGCCAAACAAATCTGATTGAGTTCTTTGACTGGGTGACCAGAGATCTAGATCAAGGGCATGCGATGGATGTGATCTACCTAGATTTCAGCAAAGCCTTTGAAACTGTTCCTCATAGGAGGCTTATCAATAAACTCAACAGCTTGAGGAATGGGTCCCAAGGTGGTGAACTGGATCAGAAATTGGTTGACTGACAGGCGACAGAAAGTGATGGCAAACAAAACTTACTCAGATGAAAGGAAGGTGATTAGCGGTACTATTCAATATATTTGTGAGAGATATTGCTGAAGGACTGAATGGAAAAGTCTGTCTTTTTGCAGGTGACACAAAATTTGCAACAGAGTGGACTCCCATGAGGGAGTGGAGAACATGAGGAAAGATTTTCTAAAGCTGGAAGAATTGTCTAATGTTTGGCAGTTAAGATTTAATGTGAACAAGTGCAGTGTCATGCACTTGGGAAGCAGAAATCCAAGGGAATTGTATGTGATAGAGGGCGAGAGTTTGGTGTGCACGGACCAGGAGAAGGAGCTTGGGGTGATTGTTTCTGAGAATCTTATGGTGGTGAAACAGTGTGACAAGGCAGTGGCCAAAGGCAGAAGGATGCTGGATGGAATACAGAGAGGAATTACCAACAGAAAGGAGGGGGTACTAATGCCACTGTACAAGTTGCTGTGAGGCCTCATTTGTAATATTGTGTTCAGTTTTGGAGACCGCATCTCGCAAAGGATATAAAAAGGCTGAAAGCGATTCAGAGGAAGGCGACCAAAATAATTTGGAGCCTGCATCAGAAGACTTAGGTGGCAGCTTGCTGTTAGCTTCCTTCTTCTCCTTTGCACTCTGCTGTAGTACCTGCCACTTTTTTTCAGGTTTTTCACATCCCGGTAGTGGTGATGCACAACATTCACCTTGCGGGTGATCTCCTGCCAGCCATGCTGTTTTGTACTGGCATCCTCAGAGCCAAACAGGGTGGTGTGCCCCTTCATGATGAGTTCCAGGGCCATGATGATCTCTGAGAGTGTGAAATTAGCCTTACGGATACATTTCATAGCCCTGTGTGCTGGCTGTGGCATCTGAATGTCTAACCACAAGGGAGACGGAAGGCTACCCATGCAAGTTTTTAGATACATGGTTATGAGGCCACAAAAGGATAAGAGAAACCTACATAAGATTCATACACAGGAAAGCCAAATATTGGCACTAATGGTGGGCTCCAGGAACCGCTATATTCGTGGAAGATGCTAACCGTGGATATTCAGCCTATTGCCCGGTTAGCCAAGGAAACGGGGTAAGTGGAATATCGGCCCTTGAGCAGTTAACAAACAAAAACTGGGTAAATGGAATATCTCATTTACTACGCAGTTAATGAATAAAACTGGGCAAATGGACTCTCAGTTATGGCGTGCAAAACATCCATACCTAGAGCCATCGCCCAACACCGCCATCGCAGCACGGGTATGCCGAGGTATCATCTGCTGTGGAATGGTCCATACACCAGACTGTGCTCTCATGGGACATGTACGGGTAGGTTTACGCTGGCCACAGGGCCAATATAGTGTGAGGAACATACCTTATGAAGCTCAGCGATGTATGGCTAGCAGTGTGGTCTGGAATAAGAGCACAGGGAGGCTGATTGATGTGTCAACTCACAGAGCAACATACAACCTTTGGGCGCTGGAGTACTGTGTGTGGAGGAATGTGAAGTGCAGGGGAGCTATGACCTTAGAGGGGAGGCACAAGGTATGCCACACAGACAACTGACCTGGGAGGCCAGGGAAGCAGCATGAGGGAGTGAAGCTCATGACCCCTGAGCAGTAGCAGGGGACTGCAGAACCAATAGCTATGTTGATGCCCCAGAACCTTGAAGGCACCTCTGGGGCTTGTCAGAACTGCAGCCAGGTGCTGTGTGCCCTGGGCCCCTGCCTCATAACCCACATTACTGCCCCTTGTTTCTTGACATGTGTGTAGGGACCTGTCACTGTACTGTGGCTCCCATTCAGTTGCCCATACCCAAGTCCTCTCACAACCCTGTCATCTGGAAAGGGACAGATCCTGTGGTCATATATCTCTGTCATGCCCCAGCCATGTGCAGGCAGCAATACCTACCCTCAGTAGATGCTGTTTGATACTGGCCCCCCTAACTATGCAATGATTGTACAGTGAGGACAAAGCCATTGCCAATAGCAGGGCCCAGGTAGGTGTGGCATGATCATTAGCTAATCTGCACCACAGCATCAGGAGCTCATGCGACTTATATGAGCACCCATGTGGATCCCCATGCTGCATGCCTGCTCCCATCCCATTACCCATTCCATAGATCCCCTACAATGGCACAACACTGCATATATAGGAATGCACATATTTGTTACCTGAGGCCTGGGTCCATGCTCTCACCTGTGTTGCACTACATCCACACCCAGATATGTGTTTGACAATGCACCTACCCACATGTGCAGGTCCCATCAGCAGACTGACATCTCACCAGGCTGCACTTGCACCATGGCTTAGAGCATACTCCATTCCCATACCTCCCCAGCCCACACTACATAGTGTCCCTCAGTCTTACTGCTGTGGGACTGTTGGCCTGGCCATCACCTTGGTCTGTTCCCTCAACATACCATGCACTCACATTAAGGCCCCAAAACTGGTCCAGCAGCCACCACGGGCCCTGACCTGTACAGTGCAAACACATATCCACCACCCCAATGTGCCAGACACCCGCCTATGTTGCAGGAGGCAATGATGACACTGTGAGTTACAATAAACAGCCTTTATTACTACAACACACCAACACCCCCTTCCCATTCATATCCCTCCCCCATTAGTACTGTCAGCATCACTCCTTCCAATGTTTGCATACATCACCCCTCCCCACCATTCTCCAGATCAGTCTAGGCTCTGGGGGACACTGGCTGCAGCTCTGCAGGGGCTAGTCTATGACCTGTAGCCTTGTGCAGATACCCCCTAGAGACTCCACCACTGCTTCCCTCAGAAACTGCAGCTCCTCCACCAGACTGTCCATAACCACCACCAGCTCCTGAGGGGAGGTGCAATGAGGTGCCCGAGGTAAGGTCTCCAGGGGGCATAGTTGGGGCTTACTTGTGCAGGGGGCCCCTTACTCTGCTATCCAGCCCCTCCTCCCCTCTCTTCCACTCTCCCTAACCCCCTAGTCCTCCCTATCTTGTCCTCCCCCATGTTGTCCCTTCTTCCTTTGACCCCACTCTCACCATCTGTCATTGACCTTGTGGCACCACTCTTGGAGCATGAGGCCCTGGTTTGTGTGATGTGATGTTTGTTGGGCTGCATTTGTGTGATCGTTGCACAGAGCCACCTTGTCATGCTGTACATCACGTTCTAGCTCTGGAACATGTGGTGATACATGGGGAACATGGACTTGGATGAGGCCATACTGGGGAATGGCCAGGTGCTGGTGCTTTAGCTCTCAGTCCTGTGCAGGCAGCAGGGGCATATCCTACAGCTGTGTAGGCAACTAGCATGATTTCCCTGCTGTTTACTTCTCTATTCTGTGCATGTTCATAGCCAGTGGCCTTATGCGCTCATTGCATCTAACCAGTTGCATCAGGCCACAGGACAATAGGTACAATAACAGTGCTAATGCTCCCACAACAAGCATGTCCAATGCAAGGAGCAGGGAAATGGTAGCATTTTTTTGTGCAAGTTGAATTCCCCAGCTCTAGGTTTTGCTTTTACACAATTCCCCTGTATGTTTTGAACCTGTGATCCATGCATTTCTGGATATCCTCTAACATGGGGAGCTCTTGTGCCCGCTTGTGTGATGTCTCCAGCTGCATACTGTTCTAGGATGGGGCCTCCAGGCATCCTGAGATGGCAGGGAAGTGCATTTTGAACTGTGTAACCTGGCAGGGTCAGTGACCACTGCGACTGCCATGGGGCATCCCCACTGTTTGCATGTTCACGCCCCAGCCAGGCCTGATCCAGGTGCTCATTTCTGACCTACTGTTCTGCCATTCTCTCTCCTCCCTGAAGCTCAACCTCCCATTGACTACTCACCTCAACAGGCGGAGCTGGATCCCCTTCCAAATGGCAGTAGACAGAAACAGGTTTGCCCTGCGGTGGCCCCTGAGGTACAGCACCCTCTCCCTTCTGAACACCATTCTGGCCAGGGCTTCAGCCTCTGTGGTGCTACAGCTGCCTGCTTTTCTTGCCACCATTCTACTGCTGTGTATCATCCCAGGCAGAGGGGGATCCTGTACGTACAGTATGTATTCATGCATGCGATATCATAACCAGTTATGGGCTCTATGGTGGGGGCTGCTGGTACATCCGGCTATCCGCTGGTGGCACACTTTCTATAGTATGTGGTTAATCGGACCACTACCCGGGTATGATAGGTGATTGGCCTTGCCCACCTTTCCATCACTGCGTGGTTATGGGCTTCCCTCTGTACCCTGCACTTCTTATCTGTGCATTTTGCCTGTACCTCTGCCTTGTGTGGTATGTCAAACACCGACACGTGAATCCCGTCCACATACCCAAATTTGGCCGCCAGCAGATGATCTCCCATATCTGGCCATTTTCCATCCTTGCCCGCATGTCTGGTGGCTAACTTGCAATTCGCGCCCTTTTCTGAGCGTGTTTCTTTAGCTGATCAGCTCTTCTGCGCCTCTTGCAATATCAGGCCCATACTTTCAACATTATTTCCATAGCTGAAATATGATTCTCACAAGTTCAAGATATGAAATTATGGTAAAGAACAGGTTTAGTGAGCAGGAACAATGGGTATCCTTTGAAAGCAAAGCACTACCAATGCAAATTGAAAACTTTAAAATGTGCATAACCAAAAAGCATACATTGTAAAATTAGCAGTGTGAAATTTTTTAGACCCTAGCTGGGTCAGTGATACTTGAAAACCTATTTACATTGTTTTGTTTTGGGACCTGCAGAGCAGCAAATAAATGCAGTGGCTTGCCAAGATGGAAAACAATTCCATTGAACATGCAATAATATGGCATTAAAGAATTGATTTGACTTCATTGATGGAGGACCCACTTTTGATTAAGTTACAATGTTTGTAAAATTGCTTAGGGATTTATTGTCTTTTTTTTTTTGGCACAGTAACTCATTGGCTAGAGTCGCGCTCGCAGGAACTTCAACGAAAAAGTTAATTAACAATAACTTTGAAATTGCCACAGGCTACACCAAGCAGAGCACTCCACGTACATCACAATTCCTGCTGAAGGCGGGCAGAAGGAACGTTGCGCTGTCTCTCCTGCACAACTGAACTCATTAGTTAAATACACTGGGGCAATATTGATTCTGGATGATTTAATTATTTAAAACAGTTAAAAAGGCAATAACCTTAGAGCAGCCAAGTAATTTCTGATATAAATATTGCATGGGAGCCTAAAAAGGTTTAGTTACAGTGAGAACCTACATAACAGTTCTCTGGATCAGGGAGATATTATGAGAAAGGATTTGCTTATACTGTCCATACTTACAGTGCCATACTTACTCATTTGGGCCACCTCGCCACTCAGCTTCTCTTCCTGGTACCGAATGACATTAATATCTGCTGCATGTTACAAAATGTACTTTTTCCATAATGCTCATCACCATAACGGGGATGCCAGGCATTAATAAATGTGTCCACTGGTCATTAATAAGATATTTCTATCAGACCATACAGTACAAAAAAAAACAGTTTAGGTTCTATAGGTATTACAGGCCTTTAGCCTGAAATCCACAAGATAAGATGTACTTTGTACAGGTTTGGAAATACAGTAATTATCCCTGAATTGTTTTAAGCTACTTAAGGCTGAGCTTTTATGCCACCATAACAGAGCAAATTGTCACAGAGTTGATGATCATATTATGCACTGGTCCATGCTGAGTTTCATCGCTGCATGATCAGGAATTAACATGTGCAGCTTTCCTGTCGTATCAAAGTTACCTGCATAACAGAAAGATGCGCGTGTTTACAGTATACACAGCAAACACAGGAGCCAGGCGCCAAAGGAATGGGGCTGGGGGAGTTTCCTAAACTCTTCCAGCCAAATATGCGGAACTGGCAGCAGAATCAATGTGCCCAATGAGGCTCTTCAAGCCCCACAGTCAGGAAATTATAAGGAAAAAACAGTGAATTCTGAACTCGGATGAAGTCTCCAGAGGAGGAAATGGACCAAGAAATCACAGCGTTTGGTTTATTTATTTATTTAATAAGATTTCTAACATATCCATAATTACATTACTGGGTAATTTACAAATCAACATACATAAAATCAAAACAAACTCAATAAACATCAGTACAAAAATCAAGAAAACTGGAGGAAAAAAGCAGTTCCTATCCCATTGGACCAGGGCCAGTGTAAGGGTATTGGGCTCCCTAGGCAAACCTTCAGCTTTACATGCACCCCTCCCTCCTAAGATGTCGATAATGAAAATCAACAATCATGATCATCAAAACACCACACTTCCCACAACAACCCTATAAACATGCAAACTGGACATCAGCGGCCAACGTTTAAAAGGCACCTGGATGTTCAACGCTGTGACAAATGTAGGTGTTGACAGTTCATGATTTTCATCAGTACTGAACATATAGTGGGATTTAAATATCCCACTCTTGCAAAATTCTGTGTGTTTGGTGGAAAGGACAGGATTGGGGAGTTCTGGGGATGAGGTTGCCAAAATGCATAGCTTATGCTATGGCACCTAGATGCCTAGATTATGCATTTGGATTAGGCCCCTCAAACCCAGGAATAATCTAGAGGATTTAGCCAAATGCATAGTCTAATGCATAGTGGCTAAACAGGTAGAAAAGGTGACAATGAAAGCCAGAAGGATGCTTGGGTGCATAGGGAGAGTAATAGCCAACCTCAAAAAGGAGGTGATATCTCATAGTACCTCTGTTTAAGTCTTTGGTTAGACCCCATTTGGAGTATTGTGTGCAATTCTGGAGACCACGCCTTCAAAAAGATATAAAGAGGATGGAGTCGGTACAGAGGGTGGCTACTGAAATGGTTAGTGATCTTCATTATAAAGCATATGGGACCAGACTTAAAGATCTTAATATGTAAAAGTTAGAGGAAAGGCAGGATAGAGATATGATAGAGACATTTAAATATTTCCATGGCATAAATGCACAAAATGAGAGCCTCTTTCGATTGAAAGTAAGCTCCGCAATGAGGGGACATAGGATGAGGGTGAAAGGGGATAGAATCAGGAATAATATGTGGAAATATTTATTTATGGAAAGAGTGGTAGATGCATGGAATAGTCTCCCAGTGGAGGTAGTAGAGACGAGGACAGTATGGGGGTCATTCTGATTGCCGAATAGCGGGGTTGGACGTCCAACCCACACTCATCGCCAGGACCTGGTTCCACGACATTCGCTCCCTGCACATACACAGAGGATGTGCAGTAAGTGCTAGATGTGGGATGGAGGGGGCGGTCCTGCGGCAGAGCGTGGGCGGAGGTGTGCCCAGACAGCAATTTAGGTCCTGCATCTGTACATTCTCCACCAGCACATTAGACGCCTGGCCTATTCCACCCCAAAGGTAGAATAAGTATTGGGCAATGTGTTGTGAGTGGCCTGTAGCCCCACCCCGCACCACTGAGATGCTGCAGGAGGGTTCTCACCATGCGATCCTAGTCTTGGAGGCCCCCGCCAAGGGTCAGGCAGTGGGGTGATGGGTGCCATGATGGTTTTGGGGAATATGTTGCTCTGGCTGGACGTGCCAGTGCCATGGCAACAGAACACCACTGCACTGGCACCAACCAACCAGAGCATTGAGCAGTTTCCAGGATGTCCTGAATCTCCTCCTGAATCAACCTGGGCACTACGCCTCAGCAGTGCTGACTCTGAGGTATTGCTAGCTGTCTCATCCTCCTCTCCAAGGTTGGAGGCCTCATCAGGCCATGGCGTGAAGATCCCTGATGTCATGCTGTTGCTCCCCAGGGGGGCATTTGCCTCAGGTGCCTGCCTAGCAGCTGCAATATTATGAAGGGAGCATGAGATGGATGCCATGTGGGCAGCTGTCTCCCTGGATTGGTGGCGCACAGCCTCTTGGTGCCTCTCCTGCTGCTCTGCCATTTCATTCATCAACTGACTTATCCTTTCGAGGCTTGTGAGGATGTCCTTAGTCAGGCTGACCATCTCTGCCCTGTCTTGCAGCATCTGCTATTCAACAGCATCAGCATGCTGATTGTGCTTGGTCTCCAGACCCTCCTGGCCCTTGCATCCCTCTTCCTTCAACAATGGGGAAGTCGCTCCACAATGGATAAGGTACTGCCCAAGCCATGATCCGAGGAGGTGAATGGAGCCCATCCCCACCAAAGGTCTTGTGCTGTGTTCCTTGCAGCCTAGGTGAACAGCCACTCTGTTGCTTCAGAATGAGGGGGTCCATATCATTGTCCCCATGATGGACACTGTGGACAATCTGCCCGATCCCATGCATGGTCCCCTTCATCTCCAGTTGCCACATTCGCACCCTATCACCTACAATCTGAGATGCAGCACATACTCTCTGCATGTGTCTGCTTTTTGAATTACATGCCCCACCCTCTTGTACTTAGCCCCTGTGCTCTGTTGGCTGTTCAGCCCACTCCCAGTCCTTACTCTGTTCTAAAATAATGTGACTAGCTCTACTTTTTCACCATTGACCAATTCTATTATATAAGTATTATATTTCTTCTATAGCGAACAGATCTCAGAATCGAATTGGCTATAGACTGCTGACACTGTCGTGATACAGCCAGATGCCTTCAACACATCAATGATCTGTATTGTCGCTATTATTTTAATTTATTTGCTCTTTTTTTCTTTATTTGCTCTTTTTTTCTTTATTTGCTCTTTTTTTCTTTTTTTCTTTACAGCAGGCAGAAGTGGATTAACCGTTTAGAGAAGTCTTCGATTTATCTCGCAGCATTAGTTGTTTCAAAACCTTTAAAAAACTACTCACAAAAGGAAGAAACATTAGGCTTTTACTGCAGTATATTTTATTAAAAATAAGAACTTGAAAATAAAGAAAAAAAGAGCAAATAAATTAAAATAATAGCGACAATACAGATCATTGATGTGTTGAAGGCATCTGGCTGTATCACGACAGTGTCAGCAGTCTATAGCCAATTCGATTCTGAGATCTGTTCGCTATAGAAGAAATATAACACCTATATAATAGAATTGGTCAATGGTGAAAAAGTAGAGCTAGTCACATTATTTTGGAGCTATACAGCATCTAGTTCTGTGAAGTGACGCTTTGATATTCGACTTACTCTGTTCTAGACTGGCCAGTTGCTTCCTTCCTGTATGGCTGCTAGGGACACAGTTCTTACTGTCCACAGGGAATTCAAGGCCCACAGATGCCCCAATACTATGCTTGTAGCATTATCATTTCTGATATGCATGGAGACTGCGCATCCTGGGCGCATGTGCTGGGCCATGCGTTCACTACTACTGCACGTGTGCCACAGCTAGTGCAATGGTAGTAGAGTACTATGGCCACGCCCCTTGTGTTTACTGCTAGTGCAATGGTAGAAGCGTACTCTGGCCACGCCCCTTGTGTTTACTGCTAGTGCAATGGTAGTAGCGTACTCTGGCCACGCCCCTTGTGTTTACTGCTAGCACTGTGCTCTGGTGCAGTACTAATGTGCAAATTCAATGTGTTAGCCCCACGCTCCCTACTGCACTTTAGTAAACATGTCCCTAAGTTTGTACCTAAGGCAAAAGTGGATGAAATGGCTTGCCTAAGGTCACAATGAACATCAGTGAAATCTGAAACCTGGCTTTCCTGGTTATCAGCTCCCCTGATCTAACCAACACCTGGATACATTCCATGAGATGCTCTTAGATCAGCATCACTAATCCAGGACACTGATCCCAGCATTCGGAATCAGCTGAGAACTATCCCAAGAGTATCCTATCCTAGTGATGCCGTCCAAGAAAGTCACTTACCCTGCCCATTTGGGGATAAATGAGCCATTTTGTTGCAAAAGAAACACTGAGCATGTTTTGGGATGTTTAACCAGAAACTTCCTTCTGAAAGAAAAACAGCTCTTTTCTGTCTCCCATCTCCCAGGCAACTCCTTGAGGTATTCCAGCTGCTCACTCAGGGATACATAGAACTGGTTTTAAAGACCAGGGTTAGCAAGCGATCAAGTCCTTATGGTCTCTGAACAAAATTTAAATGACTGTAACTGATCTTAACAAAGGCCTTGAAAAAGACTAACACTGAAGACATGCCTTCAGATGCCCCCCTCCCCCCACCAAACAGACTCCAGATCTTGGTAACTTAACTTTCGCTCGAGGCTCCAGCGCACACATAACCAGATATTATCTCCATTCCCTGCCGATGGTTTCATCTTTGACAGGCTTCTTCAGGGAATTTATTTTATAACTGATCCAAACTCCCATGGATGACTCCTCTGGCGTTTTTGGTGAAACCACCAGCCAGGGTCAGAGATGGTGTCTGGTTACGTGTGCCCTGGGTTATCAAGCAAAAGATATATCAATAGATTTCAGGAAATCCAGAAAGATAACAGATAACAAAGCATTCTCTCACACTGCCCCTAACCTCTGGAATGCACTCCCAGTCAACCTTAGGGAATTAAAAGACCTCCAAACATTTAGAAAGAACCTTAAAACTCATCTATTTACCCTCCACTTTCGCACTCAAGACCAACACAATATATCAGACACTACGCCACTATCTTCCCAAACCTAACCCAGTGCATTCTACTCCACCACACACACGGAGCTGTATTTAGTTCCTTTCAATTCTCCCTCGCCCTCTAATGTCTTTCTAACATGTTCATGTAGATAGTTAAATGAATCTTATACCACTGTACATAGTTTACATTGTTTCATGTAACTGAGTTTTTATCTGTTTTGTACTACTCAAATTGTTGTTATTTGTACACCGCGATTGATCTTTTGGAAATCGCGGTATAAAAATTGTTATTAAATAAAATAAATAAATAAATTATCAATAATCTATGGTACTGGCATTTGTTTACGAGAAAATACGTTTATTAAGCATTTAAATATGAAAAATATGGAGGAGAGATACTGATGCTAGTCTGAGGACTATGATTAAAAATTGGGAAAAATAAGTATCTCAATTTGCCTGCTAGCCTTCAAAGAGAGATCGAGTTGCCGTTATATGAACCTCTTTCTCTTGTCCAAGCAGTGGTTGGCCCTGATAGGGCTGAAACGGGATCGTGGCCAGCAACCAAGTATATATATATGCTAACCGCTTTGATTGAAGGATAAGACAGTATAGAAAACTGGTTAAATAAATAAATAAATATATAACACAAAATCATTTGAATAACAAGTCTGGTTGCAAAGAGTAGCAGTATTTGTGGGGAATGTTGGAGGATGTAATACACTGATGCAAAATAAGGATGAATATGCAACAAATCTTTGGTTGTAATATTTTGTGTGTATGCTGGGTTAAGCTCATTCAGCCTTGTTTTCTTGCTCTGCAATTAAATTCAAACTGTCTGTGGAATGACTTAAAATGTACTCAAACTAATTACAAATGTTACGGTTCCCATCACTGCTCATGTCTTTATTGAGTTCAAATCCTTTACACAACGTCTCCTCAATACCCAAGAAGCTAAATAAACATGTTTTCCTGGCAGATCAATACAGTGCTTCTGTATCCTGGGAACAAGCCCACCTACAGTACTGAGTAAATAGAATGGGCATTAAGGCACTAAGGCATTATTATTATAAAAAAAAAAGCTAAAGAATGAATTTGAGTAAATTACATTATCTCTCAGTCTGGTCACCATTCTTCAGCTGCACAGTTTTATTTCATTTTTCTTCCTTTCTGAGTATGCGCGGCTTTTGATTACTGGCCATTGTTCCAGTTTGTCTTCTCAATAATGAAAGATTTTATAATATCTGTGATTCTCACCTTCGTGTTTCTTTTATCTTTGCTCTCTAGTTCAGGCCATTCATGATCAGTTCCATAAAATTCTGGCATTTTGCTCTCGGTTGGCGTCATTGACAAAATGTGAAGAACTCTATGGGGCATGTTTATTAATGTGTACTAGCAGTTAGCATGGGGCCCTGCCCAAAATTCTCACACTCACTAGGTAATGCACGATTGGGTGGGGACTGAGTGGAATGTGGGCATGGATGGGGCTTTGGAGGCATTTTTACAATGTGCTGAGAAGATAGTTATTAGCATGGGTGCACAATTCTACCTCAATGTGTAGAAACATGTACACCTGCATGCCAGTTATCACAGCGTGCTGCATTAGCATCATGCTAACAGCAGGAAGATGGGCGCATGTGCCCTCATACCATAACATGTGTTTCCAACCCCTCTCTCCTTCCCGATCATCATAAGAATCACTGCTAGGCTCACCTTCTTCGCATTTAACCAGGCAGCCCTGAACTTACTGAAAGACTCAGCACTCCTTTGCCCAACATTGGCACACCAGCACTGCACCAGAACCCTAGCAACACAGGACAGAGAAAAAGGAGGAAGACTGGCCTGCTGAGTATCATGTGAGTAAGAAAATCTACTTAAAGGAAAAGCACCCTCAGGTGCGCCCGCACCTGGCGGGCCCACACCTAATGGACATGCCAAAGAGCCCTTAGGGTGCGGCCATTAACATGGAACTTCACAAGATCCGATCACTGTCCTGGTTCATCTGATTTAAGATCCTGCTACTATCAACGGTAAGGAGACCACACCAAAACTTATCTTAAACTAGGAAATCACTTAAACATACCTGAATTAAAAACCACAAGATGAAGGTTAAATTACCATCATGAGCATTTTCACTTACTCTTCAACCTAAAAATATCCCAATCATACACAACCGCATCAGACCAAATGCACCAACATATAAAACACATAGCAGAAATCAATATACCAGTGATAGGCTTATCTATATCACAATATACAGTCAGCCTACATGTCATAAGATAATTGATAATTCAAAATCAACTGAATTAAAATGCTGTTTGATTAATGCAAGATCAGTGAAGAATAAAATCTCAGTTATAGTAGACTACATCAAAAGCAGTAAATCCGACATCATATTTATTACTACATCTTGGCTCTCAAACACAGACATGGTGCTGTTAAACCAACTTAAATTGCCAAACTTCGACATATTTCACTGCCCAAGAGAGAGCAGATGAGGATGAGGAGCGCTCATCATATCAAATGAACTAAAAGCCTTATTCACATCAGCTGGTAGCATGAAAGGTCTAGATATATTAATGGTAGAAAACAAACGATTTACGTTTGGCCTAGATTTTAGATCACTAACATCTGACGCCAATAATGTAACAAAAATCCCAGAATCAGTCTGCTCAGACTAGCCAATTAGCAAACACTTAATTCTTTTAGGTGACTTAAACCTAGCATTCACACACAATAGTCATGTTTATTCTTTCCTTCCTTAATGCAATGAATGATACGGGCTTTCAACAAATTGTTAATACTCCAACTCATAATAAAGAAAACACGCTTGATCTAATATTCCTACCTAAGGACATTCTCAACACTCTATTCGAAACACAACCTGTACCTTGTTCAGACCATTACCTAATCAGTTTCACTATACTACAACATCTTCCCATACACAGAAAGTCATATAAAGTAACCCCTTCAAGCAATTTAACAGAGTTAAATAAAGTAGCCCAAATGCCCTCAAGTATGGAGCGGACAGAGCTTAAAGATCCCAAATTACCCATTAAAATGCTTGTATGCAAATGCTAGAAGTCTAAAAAATAAGATGGGAGAGTTAGAATATATAGCACTAAATGAGAGGTTAGATATGATTGGAATCTCAGAGACATGGTGGAAGGAGGACAACCAGTGGAACACTGTGATACCTGGGTACAAACTATATCGTAATGATAGAGCTGATCAAATTCGTGGAGGGGTTGTGCTCTATGTTAGAGAGGGCATTGAGTCAGAAAGGATTAAAGTATTGCAGGAAACAAAATTTGCTGTAGAATCTCTATGGATTGAAATTCCATGTAAAAAGGGGAAGGCGATGGCAGTGGGGGTGTACTATCGACCGCCTGGCCAGAATGAACAAATGGATGATGAAATGCTCAAAGAAATCAAGGAAGCTAACAAAAGTTACAGCACAGTAATAATAATGGGTGATTTCAATTACCCGGTATTGACTGGGTCAGCGTCACGGCAGGACATGCTAGGGAGATAAAGTTCCTAGATGAAATGCATGCAAACAACTAGAAGCAGAGCATTCTCTTTCTACACTCCAAGGTGTTGGAATAATCTCCCTTCCAATATCAGACCAATCAAAGATCTCACACAATTCAGGAAAGCCATCAAACATCATTTATTCCTATTATATTACTCGCAATCCAACTGTACCCCTACACCTTGTACAAACGCAACCACCCAACAGCTTTAAGAATGTAAAAGCGACACTAGTAATCTGCCATTGTTCAGATGTAAATAGTTCAATGTTATGAATCCAAGTTACTATGTCCTGTTCGATGTAAGCACAAGGCACCTCCTCTGCCTTGTGCAAAATTGTTAACTGTAAACCGCTCTGATGTCAAATAGCGCGGTATAGAAAAGCTAGAAATAAATAAATGAAATAAATGACTGCTTCTTGGAGCAGCTGGTTCACTAACTGAACAGAGGGGAAGCCATATTGGACCTAGTCCTTAGTGGAACACCAGATCTGGTGCAAGAGATAAGGGTGTTGGGGCCACTTGACAATAGTGATCATAGCATGATCGTGTTTGTTTTAATTAGTGGAGGAGGGATAGTAAGGAAATCCAGAGTACTGCCTTTTAACTTTTGAAAGGGAGACTATGATAAAATGAGGAAAATAGTTGAGAAAAAACTAAAAGGAGCAGTTGCAAAGGTTAAAGACTTACATCAAGCTTGGGTGTTGTTGAAAAATGGTAGAAACCATCAGAAAGAACAAAATTACTCAGCATGTAGATAGTCATGACCTAATGGGAGACAGCCCACATGGCTTTAGACAAGGAAGATCTTGTCTTACTAATCTGTTATGTTTTTTTGAAAGAGTGAATAATCAGGTGGACAAAGGTGAGTCGGTTGATATTGTGTATCTGGACTTTCAGAAAGCCTTTGACAAGGTCCCTCATGAGAGACCTTTGGCAAAACTAAAGAGTCATGGGATAGAAGGCAGTGTACTATTGTGGATCAGGAACTGGTTAAAAGATAGAAACCAGAGGGTAGGGCTAAATGGCCAATTTTCCCAATGGAGAAAGATGAATAGTGGTGTACCCCAGAGATCTGTGCTGGGTCCGCTGCTTTTTGACATATTCATAAATGACCTGGAAAGTGGAATAACGAGTGAGGCTATCAAATTTGCAGATGACACAAAACTATTTAAAGTTGTTAAAACCCAAGAGGATTGTGGAAAATTGCAAGAGGATCTTGATAAATTGGAAGACTGGGCATCAAAATGGCAGATGAAATTTAATGTGGACAAGTGCAAGGTTATGCACCTAGGGAAGAACAACCCAAACTATGGTTACACGATGCAAGGTTCCACATTAGGAATCACCACCCAGGAAAAAGATTTAGGCGTCATTGTGGATACCATGTTAAAACCCTCGGCCCAGTGTGCAGCGGCGGCCAAGAGAGCAAATAGAATGCTAGGTATGATAAGGAAAGGAATGGAAAATAAAACAAAAGATATTATAATGCCTCTATATTGTCCCATGGTGAGACCGCACCTTGAATATTGTGTGCAATTCTGGTCGCCGTATCTTAAAAAGGATATAGCGATTTTAGAAAAGGTTCAGAGAAGAGCCACCAAAATGGTAAAGTGGATGGAAGGATACTCCTATGAAGAAAGGCTAAAAAGGTTAGGGCTCTTTAACCTGGAAGAGACGGCTGAGGGGAGATATGATAGAAGTCTATAAATTAATGAACGGAGTGGAACGGGTAAACGTAGATCGCTTGTTTATCTTATCAGAATATAGAAAGACTAGGGGACATGCAATGAAGCTACAGGGTAAACTATTTAAGACTAATAAAAGAAAATATTTTTTCACTCAACGTGCAATCAAACTCTGGAATTTGTTACCAGAGGATGTAGTAAAGGCTGTTAATGTAGCTGGGTTTAAAAAAGGTTTGGACAAGTTCCTGGAGGAAAGGTCCATAAACCATTATTAAGAAGGGACCCAGGATATCAGTGCTTGAACCAATACAAGCATTGTGGAACCTGTGTCCCTTGGGGAAACTGCTAGGTACATATGACCTAGATTGGCCACTTTTGGAAACAGAATACTGAGCTTGATGGACCTTGGTCTGACCCAGTATGGCATATCTTATGTTCTTATGTTCAGTTAGAAATAGCAGAATATAGGGCCACTCCCAACATGGAGCCAATTTAGACTGACAATCCCTTTGTAACAATGAGATGCCAATTGCTAATTGAAAAACGACCCCAGACCAGGAGAGAGTGGCCCAGAATCCCAGTACTACCCTGGTACGGTTCCATTTTGAAACCCAATAAGACTGAATGTTAGGACAGTCCTAAACCACATATCTCAAAGTGCCGACATCTCCTCGATGAGACTAACACTCATTCTCAGCTGCCTGATCCCATTTAACAACCATTCAATAAGCTATCCTTCATAGGATTTGCATTTACTAATTGCTGGGTGGCCTTCTGATTATCCAATATAACCATGTGAGACTTCAACTTCTCAGCAGACACCCTGCCAGAAAGAAGATTCTAGGGGAAAGGCTTACTTAATCTTTCTTCTAGTTCAAGCCATATTGAACATATGCCTACGGCTCCCTCCAACTATTGTGAACCTTGCTTTGGCAAAAAGCCACAGTGCTAGGCCTGAAAATCAGGGAAAATCATCCCCCTTTCCTTTTGTTAAGACCCAAGCTTCCGAAGAGCAAATCTAGGCAGTTATTTCTCCATGGAAGCTGAACTAGAATCCTATCAATTTGACGATATACTTTACTTGTAAGGAAGACTGATAGCACTCCTATTATATAATTCACTTTAGTAGTGATAGACATATCTATATCTTCAAGATGATCCCACCAAGAAAACAGACCGACGACCACGTTGCTGTATATTATTAAAGCTTGTTGAGTCAAATAGGGTAAATGAGATTACAGCATGATCAGAGCTGTGAGCCGCACGGATAGTAGGCTCATTAATTCTAGAACAAAAGTCCCTTGGAAACTAGGAAAAAAACAATACGTAATATTTAAAAAACCATGGGGGGATAAAACTTTCCTCACTAAGATGGCTACCCAATTATTCTTATGATGGGCAGCTGAAAAACCCTTAAAGAGTAGAGCTTATATATCTAATTTCAATTACTCCATTACATTCAAGTGTGTCTCCTGCAGCAGTAAGATATCAGCACTTTCTTTCTTACCATTCAGAAGAAATATTCCTCTTAAAGGAATTGTTAATGCCCTTAACATTCATTTAAACAATCTTAAAGGAAAGCACATTGACGATATAGCTCCGACTTAACAGTCATATGTTGCAGAAACAGACCAATTTGTAGCATTGTAGAACAACTTCTTAAGCGCCTTCAAAGTGTGGCTGCATCTATAACCCAAAGAAAGGAAGAGAAAAAAAAAACCCAACCAAAGAGACACATTTTAGCCCCGGCCCCATCATATGATCAGACACGATAAGAACACCTAATTCGGAAAATACATTTCCCCAAAACCACCTAAACCCAGGGGGACTATATAACACAGAAAACTTAATGGGTGAGCCCATGAGGACAAGACAGACATGGAAGGCATAATGACCCAACACTTCCACACTTCTGTAGCACTCAGAATATCGCGTCTTGCCCACCTCCCTTAATAAGAGTAAAGATACATAGTAACATAGTAAGTGACGGCAGATAAAGACCAGCATGGTCCATCCAGTCTGCCCAGCAAGATGGCGAGAGCAGGCGCACCTGTCGCTCCGCGCAGGCCACCCCTCCCCATGTCTCCGTTTCTGTCTAGGGGTGAACCCACCACTCCATGCAGGACATCCCTATCTGTCCAGACGCTAGATAGTTCAGAAGTTAGATGGTACCGTTTATTTTGCTTTTATCCTGTTGCTGTAAAGGGATCCACTGTGTTTGTCCCATGCCGTTTTGAATTCCATCACCGTGTTTGCCCTCACCACTTCCATCGGGAGGGCATTCCAAGCATCCACCACCCTTTCAGTGAAGAAATATTTCCTGACATTGCCTTTCAATTTACCACCTTGCAGCTTCATGTTATGCCCTCTAGTTTTACAGCTTCCCCGTCTTTGGAAGAGGTTTGTTTGTTCATCATTTCTCTTTAAGTATTTAAAGGTCTGAATCATATCTCCCCTGTCCCTCCTCTCCTCCAAAGTGTACATATTTAGTCTTCAAGTCTCTTCTCATAAGGCTTCTGACGCAGGCTCCAAATCATTTTGGTCGCCTTTCTCTGAACAGTTTCCAGTCTTTTTACATCTTTTGCAAGATATGGCCTCCAAAACTGAACACAGTATTCCAAGTGAGGCCTTACCAGTGACTTGTACAGTGGCATAAGTACCTCTTCCTTTCTGCTGGTAATCCCTCTTTGTATGCAGCCCAACATCCTCCTGGCTTTTGCCACCGCTTTGTCGCACTGTTTTGCCACTTTGAGATCATCAGAGATAATCACACCAAGGTCTTTCTCCTGAACCGTGCATACCAACCTCTCACCCCCTATTGTGTACTTTTCCGTTGGATTTCTGCTACCCAAGTGCATGACACTGCACTTTTTCACATTAAATCGTAGTTGCCAAGCATTAGACCAGTCTTCCAGCTTTTGTAGATCTTTCCTCATGTTATCCACCCCCTCAGGGGAGTCCACTCTGTTGCAAATTTTTGTGTCATCTGCAAAAAGACAGACTTTTCCATTCAGTCCTTCAGCAATATCACTCACAAATATATTGAACAGTGCCGGGCCCAGGACCGAACCCTGAGGCACCCCGCTAATCACCTTCCTCTCATCCGAGTGAGCTCCATGTACCATCACCCTCTGTAGTCTGTCAGTCAACCAATTTCTAATCCAGTTTACTATCTTGGGACCCATCCCCAAGCTACTGAGTTTATTGACAAGCCTCCTATGAGGAACAGTATCAAAGGCTTTGCTGAAATCCAGATAGATGACATCCATTGCATGCCCCAGATCTAGTTCCTTGGTCACCCAATCAAAGAACTCAATCAGATTTGTTTGGCAAGACCGTCCTTCGGTAAAACCATGTTGCCTTGGATCTTGCAACCTGTTGGTTTTGAGAAAGTTCACTATTAGCTCTTTCAGGAGTGCCTCCATTACTTTTCCTGCCACCGAGGTAAGGCTCACGGGCCTGTAATTTGACACTTCTTCCCTGTCACCTCCTTTGTGTAGAGGTACAACATTAGCCATTCTCCAGTCCTGAGGAACCACTCCTCTTTCCAAGGATCTGTTGAAGACATCCTTTAATGGTCCTGCAAGAACCTCTCTGAGCTCTTTCAGTATCCTGGGATGTGTCCCATCTGGTCCCATGGCTTTGTCCACTTTCAGTTTAGCAAGTTGTTCTAACACCTCATCTTCTGTGAATGGTGTGGTATCTACTTCAGTCCTATTTTTATATTTGGGAGTCACAGCTGGTCCATCTCCAGGATCTTCTTTAGTAAAAACAGAGCAGAAGTATTTGTTTAGCAATTTCGCTTTTTCAGTGTCACTTTCCACGAGTCCTTTCCCAGCACTTCT
This sequence comes from Ichthyophis bannanicus, assembly GCA_033557465.1. NCBI lineage: Eukaryota > Metazoa > Chordata > Amphibia > Gymnophiona > Ichthyophiidae > Ichthyophis > Ichthyophis bannanicus. The sequence continues at coordinate 1,860,130,169 of CM066032.1, read as the reverse complement.
GACTCCTGCAATTCCAACTCTGATCTTCTTCCTTTCCTGAATATACCTGAAGAAAGTTTTGTTGCCACAAAAGAGACAGAATGAATGTCCCAGTACATAGCAATGTTACATGAATAAATGTCGCTTCTGCGTGGATAAGTCGCCTTTACACGACTTCAGACCAGTCAACGCCCATGACAGCAAGCGCCACAGAACTGTAGCAAGTAGAAGTTGCAAGAAGACATTCACCGCATCACCTCCGACTCTTTATCCTTCAGAAATGCACATAGCTCCCTGGGATCATCAAAAGTATTGGTCTGGTTATGCAGCATGACTCTCATGCGGGCAGGATATAGTAGTCCAAAATGGACCTTCAGTTGAACCAAGCATGGACGCAACGCCAAAAGACTCTTTCTTCGATCTACCATCGCCTTCACAAAGTCCGGGAAGAACAGGAGTTTATGTCCCTGATATTCCAAGGTTGAAAGTGTTCTGGCTGCTCCCATTATTTGCAATACTTGCTGAAAACACAAAACTTTCAAGGTGATTGGACGTGACCACAGACTGAGTAGGCACTCTGTGGGCACGTTCGATCTCGAACGGCATAGTGAACTGCAACTTTAACACACCTGGAATCATGGCCTGCAAAAAGGAAACCATGTCATGACCCTCTGCTCCCTCAGGAACTCCTAGTATTCTTATGTTATTCCTCCGAGAGCGATTATTACCGTCTTCCACCTCTCTTTGAAATGAACGCATCAACTTGACCTGCTTCTCAATGGCCTCGAGCCTCTCCCCATGTGCTGCCACCACATTCTCTACCTTCCCCAAATGAGTCGTATTTGACGCCAAAGAAGATCTGAAGGCGTTGATATCTTCCTGCATTGCACATAGCAATTCTCCATTAGCTTTGACCAATTCTTTGATTGCCCGAATCTCAGCCATGATCTCCTGCAAGGTCTCAGGACAATCTCGGATGACTGCCATCTTATGAGGTGAGATTCCGTCTTAGTTCTCTTTGCACTAGCATTTTGAGCTACTTGGTAATCCAGCCATGTCTGTTTGAGGTCCGACATATCCGGGATCGAATGGTATCAAAGTAGGTAGGAACTATTTGATTAAAGATTGCAGAAGTCAGGATTCTTGTCTATTGCCCTCCGGAGCACAACTCTTACATGTCCATCTTGACCAGAAACCAGGCTCCGCCCCCCCTAACAGAGTTATTTTTAAATGAAACTCCACCCCAGCTTAAATCAGATTTAAATGACATAGACACTATACTAGACAACTGGAATTTAGTCATAAGCAGAGCTACAACTGCTCCCAAAATAACAGCTACAGTGAGGTCAACATTATTGGCACCCTTGCAGTTCAACCCCTTAATGTCCAATATCCATAAAACACCATCTGTTTACTATGTACTTCACTAAAATAATTAACGACTCCCCACCTACCCTCAAGATCTCAAGCTCTTATGATGACAAACCAAATGCACCTCCTACAGAATATGCACATTGACCTTATAGTTCTATATCTATGCATATCTACTGTAACGTAAATAGAATTACATCATATTTGTTAAAATGTAAATAGTTCTCCCCAGTTTAAGTCCATGTTATGCTCCCTGTTATATGTAAACTTAAGACAGATCCTATTCTGTCTGAGTAAAATTTTGTTGTATGTAAACCGCACTGATAACAAAGAGCGCAGTATATAAGAACTGTTAAATAAATAAATAAATCTCCTAAAAAGAGGTGGCCAATGAAATGTCTTTGGTCTATATATGCACACATATTTGACCTATAAAAGAATCAAATAAAATAAGACCAATGAAAAAAGAAAATAGTAAGAAATAGTATGAAAACTGGGCCATTGCCAGGACATGATGGCACCCTTATAAACAATTCAAATCAGTTTGAATAGAAGAACACACATACGCATCTGGGATCAATTAATACTCACATGACTTGAAGTTTAATGTTTAAAATGGCCATATTCACTCCCTGTTCCATTTTTCATATGGTGAAAACAAGAAAGCTGCCTAAGACCATCAGAAAAGCCATTATCACCAAACATCAAACTTCAAAGGAATACAAGGCCATATCTAAAGACCTTGAGGTTCCTGTTTCTACAGTTTGCGATATTATTAAGATGTTTTTTGTTCATGGAACTGTCAAGAACCTCCGAGGACATGATGAGAAGAGGAAAATTAATCCAAGAAGTCTTCGAACTGTTGGAAAAACACCATGAACAATATCCAAAGAGCTTAAGTCTGACCTGGAGCAATCTAGAGTGGTGGTTTCAACTTGCACCATATGCCACACACTAAACAAAGAAACACTTCATGGGCAAAGGCCAAGGAGGATCCCATTGCTCAAAGACAAACATAAAAAGGCTTGCCTGATCTTTGCCCAAATCCACCTTGAGAAACCACAATCGTTCTGGGAAAATGTTCTGTTGACAGATGAAACCCAACTTGAGCTCTTTGGCAATGCAGACCAGCCATACTTTTACAGGTGAAGAAATGAAGCTTATAAGGAAAAAAAACCATCCTTCCTACAGTTAAATATGGTGGAGGTTTCGTAATGCTGTGGGGCTGTTTTGCTGCCTCAGGAACTGGAGGCCTGGAACATATTAAAGGAATAATGAAGTCAGAGGACTACCAAGGTATTTTGGAACGAAATGTGCTAGGTCTGGGTCCAAGGTCATTGGTCCTCCAGCAGGACAATGACCCAAAACATACATGCAAAAGTACAAAAGAATGGTTAGAAAGGAAAAAGTGGAATGTTTTAAACTGGCCAGCAATGAGTCCTGATCTCAGTCCAATCGAGAACTTTTGAAAGAAGCTGAAATCTGCCATTGGTAAAAGGAATCCTGGAAACATTCATGAACTGGAACACATCACAGTTGAAGAGTAGGAGAAACTACCAGCAGAATTTTCAAGACTGCAAAAACTCGATCTGGGTGGAATAGTCCTACTTTGGTTTAAATCTTACATCACAAACCGCAGACTATGGATCCAAATAGGGGTAGAACCTCCAAACACCTTTTCCCAAGACCAAGGAATACCCCAAGATTCTGCCCTCTCCGCCCTCCTATTCAACTTGTACCTACAACCCAATACCCAGATATTCAAGAAGCACAACATCGAATACTATATCTATGCAGATGACATCATGTTGTCACTCCCTATAGATATAAACAATGCCACCTACAACAATCTAGCTGACTGCATTAATGAAACCAAATCCTGGTTGAGATCGAACAATCACAACATAAACTTTAAGAAGCCAGAAACGCTTTACATCACAAGGAATGAAAACATAACCCTTCCCCAAACTATCACCATTAACAACATCACACTCCCAGTCAAGCAAGGGGTTAAATATATCGGCATAATCCTTGACACATCACTCAGCATGCTAACCTACCTGAAAGAGGCAGCCAGAACAATTCTATATTAACTAAGGACCATAAAGCACATGAGACCCCTCCTCGAAAAAAACAACTTCAGGTCAATTGTGCAAGTCATCATTACCCCACACTATGACTACTGCAACAGCCTGTTGCAGGATCTACCGGCAAAAAATCTACACGTACTCCAATGAGTACAGAACATCACAGTCAAAATCATCTGCAGAGCCCGACTAACCAATCATGTTACACCCCTCCTACATGACCTCCACTGGCTCCCAATACAAAGCCGGATAAAATACAAATTACTAGTGACAACATTCAAGCTCATCAACAATGTTTTCTCCATCCTTCCTCGCAACTCTTCACACCCCTGTACACACCAGATCGTGCATGGAGAATGCCCTTCATTCCCTAACAATCCCACATTCCATCCGCAAGACAAAACAGACCACTAGCTCCAGAGCATTCACCTACACGGCCCCCAGCCTCTGCAAATCCCTAACCTTACCCATCTGTGCAATCAAAGATCTCCAAGAGTTCAAAAAACAGCTCAAAATGTACCTCTTCACCACACTCTACGGAGAAGACTTCTCACATCCAAACTCACAAGCTTCCATGACACACTGGCACTCTACCTAATACTACGAATGCCAAAGGACAACTCCAAGGCCACACAGCCCCTAACCATGCGCACCCAAAACTAAGAATACCTGTATATAGTTAACCTGTACATAGTTGTAATCCTTAATCCTTGTTTGAAATTGTCTCATGGCAAGATATCTTGTAATAAGTTACCTCCTGTTCTATGTAATCTGTTTTAGTTCCCTGTAAACCGCTCCTGAAATCTGGAAGGGGCGGTATAGAAAATTGTAATAAATAAACAAAAATAAAATAAAATAAATGTTTGAAACTTATAGAATGCTACAAGAAGCATTTGGAGGCTGTCATCACTGCCAAGGGTTGTGCAACCAAATATTAATGAAGGCCATATTTTGTTTTCTTCTCAGAAATTACTACATCTTAGTTACACATACATCTTTTTTTTGTTGTGTATTTTTGAACTATTAAAATATTATGATGGCATACAGTTGGAATATTTCCAATTATTTCTGAAGATATTGTACACAACATACCTAAAATGTAAGGGTGCCAATAATGTTGGCCACAACTGTAACAAGAGGCATAACTAAGCTGAGAAATGGTACACTCAAGAGTTAAGGAACATAAAAAGACAATTAAGAATATTAAAGCACAAATGGAGAATTACAAAACTACTGCAAGACAGGAAGCTTTGACCATGAAAGCATTAAAAATAATAAGAGAGATCATTATACAAAGATAATTATGAAATCCCTAAATCGCCCCAAGAAACTCTTCAAAACTGTAAAATCATTAGTCTGAGCTCCCAACACAGATGGAAACAATACCAGCATCAAACCAGAAGTGCTAGCCAACCATTACATGAAGAAGCTAAAACTTCCAATTTCTGCTTCACCACCAGCTACACTCAACAACAAGATGGACATTACAGCATGGCAATTATTTACACAGATCAATAGTGAACAACTGGAACAAATCATTACTTTCATCAATACAACAACTTCTTCTCTGGACCCATGCCCCGTCAGCTGGGTAAAAATAACATGAACAGAAATGGCACCCACCATACTCAAAATAACCTTTCATTATCCCAAGTTCACATGCCCAAAGTTCTAAAGAAAGCAAGCATTCATCTTATCTTAAAACATAGCTCTCTTGACAAAACATGCCCTAATTCATACAGACCAATATCAAGCCTTCCATTTATAGCGAAAATAATTGAAAATATTGTCCAAAACCAAATACAGGATCACATAGATAGGCATGCATCACGTGATCCACATTAACAAGGCTCTAGGCTGAACCATGGTGTGGAAATGCACCTCATATCCCTATTTGACAGGCTCATAAGGGGACTAGAAAGATCCAAGCAAGCCTTCATACTAATATTCTTGGATATAGCATATGTGTTTGACTCCATCAATCACAATATCCTAATAACTAGGCTACAACAGATTGGAATTGTTGAAGCGACCCCACTATGATTTAAATCTTACCTATCCGACTGCACCCAACAGATAAAAATAGGTCAAGCAACATCAAATTCATATAGTCAACAACAAGGAATATCACAAGGCTCAGCACTATTATTGTTTAACATTTACCTTCAACCGATCTGCAACATATTCCAAAAACGTAAGGGAAACTACCACATCTTTGTGGGTGACATAATGTTATATCTTCCATGCAATATATCAAAGCCTAACCTTCAGCAAATTACGACATGCTTCAATGAAGCGTCGCAATGGCTCACTTCACACAACCTTAGGATAAACTTCAAAAAAACTGAAGCACTGTTTATTACAAATGATAAGGACTTCATCCCCCCAACCAAGATGAAAGTCAAAGAAGCATCTCTGGAAGTAAAAAATGAAGTGAGGTACTTAGGAATAATTCTAGGTCAAAACCTGAGCCTATCTATACATATTAACATAACAACTCAAGCAACATACAACAAGATAAGGATGATCCAATACCTTAGACCTCTACTATCACCTTACGACTTCTGCTCTGTACTTCAAGCTATGGTATGCCCCCACTTTGACAATTTTAACAGTATCCCACAGAGCCTCTCAAAACAAGCATTGAATCAACTGCAGATGGCACAACACACTGCCGCACGTATAATTCTGAAGCATATCACCCCTTATCACATCAGTTGCACTGACTCCCTATAATAAGCAGAGTTAGATACAAATCTCTCATGGTCACATTCAAACTACTGCACAACTTATCCTCAACCTACCTAATCTCTCTAACACACACAATACCAAATAACAGACAAAGGAGAGGATGCACACAGAACTCCTTAGCCATCCCTACAGACTTCAGAAAAATGAATCGATCAACAAGCAACAGAACCTTCCCAGTTCTCTGAAACTCCTTCCTAGACAGATTAAGAAGTATAAATGACTGTCCCACTTTCTGAAAGCAAATCAAGATATACATATTTACAGGATATTTTAGAAACAAGATAGACGGGACAAATATCTACTCAACATAACCCGCAACACAAGTCTACACTAAAACTCTTGTAATTGGCCATGCAACAACATTAATTACTGCCCTGGACCATATCATTCCTCCCTTAGTTTATCTGATATATTCATAACTTATTAAACTCAGTTAATGTACATTTTAAATACCTCTCATGTAAATAAGTTTCCATTAATTTAATCAAGTTTCTTATAGTTAAGATGGTTAACTGAAAGCTTAATTGTTCAATTACCTACCTATGTTAATTTTGTTACCTAAGTTACAGTATCTGTAGAATGTTGTTGTTCTCTGTAAACCGCTTTGATTATTTGATAAGCCGGTATAACAAACACCCAAATAAATAAAATAAAATACATATGTCTCCCTGATGTCCTGTTAAGGGATTCCATTTCCCGTTCCTCCAGTCTTTAAAGAGAAGGACAACATGTAAAATGACCGAAACAAGAGTAAACATTGGCTCAGTCAGATGGAAAATCATACATGTTCTGCAACTGTCTGTCAGTTTTAAGGATATGAAAATTTTATTTTTAGCACACTTCCTCTTCAGTTTCTGGCACACTGCATTTGAGGGAATGAAAATGTTTAAGCTATATTGACGTAATGGGGCTCTGTTTTCTCTAAGGGGCATATTCACTAAAGGGCGTGAGGGAGCAAGTGCGCCGTTAATGCCTGTTCTTGGCACCCTCGTGACCTTAACGCAGGTAAAAAGCTGCTTTAACGGGTGGTAAAGGCTCCTGCAGCATTAAGGGCACCGTAGGCAGAGAATGGGCATTAACGGGGCGGAGAGTGGGGGTTAACAGCATTTGCTCCCTTAACACTTGTTGTGCAATCATGTGTTAAAGCCCTTTAATGCTGGTAACTCCAACACCAAGTGAAAGCTCACAGAAAGGTTGTATTTAGAAGAGAGAGAGCCTATTTATATATCTGCGATGTGATGCACTGACAGGAGAGCCCCAGAATTGATAGTAGTGCTGCATTAGCAGCAACAGCATGGTGCCCATGTATGAAAGGGCACTATGTTGATGGTGAAAATGGGGCAAAGGAGGTGGCACATAGGTCATGCAGTGGGTGTTGCTGGTGTGCAGGGTGGACCAGGCAGCTGCCCAGGTGGCACATAAGAACATAAAATCCTAAAATATGCCATACTGGGTCAGAGCAAGGTCCATCAAGCCCAGTATCCTGTGTCCAACAGTGGCCAATCTAGGTCACAAGTGCCTAGCAGTTTCCACAAAAGACACACGGGTTCCACAATGCCTGTATTAGGGCAAGCAGTGGATATTCCGTGTTCCCTTGAATAATAGTTTATGAACCTTTCCTCCAGGAACCTGTCCAAACTTTTTTTAAACCCAGCTACATGAACAGCTTTTACTACATCCTCGGGTAATGAATTCCAGAGTATGATTGCGCATTGACTGAAAAAATATTTTCTCCTAATAGTTTTACATGGGTTAGACTGTAGCTTCATGGCAGGTCTCCTACTCTTTTCACATTTTGATGGCATAAGCAATCATGCTATGTTTATCTATTCCACTCCATTCGGTAATTTATAGACCTCTATCATATCTCCCCTCAGTCATCTCTTCTCCATGTTGAAGAACCCTAACCTTTTTAGCCTCTCCTCATGGGGGTATCCTTCCATCTGCATTACCATCTGTGATGTCCCTCATAATCACACAGTAACACTGGCGGCACACAGACATACTGCTGCGGAAAAGTGATGTGCCACATAGGGCAGTCCAATGGAACTGGCACCCTAGACAGAGATCCCAGCCGCCCCCCCCCCCCCCCAGCTGAACCCAGCTGTGGATGAAAAGACCAATAGTACCAGCAGCTGTAGTCCCCCAGGTAGCTGCAAAATGTAGGTGCTGTAGGCGCTCCAGGGAACTACCACAATAGTGGCTGTCATCCTCCCCCCCCCGCCCCCCCGAGACATATTGGTGGCAGGTGGTGATGAGGTCCCTGTGTCACATTCCTCCTTGATTCTCACCACCACCAAAAAGTTGTCTAATAGACAATATTTTGGTGGTGGTGAGAATCGAGGAGGAATGTGACACATTCTATCTACCCTTTTGATGTCTAGGACATCTGTACCTTGCCCACTCACAATCTTAAATGACAGAGGTGTAAGGCAGGGGTCTCCAAATCCAGCCCTGGAGGGCCACAAACCAGTCAGATTGGCAGGCTATCTCTAATGCATATATATCTCATGCATATTCATTAGGGATATCCTGAAAACCTGCAGGGTTGCGGACCTCCAGGACCGGATTTGAGTAGCTCTGGTCTAGATGGTTGAGACAGCAGCGTTCCTGGCCAACTCACTGTAGTTATGGCAGGACAACAGCAGCAGCCCAGGGCAAGTCTCAGAGCCCCCACTGCATTTGGCATCTGCCTTTTAACATTGGGCACTGACATGCACTGTTCTAGAAGGGTCCAGGTTAAATAGGGATAGGACCCAGGGCCCAGCTGTGATTAGCATATACAGCATACTACAATTGTGCAGGAAACAAGGTAGCTAGCATAACACACTGGCAGTGATGTAGACTTGCCATACAGCCAGTAGAGACCATCTCTAGTAATGCAAGTTCTGGGGACCAGGTGCTGGGTATCCATCCTTGGAGTGGAGGAGTGGCCTAGTGGTTGGGGCAAGGTACCTCAGGCTGGTCAGGGGTTCAAATCCCACTAGAGCAGTGTTTTTCAACCTTTTTTGTGCAAAGGCACACTTTTTTCATGAAAAAAATCACGAGGCACACCACCATTAGAAAATGTTAAAAAAATTTACCTCTGTGCCTATATTGACTATATATAAAGTAATTCTCTTGAATAGGAATCAAACACTCACACCAACCCCCCTCCCCTGCTGGTTCACTCACACCACCCCCCCCCCTCCACTGCTGGTTCACTCACCCACCCCCCTGTCACTTACTCACCCCTCCTGCTGGGTCACTCACTCACTTACCCCCCCTCCCCTGCTGGTTCACTCACACCATCGCCCGCCCCCCCCCCCTTGCTGGTTCACTCACACCACACCCCCCCCCCTCCGCTGCGGGTTCACTCACACTCCCCCCCCCCTTTCTGGTTCACTCACACACACACACACACACCCTCTGCCCAAGCCGCTGCTTCTGCTTTGTACAGAGCAGCGGCTGCACTACACTTACATTGAAAAGTAAAGAGAAACTGTGTCAGGAGCCCTCCGGTCATCGCAGAGCCCGAGGAAGTGATGTCATGGGGGCGGGCTCCTCACAGGCTGTCTTTCCTTTTCAGATTAACTTTATTGCAGCTAAAGTTAATTTGAAAAGGAAAGACAGCCTGTGAGGAGCCCGCCCCCATGACATCACTTCCTCGGGCTCTGCATGATCGGAGGGCTCCTGACACAGTTTCTCTTTACTTTTCAATGTAAGTGTAGTGCAGCCGCTGCTCTGTACAAAGCAGAACCAGCGGCTGCACTGCTATAGGGAATCGCGTTCGCGCCGCGGACTTCGGCACAAAAGCCGGTTTTTTGCTCTGGCCGCTCCCGATCTTGCGGCCAGAGCAAAAAAAACGGCTTTTCAATGGCCGGTTTTACAACTGTGCTGGCAGCCGGCCTGGCCATGGAAAAACCGGCCAGGCCGGCTGAAAACCGGCCGGTTGGCAACCCTAATTTGTGAGCCGAGGCCACATGTTACGGATGAAATTGGAATTTTTCCCACGGCACACCAGACAATATCTCACGGCACACTAGTGTGCCGCGGCACAGTGGTTGAAAAACGCTGCACTAGAGGACAGCAACTTTAGGCTGGAAGGACTGGGATTTCTAGTCCCACAGGTGCTTCTTGTGGTCTTGGGCAAGCCACTCAGTCCTCCATTGCCCATGTTTCCTGTAAAATAGTTATCACCAAGTTATAATGTCCTGTTCAATGTAATTTCCGTTTGTTCAATGTAAACCACTTTGATATCATGAAAGGCAGTATGTAAGAAATGTTAAATAAATCCTTACCCTCAGAGTGAGTGCTAAAACTGCTCAGTAGCACAGTTTGTAGCTGTTATGTGCATGTAGCACATACTGTCAGTGCATCTTACTGAGCTGATGTGATGCATCAGTGCATTCTCCATTTGGTGATCAATTGCAGACTGCTGTTCTGCATGTGCAGTGCATCATGGGTACTTGAGGGTCTAACCTATGCCGGCACAGACAGCAGACAGTTTAGGCAGAGACCTGCAGGCTTTTTGAATCCAGGCATTGCTTTGCAGTGAGGTATGGAGGTGTAGCCTACTGGTCTCCATAAACAGGTGTCAAAAGTTTAATTCCCAGTTGTTCATTTTGCGCTTGTGTGCCATTCAGGTCATTAACCTGACAGTAACAGTCCTGGCTCTGCTGTGACTTGCAGACCCTCATCCTTCTACTTTTTTATGCTTTCTGGCCACACATTGGGTCAGCAATCATGCTATTCCCCATCATGACCTTCTGAGAGCATGGATTTATTGGCTCTGCTGCAGCCAATTGCACAGGGTCAGTCATGTTCACACTGCAGATGTCAGGCCACTGCTTGGAGGCATGGCGCGATGGTCATGGTAATGGTTTGGGAGCCAAGATACCATGGGTTGAGACCCACTACCACTCCATATGTGACATTTCAGAATGTGTTACTGTCACATTTTATGTCTGCCACAACCTTCATGGATGGACAACACCTCCTTGTGACCATAAGCAGATCACTTAAGCCACCAATGGCTCAGCTAACTACAGTCCCTGGTTATCATCACACATTATCAATTGATGGTAAGATGTACCCCAATGTGACTGCACTACTATAGCGGTATACTAACAGGCAGTTACATGAATAAAGCTGTAACCTTCTTGGCCAACATGAGTCATGTGTGTCATCATGACTGTGACTATACAGCTTTGGCTCCATTACATCTTTGCAGTATATGCAAACACATCTCACCCCTCGGATAGCCACCTGAAAGTATCACCTCGTGTCCTTTTTCTAGTCAATATTAGCACCCCTCCTCCTCTCTTGCAAGTTCTGTGACAACTAAGAGCTGTAAAATCAGGTGGTGTAATTTGATTTAAGATGACTTGATCTGCATCAGTGAGCCATGTTTCCGTAATGCACATAATATCGAGCTTTTGGTCAAGGATATAGTCATGGATAGTATGTGGCTTATTTCTAATTGATCTGGCATTTATTAATGAGCAGTTAATCGTGGAGGCAAGGATAGGGTTGCTGGTCGCTTTCCGTAATAGCAGTGTCTGAGCTGCCGTGCGTTTATAAAGTGTTTGCTGCTTAGCATGCTGTTGAGGTAATGGGGCAGTTATCCAGGGTGTATAAAACAGATTTGATGGCCATAATATGTGAGGTAGTTAAGTAAGAGTTATATCGGTTGCCGTATTAACAGTAGTACTGTAAAGTATGTTAAGAAATATTGGTAAGAGGGAAACATGCCCGATCTCTGGATAGAATATAATGTAGATAAGTTTGCCTAAGTTCCGATATGATTTGTTTTCAAATAAGAGGAGGCCCTTGATTAAATCTCTTTTGGTTTATTAAGCAGTTGGATTGGGTAGTGTGCTCACCTGGTGTGTGAAGAATCGGGTAATTGGGTGAAATGACCTGCTAGGTTGGAGGATTCACGGCTTGGTCTGCTAAGTTGCCTCTATACGAGTATTATATCAGGTGTGTGATTTGATTGAAGTCTTCACTAGCGAATTTTAATGTTTACTGCTATTCGCCTCTGGAGTATTCAATGAAGCCGGCTTAGCGCCCTGCCTAAAGGCCACGCCAAAGGGCTCTGTGGTGAGGCCCTTAGGCGCGGGTGCGCCCGATGAGCAGTGGAATTTAAATGATGTCCCTGCAGCTGCTGATTGGTTGTTAGCTGAATCGGGGGAGGAGATAGTTGTGCCGCTGCTAACTTGAAGGCTGAAATCACAGGCAGTTGTTAGATCAGTGCAGGCTTCTATCAATCCACGCGCCCGATGAGCAGTGGAATTTAGATGATGCCTCTGCAGCCCCTGATTGGCTGTTAGCTGAATCGGAGGAGGAGAATCTCATGGTGCTGCCATCTAGCATGAGGCTAGAGGGCAGCATTGAGTGACTGTAGCCATTTTGGCAAGGCCCGACAATGGGGGCAGGAACAGGGAGGACTGCTTCTGTCCCCATTCAGCACTGGACCAGCAGGGATTGAAGGTATGGATCGGGGGGGATCGTGTGAGTGGGGGAGCCCAGGGAACCTCCCCAAACTGACTGGCTAGCCGGGTTTGAATGTTTAGGAGGGGGAGAAGGACCCCAACTGGCTAGCTGGAATTTTTTACCGCAGTGCTTCTCAAACCTGTCCTGGGGGGACCATCAGCCAGTTGGGTTTTCAGGATGTCCACAATGAATATGCATGAGAGAGATGTGCATATAATGGAAGTAGAAGGCATGCAGATCTTTCTTATGCATATTCATTGTGGGTATCCTCAAAACCCATCTGTCTGGTGATCCCTCAGGACAGGTTTGAAACCCACTGCTTTAAGGACTAGGGATGGGGGGATCTTTGTTAATCCAACTGACTAGGCAGGATAGTGGAGTTGCCTGGGGATGCACTGATCCCCCCCCCCCCTTACAGCTCCTACTTGGGATTGGGAGTATCTAATGGGGGGGGGCAGATTGGTGCTGAAGGAGGGAGGCAGGCTCTTTAAATATTTTCAGCACCACAGATCTCTACATCCTCTTGGGGTGGCATTATCTGTAGCCATGATGCAGCCCACTTCAGTAGCCATCGCGTGATGACTATTGACAGGACTACTCCCTGTCCCAATCCTGCCCCCACGCCCATCACCCCAGGTCCACTGCACAAAATGCAGATATCGCAGAAAGTGCCTGTGAAATCTACATTTCTACTCCATTAGCTGCTACTGCCGGACAGTATTTCCATGTTAGCCCCACGGTGACAGCCAACGTAGTTTAACAAACATTCCCCTTAAAGTTAAATACTGTAATTGGTAGCATAGTGTACTAGAGCTGCCATAGGTATGTAAGGAACTGTGAGAGAAATATAAAACGTCTGAGCTGAATGTGGTAAATTTAGAGTAAAAAAGGGATTGCCTTTATTAGCTCAAACCCTACTCAGTCAGAAATTCACATATGAGGGTACCGAAGGAGAAAACTAAAAGACCATTTAAGAAAAAAAAGATGCAAAATAAATTTGGTTGCAAAGAATTTAGCCAGTTTCAGAGTCTGACCTACTACTATTATTACTATTAAACGCTTATATAGCGCCACGCACACAGCGCTGTACAAACATACATACAAGAGACAGTCCCTGCTCGTCCGAGCTTACAATCTCAGGCTGATTAAAAAAAAAGAATCTAAATTTGATTGTAGGACTAACTGGAAGTTCACACAGAAGCTGAAACATTTTTAAGTTATTATAGAGACTGTTGTCCACTCAGGAGAAAAACGGGCTTGCTGATATTTAGGACTGGAGAGAGGCTCATGTGGTGTCTTTACACAAAAGCGGAAGTAAGGATGTGGTTGAAAACTACAGGCCGGTTAGTTTAACTTCGGTGGTGAGTAAATTATTGGAAGCGCTGCTGAAAGAGAAAATAGTGAGGTTTCTGGAGTCCAGCGGATTGCAGGATCAGAGGCAGCATGGATTCACCAGAGGCAGGTCTTGTCAGACAAATCTGATTGATTTCTATGACTGGGTGACTAGGAAGCTGGACCGAGGGACAGCCCTAGATGTGGTGTATTTAGATTTTAGTAAAGCATTTGACACCGCTCCTCACAGGCGACTTATAAACAAACTGTGCAACCAAGAGATGGACCCTAAAGTTACTGCTTGGGTTGGAAATCAGTTGAGTGGGAGGCAACAGAGGGTGCAGGTGAATAGAACTCACTCTGAGGAGAGGGAGGTTACCAGTGGTGTGCCCCAGGGTTCTGTCCTTGCTCCGATTCTTTTTGGCATCTTTGTTAGTGATGTGGCAGAGGGGCTGTCGGGTAAGGTTTGCCTCTTTGCGGATGATATTAAGATCTGCAGTGGAGTAGACACCCAGGAAGGTGTGGATAGCTTGAGAAGGGATCTAGCTAAGCCTGAAGAATGGTCTAGAATTTGGCATCTGAGACTTGATGTTAGAAGGTGCAGGGTCATGCATTTGGGCTGCAGCAATCCAAGAGAGCAGTATAGTGTAAGGGGTGAAGTACTTTTGTCCACTAAAGAAGAGCGTGACCTAGGCGTGATTGTGTCTGATAATCTTAAAGTAGCTAAACAGGTAGAAAAGGCAACAGCAAAAGCTAGAAGGATGCTTGGGTGCATGGGGAGAGGAATGGCCAGCAGAGGAAAGGAGGTGATAGTGCCTCTGTATAAGTCTTTGGTGCGACCTCATTTGGAGTATTGTGTGCAGTTCTGGAGACCGTACCTTCAAAAGGATATAAACAGGCTTGAGTCAGTACAGAGGATGGCTACTAAAATGGTTAGTGGTTTTCATTATAAAGCATATGAGGACAGACTTAAGATTCTTAATATGTACACCTTAGAGGAAAGGTGGGATTGAGGTGATATGATTGAAATGTTTAAATACCTCCGTGGCATAAATGTACAGGAGGAGAGCCTCTTTCGATTGAAAGTAAGCTCTTCTATGAGGGGACATGGGAGGAGGGTGAAAGGGGAAGGATTCAGGAGCGATATGCAGCAATATTTCTTTACGGAAAGTGTGGTGGATCCATGGAATAGTCTCCCAGGGGAGGTGGTAGAGATGAGGACAGTATCTGAATTCAAAGAAGCATGGGACAAACACAGGATCTTTAAGGGAAAAAAGGTGACTGTTGTAGTGGTTGATGTGGAAGGACAGACTAGATAGGCCATGTGGTCTTTTTCTGTTGTCATGCTTCTATGTTTCCATTTATTTATCTAGCAGCTTTTTTTATACCGCTGTATCTACCAGTCACAGCGGTGTACATGGAACAAGTTTAACAAGCTTAACTTTACATAAAACATAGTTAATGCATTTACAGGGTCATTCCGAGGCATGAATAGCAGGGATGGACGTCCTATTGGGGCATCCATCCCCGCTTTTCGGGCCCGCTTCTGACCCCGACTAACTTCCTAGTGCATTGTATGGGGAAGCTAGATGGGGCAGGAAAGGGGCAGAGCGGAGGCGGCATTAGGGCAGGCAGTGGGAGATCAGCGGCCCCAGACATACAGGTCCGATTCCAATGTTGGTCCTGTACGCCCGGGCCGGCGACCTGAATGGGGAACTTATTCTACCTCTGCGGTGGAATAAGTTCCTCTAATCAGGTGGATTGGGCAGGTCCGGAGCCCAAAAGAGGTGGCAGGGGGCAGAGGAAATTCCCTGCAGTCCGACCCTGGCTTTGGCCAGGTCGGGGATCAGGCTGCGGGGAATGCACCTTTTGATCCGGCGGCCGGGGATTGTGACTTTTGAATGGAGCCGCGGTGCCATGGCAACCAGACCACCATGGAGCCGCAGCTCCATTCAAAAGCCCTGACTGAGCTATCCGGGAAAGGCCTGTACATGCAGGCTGACCTGAATTGGGGTCCTGGCCTGCACGTACAAGCCTGGATGCGATTCTGATGTGCGTATTTTGTAAAACCGTGACTCCATTCACACTCCTCCCAAACTCCCCTCCTGAGCACGCCAACTCTGCAATTATGCTCCTAAGTGTGTTGTGTGTACTTTTCGGCATGACCTAATTTTATAAGATGCCTTTTATCGGCAAGCGAGGCTTATAAAATACCCTCCTTAAACTGCTGGAACTATGATAGTTCCTTGTTCTTTCGCTTTTATAGACATTATAAAGCTGAGAGAGAGCTGTGCAAATGCACAAGAAATAAGATGAAGTAAAACAGAATCAGCCGATGTATAATGGGCAGAGATACCACTTTCTACTCTTCCGTCAGCCAGGTCATTCATTGCAGAAGGACATTAATAACCTCAAAAGCATCCTTTCCCATTTGTGAGACTTAGAAAGATAACATTGCTATCCAGCTGCTTTGCTGGCTTTCATTCAGATCATTTGAATTATCTGTTTATTTCTTAGAAGAGGAGAGCTCTCTCTACGGGAAAGTGTCACCATTTTCTTACGAGACAACAAACAGACCTACAAGTCCCTGCATACAATGAAATGGATGGTAAGGGGGGGGAAACGTCATCTCTCTCAGGTGACCTAGAGCCATCTGGCAAGGATAAGTCAACACATTTTGCGTGCAGCACATAAAGGTGACAACCTCGGAGAACCATAGCAACAGCTGAACAAGTGAAAAGCAATGAGCATCTCCCACAGCACTGATAAATTTCAGAAGTACACCGAGGTGTTTATGAGCTGTGTGAGAGAATGTAGCCATTTTGCATTAAGCAGAAGATAGTTCAAAAAAATCTTTCTGAGCTAGCACATGTTGGCAGTCATTGGATTGTTGCCTGAGTGCGCAGCAGCAGATAGTGAACAAGATGTGTATTTTTATTTATTATTAGCATTTTGCTGACAACCTTTCACTAATAGCTCAAAGTGAGTCACAGTCAGGTACTGCATGAGGGAATAGAGGATTTCGTGACTTGCCTAAAGCCACAAGGAGTGCCAGTGTGCTGGTCCCAACCTACTGCCTCAACTACTAAGCCACTCCTCCACATATCTATGCTTCCTGATCGATGGATCACATGGGTCAGGATTCAGACATGTCCACAGAGATGCCAAGGGCGGCCCATCCCAAAGAGCGCGATGTACCGCTCCAGTGAATGAGATCGAAGGCCAATGAGTGAGGTTTTTTTCTCTCAGTGCATTCAGAGTATAAATTTGCAAAGATCTGCATGTTGTATTGCTTGGCAAATAAAAAGAGCATCACAACATGATATTTAGCTTTGTTTGGTTTTATTTCATTTGTAATTTTTCGACCTCATAGGAAAAATTGATTCTAAATATGTAAAAAGAAGTTGGCTAGTTTGTACAAACTGTATAGATAATTGCACATTTTCCGCCCATTATTTCCTTAAAAACAGCTCAAAAATAAGTACACCTAAACATATAACAAACAAACAAAAATCATAACTGTTGCTGTAACTACTGTGCTACTAAAAAAATATGCGCCTTTATTCTAAATCATAGATGGCCCTGCTCTCACACCACATAGCGGGGACCCTCTCCCTAAATGGATTTCGCTGGAATCTAGCAGAAGTACCCCAGTAACATACTGTCTACCAAAATTCAGTCCAATCTATCCACAGAGAGGACACCAATAAATGCTTATAAAGATAAAACAGCAAGATACTTTGCACTGATGAATACCTATGAAACAGAACCTGAATGGTTTTGTTCTATGACTCTTCCATTGAAAATAACAGAAAGAAGCTGCACCTTGTTTTTGGCCAGCTTGGAAGCATTGAACTAAGCTCTTCAAAGGAAACACGAGAATGTAAAAAGCTGGACGTGATTTCAGGGGGCTGCTGCCGCAGGGTGGGTATGTGCAGCTGTGATTGTACTTCCCCCAGGTCACCCAGAGATTCCAAGTTAGCCAGGTCCAGTAATGAGATTGTTTGCCAGTTCTGGTTTTAAATGTGCATTGCAATGCAGTATGGTATTTGTAGTCCGTAATTGTATCCATTGGACTCGGTGCTGCAGGCCCCATAAAGCATCAGAATGGGATTTTTTCAGAAATCCAGGACTACAGTAGCTTAAAATCTCACTCCTGGAACTGGGGAACTTGGGAACTCTAGTAATAAATGAATGCAAGTGAAAAAGAATACAACAATGATACATGGATACCATTTCCCCCAATATTACTTGACCAGCTAACCAATCTCGATCCTTACCCTATAACTAATAACAAATCCTGTTGTGTATACTTGTAAATACTCATGTAAATAGTTGCAGAAATGACGTCCCATGTTTTATCCAAGTTCTCTGACCTTGTTCTCTGTAAAACCAAACTGTTTGTTGTTCTGGTCTGTTGTTATATTGTGAACCGCGCTGATGCTGAATAGAGCGGTATATAAGAGCCTGTAATAAATAATAAAAATAATAATAAATAAATAAATACTACCTGGAAGAGGGTCATGAGGTTGCAGAACAAGATTGCAGGCACAGCAGAGGACTTGATGCTATAACCAGGCTCTTCCAAAAAATGTCTGCTTGCAGGGGCATGATGGAGAAATGGAACTTTTTTTTTTTGTAGTTTCTCATCTGATTTTTCCCCTAGCACAAAGTATACTTTCAATTACTGTACTTGTAAGTAAGCAAAACAATACAGGCGCTCGTGATTTTTTTAAAATTTTCTCTTTTTAATTTATACATTTACGAGGAACTTTAGAAAAACCACTGCTGAATAAAATAACAAACCAAAATTGTGAGCTATTAATTCTAAACAACAACAAAACATAACACCATCTGGAACTACCAAGGATTGAATCCACAACCTCTTACATACAATCTACCACTAGGCTACTAGCTGAACTAACATTTGCTGTCTTGTTATAGGTGAGTATATAGAGAATGAAGCCTGCTAATTTCATATTCTGCACAAAGGCATCAAAGCCTGCCAGAGTTAACAGCAACAGCCAGAAACACTGTCACGGTCTGAATGAGTCAGATTCTCTTACTCTCTTGAGTTGATACTACTCACGCTGCCATGCTTTGAGTCTTCTTTGATGGTGCTGGTGCTGGCGCTCGTGCAGTTGTTACTCATGATGTACGGTGCGGAAAAAGAACACCTCACTGACTAGGGAGTCTCACCTCAAGCAGGCTGCCGAGGGAGATTGAGGCAACGAATGGCAAACAGAATGGGCCAGAGAGAGACCTCTGAGCTCCATCACCATGTGTAGACATGGGGCAGAGTCAGCAGCAGAGGCATCCATGGTGTTAGGGAGTCCGTGACAGAAGTGGGCAACAGTGTGTCTCATGCTTAATGCATGTGGCGTGGAATGTCTGTGTCTATCTCTCTGAATTAAAGGTTCAGAGACCTAGGGGTATGTTTACTAAACCGTCTTAATGTTACCGGCGTTAGTTACAGTCTTACTGTGACGAATGCCATATAAGGTAGTGGGCGTTCCGGTCTTAAGGTAGCATTTCGGGTTATTGCGCGATGAAGTCCGTTATCACGCGATAGAGGGAGCTGTGGCAAGTTAACGCGCGTTTGCCTTAATTAGGCGCGCTGACCTGGACACACAGCAGCAGAGGTGTAGCACAATGCTTAATACATTGACTGATGAAACAGGGGTCAGGAGTTTGATCCCTCAGTGGGCTTGATGAGTAAGGCTGCCTGAGGCATTAGCCCTTACTTTAAATCAGTGCTGTCTGAGATATTTTCATTTTTAATTTAAATTAGTGCTGCCAGCAAACACACCCTCACAGTGCCGTAATCTAAGGTGCCAAATAAGGTGCCCTATAAGGCACTCCAGAGGGCACATTACAAAGTGCACAGTCCGCCAAGGCACCTTATAATGTTCCCTATAGGGCGCCTTTTAAGGCGCTTTATAGGGCGCCTTATGAGGCACCTTAAGGTTACAGCACTGTGAGGGTGTTTTTGCTGGCAGCACTAATTTAAATTAAAAAAGGAAATGCCTCAGACAGCCCTATCAAATAACACCACTATGGGATCAAACCCATGACCTCTACCTCCACAATCAGTGAAGTAACCAGTGGGCTACATCTCTATAGCTACTAACAAGCCCCTGGCTGGCTACAGAAGGACTGCAGGTCACCACACAAACTGTCTGCTGTGGTTACCAGGATAGGGTTAATCCACCTGTACCCATGATGCACTGAACATACAGATCAGCACTCTATAGATGATCACAAGATGGGGTATGCACCCCCACAGCACCTCGGCCTGGTAGGGGGAACTGACCATGTGTGTTACTGGCACAGAGTAGCTACAGGCCGACACATTGTGGGGGTACTGTGCTCACCCTGAGGGCGAGGTGGGGCACCCAGCACCACGTCCTCAGTACCTGGCTTAGCTGAGATAGGCTATGCTGCAGATTGTCATCAGTGCCAGTGTGTGATAGGTAGTCCTTGCAGACACACCTAGGATACACCTGTGTCCATTGGTATTTCCCTGTCACATCTAGCCCTTGTGGACTATGATGATCCTAGAATAGTGCATATCCTGTGTGGGTGCCATGGTCACATGATTTAAGTGAAGGGGGGGCTGTTTGGACCCATAGGCGGATTATGTAGCACCACCCAACCCGCCCTCTGGGGTTCAGGGTGGGGGACAGGATCTCCCACCAACAGATCCACATTCTACATCCCTGCAATGGTGGCAGTAGAGGGGACCATTAACCCCAGTTCTGCTGAGGAACAGGTACCCTACAGGACAGTCAATGCAGATCTGTACACATCCATAAGGCAACAGCAGATAGACAGTAGGCCTGGAAATGCTCAGCTGCCCCCCACCACTATCTGACATTCTCCAGCAGCAAGCACAGTGAGTCTTCAGATGCTGCACCATGCAAGGTGTTCCAGCCATACACATACTAACTGCAGACAGACTGCTGGCTAGTCCATAGTGCAGGCTCCTGGAGGGGATGTGAGCACACACACCAAGCAGATAAGTCAGTGATTGTTGTTGTTGTTAAGTACCGTCGAGTCGGAGTCGACTCATGGCGACCCTCTGGATAGCTATCCTAAATTGCGTTCGGTCTTGAGTCAGGTGGCTCATTGTTGACAGACTGGTACCCATAGCTGCTGTTATTGTCTCGATCCATCTCATTGCTGACCTTCCTCTTTTGCATTGACCTTCTATCTTGCCAAGCATGATTCCGTTTTGTACATAGTTACCCCTGTTACTTTCCAAGTTACTGATCCTGTTGTAATGTAAGCAAAAGACTGTTCTGATGCAAAATTTGTTATCTGTAAACCACACTGATACCAAAGAGCGCGATATATAAAAACTGTAAATAAATAAATAAATAAATCTCTTCGCATGATGTGTCCAAAGTATGAAAGTCGAAGTCTTGTCATCTGAGCTTCTAAAGAAAGTTTAGGTTTGATCTCCTCTAGTACCAACTGGTTTGTTCTTCGGGCAGTCCATGGTATACACAGTATTCACCACCAGCACCATAATTCAAAGGCATCAATTTCCTTCCTGTCTATCTTTTTCACTGTCCAGCTTTCAGATCCATATGATGTTATTGAAAATACCATGGTTTGAACAAGTCGAATCTTTTTATGGAGAGAGACATCTCTGCTCTTGAGAATCTTATCTAGGTCTTTCATAGCCATTCTGCCAACAGCAATGCGTCGTCTGATTTCTTGACTGCTTGTTGCTTCTTTATTGATAGTTGATCCAAGTAGGTTAAAGTTGTTCACGATTTCAATTTCTTCTCCTTCAACGATGAACCTGTTGATTAAGCCAGTTGTCATGATCTTTGTCTTCTTTACATTAAGGTGCAGGCCCATTTTGAGACTATGTTCTTTGATTGTGAGAAGCAAATGTTTCAGATCATCTTCACTTTCAGCCAGTAATGTGGTATCATCAGCTTAGCGAAGGTTGTTGATGAGTCTTCCACCAATCTTCACACCTCTGTTGTCTTCATACAATCCTGCTTCTCTGATGATTTGTTCTGCATATAAATTAAATAGGTATGGGGAAAGTATGCAGCCTTGTCTTACACCTTTGCTTATTTTAAACCATTCTGTTTCTCCTTGTTCCATTCGAACTGTTGCTTCTTGATCAATGTACAGATTGTGCAAGAGTACGATCAGGTGTTCTGGTATACCCATGCTTCTTAATGTGGCCCAGAGTTTCTCATGGTTTACACAGTCAAAAGCCTTGCTATAGTCGATAAAGCACAAATAGATATCCTTTTGTTATTCTTTAGTCTTTTCAAGGATCTATCTCACATCCGCAATGATGTCTCTCGTTCCTCTCCCTTTCCTGAACCCTGCTTGCACTTCAGGTAGTTCTTGTTCCAGGTATGGTTGTAGTCTCTTTTGAATAATCTTCAGTAGAATCTTGCTGGCATGTGGGATCAGAGCGATTGTGCGATAATTTCCACAGTCAGTTGGATCATCTTTCTTTAGTATTGGTATAAATACAGATCTTTTCCAGTCAGTTGGCCATGATGTTGTCTTCCATATTTCTTGGCAGAGCCTTGTAAGTTCAGTAACAGCTGCATCAGATTGCTGTAATACTTCTATGGGAATGCTATCAATGCATGGTGCTTTGTTCTTTGATAAGGCTTTCAATGCTGCTTCAACTTCTTCTTTCATCACCAATGGTTCCCGATCATAAGGTACAGGTTGAAACGGCTGTTGGACCACTTGATCTTTATCATATAAAAACTCTGTATATTCCTTCCACCTTTTCTTGA
Organism: Ichthyophis bannanicus; assembly: GCA_033557465.1. NCBI lineage: Eukaryota > Metazoa > Chordata > Amphibia > Gymnophiona > Ichthyophiidae > Ichthyophis > Ichthyophis bannanicus. The sequence continues at coordinate 1,860,107,389 of CM066032.1, read as the reverse complement.
TCTTCTCAGCATCATTCAACATAGAACCTTGAGCATTTTGTAACATTCCAATTCGAGGCTGGAACTTTTTCTTTAACTCTCGTAGCTTTAGGAAAGCCAATCTTGTTCTTCCTCTAATAGTTTCTGCTTCTATTTCCTTGCATGCGTCGTTGTAGTACTTTTCCTTGTCCTGTCTTGCTGCATGTTGGAAATCTCTGTTGAGTTCTGTGATTGTCTTTCTTTCTCCTCTGGCTTTAGCTTCTCTGTGTTTCTGGGCAATTTTCAGAGTTTCTTCCGTCATCCATTTTGGCCGTTTTTGCTTTTTCACCTTTTGTAGAGACGTCTCGCTTTCTTCCAACACAACCTTCTTGATGTCATTCCATAAGTAAAAAGGCGCGGGCAGGGTCCCGGCGCCTGCCCGTAACCGGGTGCTCTGCCCGGCGCGGGACCCTGCTCGTGCACGGCGGCGGCTGGGCCGTGCACGGGGCGCATTCTTTGAATTGATTGGCTCCGCTGGGAGAAGCAAGCCAGCGGAGCCAATCGGAGGGCAGGCGACCATGTGCTCCGGAGTGCGTTATCGCGTCGGAGCACAGGTCGTCTGGCGGGAGGCTCAGCAGGAGAGGACCTGGAAGCGGCGTTGTCCCGGGCGTGGAAGGCTTTTGTTGGGGGGCAGGAATCAGCCCCAATCGAGGTCGTGGCGCAGGGAGCACGGGAGCTCCAATCCCGGTCGGACCAGGCGAGTGGGAAAGGGCTTGAGTTTGGGGAAGCCGTTGCGGTGCTTGGCCGCCTGCAGGCATGGCCCGGGCCGGTTGGGGGGGGGGCGGGGTGATCTGAGGAGCGGGGATCAAGCCGGAGCTGCGGCGCGAGGGCGACGGCTACTAAAAAAAAAAAAAAAAAACGCTATACGCGTGAGCCTCAGCTGTCGCCGCAGCGGGTGGTGAGTGTGTGCAGGAACTTCGTTTCTGCCCGGGGGAGCTATGGCGGGGAAGCAGCCAGCAAAAAAGGGGGGGGCAGGGTGGACAAGGGGAAGCAGGCCGGCGGGCAGAGAGGCCGGGGGTTGGGGAAGCACTGCGGTCTGGGGTCTGGGGCCGGGTCGGCGGGGGGGGGTTCAAAAAGGGGGGTTCGAGGGGCACGGGGTTCGGGGCGGGGCCAGAGGGGAAGTAGGCCGGTGGAGGGCCCCGGTGATGGTGGTGCCGGGCAGAGTGTAGGTGCTGAGCCGAGGGGACAGGCATTAGCCTCAATAGGTGCTGGGCCAGACAATGTAGTGGCGATGGAGCACTGTGGGGGAGTGGGGGGGTCTAATGTTGCTCAAGAGCAGGGGCAGCGCTGGGGCTTCAGCAATACGAGCCCAGGGGGGGTGGGCCCGCGGTCTGGGATTGGGGTCGGAGGGGGGATGGCTGGGGTTGGCTGTCACCGGCTGGGGGATTCGGGCCTACGGGGGTGGGTCTGCCACCGACGGGTTGGTACGGGCAGTCGGGGCAGCGGGTGGGGTGGGAGCACTGGTTGGGAGGGGGGCAGGGTTCGTCCAGGTCTGATTGGACACGAGCGTGGCCCCCGGGGAGTGCCCCTGGGCTCTCTTTTGGTTTTCCTGTTTTGTCTTCGCAGGTGCCGTATATGTCTTCCCCAGGTGAAGGTTTGTCAGCGGGCAGGTCAAGCGGAGAGAGGAGCATGGGGGCGCAACTCCACCCGGAGGTGGGGCCCGCGGGAGTTGGGGTCCAGGCGTCTGTGAATGAGGAGCGGCAGCGGACGATGGGGCCTGGCGCCGATGGGCGCCCCTCGGCTGATGTCGGCGAAGTCGCGGACGAGACAGGTGAGTTGCGGGCGGCGGATGGGGGTGTTACGGGGGAGGTGGGGTCTCGTAAGGCTCGCAGAAAGAAGAGGCATGGGTTCTCGCCGCCGGCGCGCCTCGTCGTCGTCTACCTCATCATCGTCGTCTGATTCGTCCGATACGGCGGAAGGGTCCGAGAGGGGGGGCGGGGTTGATTTGGAAAGGGGGTCTCATGGCAGAGCAGGTGGGGGATCCGCGTCCATGGTGGCGTTATCGGAATTGTGGGAAGGGGTCCCCAAGAAGCTGAGGCGGAAAATCCGCAAGCGGAAATATATTGATATTTTTCGCTTGCTGGAGGGGCGGAAGCGTTCCGGGGACAGTAAGAAAAAACGGAAAGAAGATGAGAAAGCGGGGCGGCTTCGGAAAGTGTCACGGAATGTAGTGAATTGGGTGCGCTCGTTTTTACGTTTAGCCAGCGTGTGGGGTCATCATTTTCCTCACCAGTATGGGCTGTTGTTGTCCTATGCCGATTCGATTCTCGAGGCTTCTCAGATGCACGACGGATGGTCGTGGTTGAATTATGATGAGAAGTTTCGAGATAAGATGGAGGAGAATAAGTTGTTGACTTGGGGTACCCAAGATATTAACCTGTGGCTAACGCAAATGTCGGTAAAAAGCGGGAGTGGTGGGGGTGTGGTGGGGGAAAAGGAGGGACAGTAGCGGTTGGGGGGGCTCCGCGGTCCTTTCGGGGAGGGCTCGCCGCGGGGCCGGCCAAGTCGACTCTTGGGACGGGAGGTGATGTCTGCTGGAGATTTAATCGGTCCATGTGTCCCTTCCCGGACTGTAAATTCCGCCACGCTTGTTCGGTCTGTGGGGGTCCACATTCGGCCGCAAAATGTGCAAAAAAGGTGCCTGGTGCCCCTCCAGCGGCGGGGCTCAAGTAAGGAGCCTGCCTTTGAGATTGCGCCTTCCCCGATTGAGGTTCCGCTTTTATGCCGGTGGTTGCTGGATTATCCGCGAAGGCGGGATAGGTTGGTTTTGCAATGGGGTTTTAGTTTGGGTTTTGTGGTTCCGGTACAAGGGGTGGTTTATGGGTCTTCGACACGGAACTCTCCCAGTGTGCGGCGCTGGGGGGATATAGTGCGGGAGAAACTAACAGAGGAACTGCGGTTGGGTAGAATTGCGGGGCCCTTTAGGCATCCGCCATTCGCGGATTTTGTTGTATCGCCATTGGGCATTATTCCGAAGAAGGAGCCCGGGAAGTTTCGGATTATTCACAATCTGTCTGCCCCGGTCGGCTATTCGGTTAATGACGCGATTCCGCAAGAGTTGTGCACGGTTCGTTATGAGTCGTTCGACAAGGCGGCGGACTTAGTCAAGAGAGCGGGACGCGGGGCGTTGATGGCGAAGGTTGATATTGAGTCAGCGTTTTCGCTTGTTGCCGGTTCACCCAGCTTCCTTCAGGTTGTTGGGCTTCCAGTTCGAGGGGGATTTTTATTTTGACAAATGTATGCCCATGGGCTGTTCGGTATCCTGTGCGTACTTCGAGAAGTTTAGCTCATTCTTGCACTGGCTAGTGGTATCTCGAGTCGGTAGGGGGGAGGTGGTCCATTATTTGGATGATTTTTTGTTTGTAGGGGCGGCAGGGTCGGCGGGGTGTGGGGAGCTGTTGGCGGGCTTCATGCGTTTAGCGAGCGAGTTAGGAGTGCCCTTGGCGGAAAGCAAGACGTTAGGCCCGACGACGATGTTGTCCTTTTTGGGGGTGGAGTTGGATTCCCAGAGTTTGGAGGCGAGATTGCCGGCTGAGAAGGTGAAGAAATTGAGAGTACTGGTGGCTAATACACTGGCATCTTCTAAGTTGAATTTGCGGGAGCTGCAGGCATTAATTGGATCCCTCAACTTCGCTTGTAAGGTCGTTCCCATGGGAAGGGTTTTCCTCCGGAGTCTGGAGGCGGCGACGGCTGGGGTACGGAAGCCTCACCATCGTATTCGAGTCTCTGCGGTTATGAGGGAGGATTTGTGGATTTGGGATTTGTTTTTGCGGGACTTTAATGGCATTTCGGTCTTGCGGGAGGCAGAGGTATCCAGCCACGATTTGCAGTTGTATTCTGATGCGGCAGGGGGTGTGGGTCTGGGGATATATTTCAACGGGGCTTGGTGTGCGGACAGTTGGCCTCGGGAGTGGGCGGTCGAGGGGCTGTTGCGGAATATTACTTTTCTCGAGTTGTTTCCTATTTTAGTGGCCCTTTCATTGTGGCCGGATAGATTGGCTAACCGTAGGGTGGTGTGGTGGTGCGATAACGAGGCGGTGGTGGCGGTGGTGAACCGGTATACTCCACGCTGCCTTTCGGTTGCGGCCTTAATGCGTCAAGTGATACTAGCTTGTTTGCGTTTAAATGTGGATTTGCGAGCCCGTCATATTCCGGGGCGTACTAATGACATCGCTGATGCTCTTTCTCGTTTACAGTTGGAGCGTTTCCGGCAGTTGGCACCGGAGGCGGACGAGGAAGGGCTCCGGGTCCCGTGGAGCTTGTGGAGTTGTGGCCCGCCGAGATGAAGCGCCTCTTGAAGAATTCGGTGGTTGAGCGCACGTGGGACACATACCGGCGGGGATGTGAGAGTGTGTGGGAGTATCTGTGTGGCACGGGGTGTGTGGGAAGTGCGGTGTCGGAGCATATGCTGGGCATGTATGTTGGCTGGGCGAAGTCGCGGGGGTTGTCGAGATCGGTGGTGCGGGGGCAGCTGGCGGGGTTTGAGTTTTTTGCCAGGGCAGTAGGTTGGCAGAGCGCATTGCGGGGGAGGCTGGCACGGCGGTTACTGCATGGGTGGGAGCGGGAACTACCGCCGCAGAGGGACCGCCGTCTTCCAATATCCCATTGCTTGTTGCAGCGTTTGTGTCGAGGGTTGCCGGGGGTGGCGTCCTCTCCATATGAGGCAGTCCTCTTTCGGGCAGTTTTTTGTTTGGCGTTTTTTGGGGCATTTCGGGTTGGTGAACTGGCGGTGGCTTCGGTTAAGGCAGGGCTGGGTCATTCTTTGCGGTTGCAGCACGTGTGGCGTGAGTCGGGGAGCATTCGCGTGCTGTTGGCTAAGTCCAAAACCGATCAAACAGGAAGGGGTTTGTGGGTGGTACTGGGAAGGATTGGGGGAATAACGTGTCCAGTGGCGGCCCTCGAGAACTACTTGGGTGTGCGCCCGAGGGGTAGCGAAGGGCTGTTCGTGCATGAGAATTCTGCACCCGTGACCAGGTATCAGGTGGCGGCGGTGCTACGCATGGCGCTGCGGGGGATAGGCACCGATCCGGCGTTGTTTTCGGCACACTCGTTTCGTATCGGAGCAGCCACTAGTGCGGCAGCGGCGGGTCTGTCGCGGGAAGAGATTCAGCTTATTGGCCGATGGCGGTCGAAAGCGTTCCGGGGTTATGTGCGGCTATGAGAGGCCGTGCGGGTTGGGGGGGGGGGTACTAATGTTTTTACTTTCTGTTGCAGGTGTGGGGCAGGCTACAAAAAGCTGCTGGATGCTGGGACACTCCTTTGTCTACTGGGCGGGGCAGAGAGCGGCTGTGCGGCCTATCGGGGCGAATTTAGGAGTGGACCCGGCGCGGCTGGCGATTTCATGGCTGGGTGAGCGGGGGCTGCGGTGGTCTCAGATGCTCCCTTTGCTGAGGCATCATCTGCGGGTTCGTGGACAGCCAGCGATCGTCCTCGTCCATCTTGGGGGCAACGATTTGTCGGAGTGGTCCTGCAAGCAGCTGATACGGGCGGTGAAAAAGGACTTGAAGACTCTACTCAGTTTGTTGCATGGAGTGGAGTTAATTTGGTCAGACATTATCCCGAGACCTTCTGCCTGGGGCCAGCGCAGGTGGTCCCGAGGTTTGACCAAGATTAATAGGCAACTTGGAAGATGGGTTTGTGAGCAGGGGGGCTGGCAGGTGCAGCATCCCTGGGTTGATGTGGCCTGTCCCGGGTTGTTTCGGGCGGATGGGGTGCACCTCTCGCCAGTAGGTATGGACTTGCTCTTAAATGACTGGCAAGAGGTGTTGGAAAGAGTTTTCGAGGTGTGACACACTGATCGCAGCTGCCGGTAGGTTTTCCTTTGGGGGGGGCGGCACAGGTATGGTTAGGCCTGTGCCGGTGGCGGGATCCCGGAGGTTTCCGGGGTCCGGAGCCTTTGGCGACTCGGGACGAGGGCGGGGTGCCCTCGGCCCGGACTGCCCCTGGAAGACTTTTGCTAGTAATATGGCGAAGTCGGATAGGGGTAGTCGGAACGTTGCCGGTGGTGTGAGCTTGGCTAGAGCGGAAGCAAGGTCGCTTTGCTAGTAGCATGGCTGGTGACGCAATGCTCCGCTGGTGGGGGGGGGGGGGGTTTGAGATCATTGTTACTGTTGTTGTTTTGAAATTTGATAAAATAAAGCTGCGACCAGTTGTCACCATACTTGGAGTCTGTGTAATCTGTGAAAATGAAATGGGGAATGTCTAGAAAAGGGGGTGCGGGTTGAAAGGGGGAGCTAAGGGTTGAAAAGAAAGGAGGGAGCGCCGGGTCTGACTACCCGGTTACTCTTCTGGAGCTCTGTCATTTGTATCTAAAGCAGCAAATCGATTTTGCAGGCAGTCTTTAAATTCCAGTGGCATATTCTCAAGGTCATATTTTGCTGCATTCATGAGTGGTTTGCTCTTTTTCAACTTTAGCTTGAGTTTGCATACTAGTAGTTGACGATCTGTAGCACAATCAGCTCCAGGTTTTGTCTTTATTGATGTTATAGAACTTTTCCATCGTTGACTTCCACAGATGTAGTCAATTTGACTTTTATACAATCCATTGGGTGAAGTCCATGTGTACAGTCGCCGCTTGTGTTGATGGAAGAAGGTGTTTGAGATGAATAGATCGTTGGTCTTGCAGAATTCTATCAGTCTTTCTCCAGCTTCATTTCTGTTGCCAAGTCCATATTTTCCAACTACTTTGCCTTCTTCTTTGTTGCCAACTTTTGCATTCCAGTCACCCATGACTATCAGGATATCCTGTTTGCATGTTCTGTCAATTTCAGCTTTTACTTGTTCATAGAACTCTTCAATTTCATTCTCTTCTGCAGCTGTTGTTGGGTCATATACTTGAATTATAGTTGTGTTGATAGGCATTCCTCGTAGACGAATAGAGATTAAGCGTTCGCTGACTGCATTGTATTTCATTACAGTTCTTGCAAGTTTCTTCTTACTTATAAATGCAACACCATTTCCAGCATAGTAGACCATGTGATCATCTGATGCAAAGTGCCCAATGCCAGTCCATTTCAGTTCGCTGACACCCAACAGATCAAGCTGTATACGTTCCATTTCATTCTTGACCACCTCCAACTTCCCTTGGTTCATGCTTCGTACATTCCATGTTCCAATTCGTAAGACATCTTTACAGCTTCTGACTCTCATTTCATGCAGCTACATCAGCAGTCAGACGTCCCGAGGGCTTTGATCCAACCACATCATAAATGCTGGCTTTACTCTGAAAAGTCTTCAGCTCTTCCCCAGTAGCTAGTTGAGTGCCTTCCGACCTGGGGGTCTCATCTTCCAGCACTATAGCACAATTTGTTTTGTTGTAACTATCCATTGAGTTTTCATGGCAAGATACAGAAGTAGATTGCCTGGCCTTTCTTCCGCGCAGTTTAAGTTTGGTGTTGTTGCCATTGTCACAGAAACGTGATCCCCTGCCGTCAACACTATCCCATTCTGCTGCTGCCCAGATGGGTGGTTTGTCTTTGTCTGGCACCTCAGATGAGACCTATCCATCTTGGGAGACCCTGCCAGTAGTTAAACTACCGATAGTTTAGCGCTCAGCATCACTGATGCACACAAGCCCTCACAGCACGACAAGCTGCAAACCAAGTGAGGCAGTCAGTGATTAGGCCCCAGAAAGGAGAACCTATAAATATCACTTGAGAGAAACTCTAGGCAGCACTATGGGGGAACCTAGCCATGCCGTGGTCACTGCTCAGTCAGGGTGAGAGTGACCTTCCAGCAGGACATGCTGTGGCCACCCTGTCCGTGCAGTTGGTGGCCGGGCACTACAATGCCATTGCCTTATGCCCTGTGCAGATGCATCCTGCCCAGGCCACCCTTTCCGGGCCATACCCACAATACCTTGCTCCTCATTATGCACATTGGCAGGCTAACACTGGAAACAGTGCAAGCAGTGTGGGCTGCCACAACACACTGGATAGACAGACACACACTCCCACACCTATGCCAGCATTGTGCAAATATAGAGGCTTTTGGCAGCCCTGGCCACCACACCAGTCCTGGGCACAATGCAGGCATGGCTATGGTACGCAATACTGTTGGGGTCACTCCCCAGGGTGGTAAACACAGTCAGAAACCAAAACTGAAACACACTCCACAGATATCAGAAAGGTTGCTATGATGCAGCTCTATCAGCAAATTGTGCTTAACTTAGGATTTGTTATCTGCCATTAATCATAGCAACCTTTTGATATATGTGTAATGTAAGTTTAGAGGGGCATTGCTAAGGTATGCAAGTGCTAGTACTGGGAGATGCTGCTGCACACAAGGCCCAACAGCCTGACTCTCCATGAGGCTTTGGATAGTAGAGCCTGTGGGTGTGGGTGTTTATGCCCCTGTTGGCCGCTGCTCTAGGGCAGAGGTTCCCAACTCTGGTCCTGGTGGGCCAAACACTGTTCAGGTTTTCATGCTGTCCCTAATGAATATGCATGAGATACATTTGCATACAATGGGGTGGCACATACTAATACGGGTAGGGGTGCCTACATGGACATGCAAACTTCCACCCCCCCCCCCCCCCCCGCACCACCTGCCAATGTTATGTGCCCTTGGGAGTACCTGCTGGGTAATATCCCCTGTGACACTGTGGCACACACACTTGTGCCCATGTTGGACCCTCGTCAGTTGCTGTCTTGCTGCTTTACAGTTTCAGCATTCCTATGTGCCACCTAGGCATCTGCCTATCCCACAATGTGCCCCAGCTGGACCACAGCATGTGCCGCCTGCAGCCCCCTGTTTCCCATTTACAGCATCAGTACAGTTTTCGTTTCCTACGTGCCCACTCTGCTGTTGCTGCACATGTGCACCCCATAACAAACCTGCCCAATCTAAATGACAGAAACCTGATCACCGCTATTTTAATGTGGGATCATTCACTTTGTTGGGGGACGGAGCATAGACCCTTCCAAATATGATATCTTAATTTATACGCTTTGTCAGTAGTGTTGCTTTATGTTTATCATTAATATCACTATTGGCCAGCTTGGTTATTGGGATTTTAGATGTGGTTCTGGTCCTTTTATATTTTATTTATTTATTACATTCTCTTATATACCGCACTATTCTGCATCAGTGCGGTTTACATTGAACAGGGCATTATAACTTGGAGATAACTATTTTACAGGGAACATGGGCTATGGAGGATTAAGTTGCTTGCCCAAGACCACAAGGAGCACCTGTGGGACTAGAAACCCCAGTCCTTCCGGCCCAAGGTTGCTGTCCTCTAGTGGGATTTGAACCCCCGACCTTCCGGCCTGAAGTACCTTGCCCCAACCACTAGGCCATTCCTCCACTCCATATATGTTTATTTGCCTCTTTGTTACCTGCACATGTATCACAACTATCATTTTTCTGGGTTTCCCTGCCTTTGCTGCACATTGCTGACTGAAATGGTTTCTCTTTCCTGCAAATGTGCCTTAACGCGAGGGTTTCACTGGCGTTAGTGTTCAGACCCTGATTTCACAGCATTAGTGTGCCTGGAGCCTCTCCCCTCCCATGCTCCGCCCATTGACCCCTTCTCTCCACCCTCTGGGAAGCCTTACTCCACCCTTCAGACCCGGATTTCACAGCATTAGTGTGCCTTAACGCCGCCACTGCGTTATCATGCAATAAGTGACATTATCGTGTGATAACGTCACTTATCGCGCGATAATACCACTGCTGCGACGTGAAGATGGTTTAGTAAACATACCCTCTAGTTTCCATGGAATTACAGAAAAAATCTGTGCTTGGCATCTGATCACAGAAATCAGAATTCTCAAGACAGTTATGTATTGTCACTAGCTTATGTAGGGTGTTCCAGGCGTATGGTGCAGCAAGGTGAAATGAGCGCAGTCGGGAGTTCGCAGTGCGAGTGAAAGGCATTGATAGAAGTAATTTGTTAGCAGAGTGCAAATTTTGAGAGGGGACGTAGAGAGAGATAAGAGATAAGAGGTATTGAGGGGCCATAGAGTGAATGCATTTATAGGTCAGCAGGAGAAGCTTGAATTGGATGCGGAATTGGACAGGGAGCCAGTGAAGTGACTTGAGAAGAGGAGTAATGTGGGCATGGCGAGGCTGGCAGAAGATTAGTCGAGCAGCATGATTTTGTATAGATTGAAGGGGAAGGAGGTGGCTCAAGGGGAGACCAGCGAGGAGTAGGTTGCAGTAATTGAGGCGAGAGGAGATTAAGGATTGGATAAGGGTTTTGGTAGTGTGTTCAGAGAGGAGGCGGCGGATTTTGCTGATGTTGTAGAGAAAGAAGCGGCAGGTCATAGCTACAAGCTGGATATGAGCGGAGAAGGAGAGGGAGGTGTCAAAGATAACCCCTAAATTGCGGGCCGAGGGAACAGGAAGTACAGTAGATCCATCCACATGGACTGAGAGAGGGGGAAGTGGTGGGGAGTAGTTGGGTTGAAAGACAAGGAGTTCAGTCTTGGCCATGTTCAGTTTTAATCGGCGATGAGACATCCAGGTAGTGAAGTCCGAAAGACAGGCAGAGATCTTGGACTGGGTTGCCGGAGAAATATTAGGTGTAGAGAGGTAGATTTGGGAGTCATCGGCATAGAGATGGTACTGAAAGCCATGGGAGGAGATAAGCACGCCAAGGCCTTGGTATAGAGAGAGAAAAGGAGGGGGCCCAAGACAGATCCCTGGGGTACACCTACATGGAGCGGGGTAGGGAAGGAGGAGAAGCCACCAGAGCATACACTGAATGAGCGGTGGGAGAGGTAGGAGGAGAACCAGGATAGTACGGAGTCCTTGAAGCCAAGCGAGGAGAGGGTGGTGAGGAGAAGGTTGTGGTCAACGGTATCAAAGGCAGCAGAAAGGTCAAGAGGGATGAGGATAGAATAGAGACCCTGAGATTTAGCCAGGAACAGGTCGTTGGTGACTTTTGTGAGTGCCGTTTCAGTGGAGTGTAGGGGACGGAAGCCGGATTGTAGTGGGTCCAAGAGGGCCCGGGAGGTGAGGAAGTCGAGGCAGCAACGGTGGACTGCTCATTCTAATAGTTTGGATATGAAGGGAAGGAGGGAGATGGGTCGATAGTTAGAAGGGCATGTGGGATCAAGTGAGGGTTTCTTGAGGAGGGGTGTGACAACAGCATGTTTGAAGTCAACGGGGACAGCTGAAGTGGAGAGTGAAAGGTTGAGGATGTGAGTGATGGAGGGGACAATGGTGAGGGAGATGGAATGTAGGAGATGGATGGGGATAGGGTCTGATGAACAGGTGGTGGGTTTGGAGGAAGAAAGAAGGAGTGTGGTTTCTTCTTCGTAGATCGGAGGGAAGGAGGAGAGGGTGGCAGAGGGAGTATGGATGGGGGAGGAGAATTGGGGAGGAGGGGAGGTAGATGAGGGGGTAGGGAATTGGAGGGTAATCTTGTGGATTTGTCGTGGCTAGGGTTTGGGCCGAAAGGGAGGGCGGGATCAGGGGCGGGTGGACTTTGAGGCGAGAATTGAGGGTGTTAAAGAGACGGCGAGGATCAGAGGGAAGGGAGTTGGTCAGATGGATGTAGTAATCTTGTTTGGCAAGTGCTAAGGCTGACTGGAAGGAGCCAAGCATGAATTTGAAGTGTAGAAGGTCTTCCGGGGATCAGGATTTGGACCAAGCTCGTTTGGCAGAATGGGCGCAGATGCGTAGGTAATGGATTGTGGGCGAAAGCCAGGGTTGGGGAATAGATCGTTTGACAGGACGTGGGGTGAGAGGGGCAAGATTGTCAAGGGCTGAGGATAGTGTTTATTTATTTATTTAAAGGGTATTTCTATCCCGCCTTATCCTTCAGTCAAGGCGGTGTACACAGCAAACAATCAAGGAATTGGTATTTGTGTTCAGGTATGCTTATACTGTACAGTGGATGTGAATGCGTGTGGGTAGGTTGATTAGCGTGCGCTATTTACAGCATGAGCTTTATACAGTGTTATGTTTATTTATTTATTTATTTAACAGTTTCTTCTATACCGCCCCTTCCAGAGATCGGGGCAGTTTACTTTAAACAGTGAACAGAACATTTGTATACTTCTGTATACATTTACAAGGAACGTTAAGTTTTAACTATATACAAGTGTAATTACAGGGAACATATTTTTGAACATTAACTATAACAGTACTTATTAAAACTATGTACAAGTTATATAACATATAATATGTTCCATGAGTGGGTGTATAAGTCATTAGTTCGTGGCTATTGCTCCCATTATGTGCTTGGGCCATAGTGCTCCAGGAAGAGCAGAGTCTTTAGTTGTTTCTGAAAGTCCTTAGTGTCCTCCGTGGATCGCAGTTCGTCAGGGAGTGTGTTCCACAGTCCAGGTGCTGCCATTGATAGCGCTGTTCGTGCGGTTGATTTGCATGCCTTCGTGTAGTCTGTCGGCGTGATGATTATGTCCGATGTGGCTCTTCTTCTAGGTCTTGTACTGACGTCGGGTTGTATGAGGGGTTGAAGGCTGTGGGCAGAGTTCCTGTGTTTGATTCTGAATATGTGTAGGATTGTCTTGTATTTGATACGTGAGGTGATTAGGAGCCAGTGTAGGTCTTTTAGTATGGGGGTGATGTGTTCTTGTTTTGATGCTCCGGATATTATTCGTGCCACCGTGTTTTGGGCCATTTGGAGCTGTCTGAGTGACTGTTTTGACATACCTGTATAGATCGGGTTGCAGAAGTCGAGTATGGGAGTTATTAGAGCTTGACAGACTGTGCGGAAATGATCTGGTGTGAGGAGTGGCTTGAGGCGTCTGATTATTCTCATCTTGAAGTAAGCATTTTTGGTGGTCCTGCTGATGTGTGACTGTAGGTTTAGCTCCCTATCGAGCGTTACTCTGAGATATTTCACCTCCTTTTTTAAAGGTATTGTTGAATTGTTGACATTGATGGAGGGTGGCGGGCTGAAGCTGTTGTTTCGTGTGATGAGAAGTGCTTCTGTCTTGTTGTAATTTATGGTCAGGTTGTTGTCGTGTAGCCAGGTGGACATGTTGTTGAGGCAGTCTGTTATTTTGGTGTAGTCAGGGTTGTTGAGGTTGACTGGGGTGTATATTATGATGTCATCTGCGTAAATTGTGTAATGAATTTAGTGCTCTTTTATGATGTTGCAGATCGGTTGCATATAGAGGTTGAATTGTATGAAGATAGAGGTAGCATTGTATGAAGATAATGCCTCGTCGACGGACTTAGAACATAAGAACATAAGATATGCCATACTGGGTCAGACCAAGGTCCATCAAGCCCAGTATTCTGTTTCCAACAGTGGCCAATCTAGGTCATACGTACCTAGCAGTTTCCCCAAGGGACACAGGTTCCACAATGCTTGTATTGGTTCAAGCATTGATATCCTGGGTCCCTTCTTAATAATGGTTTATGGACCTTTCCTCCAGGAACTTGTCCAAACCTTTTTTAAACCCAGCTACACTAACAGCCTTTACTACATCCTCCGGTAACAAATTCCAGAGTTTGATTACACGTTGAGTGAAAAAATATTTTCTTTTATTAGTCTTAAATAGTTTACCCTGTAGCTTCATTGCATGTCCCCTAGTCTTTCTATATTCTGATAAGGTAAACAATCGATCTACGTTTACCCGTTCCACTCCGTTCATTAATTTATAGACTTCTATCATATCTCCCCTCAGCCGTCTCTTTTCCAGGTTAAAGAGCCCCAACCTTTTTAGCCTTTCTTCATAGGAGTAGCCTTCCATCCCCTTTACCATTTTGGTGGCTCTTCTCTGAACCTTTTCTAAAATTGCTATATCCTTTTTAAGATACGGCGACCAGAATTGCACACAATATTCAAGGTGCGGTCTCACCATGGAACGATATAGAGGCATTATAATATCTTTTGTTTTATTTTCCATTCCTTTCCTTATCATACCTAGCATTCTATTTGCTCTCTTGGCCGCCGCTGCACACTGGGCCGAGGGTTTTAACATGGTATCCACAAGGACGCCTAAATCTTTTTCTTGGGTGGTGGTTCCTAATGTGGAACCTTGCATCGTGTAACCATAGTTTGGGTTGTTCTTCCCTAGGTGCATAACCTTGCACTTCTCCACATTAAATTTCATCTGCCATTTTGATGCCCAGTCTTCCAATTTATCAAGATCCTCTTGCAATTTTCCACAATCCTCCTGGGTTTTAACAACTTTAAATAGTTTTGTGTCATCAGCAAATTTGATAACCTCACTCGTTATTCCACTTTCCAGGTCATTTATGAATATGTCAAAAAGCAGCGGACCCAGCACAGATCCCTGGGGTACACCACTATTCACCTTTCTCCATTGGGAAAATTGGCCATTTAGCCCTACCCTCTGCTTTCTATCTTTTAACCAGTTCCTGATCCACAGTAGTACACTGCCTCCTATCCCATGACTCTTTAGTTTTGCCAAAAGTCTCTCATGAGGGACCTTGTCAAAGGCTTTCTGAAAGTCCAGATACACAATATCAACCGACTCACCTTTGTCCACCTGTTTATTCACTCCTTCAAAAAAACATAACAGATTAGTAAGACAAGATCTTCCTTGTCTAAAGCCATGTTGGCTGTCTCCCATTAGGTCATGACTATCTATATGCTGAGTAATTTTATTCTTTATGATGGTTTCTACCATTTTTCCCGGTACTGATGTCAGGCTCACCGGTCTGTAGTTTCCCGGATCACCCCTCGAACCCTTTTTAAAAATTGGTGTTACATTGGCGATCCTCCAATCCTCAGGTATTAGAGATGATTTTAATGATAGTTCACAGATTACTGATAGTAGGTCTGCAATCTCAAATTTCAGTTCTTTCAACACCCTTGGATGTATACCATCCGGCCCAGGTGATTTGCTACTCTTCAGTTTATCTAATAGTTGTAGGACATCTTCCCGATGTATCGATATTTCCTTCAATTCTTCCACACCTTTAAATACCACTTCAGTCGTGGGTAACATCCCTACATCTTCCTCAGTAAAGACCGAAGCAAAGAATTCATTCAGTCTCTCCGCTATCGCCTTGTCGCCTCTTAGTGCTCCTTTAACCCCTTTATCATCTAATGGACCAACTGACTCTCTCACGGGTTTTTTGCTACGAATGTACTTGAAAAGGTCTTTATTTCGCGTTTTTGCTTCCGCAGCAAGCTTCTTCTCAAATTCTCTCTTTGCCTGCCTTATCAATGACTTGGAGGATAAAATGAAGGAAAGAGATGGAGAAATGGTGGAGGAGAGAGTCAGGGTATCAATATTATGAAGGTTTCTAAATAGGTCGGAGGAAACAGGACGAGGTTGGGACAGCGGAAGCTGAACAGTAAATGTTAAGAGGTGATGGTCAGATGAGGGAAGGATTGATTTGCGGACGTTTGAGGGAGAGGAATTGGAGAAGAGTATTAGGTCAAGGCAGTGGCCATGTAGGTGTGTGGGGGCAGTGAAGCAAAGTTGGAGGTCGAAAGAGGAGGTAAGAGCGAGGAACGTTGAGGTATGGGGATCGGAGGGGTTGTCGATGTGAATGTTGAAATCGCCAAGAATAAGAGTAGGGGAGAAGGGATCCATAAAGGCAGAAAGCCAGGAGTCAAAGTCGGTGAGGAAGGTTGATTTGGATTTGTCGGGTGGGCGATAAATAACAGCTACTCAGAGGGGAAGTGGTGTGAGGAGGCGAATAGAGTGTATTTCGAAGGAGAGGGGGGGTATGATTGGGGTGGCAGGAGGGGTTGGAATTGGCAGGAGGGAGAGAGTAGGAGGCCAATGCCACCACCGCAACCAGTAGATCGAGGTGTATGGGAGAACTGGTAGCCCCCATAGCAGAGAGAGGCAATGGATGTGGTGTTGTCTGGGGGGAGCCAGGTCTCTGTCAAAGCAAGGAGGTGTAGGGCATTATAGATAAAAAGATCTTTCTTGTAGGGATGTCCAAGGTGTTGTTATTGGATGTTGTTCTTGTTCTGTTCTCTGGTGTCTTAATGATCATTGGTTGAAGGATGGGAGGTGAAAGGTTGTAGATTATCCTGAAGATTATTATTAAAGTCTTGCATTTGGAACATATAGTGACTAGGAGCCAATGTAGCTGCTGTAGTGTGGGGGTTATGTGACCATACCTTGCTGTTCCAGTAATTATTCGAGCTGCAGTGTTTTGCACCAGTTGGAGAGGGAGTATTATTTTCTTCAGAAGGCCTTAGTAAATTATGTTACAATAGTCTAATATGGGTATTACTATGGCCTGGCATACTGTTCTGAAATCGCTATCACTGAGTAGAGGCTTATGTTTGTGTACGGTTCTTAATTTTTGATAGGCTGTCTTGGTTGTTCTCTTGAAAGCTGAGTTGTTGGTCAAATGTAACTCTGAGGTATTCGACTTCTTGCTTGGCTGCTTGGGTTTAGTCTAGGATTCTTATTGACTGGTGGGGAGAATACTGCGTTTCTGGTAATGTATTGTACGTCTGATTTTTTTAAAGTTTATAGCTAGATTTTGTTCTTCGAGCCATCCTGTCATTGCTTCGAGGTATGAGGTGACCTGTGTGTAATCAGGGTGTTCGATGTTTATTGGGGTAAAAACCATTATGTCATCTGCATATATCCTGTATTGGATGTTGTGTTGTTTTATGGTGTTGCAGAGTGGTTGTAAATTTATGTTGAAAAGCAGTGCTGAGAAAGCCGAGCCCTACGGAACACCTTGCTGTTGAGTGAAAGGTCTTGATTGTTGGCTTCCAGATCTCACTTGTTGCTTTTGGTGGGATAGGCATGATAAGAACCAGTTCATCACCATTCCATGGATTCCTATTTCTTAAAGCCTTTGTATCAGGTTATTATGGTTGTCTATGCCAGTTATTAGGGTGTCCAAGAACGATGTAATTAGTGTTTCCACACTGTGATTAGGTTTGAAGCCATACTGGTGTAGGTCTAGTAGGGCATGGTTGTCTATGTGTTCCTGTAGTTGTTGCTGGACTATTTTTTTCAATTATCTTGGTTATAAATGGCAGGCTTGATATTGGTCGATAGGAGACAGGGTCCTTGGTATCAAGATTCTTGCCTTTCAGAATAGGTCTTATGGATACTTGTTTGAGCTGTAAGGGAACGTATCCTTGTGTGAGTGATGACTGGGTGATCTTTAGTAGATATGGTGTTAAATATTCACTTGTGTGTTTGATCCAACTGACTGGACATAGATCAATGGGAGATGTAGTTGCACTAATATTGGTTGTGATAGAGTCAAATTGTTTTTCTGTGGGGATGTGGAATGATTCCCATAGCCTTACGTTTTTGTGATGAGCATGCAGTATGTCCAGTTGAGTAGGTTTTGAGGATGGTTTATTCATGTGTTTTTGCTGTAGGAAATCTGCCTTGTCTTATGGATTTAGGGAGTTGCTATTATTTGGCACTCTTGGTTCTTTAGTAAGCATGTTTACTATGTCAAATAGTTCCCTTAGTTTGTTAAGAGGTTCCATTATTAGGTTTGTATGGCATTCCTTCTTACACCTGTTTATCATGTTGTGGTATATGGCCTACATTTCATTCTATTTGGTTAGGTGTTTTTGGTCTTTGGTTCAATACCATTGTCTCTCAAGTTTCTGTAGTTGTTTCTTCTAGTCATTGATTTCATGTGAGAACCATGGAGCATTGCATTTTCTTCTGTCTTGGACTACTCTGTTTGGGGTTACTGTTACATTGTAAAGTGTACTGTTTTAATTAGTAATGATGGAGTCAAGATCTTGTGTATTTTGTTCAAGCTCTTGTAGTACTTGCTCTAAAAATTTCTCCTTGTAGTTTCAGAATCTCCTTCTTTCCTTCAGGGTTACTTCTAGGTTTCTTTTCATTACAGATGCATTAATAGTGAAGGTGACCAAGTGATGGTCTGACCAAGGGATTGGCATAATTGCTGGGTGTGTTAATAGGTTTTGATCTATGTATTGGTTGGGTACAAATTTAAGGTCATGGGTTCCCCCTTTCTTGTGGGTTGGAGTGTTTACTATCTGGGTGTAGTGTAAATCCTTCATTGCATCTGAGAATCATTCATTGCATCATTTTGTGATAACGAGGAGAGGTTAGGGTCTCCCAGTATGAGGAAAGGTTTGTTCAGTGTTGTGTGGGTGCACACTACCTCTAGGATGGCTAAGAGTTCTTCTTCATCAGAACTTGAAGCTCTATATATGAGGCATATTGTTAGGTGCCTATTTTTGAGATTGTTATGATATTGCTTCCTTTGAGTGAAATGAGGAGGTTGAAGTAAAATTCAGGTGTGCCTTTGCTATGATTAGGGCACCTCCACTTCTTCATGAAGGCCTTGGGCAGTTATGTATAGTGTATGGTTGAGAGGTAATTTGGTTTATAATGACATTGTCTGAGTCCGAGAGCCATGTTTTGGTGATGCACATTATATCTATATTCTGGTCCTGTATGTAGTCCAGTAAAGTATGGAATTTGTTCCGGATTTATTGAGCATTAATTAGTGCACATTTGAGTGGACTATGCTGTTGTGTCTTGGTTGGGGCTGCCTCTGAATAGGTAATAGGGGTTATTTGGATTATCCTACGTGATTTACTGGTTTTTTTTTTTTTTGGATGTTATGTATTTTATGAATGTCATATCTGCTTCTTTGTATGATTGGAACAGCTGTACTGATTTGAGGAGAGTCGTGTCTCCAACATTCAGAAACGTGGGTTTGAGAAGTAATAGTGTGAAGATGGTAAAGGCTAGTAATTTCATATTCATTGTGTGGGTTTATCCTCTTGCTTTGTGTCCAAATAATAAAGGAGGCCACTGAGGTGTTTGAGCTCTCTTCTCTTTCCTTAACGTGGCCTCTAACAGAAGATCATTTTTCTATTTGAATGGCTTGATTCTTTTTTTTCTTTTTGGTTTCTTTTACTTGGGCAAAATTGTTAAATTTCAATTAAAAGGAAAAAAGAGGAAGATCTATTTAGAAATGGAAAGTGTAGCTGGCCCCTTTTCCTCCTTGACTAGTCAAAAAGAAAGTTTTACATCATTAGCAAGAAGTCTATTAATGCACAGATTTTTAAACTAACAATATATGTCTGGGGTTATAAAAGAACATATTCTTGTAGTTTCACTCAGCTACAATTATGCACTTAAATAGAACAGTTTGCAGGTGCCTGACCCAGATATTTTCAGCTGTTTCACAGGGGAATGAGTGTAAACAATCTTAATATTTAAGTGCATTAGCAAACAGTGAACATGGCTTTGTATGAGAACCTATCATTTAAGTATGCCAAGAAGATGCATATCAATATTTGTTAGAATTAGCAAGCAGTGGATTACAGTAAGCATGTTAGCATGCCAATATTTGTTTTAGAAATTGGTCTGCATTGGAAAGCCAGGGTTCCCCCTCCCACCTCCTTTACTAGGTTGCAACTGAAAAGCTGATCAACAATGACTTCTGCAGTTCACGTGGAAACTTCAAAAGTTCAACATGAGATCCATGAGTCATGTGGAAATTTGGAACAGTTGATACTGTTTGGTTTTCCTAGTTTTCAGTGATTTAACTCCACATGTAAAATGTTATAGTGCTATTACAGTTGATCATAGACAGAAGGCGCCATATTAAAACAGCCAAATAAAATGACTGTGTCCTCTGATGGACATTGAAATCCCCAGACCTTGCATCTCTAAGGAATATGTTTACTAAAGGGCATTAAGGGAGCAAGAGTGCCGTTAATGCCTGTTATCGGCACCCCTGCACACTTATCGCTGTAAAAAAGCTTCATTAATGGGCGTTAAAGGCTTCTGCAGCACTATGGGCGCAATAGGCAGAGAGTGGGTATTAATGGGGTGGCGAGTGGGCTTTAACAGCAGGTGCTCCCTTAACGCCTGTTGCACAACATGTGTTAAAGCCCTTTAACACTGGGAGCCCTAACGCCAAGTAAAACCTCCCGGAAAGTGTGTATTTTGAGGGGAGAGGGGTCTATTTCACTGTCTGCATTGTGATTCACGCCCAGGGGAGCCGTAGACAGTGATAATAGTGCACCATTAGCAGCAACAGCATACTGCCCAAGTATGAAAGGGCACTATGTTGATAGTGCAAATGGGGCAAAGGAAGCGGCACTTGAGTTATGCAGTGAGGATGACTTTGGTGACGAAAGGAATACTTGAGATAGGACTGTAGGAGTTTGGAGATTTTGGATGTTATTACAGAGGTCTTATCGAGGCACATTTAAAGCTCATGGGCATGTAGCTTAGTGCAAAGGATGAATGAACTATTTTGAGAAGACTTGGGTTAAGAAACATAGAAACATGATGGCAGAAAAAGACCACATGGCCTATATGCTTGCCTTTCTATATGGACTACCACAGTAGTCCTCGCTTTTCCCTTAGAGATCCTCTGTGTTTGTCCCATGCTTTTTTAATTCAGATGCTGTCCTCATCACTACCATCTCTACTGGGAGACTATTCCATGCATCTACCACTCTTTCCATAAAGAAATATTTCCGCATATTACTTCTGAGTCTATCCCTTTTCATCCTCATCCTATGTCCCCTCATAGCAGAGCTTGTTTTCAATCATAAGAAGCTCTCCTCCTGTGCATTTATGCCATGGAGATATTTAAACATCTCTATCATATCTCCTCTATCCGCCTTTCCTCTAAAGTATACATATTAAGATCCTTAAGTCTGTCCTCATATTCTTTATAATGAAGACCACTAACCATTTTAGTAGCCACCCTCTGTACTGACTCCAACCTGTTTATATCCTTTTGAGCGTGTGGTGTCTAGAACTGTACACAATACTCCAAATGAGGTCACACTGAAGACCTATACAGCGGCACTATCACCTCCTTTTTTCTGCTGGCCATTGATAGCAAGCTCAGTCTTAAGTTCTTTGGATGTTTTATGTGGTGTTTTTCCAACAGTTCACACTAACCTTTGAAGACTTCTTGGATTAATTTTCCTCTTGCCACCACGTCTTACTTACTTACTTACATTCTCTTATATACTGCGCTATTCTGCATCAGTGCAGTTTACATTGAACAAACTGAAATTACATTGAACAGGGCATTATAACTTGGAGATAACTATTTTACAGGGAACATGGGCTATGGAGGGTTAAGTGGCTTGCCCAAGACCACAAGGAGCACCTGTGGGACTAGAAACCACAGTCCTTCCGGCCCAAGGTTGCTGTCCTCTAGTGGGATTTGAACCCCTGACCTTCCGGCCTGAAGTACCTTGCCCCAACCACTAGGCCACTCCTCCACTCCACTTAGGAGGTTCTTAACAGTTTCATGAGCAGAAAACGTCTTAATGACTGCAAACTGTAGACACGGGAATCCCAAGGTCTTTAGAGATGGTCTTGTACCACTTTGAAGTTGATGTTTGGTGATAAGACTTTTCTGATGGTCTCAGGCAGCTCTCTTCTCTTCAGCATTGTGAAAATGGAATAGGGAGTGAATGTGGACATCTTAAACATTAGATTCATTTTTCATTGGTTGATTCAAGTCATTGAGTACTGATGATTACAGGTGCATCTAATTTTACTGGGTGTGAAGAAGGAAAGAGAGGAGTTGAAGACAACCCCAAGGTTGCAAGCTGAGGAGACAGGGAGGAATAGAGAGTTATCCACAGAGACTGAGAAAGGAGGGAGAAGAGGGTTTAGGGGGAAAAATAAGAAGCTCCTATGAAGAAAGGCTAAAAAGGTTAGGGCTCTTTAACCTGGAAAAGAGACGGCTGAGGGGAGATATGATAGAAGTCTATAAATTAATGAACGGAGTGGAACGGGTAAATGTAGATTGATTGTTTACGTTATCAGAATATGGAAAGACTAGGGGACATGGAATGAAGCTACAGGGTAAACTATTTAAGACTAATAAAAGAAAATATTTTTTCATGCAACGTGTAATCAAACTCTGGAATTTGTTACCGGAGGATGTAGTAAAGGCTGTTAGTGTAGCTGGGTTTAAAAAAGGTTTGGATAAGGTCCTGGAGGAAAGGTCAATAAACCATTATTAAGAAGGGACCCCGGATATCAATGCTTGACCCAGTACAAGCATTGCGGAACCTGTGTCTTTTGGGGAAACTGCTAGGTACGTATGACCTAGATTGGCCACTGTTGGAAACAGGATACTGGGCTTGACCTGCGTCTGTACGCCAGGCATCCTCCCTGGCCCTCTTCAAATCCAGGTTGAAGACCCACCTCTTCACCGTTGCATTCAGATCCTGACTTCCATCTTCATCTTACCCTAAACCCCGTCAACGTTTATGACAAAACTATAGTCCATACTGTACCACACCGTACCTTTTTATTTATTTATTTATTTATTACAGTTGCTTATATACCGCACTATTCGGTATCAGCGCGGTTTACAGTATAACAAAAACAACCTAAACACAAACTGTTTGGTTTTACATAGAACAGGAATATCAACTTGGATAATGGGGTTAAACTATATACATGAGGGGTCAATTAAATAACAGGGTTGGATTATATACATGAAATTTTAGTTGCACTGAGTTATATGCAACACAATGCTTACTTTAAGACGGAATTTGTCTGATCTGCAGGAAGGAGCTTGGGACTGTGATAAAGGCTTAGAATGGGTGTTATTAGGTGGGTATTTTAGGTTCCATTGCTGGCTGGGTAGAATTGGCGGAATAGGTGAAACTTGATTGCCTTCCTGAATTTAGTTAGGTCTGCAATAGCTCGAATGTCAGATGGTAATGCATTCCAGCATTTGGGGACGTAAAGACTGAAGGCTCTGTTTGCCGTTGTACAGTTGCATTTGGTCAACATCTTCGGTGTTAATAGTAGATTTAACGCTGTTGATCTTCTGGATCTGTTGGGTGGCACGGTTTGGATCAGATCAGTAAGTGCAGTAGAGGAAATGCGGTTGATGGCCTTGAATGAGAGAAGTAAAGTTTTGAAGATAATTCTTCCGTGTATTGGTAGCCAATGAAGCTGTTTCAGAATAGGAGTAACATGTTCACTTCTGGATGCACCATGGAGGATTCTTGCTGCAGCATTCATGGCCAGTTGTAAAGGGTGTAAAGTGGAATGAGGGAGACCTTGTAAAATGGAATTAGCAAAGTCAAAATGCGGCAGGATCAGTGCTTGATATATGGTCCGGAAATCATCTGGGTCCAGTAGGGAGCGCAGATGCCTGAGTGAGCGGATTTTGAAATATACAGCTTTGACTATGTTGCTTATATGAGTTTTCATGTTCAGATGTTGGTCTAAGGTGACCCCCAAGTATTTTATTGTTTCTTTGGTTTGTAGTTCAGCTTCCTTGACTCTTACATGAGATGGTGGAATAAAGTTGGGATCTCTGGAGATGAACAGTACCTCCGTTTTCTTGTGCTGGATACGGAGGTTTTGTGATTGTAGCCAGTCTGATATTGCATTGAAGCATTCTACAAGTGGTGTAAGGTTCATTTGCACAGTCGAGAAAGGCATATATAAGAGGATGTCATCCGCGTATATCAGACAGCTCACGTTATGATCTAATGATATTGCAGATGGGCTGCATATATATGTTAAATAATAGAGATGATAATGAGGATCCTTGAGGCACACCTTGTGTTTGATGGAAATGTTTTGATTCTTCTGAACCGGATTTAACGTATTGCCACCTACCATCTAGGTAGGACTTGCACCAAGCAAGTGCAGTATTGCAGATTCCCTTTTCTTTCAGCCGCCCAAGGAGGAGCTCGTGATGTACCGAGTCAAAGGCCGCAGCAATGTCTAAAAAGATGAGCACAAAGCCTTGTCTAATGTCATCAACGCCTGTGAGTATGCTGTTGAATAGAAATGTGAGAAGGGTCTCGACTCCATGATACTCTCTGAACCCGTGTTGGCAGTGATCTAAAGGAGCTGTGGAGTCTATATGATCCTGAATTTGCCTTTGTACCTCTTTCTCAATTATCTTTGCTAGTAGGGGAATACTAGCTATTGGTCTGTAAGAATCGACCTTTTGAGGATCGAGTTTGGGGTTCTTCAATAAGGGCCTGATTGAGGTTTGTTTGAGTGTTGTGGGGAAGGACCCAGTGGTGAAAGAAAGGTTTATTAGTTTTGCGATGACTGGGCTAAACTCCTTGCGTAACTCCTTAATCCAGAATGCTGGGCAAGGGTCCGTTTGAGCTGTGGAGGTATTGAGGGAGGCTATTGTATCTTCGATGCTTTTTCGGGATGGTGTGGAGAATTTGAGCAAGGGGGTTAATCCAGTAGGTGTTTGAAATGAGGCTGTTGAGATTTTGTCGGTCTGTATGATCTTTGATTGGAGGTAGTCAGCGAATTTTTGTGGTTGGATATCCACATGTTGATCAGGAGATGGTTCCTTTGAAAGGGCTTGGACCAAGTTGAAGAGATTCCGCGGTTTGTTCAGACTGACTAATGCTCTGTACTGTTCTAACTAGATTGCAAGCTCTGATGAGCATGACTCTGACGGGCAGGGACTGTCTCTTGTATGTTGGCTACCTCTTGTAGGTTAGCTGTGCAGCGCTGAGTGTGTGGCGCTTTATTAGTGCTGAATAGTAGTAGTAGTAAACAAACAACTTGTAAGAACATAAGAACATAAGACATGCCATACTGGGTCAGACCGAGGTCCATCAAGCCCAGTATATGCTCCGCCACTATGGAATTAACTACCTACATCAATAAGAGCCATCAAGGACTTATCAGACTACAGGAAAGCAATAAAAATGTATCTCTTTATGGAATACTATAGACCTACCCCATGAGCATCTTGCATAAACCTAACCACTACAGACTGTAAACACAATCCATCCATCTAGCTCCCTTCCCAACACAACACATCCCTACTCATAATAATTTCCTATACTATTCCATGCTCTTTCAAGTTCACCCCCTTCTCAGTTGTTCTCCACCCTAGATCTGTACCCACAACCCCCCCTTAAGCAACTTCTTCTTATATAAACCATTGCTGCTTTAATGTTAATAGCTGTTCCTAAAAGTACATCTTCGAACTCCATACAATCATCCAAGTTTAACACCCTTGTTCTATGTAAATGTTTGGTTTTATGTTATATGTAAACAGCTCTGAATTAATGATAGGGCGATATAAAAAAAAACTATTAAATAAATAAATAAATATCAATATACTACCAAAAATGAAGATGATACGCTGCTCCCAGGAAAACAGCTAATTAGATAAAAAAAGAAAAAGAAAACCAAAACTCAGCTGGCAAAACATGCATTACTCATTGGCAACCGAGAAAGTTTCTAACTGAAGCGAGTCAGCAAACGCGTATCTCCCATTTTGATAAAAAATGACATATTTGCGTGGAAATCTCCCCAAAAAAGGTGACCCCTATTGTCAAAATACGTTGTTTCAATTACAGAAAATTTCTTCTCTGAACTTAGCCACATCAGGAAAA
The DNA here is from genome assembly GCA_033557465.1 of Ichthyophis bannanicus. Lineage (NCBI taxonomy): Eukaryota > Metazoa > Chordata > Amphibia > Gymnophiona > Ichthyophiidae > Ichthyophis > Ichthyophis bannanicus. The sequence goes on along the minus strand of CM066032.1, from coordinate 1,860,082,104 downwards.
CCTAATACCCTTTGACCATGAAAAAGAGAATCCTTCTTTTCGAAATAAGCCTTCATAATTAAACCTCCATCACTTTCCCTGGTTAGTGATACCTTTAGTCACCCTGGAGGAAATCATTTCAGGAGATGACTCCAGGAATTTTGATAAATCCAAACTAGATACATCTTCAACTGCTTCCTGAGAGGCCCCAACAGCATCATTAGCCAGTGACCTAGTGGGTAAGTAGTGCCAAAGAGAAATAAGTGTCAGCCCCAGAAATTAACAATATATCCTTTATGTATAGAAACGTAACCTCAAAAGAATATTGGGTGCCAAGTAATGAATCATAAGAAAATTTAAAAATCTCAAAATCTTGCTTCTGGACGTGTTTTCCAATACCTCCAATTGACTCTGCACAAACTCTCTTTAATATTAGATATTCAGTAGCTTGTAGCACTGTTCACTGTGAATCTACTTTCCTCAAGATCTGTTTAATAGAGTGGATTTTGTTTCCTTGATCCTTCGACTTAAGCACAACTTCCTGAGAAAAACTCGAAATCTTGGACATGGATCCCTTCAATAAATAAGCTAAGGAAACAGTTTTCTAGATATCTAACAATGTTATGCTAGAGGAAAATGCAGCACCATAGTTCTGATGTATAAAGATCATATCTTGCAAAATAAATTATTTGGGGAAAAGGTACAACAGAATCAACTTCATAGTTGTTGAGGTCCTAGATATCTGAAGCAGAAATATCAGGCCCAACAGATTGCTCTGAAGAGCCCTTCATCTCAACTTCAGCTGGCCTTGTTCCTGGAAACGGGCAGAATTCATCCATTGGGGCTCAAAGTCACCCCAGAAGAAAGAGAGAATGAAAGAGTTGGTGTACTTATTGCTACAGAAGTTACTTTAGCATTGACCACTAACGTGCTTATCCACAGGGCATGATATCTTAGGTGATGAGGATTTAACAGACACCAGTTTGCCCTTCCTTTTTCCGGCTCCTTTGGGAATTTCCAGCAGCAATCTCTAGAAAAAGGGGCACCAAATGACACCGAAGGGCACGGTACCTCTTCAGTCCCATGCCTGTGGCCACGAACCCATGGCTGCACATGTGTAGAGGCAGCAACAGTCATGTGACATTGAATACAGATGGAGGAGGGGTGGTGAGACAAACTCAGCAGAGGCTCTCACACTGTCCAAAGACTCTTCCATATGCCTTTAATTAAGCCGCCATAGGTCCTGCTGGTGTCCACTTGATCTGATCCACCTCTTCTCTCACCTAAATAGATCTTTCTGATAGCGATTATTATTATACAGGGCATTGGGGGATCATGGTTTAAAGTACTAAAGTTCATTCCTTGAGGTTTCATCTTTTTCATTTATTATTTCAGCATTTCATGTGGAGCTACTGTATCTAAGGAACTGACTTGATAGTTTACAGTTCCTTAAGGGTCATGTTTTCATATGGATTCATTTAGTGCCTATGATAATAGGAATGAATCTTTTGTAAGGCAGAATAAGTTAGATCTCAGATTTGCAGCTAATGCTTTTCTTAATTCTCGCATTGTGCAGGGAGCGCTTCTTTCTGGAGTTAGTAGGGTATATTATTGATTATTGCAATCTGTTTCTTGCTGGTCTCCCTCAGTCTAATCTCTTCCTTCAGTCTATTCAGCACTCCGCTTCCCGTTTGATTTTCCATCAGTCTCGTTTTTCCCACATCACTCCTCTCCTCAAATCTCTTCACTGGCTCCCTATCCGTTTCCGTATTCACTTTAAGCTTCTCCTGCTGACCTATAAGTGCATTCACTCTGGCTCCTCAGTACCTTTCTTCTCTCATTTCTCCCTATTTCCCCCCTCGTGAACTCCGTTCTTCTTCCCAGTTGCTTCTTGCTATGCCCTTCTCCTCTATTGCCAACTCCAGATTCCGCTCGTTTCACCTTGCTGCACCTTACGCTTGGAATAAACTTCCTTTGTCTTTACGCCAGGCATCTTCTTTGTCCCTCTTCAAACTTAAGTTAAAAGCTCATCTTTTTGCCTGTGCTTTTGGCTCTTGATTTTGTTGTTCTTTTTCTTCTCCTTTTCTTGCTTTGTCTTTTTTAGATTGTAAGCTCTTCATATTATTGTGCCAAAGAGAGCTTCCTTTTAAAGATAATATGATTCATTCGTGCTGTTGCTCCTCTTGCCTGACAGAGACTTGCTACTCCCGCAGCTCATAGTTCCACCCATTACCCTCTCTGGAGATGACAATCTTTTGAAGACTTTAAGAAAGGCTTTACTGCAGTAGATATCACAGGCACACAAAAGAAGTGTATCCAAAGAGCAAGTGTATTTCTTAATTCAACCAGTTTTCTATACCGCCTTATCCTTCAATCAAAGCGGTTTTACATTATGTAATCACTACAAACAGATACTGAATATTTATTTTATTTATTTATTTATTTGGCATTTCTTTTATACCGTGCTCTTTATCATCAGTGCGGTTTACAGTTAACAGAACGACTCGATGCACTCCCGATTTTACATCTGGATCTGTAGTTGGGGGGTTGGGAGAGGAGCATGGAGATTGAGGGGGCGCTATGTTGTTTATGGCCTTAAAAGTGATTAAGAGGGCCTTGAAGGAGATCCTACAGCTTACTGGGAGCCAGTGTAAGTCTTTTAGGATGGGGGATATGTGGTCTCTTCTTGTTGTTCCACACAATACACGGGCGGCCGCGTTCATTGCCAATTGAAGAGGCTTAAGTGTGTTTTTGGGGAGGCCTTGAAGTATAACGTTTGCGTAGTCAAAGTGGGGTATGACAAGTGCTTGGAATATTGTGCGGAAGCTGTCAGGATCTAGCATGGGCCTCAGGTGGCGAAGTGTTTTGATTTTGTAATAGACAGACTTTACTGTGTGGCTTATGTGCTCTTTAAAGTTCAGCTGCTGATCTAGTGTCACACCTAAGTAGCGTATGGCTGACTTGATTGGTAGTTCCGTATCTCTCACTATAGGGATGTAGGAGGAGAGACGTTTTTGTTTCTTGTAATGGTTAGGATTTCAGTTTTTTTGAAATTTATCCTTAGGTTCTGGTTGAGGAGCCAGTCTGTTACTGTGTTGAAGCAATCAACTAGTGTCGTGTAATCTGGAAGTGTGACGTTGAAAGGTGTGTACATCAGGACGTCGTCTGCGTAGATAAGACATGATATTCTGAAGGCACGGGTGATTTCGCAGATAGGCTGCATGTATATGTTGAAGAGCAGCGCGGAGAGGGAGGAACTCTGGGGTACTCCCTGCTTTTGCTGGAACGGTTCTGATGTACTGGAGCCAATCCTAACTTGCTGCCATCGGTCTTCAAAATGCAACATCAAACAGAGCCTTTAGACTATGCGCCCCAAGTCTCTGGAACTCCCTTCCACCACATGTCAGAGCAATCCCCATCTTGAGCCAGTTCAGGAAAGCCCTGAAACACTTTCTCTTTATCAAATACCTCACTGACTGCCCCGAACCCCAGCCACCAAGTATGATCATTACCCAATAACTCCATCTGACATGTATATAATTACCCTAATTATTGCTCTGCATATGTACATAGTTTGCCCTGTTTTCCAAGTTGCTTGTTCCTGTTCAATGTAATGACCTGACTTTTGTTTATTGTTGGATACCTTTCGTTTTATGTGAACCGCGCTGATCGCAAATAGTGCGGTATATAAGAAATGCAAATAAATAAATAAATAAGATAAGATTTACACCAATTCCAGGCTAGACCCTGAATCCCCTTCTCGTGGAGACGAGCTAGTAGTTGAACATGATCGATGGAGTCAAATGCTGCGGCGATGTCCAGGAAGATCAGTACAAAGCCCGTTATGATGTTGTCTAAGCCACAGACGAGAGTGTTAATTAGTGAGTTCAGGAGTGTTTCGATGCCGTGGGCTTCTCTAAATCCATGTTGGAAGGGGTCTAGGGGGGATAAGGTGTCTATATGATGTTGGATTTGCCACAGAGCCGCTTTCTCTAGTATTTTTGCTAGCAACGGGATGCTGGAAATCGGCCGATAGGACTCTACCTTCTCCGGGTCAAGCTGGTTGTTTTTTAACAGGGGTCGAATGGAGGTCTGTTTAAGCATTGTTGGGAACTTTCCTGTTGTGAATGATTGATTTATGATTTCTGAAATAATTTGACTGAGTTCTGATCGCATTGCTCTGATCCAGTGTGCAGGACAAGGGTCATTTGGTGCGGTGGTTGTGTTGATGCTGGTAATAATGTCTTCAATGTTGGAAACTGAAGGGGGAGAGAACTTGACAAGTGGCTTCGGAGGGAGGGATGAATGAGATGTTCCTGGGCTGGTGACCATTATTGATTTGATGGTTTTGGATTGAATATAGTTGGCATATGATTGGGGTTGTAGTTGCTCATTCTGTGGTGGAGAAGGTTCTTTGGTTAAGGATTTTACCAAATTGAAGAGTTCCCGTGGCTTGTTTAGAGAACGACTGAGGAGCTCTGAGTGGAATGCCTTCCTCTTCTCCCAAATTGCTTCTTGATGAATTTTCAGGTAGGCTAAATAGTTGGCTTGATCATCTGTATTATGAGTGTGCCTCCAGTTTCTCTCCAGTTTTCTTAGGTGAAGTAGGGACTTCTTTAGTTCAGATGAGAACCAGGGGGCTGATTGCCTTTCATACATTCCCTTGTCACCAAAGGGCTCACAATCTATGTGTACCTGAGGCAATGGAGGGTTAAGTGGCTTGCCCAAGGCCAGAAGGAATGACTATAGGACTAGAAACCCCAGTCCCTCCAGCCTGAGATTGCTGTCCCCAGGTGGGACTTGAACCCATGACCTGAGGTACTGTTTTCCTAACCACTCCTTCATGTGCATTCTGAGCATTGACTTCTGTAGTTTTCTTTTTTCTCCCTCATACCTACAGCCTTGTATGTGCCGTTCACTCAAACTCCTCCTTTATCTGGCCCTGCATTATGTTTTTCACTATGGACCTTCAGGCTTTCAATCCAGTGACATGAGGGTCCAGACCCTCTGCTTATCATCATTCATTTATTTATTTACTATTAGGTATGTAACTCACGCCTTTCCAAAGGTAGTTCAAGGCAAGTTACATGTAGATATGTATTCCCCTGTCCCCAGAAGGCTTACAATATAAGCATCTAAGTATTCTCAAAGACCTGTGAGTGCCACAGGCTTGATAAAGAAGAATGTCCAAGCACATCTTGACAAACTAGCCATACATGTTACATCTTACGAACTCCAAGAGGAGACTCTCATTGGCATGATGTAAGTACTACGCCAAGCATTAGCAGTAAATTAGAAAGATTGAGATCATACTCCTCATACCCTGGCTTAGAAGTATGCACGAAACTAACCCATTTGGAGAACCTGCCCTGAGGCAAACCTTCCTATCTAGCTACAATTCCACATCAGCAGCTATCCCAATTCTTTGTATCAAAGGATTAATCAGTCGCTTGTAAGATGGGTGTGCTTAACATGCATTCCTCAAATATAAGTTCCATTTGATCTATGACTTAGGAACATAAAAACATAAGAAAAGCCATCCTGGGTCATAGCAAAGGTCCATCAAGCTGACTATCCTGTTTCCATCAGTGTTCAATCCAGGTCACAAGTACCTGTCAGGTTCCCAAAAGATAAGACAGATTCCATGTTGCTTACTCAGGGTTCTTTGGCTTCAATTCTCGAAATCCAGATGTAAAAAAGGAGGAATCAACTAAAAACAAAACACGGAGAATTATGTTAAAAACCAAGTACTCTTAAACAAAGAACCGAATATAAGTTTTGGTACCTGTTCAGGGGTAGCACAGGCTAAGAGATCCGTTCACTCTTAAACCCAGGAATAGCTGTATTGCAGAAGGGAATTTTTTGGGGTCTTTGGCAAAGCTCTTTTCTGCTGTTATAGGTTCAAAGAGGAAGGCAAGCTCTTTGAAGTCACTGCACTCCTCAGGTTTTAAGATCATCAGAAACAATCACCCCTAAGCAGAGGTGGTCCAAGGGTTCTTGCCACCCTAGGAAGGCTCTATGTGCCACCTCCACTGTGTGCCATTGCTGCACCACCCCCGACATCTGTCATCTCACCTGGCATTAATGGGCGGCACAGCAATCACCTCTTTAGCACCTCAGCAGGCCTTAAAGTACATACATGCACTCATGGCCTGATGCTGCTCCATCAGTGGGGGCATGAGCAGCAGACCATGAGTGTGCACATACACTTCAAGCCCTGCCTCAGCACTAAAGAGGTGATCGATGTGCTGCCCATCAATGCCAGGTGAGAGGCTGGATGCTGGAGGCAGCATGACAATGGTACATGATGGGGTAGCAGTGGCACATCAGGCCCGCCTAGGGCTGAGCAAACACTTACAAGAGGAGGTGATCATTGTGCCGCCCACCAGGGTTTTCTGCTCTAGGTGATTGTCTAGTTTGTCTAATGGATGGGCCAACCCTGCCTCTAGGTCCTGCTCTTCTGTCATGGACTGAAGCATTTCATCCCCTATACTGAATCCAAATGCATTACCCTACATTATTTTTAGCATTAAATCTCAGCTGCCAAATTCTTCAAGCTTTGCTAGATCCCACCTCCTGTTATCTACACCTTCCTGGGTAATTCTTCAAGCTTTGCTAGATCCCACCTCATGTTATCTACACCTTCCTGGGTGTCTACTCTATTACAGATTTTGATATCACTCACAAAGAGGCAAACCTTACCCCATAGCCCTTCCACAATATTAATTAAAAAAATGTTAAAAAGAATCAGACCAGGGACAGATCTCTGCAGCACACCACTGGTAACCTCCTCAGAGTGAGCTCCATTTGCCTGTACTCTTTGTCATATCCCACTCAACCAATTTCTAACTTAGTCAATAACTTTAAAGTCCATCCCTAGGGTGCTCAATTTATTTATGTCGCCCTATGACGAAACTGTGTTGCTCTAGAAACATCAGGAAATAAGCTAATTGCCTGACAACAAAAGGTGACAACCATTTAAAAAATACAACTTCAGAATAGAGTTATTATTCTGCTCAGAATTCAAGGTAACCATTAGAGTAGCTCACTGGACCACATTGCCCTGAGAAGGTTCCAAAAAGTGTTTTGTCTAAGCTATCCTGGGGCATAATTCTATAGTATCAAAGCCCTCCCCCTCACCCATTTCTACTCAAATCCCTCTCTGCCAATAATATATATTAGTAGCAAAAACGTTCTACCCTAGTGTACCCAAGGTTCTCTTTTAAATATTTTTAAGTGATTCAAAAAGAGACAGAAATTGAATAATGGGAAAATTCAGAAAATGCAAGTTCTAGCTATATTTTTCATACTTTCAAGTTTAGAGTTAAGTACTAAGCTATCCTTAATAGTATGTACATTCAACAAAGGATTGTACATTCATGTTCATTTTCAGGATCCTGGAATGGTGCCAGAGACACAACGCCATTCAAAAAGAGCCTTCCATTTGGGAAATTCTCTTATCAAGAACATCTCATCACTTTGCTTTAGCTTCTTGACGGTTTCATCAGAAAAAACGCATAGCTGAGTCAAAGACCCCTTAAGCATACTCTCCATCCTAGCCACCAATTTCCATAGATCCTTCAAGGAAACCTCTCTCAATTCTGGCAGCAATAAGCAGAATCAGGGGAAGCCACAGGAGATAAAATAGGACGAGGATACCAGGCAACAGACTCATCTAGGTTAAAACTGGAAGCACCAGAGAGCTCTTAGGACGTAGATGTCCCAGGAAATATCCCCAAGAAACTAACTATGGTATCCAGGGGTGAGGTCCCTACAGTCATGACAGGTTGGGGGGAAGGGGTTTGAGCTCTGGATCTTAAAGAACCATCAGATACTAGGGTTGCACCAACAATTTGTATAGTGTTCACGATCCAGCGATTATCCAGATAGTGGCCAGCACTACCCTCACTCTGTCTGCAAACTGCCTCGATGCTCTCCGGATAATGCCAAGGAGGTCTGCAGAGATATTCAGTACTGACTATCTTGTTCAGTGCCTTATCCAGATAAGCTAGTTATCCGGATAAGGGCTTTTGAAAATTGACCCCATAACTTTAAGCTCCTAAATTAAGATTAATTTTTTAACAGAAACTTTGGCTCCTAAGTTTGAATGAAAATAAGACACAAATTTAGGAGTACAATTTAGAAGCCTAAATATAGGAACTCAGCTTTTTTTTTTTAATATCGGGCCCATAATTTACATGATCATGAGAACGTTTCAAAGCATAAAAAGAAGAAGTTTGCTCCTAATGGAAAGATTCAGCAAAAAAAACAGTACTGTGCTCTTGCAGGTCAATGAAGCCCTGGCAAATCATTCGCTATTGCAGACTGACCGAAATTTGCATTGGTCAGTTTCTTTAGGGATGGTGAAACAATTCTACAGCTTTTGACAGTTTAGATTGATTTTGAGAATTGTGAGCTTTAAAAAGCAAAAATCTGATCCAGCCTCATTTTTGTAGGTACGTTGGGGTCTTTCCATCTAGCTGCTAGAACTGATTTAGCTGGTAGGAACAATAAGTAAATAATATCTGTACAATTAATCAGAACCCCCTTAGGCCCATCCACATCTCCCAAAAGCAGCAGAGAGCAAGATAATGGCATGCATCTATTAGTTACCCTCTGTGCAATTGTTATAATCTTTCCAAAAAGCCACAGAACCACCAAAGATAAATCCAAGTCCCCTTTTGCCCACACCCTTTCCACCATTCATCAGATACAAAGGCATCAAACTCATGTCACCACACTAGCGTAATATGCATATAATACAGAATTTTATATTGAGTATCTAAATGAGCAACCAAAATAGACATCTTACCCGTGTTGCCTTTCCTATCCTTCTCCGTCTTTCTGCCCTATTATATTTTATGGAACTCCTTTCTTGCTTTTATTTGCAGGTTTAATTGTAAACCAGTTTGCTGCTAACCATCTAAAAGATTTTAATAAACAAACAAACATAGAGTAGACATAAGCATAAGCCGACCACTGCTCTACTGACCATGTTTTCTGTAAGTTGCTCTGTCATCCTTTTTGATGGACAAGCTCAACTTTAAAGTAATCCAACACAATTCTATATAACGTCCCAGTTAGGCTCCTCCCACTCCCCCACCCCTAAGAATACAATCCGTGATGTTACCAAATCTTTCTTTTTCTTTTTCTTTTTCATTTTTGTTATTTGTATCATTTGGAGTGAATAGCCAGTAAGATGGCATGCATATTTGTATTTGCATTGTAAGAGGTGGTTATGTGAAAATAAGAATACACCCCGGATATCGCTTTGGATATTGATTGTTGTTTTTTTATTGTTTGTTGTTGGATGAAATATGTACAAATTAAATAAAAATGTTACAGAAAAACTGGCCCAATGATTATAATAGCAGAGGGAAGAATTGATTATGCTGATCCATTAATTTATATGATGTTCTATAAAATCTCCCCCTAAAAATAAACTTTGAGTTGTTGAAATTGAAGTGGGTGCAGTTTTGGGTGGATGACGTTTTCAGTGTCATTGCCCCCAGTTTTTTGGATCGTTTCGTATAGTATGTAAAATATAAGCAGGGCATCATGCCTTCCTTTGAATGATTTGTTCTGTAAGAATTCATACAGCCATCTCTTCAACATAATCCAAAAAAACTTCCCTGGGAGGCATAATTCGAAACTTTACCAGTCAGTGTTAAAAAAAAAAAAAAGCTCTCCACCTCCATAGCCTCAGAAGTTACTTCCTTGTTTTAATGATGGTTCCTCTGGGAGTAAATAGCTACCCAACAAGATAGTTGCACAGCCCCTCAGGGTATTCCTAATAGTGGCATGGCTGCTTCCATAGTGTTAAAGAACACGGAAAGTCATAACATTAAAGATATTGAATCAATAGGAAAAAGAGATTATATAGGAGAAGGCTTAAGAGAAAAAGATAATCAGTACAAATAAGTGATGGGTTCGAGCAATAAGTTAAATGAACCTCATTAATGAAATCATGAGCACAAGCCATAATAAGTATGTTAAGTAAATTTATTGTGGATTTGCAAAAACTAGCAGCAGCATCTCTAAGTGATACTCACTTTGTCCCCAAACCTTGCAGAATGACTGCATGATCTAATGAAGACATTTTAATGAGTGCTTGGCGATAATGCACTTCCAGATAACTGTAGAATGTAATTGTTATGTTAAACAGACCCTGCAGTGTTTAATGCTTTTCTTTTTGTCTACCTGTAGGGTCTCTTATGAAAATTTATAACTAAATCTATGTTTTAAATCAGGGATGGTATGCCCCTCGTTCCACGCACACCCATTTAAGTGTACCTGTTTGGTATGTGTCAATCAGAAAGTTTGAGGACCTCTAGAGGAATGTGGAATTTGCCCCCTAGGCTGAAAAGGAGAAAGGAGTAACATCAGGGCCTCTGAGAGTAAAAAGCTGCAGAAGTCAACTTCCAAAGACTTGCCCATGGATTGAGACAGCGAAGGGCTATAAAGGTTTGTCTTGTGAGAGACCTTGATAGATGTAATTCAGGTTTTCTTGTTGCTTCACATCTATGGTAGAGTTGCCAATGGTCATATCTTTGAAATGTTTTTCATCCAAGTTCAAAAATTCCTGAGCATCCAACAATAGCACTCATTTAAGATCAAGGATCTGACCCACGAGGGTTATATGGATATTCAGGTAAGTTTTTGATACCGCAGAGGCTACCTGGCCTCTGTCTTTTCGCATCCCATCCTCACATCATGGACTTCTCTATATTTATCTCATGCTTTCTTGAGTTCTATTACTGTTTTCCACCTTCTCCAAGAGGAGGCCATCCCCTTCATCCACTGACTGACCTTTTCAATGCCTCGTTGGAGTCAGGAGTGGTGCCAAAGGACTGGAGAGAGGCTCATGTGGTGCCTTTACACAAAAGCGGAAGTAAGGATGTGGTTGAAAACTACAGGCCGGTTAGTTTAACTTCGGTGGTGAGTAAATTATTGGAAACGCTGCTGAAAGAGAAAATAGTGAGGTTTCTGGAGTCCAGCGGATTACAGGATCCGAGGCAGCATGGATTCACCAGAGGCAGGTCTTGTCAGACAAATCTGATTGATTTTTTTGACTGGGTGACCAGGGAGTTGGACCGAGGGAGAGCTCTAGATGTGGTGTATTCAGGGCCGGCCCGTCCATTGAGCAAGAATGTTTTTTGCACAGGGCCCCGCGTTTCAGGGGGCCCCGCGCAAAAAACATTCTTCAGCATCCCAAGTTTTAAAAAAAAAAACCAAACCGGCTGCTTCTGCCGCGCGGCAGCAGCACGAGCTCTGCCGCGGCAGCATCAAGAGCTCTGCCGCGGGGCCCCCCCCTGCCCGGCAGAGCCTCCGTGCATCCTCAGCAGCTTTCTTCATGTCCAAAACGCAGGCTTCTTTCAGAGCCGCGAGAGTTTCCTTTCTCGCGGCTCTGTTAATCCCGCCGAGGGTGATGGGATTTCCCATCAGCCCCGTGGGATTAAGAGAGCCGCGAGAAAAGAAACTCTCGCGGCTCTGAAAGAAGCCTGCGTTTTGGACATGAAGAAAGCTGCTGAGGATGCACGGAGGCTCTGCCGGGCAGGGGGGGGCCCCGCGGCAGAGCTCTTGATGCTGCCGCGGCAGAGCTCTTGATGCTGCCGCGGCAGAAGCAGCCGGTTTGGTTTTTTTTTTATTTTAATTTGGAATGATAGGGGGGGGGGTTGTTATGACTGGTAATGGGCTAATGGATGGGAGGCTAAAATGGAAGTGGGCTGATGGGGGGGGGGGGGTGGTGAGGACTGGTAATGGGCCGGGGGGGGCTGGTTTGTACTGGTAATTGGCCAGGGGGGGGGTGGTGGTTAGGACTGGTAATGGGCCATGGGGGGGAGGCTAATACAGGAAGTGGGCTGATGGGGGGGGGGGTTAGGACAGGTTATGGGCTATGGGGGGGGGCAAATTGGGCTGATGGGGGGGGTTAGGACTGGTAATGGGCCATGGGGGGTGGAGGCTAGGACTGGTAATGGGCCATGGGGGGGGGCTAAGTGGGCTGGGGGGGGTTAGGACTGGTAATGGGCCATGGGGGGGGAAGGCTAGGACTGGTAATGGGCTGATGGGGGGGGGGTTAGGACTGGTAATGGGCTATGGGGGGGCGAAGTGGGCTGATGGGGGGGGGTTAGGACAGGTAATGGGCTATGGGGAGGGGGAAAAGCAAGCAAGTGGGGGGGTAGGCCTGAAAATGGGCTGATGGGGGGGCTAAGACTGGAAATGGGCTGATGGGGGGGTAGGACTGGTAATTGACTATGGGGAGGGGGCTAAGGCTGGAAGTGGGGGGGTAGGACTGGAAATGGGCTGATGGGGGGGGTTAGGACTGGTAATGGGCAAAGGGGGGGCTTAGACAGGAACTTGGCTTCTGGGGGGGCGGGTGTTTATGACTGTTAATGGGACAAGGGGGGGGGAAGGACTGGAAATGGGCTGATGGGGGGGTTTAGGACTGGTAATGGGCTATGGGGGGGCTAAGACTGGAAGTGGGCTGATGGGGGGGGTGGTTAGGACTGGTAATGGGCCATGGGGGGGGTTAGGACTGGTAATGGGCCGGGGGGGGGTTAGGACTGGTAATGGGCTGATGGGGGGAGGGTTAAGACTGGTAATGGGCCATGGGGGGGGGGTTAGGACTGTAAATGGGCCATGGGGTGGGAGGCAAATACTGGAAGTTGGCTGATGGGGGGGGGGTAGGAGGGGTTATTGGCGAGGGGGGGGGCTAAGTCTGTAAATAGGCTGATGGGGGGGCTAGGACTGGAAATAGGGTGATGGGGGGGTTAGGACTGGTAATGGGCTATTGGGGGCTAGGACAGCAAATGGGCTGATGGGGGGGGTAGGACTGGTAATTGGCTATGGGAGGGGGGCTAAGACTGGAAATAGGCTGATGGGGGGCTAGGACTGGAAATAGGGTGATGGGGGGTTAGGACGTAATGGGCTGATGGGGGGTTAGGACTAGTAATGGGCTATGAGGAGGCTAGGACTGGAAATGGGCTGAGTGGAAGGAGGGCTTGAACTGCAAATAGCTGATGGGGACGGGGGCTTGGAATGGAAAATGGGTTGTGAGGGGGAGGGAGCTAGGACTGAAAATGGGTGAGGGGGGGGCTAGGACAGGAAATGGGCTGATGGAGGGGCTAGAATAGGACTGGAAATTGGCTGTTGGGGGGTGCTAAGATTGGAAATGGGCTGTGGTGGGGGTTTGGATTGAAATGGACTCATGAAGGGGCTAGAACTGGAAGTAGGCTCATGGGGGGCTTGGATTGGAAATGGGCTGAGTGGAGGGGAGCTAGGATTTGACATGGGCTGATGGTGGGGCTAGGAAAGGACTAGAAATGGGCTCATGGGGGGCTGGGATTGGAAATGAGCTGATGGAGGGACTTGGATGGGACTGCAAATAGATGGGGGAGCTAGGACTGGAAATGGGCTTATGGGGGGCTAGGACTGGAAATGGGCTGATGCGGGGACTAGAAGGGAGCGGATGCTGGGTGGGACTGGAACTAGAATGGAGCTGATGTTGGGGGAGGATTAGAATGGGATGGAGCTGGGAGAGTGAAATGGAGAGGGAAAAAAATATTTTGTGTGGGAGGGAAGACAAATCTACAATTGTCCGGATATTGGGAGAGTAAGTGGGGATTGAGGATGGAGGGGTAAAATTTGAGTGGATGAAATAGGAATGAGGAAAGAGGAAAAGGAGAAAGATTAGTATGTTAAAGCAGATGTAGAGAGAGAATGGAAAAAAACTAGAAGAGAGAAGAAAAGACAAATGGACAGCAGACGATGAAGAATTAGCGGAAGACAAAGAAGAAACCAGAAGAAAGTGGCTGGAGCAATTGCAGCTGAAAAAAAATGCACAAAAGGTAGAAAAATATCTCTTTATTTTGAATTTATTAATTGGAATATGTCAGCTCTGGGAAATGTGCATCATTAACGTCTGCGCTTTGTTTAGTACAAGAGCAAATTAATGTATAGTTTTATTTCTACAGTGTTGTACATTCCAAGTTTGGCTTTTGGGATTCCCAGTTTAATTATTGTCTTCCTGTTTCTAAATTGTGATTCCTTGTTTGGTGATGGTTTATGTTCTGTTCATGTGTAACTGAGCTGAGGTATTCTGTTATGTAATTCCTATTTGACATTGCCACTTGTTCTTTTTCCCCAGTAGGTCATGTATTGTTGTTCTCTGAAATGTATTGGTTTAATATTTGCAGCGTTTCCTTTTGATAGTTAGGGTATGGTGCTTTATGAGTCCTGGTAGTGCTGTTAGGATACGGCGGGTTTGCTATGGGTTCTAAATGGGCAGTGTTTGTAGTAGTTCCTAATGTGTCTGGCGGTTGGCACTGGATTATAGTAATGTAGAAGTCTTTTAGTCTTTCTTTATTCATACACTCATTAAGAGGCATGTTTACTAAAAGTTCGTGTATGGTAACATTATGCAAATATTTATGCAAATGAGGACCCTTATGCAAATGAGGCCCCGCTCCGAGTCTCCGCACATGGCCCCGCACCCCCCTTGGGCCGCCCCTGGGTGTATTTAGATTTCCGTAAAGCCTTTGACACTGTTCCTCACAGGCGACTTATAAACAAACTGAGCACCCTAGGGATGGACCCTAAAGTTACTGCTTGGGTTAGAAATTGGTTGGGTGGGAGGCGACAAAGAGTACAAATAAATGGAGCTCACTCTGAGGAGAAGGATGTTACCAGTGGTGTGCCCCAGGGATCTGTCCTTGGTCCGATTCTTTTTAACATCTTTGTTAGTGATATAGCGGAAGGGCTGTCGGGTAAGGTTTGCCTCTTTGCGGATGATACCAAAATCTGCAATAGAGTAGACACCCAGGAAGGGGTAGATAACATGAGGAGGGATCTAGCTAAGCTTGAAGAATGGTCTAGAATTTGGCAGCTGGGATTTAATGTTAAAAAATGTAAGGTCATGCATTTGGGCTGCAGCAATCCAAGGGAGCAGTATAGGAGGTGAAGTACTTTTGTCCACTAAAGAAGAGCGGGACCTAGGCATGGTTGTGTCTGATGATCTTAAAGTAGCTAAACAGGTGGAAAAGGCGACAGCAAAAGCTAGAAGGATGCTTGGGTGCATACGGAGAGGAATGGCTAGCAGAAAAAAGGAGGTGATAATGCCTCTGTATAAGTCTTTGGTGCGACCTCATTTGGAGTATGGTGTGCAATTCTGGGACCGCACCTTCAAAAGGATGTGAACAGGATGGAGTCGGTGCAGAGGGTTGCTACCAAAATGATTAATGGGCTTCATTATAAAGCATATGAGGACAGACTTAAGGATCTTAATATGTACACCTTAGAGGAAAGGCGGGATAGAGGTGATATGATTGAGATGTTTAAATACCTCCGTGGCATAAATGTTCAGGGAGAGAGAGCCTCTTTCAATTGAAAGCAAGTTCTGCTACGAGGGGACATGGGATGAGGGTGAAGGGAGATAGATTCAGGAGTGATATGCGGAAATATTTCTTTACGGAAAGAGTAGTGGATCCGTGGAATAGTCTCCCAGTGGAGGTAGTAGAGATGAGGACAGTAACTGAATTCAAGAAAGCATGGGACCAACACAGAGGATCTCTAAAGGCAAAAAGTGGACTGTTGTAGTTGTTATGGAAGGACAGACTAGATAGGCCATGTGGTCTTTTTCTGTCGTCATATTTCTATGTTTCTATGTTTCTATGTTTCTACATTTTCTGTAAAGAAGATAAAAAGTTTCATGTGGGAATCAGAACAATGATCCTCTCTTGGACAGTGATAGTAACATAGTAACATAGTAAATGACGGCAGATAAAGACCAGTATGGTCCATCTAGTCTGCCCAGCACAATATCAAAAGTAGGTAAACCTGCCACTTCGTGCAGGCCACCCCTCCCCATGTCTTTGCCCAGGGGTGAACCCACCACTCCATGTAGGACACCCCTATTTGTTGAGGAATTTGATGATTCAGTTTATTTTGATATTTTTTTGTTGCTGTAAAGGGATCCACTGTGTCTGTCCCATGCCCTTTTGAACTCCGTCACTGTGTTTGCCCCCACCACGTCCATCAGTAGGGCATTCCAAGCATCCACCACCCTTTCAGTGAAAAAGTATTTCCTGACATTGCCTTTCAATTTACCCCCTTGTAGCTTCATGTTATGCCCTCTAGTTTTGCAGCTTCTCCGTCTTTGGAAGAGGTTTGTTTGTTCATTATTTTCCTTTAAGTATTTAAAGGTCTGAATCATATCTCCCCTGTCCCTTCTCTCCTCCAGAGTGTACATATTTAGGTCTTCAAGTCTCTTCTCATAAGGCTTCTGATGCAGGCTCCAAATCATTTTGGTCGCCTTCCTCTGAACAGTTTCCAGTCTTTTTACATCCTTTGCAAGATATGGTCTCCAAAATTGAACACAGTATTCCAAGTGAGGCCTTACCAGTGACTTGTACAGTGGCATAAGTACCTCTTCCTTTCTGCTGGTAATTCCTCTTCATATGCAGCCCAACATCCTCCTGGCTTTTGCCACCGCCTTGTCGCACTGTTTTGCCACCTTGAGATCTTCAGAAATAATCACTCCAACGTCTTTCTTCTGATCCATGCACACCAATCTCTCGCCCCCTATCACGTACGTTTCCCTTGGATTTCTGCTACCCAAGTGCATGACTCTGCACTTCTTCGCATTAAATCTTAACTGCCAAGCATCAGACCATTCTTCCAGCTTTTGTAGATCAATCCTCATGTTAACTTCTTCCTCGGGAGAGTCCACTCTGTTGCAAATTTTCATGCATTCTGCAAAAAGACAGACTTTTCCATGCAGTCCTTCAGCAATATCACTCACAAATACATTGAACAGTGCCAGGCTCAGGACTGACCCCTGGGGCACCCCGCTAATCACCTTCCTTTCATCCGAGTGAGCTCCATGTACCATCACCTTCTGTCATCTGTCAGTCAAACCAATTTCTGATCCAATTTACCATCTTGGGATCTATCCCCAAGCTACTGAGTTTATCGATAAGCCTCCTATGAGGAACAGTATCAAAGGCTTTGCTGAAATCCAGGTAGATGACATCTATCGCATCCCCCTGATCTAGTTCCCTGGTCACCCAGTCAAAGAATTCAATCAGATTTGTTTGGCAAGATTGTCCTTCGATGAAATCATGTTGCCTCGGATCTTGCAACCTGTTGGCTTTGAGAAAGTTCAGTATTCGCTCTTTCAGGAGCACCTCCATTACTTTTCCCGCCACTGAGGTAAGGCTCACAGGCCTGTAGTTTGACACTTCTTCCCTGTCACCACTTTTATGTAGAGGTACGACATCAGCCATTCTCCAGTCCTGAGGAACCTCTCCTGTTTCCAAGGATCTGTTGAAAACATCCTTTAACGGCCCTGCAAGAACCTCTCTGAGCTCTTTTAGTATCCTGAGATGTATCTCATCCGGTCCCATAGCCTTGTCCACTTTCAGTTTTGCAAGTTGTTCTAACACTTCATCTTCTGTGAATGTTGTGGTATCTACTTCATTCCCATTTTTATATTTTGGAGTCACAGGTGGTCCTTCTCCAGGACTTTCTTTAGTAAAAACAGAGCAGAAGTATTCGTTTAGCAATTTCGCTTTTTCAATGTCACTTTCCATTAGTGTGTTCCCAGCACCTCTGAGTCCTGCAATTCCACGTCTGATCTTCTTCCTTTCCCCAATATACCTGAACAAAGTTTTGTTGCCATATTTCACATCTTTAGCCATCTTTTCCTCTGCCTTTGATTTTGCTATCCTTATTTCTCTCTTTGTCTCTTTGAGTTTGATCCTGTATTCATTTCTGTGTTCCTCTGTTTGCAAGCTTTTGAATTTTGCGAAAGCTGTGTTTTTTGCCTTTATTTGAGCAGCCACTTCTTTGGAAAACCAAATAGGTTTTCTTCTCCTCTTGTTTTTGTTTATTTTTCTTATGTATTGTCACGCCGGTACTGCTCGCCTCAAGCTAAGAGGGGCGTGGTTATTTTATAGGAACTTTTTGCTGTCTGCTTTTTAGCCCTTTTCAACTATTTCCCATAGTGCCTTCTGGGAAAGGTAGTCTTTGCTTGGCTGTATGTGTGCGTCAGACAAAAAGCTTTAGTTGGCTCCAAGAGTTAAGGCAAATGACAGAATTTACTTTACACAATGGTTCGTTCTCACCACGTACAGGATATTGGATCAGGTCTCTGTGAAACAGAGTCTTCCCCAAAAACAAACACAAACCAAAAATGTTTGTTTAAAGGTTTTCCATATTGCAGGATATACAGTCTTTTTAATAGAATGGATAATTCACTTTCTTTGCAGCCTTGCTGGCCAAAAGCACAAACAAAAATCACATTCACTGTCCGTGATAGTATAGCTTCTCTTCACCTGCATAAACCTTCAGGCAACAAATACAATTCAGGGCACAAGAAAGCTCTGTTACAAAAGCTACTTTCTTACCCCAATGTTCCTTGTTCCTGCAGCAGGTGCTTAACAAGCTTTCCACAGCTTCCAGGGCTACTCCTTAGTCCTTGTGACCTTTCCCTTTACCAACATGAGGGAATCAGGGCCACCGGCTTGTGGACTATGGGTTCCCTTCCCTGGTAAACTCTCTCTCAGGGTTGGCTTGTTTCCTCCCTGTTCCTCAGGTTTAAAGCCTTGCACACAGAACAGTCCATAGGAATCTCTTCCCCATTTAGCTTTACCTCAGGCTCTCCCAGCTGCATAGGCTCAGACTCTCCTTGTTCCCAATCCTCAGCTACCAGCCTCCCGGGGAATCTTGGAGTCTCTCCTGTTCCTGGCTTCAAACGCTCTGGCAAATGTGCTATATTCCACTTAGCACTCTCCTCTCTTGGCAGCTCAGGGGCTCTGCTCAGCTCTGCACCGATCAAGCTTTGCCAGCTTGCAGCTGTGCCTTGGCTCGTGGCAGTTTGGCTTCCTGCTTCTTCTTCTCCCCCCCTGCTGCTCCTGACGACGTCGTTCTCCTTTCCCTCACACTCTGGCTTCAGTTTATACTTCCAGGGCTCTCTCTTCCACCCCTCCCTAGCCAGGTGATGGCAATCAGCCTGACTTCATGCACCTGCATACTTGGAGCACTCCCTGCTTAAGGGAATCTGGGCTCTGTATCCTCGCCCCTTCCTTCCACTAGGGGGAGCATGGAATGTGGGCCATATGGAAGTTTTCTGATTCTTAGCTGTGTTTGTGTCTTTCCTATCCTGCCTTGGTAAAAGGGGGCCCTTTACTAGGGTGAATTCCCTGTCTCTTTGTCCTCCCTCATACTCTGGATAGGCTTCCTTGCCACAGTATTTATCCTTTACCCCTTTTATTGCCACCTTTAGTTTAGCCCATTGCAATTCCACTTCCCTTATCTCCTTCTACCCTGTTAGCTCCTCCTTTAGGTACCACTGGTCAACATTGAAATCGTTACTGACTTTAAAAGGCCCTAATCTGTAGTATCTTGGTGAGCTGAACACGAATATAACATTAAAAACATTTTATTGGCTCTCGTTTTGAAGATACTGCATGTAGTTCATTTTTGACGTTTCACTGTGCAAATTTATCCAGTAGGACATCAACAACATCCCAAATAAGCCTTGAATGATGTAATATTGCATCACATTGCATAATACCAGCATGCACACATCATCCAGAGTTGATTGCATCATTTTCTGATGCAATGCAATACTACTGCCAGACGGCTGCTGAAGCCATCTGTCAGCAGTGTACTATACGCAGTCGGAAAGGTTGATCATTTAAAATATTTCAGACTGTGTGCGAGACAGTTTAAGCTACTGTTACATGTAACTTTTATTAATCATATAATTTTAGCCATTTAGGTACAATACAGAACAGTAATGCTGCGAAAGTGCGTTAATACCGTTGACAATTTCTGCTACATTTGCGGGGAAGTGACATTTGCCAACCAGAAGAAAAGTATCACTTCTCAACTGAAGAAGGCATATCATCTTTACTTTGGATGCAAGATTGGTGACCAAGACAAGCCTTGGGCCCCGCATATATGCTGCGCTACATGTACATCACAGCTTTCACAGTGGTTGAATTGCAAAAGACCATCAATGCCGTTTGCAGTCCCCATGGTGTGGAGAGACCCAAGCAACCACATAAATGACTGTTACTTCTACTTGGTTCCTCCTCTTTCCAGCAGAATAACGAAGCAAATGAAGTTGAGCATAGTCTATCCAAACATTCCGTCTGCATTGAGACCAGTTCCATATGGTCAGGGACTTCCTATTCCAGAACCTCCATCAGAATATTCTCTTGATTCATCTGATGAGGACAAGGTTGAGCCGACCTGTTCTTCTCCTAGTCCGTCAGCATGCAGTGACCCAGATTTTCACTGGGATGCAAATCAACTCCACACAGAATAACACAGGAAGAACTAAATGACCTGGTTCATGATTTGGATTTATCCAAGAACAAGGCAGAATTGCTAGGATCAAGACTCCAACAATGGAATCTTTTAGAAGAAGATGTCAACATTACTTCATACCGAAAGCGCCACCAGCAGTTGGAGCCTTTCTTCAGAAAGGAAAGTAATCTGGTATTCTGTTCCAATATTGAAAGCCTCATGAATGCCTTAAAAATCACTCATGACCCACAAGACTGGAGACTATTTATAGACTCTTCGAAACTGAGTCTGAAGGCTGTGCTTTTGAACAATGGAAACCGTCTTCCATCTGTTCCAGTAGCACATGACGTCCACATGAAAGCGACATACAATAACTTAAAGCATCTACTGACTTCCATTAACTATAACAAGTACAGCTGGCACCTCTGTGGTGACTTGAAGGTAGTTGCCCTTTTAATGGGACTGCAGCAGGAATATATAAAATACATGTGTTTCTTATGTGAGTGGGATAGCCGAGCAAGGGATTGGCACTACTTGTGGAAGGAATGGAATCGCAGACAAAATGTAACAGTTGGAGAGAAGAATATCCAGCACCCAACTCTGGTTGAGGCTCACACAATCCTGCTACCACCCCTTCACATCAAACTAGGTTTGATGAAAAACTTCGTGAAAGCCATGGACCGCACTTCGCCAGCTTTCTGATACATGCATGAAAAATTCCCTCGACTCAGAGAAGCAAAGATTAAAGAGGGAGTTTTTGTGGGTCCTCAGATTCGAGAGCTCTTCAAAGATGACCGGTTCAACAACTTGCTGCAGGGTGATGTGAAACAAGCATGGAATGCTTTTTGCCTAGTGTCAACAAACTTTCTTGGGAATGTTAGGGCAGAAAACTACAAGGAACTAGTAGAAGACATGCTGATGCAGTATCAGAAACTTGGCTGCAATATATCTCTAAAGATCCATTTCCTTGATTCCCATCTCGATTTCTTTCCTGACAACTGTGGTATGGTTAGTGATGAACAGAGCAAAGGTTTTCACCAGGATATCGCAACGATGGAGCAAAGATACCAGGGAAAATGGTCCACTACAATGCTGGCTGACTACTGCTGGACACTCCCCAGAGAAGCTCTCGAACAGCTGTACAAGAGATAGGCGAAAAAATCTAAGAAGTAGTCTATGACTTGTTTTTTTACAGGTATTAACTGAAGGCCTATTATATTTACTATTGACATGCATTTCGTGATGTAAACATTAATTCTTGTAGATTACAAAAAAGCTAGAGCCAACTTTGCAGTTTCACTGTCATATTCATGTTCAGCATATAAAAATTGATAAGAAATGACTATTTTTATTTCAGTAACATGACTTTTGTAAAAATTTGTTGACCAGTGTACTCGGCCATTTTATTGAAGTCAGTGTTTTTGAACTTTAGGACTTTGAGCTTGCTATGATTGGCCTGTACCATGGCTTTTATCTCAAACCACACCGTGTAATGATCGCTGCTGCTCACAGGGGCAATCACACAGACATTCGACATGCTATCACCGTTGGTGAGCACTAAATCCAGCATTGAGCTTTCCCTGGATGGTTCCATCACCACTTGTCTAAGTAATGCATCTTGGAGAGCATAAACAATTTTTTGCTTCTTTCCAGATTTGCAGAAGGAGTTATCCAGTCCACATCAGGTAGATTAAAGTCACCCAATATGATCGCTTCTCCCTTTGTGGCTATCTTGGCAATATCTACAGTATAATCAATTCGTTATCTATCTCTTCAATTTGTGTCGGAGGTCTATATATACTACAGCAGTATGGATAACAATGCCATCTCCTCTTTACAACACAATCCAGAGCGCTTCTTCTTTTCCCCATGCCCCCTGCATTTCAGTAGCTTTATTAGAGCAACCTTGGGCTGGAAGGACTGGGGTTTCTAGTCCCACAGGTGCTCCTTGTGGTCTTTGACAAGCCACTTAACCCCCCAATGCCCATCTTCCCTGTAAGTATTAGTGTATGTGTCTGATTGAAGGATAAGGTGGTATACAAAACTGTCTAAATAAATAAATAAAAAAATTAGAGGGCTACAGTTTACTTCCAAGAGATCTATCCAAAACACTGGAAGATCTATCCAGTTCTCTTGGAAGTAAATTGTAGCCTTCTAATTCTTTTATGTATTTCTTTAGACAGTTTTGTAAACCACAGCTGTAGACTGCTGATCTGCATCATGTGCAGTGCATCATGGGTACAGGTGGGTTTACCCTATCCTGGTAACCAGAGCAGACAGTTTGTGTGGTGACCTGCAGTCTTTCTGTAGCCAGCCAGCAGTGTGCTAGCAGCTGTAGAGATGTAGCCCACTGGTTGCATCAATGACCGTGGAGGCAGAGGTCATGGGTTTGATCCCACAGTGGTGTCATTTAATAAGGCTGTCTGAGGCTTTTCCTTTTAATTTAAATCAGTGCTGCCAGCAAAATGCACCCTCACAGTGCTGTAACCTTAAGGTGCCTCATAAGGCGCCCTATCGGGCGCCCTATAAAGTGCCCTATAGGGCACATTAGAAGGTGCCTTGGCAGACAGGGCACTTTATAATGTGCCCTATGGAGTGCCTTATAGGGTGCCTTATGCGGCACCTTATGTTACGGCACTGTGAGAGTGTTTTTGCTGGCAGCACTGATTTAACTTAAAAAAGGAAATGCCTCAGACAGCACTGATTTAAATTAAAAAGAAATGCCTCAGACAGCCTACTTACATAACACCACTGCAGAATCAAACCCATGATCTCTGTCTTCGCAGTCATTGCAGTGGGCTACATCTTTATAGCTTCTGACACTGCGCTGGCATGAACTTAGGGTTAACGCCCGTTAACGTGCCACGGCGCCCACTATCTCGTGATACAGATTCTTGCTACCTTGCTGCCGGAACGCCCACTCCTTATATGGCATTCTTCACATTATCGCTGCAACTAGCGCCGGTAACATGAAGACAGTTTAGTAATCATACCCCTAATGTCAATATAGAATTGTTGAAAGGGATTATCTTATCTAAAGTTAATTAATTAAAATACATCTACTGCTAACACTAAATTATCCCAAATTATTTGACTATATAGAGACCCAGATAGCCTATAGCATACTTCTATCTTGTATCTACATTCCTTAATTTATTCTGTTTATTTATCAAATTAAATGTTATGCCACATGCTAATAGATACATCTCTCTTATTAGGTGCACAATTGCACATATCACTAATTATGTTTGTAATTTACCCTCCAACTGTGAGAATTTACAAGGTATAGTTAATTTTATTAATTAAATGGTAACACACATTAAAACATAACTGGCAAATAAATTAAACTCATTTCAATCGTTTACCAAAAACTTTTAGGAAGGCAGTGAAGTAAGCCTCTGATGAAGTCTGCTCAGTGAAACAAAGATCTTTGTAGGGCGGTGTGTCTTCCTTTGTGGATATCGGCAGATCTTAAGCTAAGTTGATTATATCTATTAGAATAGATTATTGTTATTCCTCCAGTTGATTTGATTATTCTGTATTACAGGAATAGAGATTGGAAGCCTGCTGGCTTTGAGAATACTCTCTGGGTGCATTTTGAAACATTATGGTCGAGCCTGGATCAATCTGTTTCTGTTTGGTCTATCATTGAAGTGATTTTTCTGGAAATTTTATTAAAAGGGGATTTATAAAGATATATTTTATTTTTTTATTATACTGTGCTCTTTAGAATCAGTGTGGTTTGCATGTGTACTAAAAGGTACTTTTTATTCCCTTGTCCATAGGGGGCTTGCAGTCTAGGTGTACCTGAGGCAATGGAGGGTTGGGTGGTTTGCCCAGGGCCATGGGGAGTGGCTGTGGGACTGGGGACCCCAGTTCCTCTGGCCTGAGGTTGCTTATTCCCATGTGGGAGTTGAGCCCCCTGGCCTTCTGGTATGAGGTAACCTGTCCCAACCACTAGAGCCAACTCCTCCCTCCCATTCCTTTGTCCCTGAAGGGCTCACAATATAATATTACTATATAATAGTTTGATAATTATTTTGTGGTTGGAGTATTTGGGCAGAATTTGAGAGTATTTCCTTTGAGGGAAACTGACAGAATATCAAACTATCCCAGAAAGACCATAATACTCAAAGGGAGGTGAAAAAGACCTCAGTACTGGATAAATATCCCTCTACGTGGCAGTTCTGCCAGAGGTGAGTTGCCTTATAGCACATCATAGGTGTAAAACAACTCCTCACTTTACTTAAGAAACTTTATGCTTTTTTAGACCTATAATGTGGTATAGTAGAAGAGTAGCCTAGTGGTTTTAGCAACTGCCTAATACCCTCACTGGTAAGTCATTTTACCCTCCATTGCCAGGAGTCAGCACTCGGCATAAGGCAACTCCCCTTTGGCCATGTAGAGGGACATTTAGCTTGTACTTAGGTCATTTTCTCCCCCCACAGCACCTTGGCCTGGTAGGGGGAACTGGTTGTGTGTGTTACTGGCACAGAGTAGCTACAGACCGTCACATCGTGTGGGTACTGTGCTCACCCTGAGGGTGAGGTGGGGTGCCCAGCACCAGGTCCGCAGCACCTGGCTTGGCTGAGATAGGCAGTGCTGCAGGTTCCCATCAGTGCCAGAGTGTGATAGGTAGTCCTGGCAGACACACCTAGGATACACCTCTGTCCATCTGTCTTTCCCAGTCACGTCTAGCCCTTGTGGACTATGATGCACCCAGCATAGTGCATATCCTGTGTGGGTGACATGGTCACATGTTATAAGTGAAGCAGATTATGTAGCACCACCCAACCCGCCCTCTGTGAGTCAGGGTGGGGGGACAGGATCTCCCACCAACAGATCCACATTCTACATCTCTGCAATGGTGGCAGTAGAGGGGACCATCAACCCCAGTCCTGCTGGGAAACAGACATCCTACAGGGCAGTCAATGCAGATCTGTACACATCACATAAGGCAATGGCAGATAGGCAGAACACTGGAGAAGCTCAGCTGCCCCCCACCACTATCTGACATTCACCAGCAGAGGGCACAGTCAGTCTCCACCTACTGCACCCTACAAGGTGTTCCAGCCATACACATACTAACTGCAGACAGTCTGCTAGCTAGTACATAGTGCTTGTCCCTGGAAGAACTGTGTACCCCCAATAATGGGATGGAAAGCACACACACCAAGCAGGTAAATCAGTGATTGGGCCCCAGAAAAGAGAACCCATAAATATCACTTGAGAAAAACAGTGTACAGCACTCTGGGGGAACCTAGCCATGCCATGGTCACTGCTCAATCAGGGTGAGAGTGACCTCCCAGCATGACATGACAGCAGAAGTTTTATAGGACCTAATAACCAAAGATTCAAACAATCATCCTAGAAGGAATGCCACCAGGAACTCGATACACATGCCCAGCCAATACTCTAGGACCAGGCAAACCACATCCAAAAGAGCATTCTCCTTTGCCGCACCCAGCCTATGGAACTCCCTCGTGGAAGACATCAGGACCACCACAGACAGCAAAGTCTTTAGAAAAAAAATGAAAAACATTCTTATTCATCGAGTACTTTGGTAGCATACTTAGCAAACCATGCAACTTTGACTATCATCTCATCCTTACTTAAGTCCACACCTATATTGTTTATAGTTCTCATAGTCTTTCCATAAGCAGCTTCACAGCTGCATTGTATATAGTTCCTCATATTATGTTTATAATTGTCATTTTTATTAGCCTGCATGCCACCCCCCCCCCCCCTATTTAACTTGTTCCATGTTTCACTGTAAGAAATGTAAGTTGGAATGTAAACCGCTTTGACTTAAGGATATCGTGGCATAAGAACCTGTTAAATAAATAAATGTTTTTCCGTGTCATTTTTATGCTGATGATTCTCAGATCTACCTCTCTACACCTGAAATCTCTCCAGCAATCCAGGCTTGGATTCCTGCCTGCCTGAATATTTGATTTGACTTCATTCAATGATCCTATAAAGATATCCAAATCCTTCTCCGCCCCCGTCCACAGAAAAAATATATCATCAAGAAAACGGGGGCGGAGAAGGATTTGGATATCTTTATAGGATCATTGAATGCAGTCAAATCAAATATTCAGTTCACGGCACAGATAGAGAAATTTCAAATACAATTTTTGGACATTACTATTCAATTGACCACAGAAGGGTTGATGACATCTTTGTATAGGAAAGCAGTACAGTGCAACACATTATTAAAATATTCAAGTTTTCATCTACCTTCACTCAAACGGAGTCTTCCATATGGCCAATTTTTAAGGCTTCGAAGAAATTATTCTACAAAAAGGGATTTTCATCGTCATGCATTAGATCTGTATGATTGTCTTATGCTTCGGGGTTATCCCCATTCTCTCTTGAGGAGAGCATATCAAAGAGCATGTTCTGCTCACAGAGAATGGCTTTTACTACCTAAGGCTGATCAAGAAGCGCAGAATGCTCAAGACAAGATTGTAGGTGTATTTCCTTATGTAAATGGTATGACTCAGGTGGTACGAACTTTGCATCATTATTGGCCGATTTTGAGTTTACATCCCTGTTTTTTACGGAAACGGCTGATGGTGGCCTATAATCGAGGTTCCAATTTAAGAGACATGGTTGTTAAAACCACGTCCTTTCTGGACTGTCCCCTCAGGTTTCATCAAAATCCTGGTCATTTCAGCTGTGGCTCATGTCACTTTTGTCAGCAAGCTTTACAGGGCCCTATATGGAGTGATGTTCATACTTCAATAATTTATAGGTCCAAATGGCATACAGATTGTGGTTCGAATTTTGTGATTTATTTGATTTTATGTTCTTACTCCCCGTACTATGTGGGTCGTACTAGCAGAAGCATAAAGACTCATTTGATGGAACATGCTTCCCGTTTCAGGACAAAGAACCGGTCAGCACCGATGGTGGAACATCTTTTGCAAAAAGCCCATACTTCTGATCAACTTTCCTGGTGGGTGCTTGACAGTGTTCCGGAAGTCCCTAGGGGTGGAGACCGGATCTCAAAATTGCAGAAGCTTGAACAGCGCTGGATTTACAAACTGGGGACGGTTTCCCCAGCGGGTTTAAACACCGCTTTGGAAGGCACAGTATGGTTTAATTGCTTCCCACGACTGGCTCAACCAATAGTAACTGGGGTTTCCCTACTTCATAGGGCTTCCCCACCGTTCATTGGTTGGTCCATGCCCTTTCCTGCTATGATGATCTAATGAGGAGGAGCTTCCGTAGTGAGTCACCTGTTCACCAAACTTTAACGTCACACGCCGTTTCTTTAAAGCTTGGAACTTTAAATCATCGGGTTGTTGAATCTTACTCGACTGCAAGATGCATTTCACCTGATGCAGGATCGGGAATTTATCTGATCCGAAATGGGGCCACGTCGTTTATCATCTTTTAAGCTCATGGAAAATGGCACACAAAAGCTAAGTAAAGCATTTTTTCAAAGAAAGTTTAATTGGTCACGGCGGAGAGAAGGTTGGAAGTTCCTTCTCTGTTTGACCTTTCTGACAAAAAGAAACATACATCAAAATTAGGCAAATGGGATATATTAATAGTGAAGTTCTGTTTCTCTAAATCCAAGGTCTAGTATGAGTTTGTGAATTTTTACCTTGAGCATAGGGTTTTAGAGGTTTGTTTGAAACTGAACATGGCAAAACCAAGTTTCTTATTTTTCCCCTTAAACCCAACTCCCCCCTTCCTCATTTCTCAATCTCTGCGAATAGAACATTACTACTCCCTCTTTCCTTGACTCGCAACCTCAGCATCGTCTTTGATTCCTCCTTCTCCTTCTCCACGCACAATTAACTGATAGCTAAAACCTATCATTTCTTTCTCTATAACAGGCATGTCCAACAGGTAGATTGCAATCTACCTGTAGATCGCGGAGGGGTCAGAGGTAGATCGCCAGCCCCACTTGGCTCCATCTCTCCAGCAGCTCACCCCATCGCTAGGAGAGAGCTCATGCCGGCAGGCCATCTGCCGAGGGCTTGCTGCTGCTGCTGATCCTTTGCCTGTCTTTTTTCCCTGCCTGCGGGAATCTTGCCTGCGGGTGTATTGGGGGCACTTGTTGTTTTCGTGCCAATAGTTTGTGGGTACCCCAGGAGGCCGCCGCCTGCACCCCACGACAAGACACCACAGGACCGGCATCATACCTGGTATCTTGCTTCTCAGAATCACCCATTCCTGCCCCAACCCCAACACCCCTTAGAAGTGTCTTATGTACCAGACGATAGCCATTTGCCCGGGCTTTACCTGAATACACTTACCGTATTAGTTGTGTCGTGTGCTTGTTGTTGGTCGCTTTCATTAAACATTTTTGGGCAGACACAAGAAAGTGTCAAGAATTTGGTGATTTTGGTGGGCTTTTCCAATTTTGTTCTAACTTGCCTATGCCTTGCCTTCGAATTGGTTCAAACCACTGTGACTTTTGTTTGCCTCTGCAATTTTATTTTGCCTAGCCTCTGCACAGCTGACAGAGGCAGATAGACGGACCAAGGGAATGTTGGCAATTGTGGCGAGGGTATTATGGGCTGGCAGCACAAATATGCAAAAACATGACTGCTACAGGCATGCACACTATTTGAGTAGGACAGGCATGAGAGGAGGGAACAATGAGGATTTGAACCCATGAACACTGCCAAGAATAGCATTGTATTAACCAGTAGGCTATACCTCTGTGGTGTATGTCACAGCAATGGCTGGGTACAGAAGGACTGCAGGTCACTGCACAAACTGTCTTCTCTGCATGCCAGGATAGGGTAACCCCACCAGTACCCATGATGCAATGCACATGCTGAATAGCTGTCTACAGCTGATCACCAAATGGGGTCTGCACCTCTCCGGTACCTCAGCTTGGAAAGACGAACTGACAGTGTGTGATACTGGCACAGAGTAGCTACAGACCATGCCATTGTGCAGGTTCTGTGTTCACCCTGAGGGATAGGATGCCTTCCCAGCACTAGGTCCGCAGTACATGTGGTGCTAGAGCTAGGTCCTGCTGTACATCCCCATCACTACCAGTGTGTGATAGGTGTTCCTTGCAGTGCATCTGAAGGTAATTTGGTGTCTATCTGTATCCTGAAGTCACATGTGTCTTCTGGGACCAGACACCACCCAGATTAGTGTGTACCCTGTGCTGTTAGAGTATGGCTGACATGGGCACCTGTTAACAGGTTTCCAGACTTGCATGAGGTTTGTGTAGCAGTGCCTTTATAGGTCAAAGTGTTATACACTACATACCCCAAAGGGCCCACATTACCCTTTTTGTAGGTAAAGAACAGGTGCTCCAGCCCCCTGTGAAACAACCTCCATCCTGCTGGTATAAGACAGCCCTCCAGGGTTGGTGGGCCAGAGCCATACCTGTGCCTGGGGCAGTGGCAGACCAGCAGCTATGCTGGGGTTAGGTCTCGAAAACCCCAACTGTCTCACACCACTGTCTGCTAGTCACCAGCAGACAGTACAGTCAGACTGCACCTTATAGGTGTTCCAATCATGCACAGTCTAACTGCACACAGTCCACTAACCATTCCATAGTACACGCTCACAGAAAAACTATGTGCACAAAGCAGGTATCTCAGTGATTTGGGCCCCAGGAGGGGGATCACAAAAGGATTCACTGGAGGTAGATACTGTAGAATGCTATGTGGGAACCTAGAAATGCCATGGTGACTGCTCGGTTAGAGTGAGTGCCCTCCCAGCATGACATGCTGTGGCCACCCTGTCCATGCAGGTGGTGGTCAGGCACTACAGTGTCCCAGCCATTGTCCTACACCCTGTGAAGATGCATCCTGGCCAATCCGCCCTGTCTGGGCCATACCCACAATACCTTGCTCCTCATTATGCACATATTCAGGCTCACGCTGGTAACAGTGGGACATTTTGGGCCCAGTGAGGGGTGGGCAGCCACAGAACAATGGATAGACATACACACGCACACACTCCTATTGCAGCATTGTGCAAAGATAGGGGTGGTTGGCAACCCTGCCCACCACGCTGGTCCTGATCACAGTGCCAACACTGATAAATTGTGCAGGAGGCAGTAATAGTGCTCTGGTGATAACTGCAGCTCAATGCTGGGGCTAACAGCCTGACTCTCCATGCATCTTTGGATTGTGGAGCCTGTGTGAGTGGGTGTTTGTACCCCTGTTCGCCATTGCTTTGGCCTTTGCACATGTTACTGTTATATTTGCATTGTAGGGTAAAATATAGGGACATGCTCTGCAGGAACCACAGCTGGGACTTGAACCTGTGACCCTCTGTTTTGGGACACACTGGCTGGGTGTACTGCACTACACTGTTGCCACAGATGTACAGTAGTCCCTGGAGCTACCTGTACTTTTCCTCAGCCAAACCTTTTCTGTTGCACTGCCACAATTGCCAACATTCCCTTGGTCCGTCTATCTGCGTCTGTCAGCTGTGCAGAGTCCTGTCTGCCTGTGCAGGCTGCCACCCCATATCCTGCACTGCTACCCTTTCCTGCATTGTGCCTCTTCATGCTTGCCTCACCTGTGCCTGATCTTCATAGCACCACCACTCCTCTGTCCACTGGGGGACACATGTTCCCATCGTCTGCCACCAACTGTCTTTCCAGTACTTTATATTGCCAACACCCTGTGCTGTGGTAAGTTGCCCCCACCATGTTTGTCATCAGTAGTGGCAGCCACATGGGATACCCACAGATATGGCAGGTCCAGCAGCTCTCAGCTCTCCCTCCTTCACTCACCTGTTTGTTGCCTTTCCTGAGTGCTCTATCTAGTGTTAGGGCTACATCTGTCTCTGTTCCTCACAGGTCAATGCATATACAAAGAGTAGATAGACTTTGTCACAGTGCTCCTCGCTTCTCACCACCACCAAAATGTTGTCTATTAGACAACTTTTAGACAACTTTTTGGTGATGGTGAGAATCGAGGATCAATATGATAAATTCTGTCTACCCTTTTGATGTCTAGGACATCTGTACCTTGCGCACTCACAATCTTAAATGACAGAGGTGTAAGGCAGGGGTCTCCCAATCCAGTACTGGAGGACCACAAACCAGTCAGGTTGGGAGGATATCTCTAATGCATATATATCTCATGCATATTCATTAGGGCTATCCCAAAATCCTGCCAGGATTGCGGCCCTCCAGGACAGGTTTGGGGACCCCTGCACTAAGGTGTATGTTTACTAAAGGGTGGTAAGGGAGCAAGTATGCTGTTAACACCTGTTATCGGCACTCTTTCACCCTTGATGCTAGTAAAAAGCTGTTTTAACGGGCATTAAAGGCTCCTGCAGCATTAAGGGCACTGTTGGCGGAGACTGGCCATTAACGGGGCGGAGAATGGGCATTAACAGCATGTGATCCCTTAATGCTTGTTGTGAAATGTGTTTAAAAGCTCTTTAACGCTGGGAATATTAACACCAAGTAAAATCTTGCAGAAAGGGTGTATTTAGAGGGGAGAGAGCCTATCTAAACGTCTGCAATGTGATGCGCTGACAGGGGAGCCTTAGACAGTGATAGTAGTACTCCATTAGCAGCAACAGCATGGTTTCCAAGTATGAAAGAGCATTATGTTGATGGTGCAAATGGGACAAAGGAGGTGGCACGTGGGTCATCTCCTTAAATTCAGCATACCTAGCACCTGCTACCCCAATAACAGTGACAGGACCAACACCCCAGATTCCAGAACATCAACTACACGATTCCGCACACTCAACAAGGAGGATGTACTTGTCAAGCTACTTCCACAACTAGATATTTCAACCCTTGACCCTGACGAACTTGTGGTGAATTGGAACAATAGCATCAGAGCCATAGCCTGTATCCCACTCACCAACAAGTTACCCAAAAAACGCGAACATGCACCTTGGTTCTCGACTGACCTTCGAGCATCACTCTTACAACTACGTAAACTTGAAAGAAGATGGCGCAAAAAGCAGACTACCATAGCCTACCAAAACTACAACTCATATTTAGCACTACATAGAGAGAAAATAAGTGAAAAAAGGAAACAATATCACTCAATGATTCTAAAACGATCATTGAATAAAACACACGACCTATTTAATATAGTAAAATCATTAACAGGGGACCCAGAACCAGCAAGCCCACACATGCCTCAACCCCAGGATTATTCGGTCTACCTACAATCCAAAATGATCCAATCCAACACGACTTCATCTAACTGCAACTCGTCCAATGCACTCAGTACACCAAAACCTACACTACTACTTAAATTCTCTGCAGTATCTACTAAAGAAATTGAAGACACCATTGCTTCCATCAATCTCACCACGGCTCCTAATGACCCCTGTCCAGCAAGTTGGATAAAGGAACTTCGACATGAACTAAGCCAGTCATTATGCAATATAACCAACCAATCATTATCAAGGGGTATCTTCCCACAAAGTTTAAAACATACGTCAATCAGGCCCCTGCTAAAGAATAGTCGCCTTGATACATCCAAAGTCGAATTATATAGACCCATATCGAGCATTCCACTGCTTGCTAAGATCATCGAGAAAGTAGTCCAGCGACAGGCACCCCTCGATCCAGCTCAACATGGCTTCAGGGAATTGCATGGGGTAGATACCATCCTAACTACCCTATTCGACAATCTAATTACAGGAATCGACAATATACACCGAGGTTTCGTCCTTATCTTTCTCGACATTGCTGCCGCCTTTGATTCCGTGAATCATAAGATACTATTACAACGTCTCCAAGAAAAAGGGTTACAGGGCACCGCACTACAATGGTGCGAATCATATCTAACTAATAGATGGCAGCAAGTAAAAGCAGGCAACACGTCCTCTGAACCATTCTTACAGAAGCAGGGAGTGCCTCAGGGATCATCCCTATCTGCTCTACTATTTAACATTTATATGCAGCCAATCTGCTCTCTGATTCGCTCACTAAATGTAGAATGTCTAGTGTATGCCGACGACATACTACTATACATTCCATTTGAAAGCATGTATATTAGTATGGGGTGCCATACACTATTAGACTAACTAAAACTGAGAAAGAGTTAATTCTGTTCAGAACCTTGCTTAGAAATAAAACTTCATATATATTAGCTTACTAGGTGAAGGTTTACATAAATAAAGAAAGGGCAGGTTGTACCCCAGCCTCTCTGTCTCAGGGATACCAGATAGCAGTCTCAGGGTTATTAACTAAAATACTCTCAGGGTTAGTAATTAGTAGATATCAAGAGGTATTAGCAGTAAACAATTATGTCAATTAGGTCATTCTATATCTTGGATTCCTGTATTCCTCCTTATAATGGCCATGTAAAGTAAACAATTATGTCTTGGACTCCATTTATGGCTCCACATTGACCCACACCGAATAAGTTGACCTACAATATGATAAACATACATGACGTATAATGATAAAGTGAAATTATGCTGTATCATCTACAAAAGTCTTATAAATAAAGTGAACCATGGCTAAGAAGTTTGAGTAAACAGGGAGAACGTGCTTCTCTCAGTTTCTCTCCACAAAGCTTTGGTGTATTTTTCTATAGAACTGTGTTGTAT
The DNA here is from genome assembly GCA_033557465.1 of Ichthyophis bannanicus. NCBI lineage: Eukaryota > Metazoa > Chordata > Amphibia > Gymnophiona > Ichthyophiidae > Ichthyophis > Ichthyophis bannanicus. The sequence continues at coordinate 1,860,048,285 of CM066032.1, read as the reverse complement.
TTATTGCTGTATTTGATAACCTTCCCATTGTTTGTGAATGTAGTTATTTGTAGCTTCAAGAGCCCAGTGAGGTTACTGGTGAGGAGGGAGTTAAGTAAGCTCTTCACCATTCACTATCGAACAACCCGATTTCTCCCCTATCATCAGATGCTTTGATGCAGTTGCTGAATGGCTTCTCACACAAAACCTGAGAATCAATCATAGCAAGACTGATGTACTCTTTGTCACAAGGAATCAGAAGTTCACCCCACCACCCAACCTGCAAGTCAAAAACGCTGAACTCAAGACAAGAGACACAATTCGATACCTAGGCATCATCCTAGATCAGTGATTGGATATGACAACCCACGTAAAGACCGTTACAAGAACAATATACCACAAAATACGAACCCTGCGCCACCTCCGCCCACTACTTGATTTTTCAGACTATCGAACCATATTTCAAGCCCTAGTGATCCCACACCTAGACTTTGCGAACACCATCCTCCATGGCCTTCCACAAGCAACCCTCAGCCCGCTTCGGCTGGCCATGAATTCTGCTGCTAGGGTTCTTACAGGGGTATCAAGATCGGAACATATAACTCCAGTAATGAAAAATCTACACTGGCTACCACTACAAGCCCGAATTCAATACAAGGTACTGGTCATGACTTTCAAGGCACTGAAGAATCAATCTCCCACACCAATCAGCAAACTGCTTAACAACATCCCCGACATCAGAATCAGAAGACCTGCACTAACGAACATGCTAACAGTACCTAAGCTCACTACAAGGTGCACGAAGGCAACTACCAATAGAGCTTTTTCGATTTATGCTCCGACAGCCTGGAATGACCTTCCTACTTACATTCGATCAATATCCAGCCTCACCTCCTTCAGAAAAGCAATAAAACACCATCTTTTTCTAATCCACTATCCTGAAACCAGTCCCGAAAAACATAAGTCGTTCTCACTCACCCCACACCTTAACCACCCCAACGCACTAACCCAACATGAGAATGGTTAGGTGCTCCTCTCCCTTTAGTTCTACCCATGCTCCCACCTGACCTAGCTATGCTTATTGTTGATTTCAATTATTATTACTGTATTTAACTTATGTTAATTTATGTAAATACTTTGTATATACTATGTAAATAGTTTTCCCTGTTATTCCCATTATTGATTATTCCTGTTCTATGTAAGCACATTGTGATATTTTTGCATTGTTGCACTGTTCAGTTCTAATGTAAACCGCACTGATCTTAATAGCGCGGTATATAAGAAATAAAAATAAATAAATAAATAAATGCAGGGAGGTTGCTGATGCACAGTGTGGACTAGGCAGCTGCCCAGGTGGCACATAAGAACATAAGATCATAAAATCATAAGATATGCCATACTGGGTCAGACCAAAGTCCATCAAGCCTAGCATCCTGTGTCCAACAGTGGCCAATCTAGGTCACAGGTATCTAGCAGTTTCCCCAAAAGACATACAGGTTCCAAAATGCATTTCTAACAGGGGCTCTGCATTTCAAGCCAGGGTACCTAAGCTCCACCAACGGAACAATGGCAGAGAAAAATTGTATCGCCAAAGCTGTTGCCCCCGTTTCAGCTTCTGCCTCTTTCCAGACAGAGATCCCAATGCCAGTTGAAGGACTGGTTCCATGTTGCAGGATGCCTGCATACTGAAGCTCTCAGGAAACAAGTAGAGGAGCTTAGAGAAGAGGTGGTGAGGCTGAGGAGCATTCAAGACAGTGAGAAGTACATTGATGAGATGCTTCTTATAACATCCAAGCTCTCCAGCAGAGGAAAAGATGGGAGCCTACAGAATGATGAAGGTTAGACACAAGTCACCAGGGCCTGCAGAATTACCAATCCAACTCCTCCAGCCCTTGAAATGAAGAACCATTATAGCCCTGGAAGTGAAGGAGGGATCCATCTAAGCTTGAAGAATGGTCAAGAATTTGGCAGCTGAGATTTAATGTTAAAAAATACAAGGTCATGCATTTGGATGCAGCAATCGAAGGGAGCGATATACTAAAGGGGGTGAAGTACTTCTGTCCACAAAAGAAGAGCGAGACCTAGGCATGATTGTATCTGATGATCTTAAAGTAGTTAAACGGGTAAAAAAGGCAATGGTGAAAACTAGAAGGATGCTTGGGTGTATAAGGAGAGGAATGACCATCAGAAGAAAGGAGGTGATAGTGCCTCATGTATAGGTCTTTGGTGCAACTTCATTTGGAGTATTAGGTGCAATTCTGGAGACTACACCTTCAAACAGATATAAACAGGTTGGAGTCAGTACAGAGGGTGGCTACAAAAATGGTTAGTGGTCTTCATTATAAAGTATATGAGGACAGACTTAAGGATCTTAATATGGATACTTTAGAAAAACGGCAGAATAGAGGTGAGATGATTGAGAAGTTTAAATACCTCCACAAAAGGAGAGCCTCTTTCTATTGAAAGCAAGCTCTGTTACGAGGGGGCCATAGGATGAGGGTGAAAGGGGATAGACTCAGGAGTAATATGCGGAAATATTTTTTTAAGGAAAGAGTGGTAGATGTGTGGAATAGTCTCCCAATGGAGGTGGTAGAGAGGAGGACAGTATCTGAATTCAAAAAAGCATGGGTCAAGCACAGAGGATCTCTAAAAGGAAAAAGGGAACTGTTGTAGTGGTTGATATGGAAGGGCAAACTAGATAGGCCATGTGGTCTTTTTCTGCCATCATGTTTCTATGTTTCTAATGCCTGTACTGAGGATTTCCTGGGTCCCTCTGAATAATGATTTGGATTTCCTGGGTCCCTCTGAATAATGATTTGTAGACCTTTCCTCCAGGAACTTGTCCAAACATTTTTTAAACCCAGATACACTAACAGCTTTTACTAGATCCTCCGGTAATGAATTCCAGAATTTGATTATGCGTTGACTGAAAAAATATTTTCTCTTAATAGCCTTAAATGAGTTACACTGTAGCTTCATTGCATGTCCCTTAGACCTCTATCATATCTCCCTTTAGCCATCTCTTCTCCGGGTTGAAGAGCCCTAACCTTTTTAGCCTCTCCTCATAGGGATAGTCTTCCATTTTCATTACCATCTGTGATGTCCGTCATGATCCCACAGTGACAGTGGTGACACACAGACATGCTACTGCTGCAGAAAGGTGATGTGCCAACTTGGGCGGTCCAAGGGTCCTGGCACCCTAGGCAGAGATCCCAGCTGATCCCTCCCTCTCCACTGCCACTGAACCCAGCTGTGGAGGAAGAGGCTGATAGTGCTAGCATCTATAGCCCTCCAGATAGATGCAAAACGCAGGCACTCAGGGAACTACCAAAGCAGTGGCTGTCATCCTCCCCCGAGATGTATCGGTGGCAGGTAGTGATGGGGTCCCAGCAGGGACAGATGGTGGGGGGGGGCTGCATGGCCATTCATGAGTGCCTCTGCCACCCATCCAGACCTTGCACCCTAGGCACCTGACAAACCTGCATGTTGGACAGGCTAGGACTGCGCACCACCACCACTGACAGCACGCGAGCATGTCAGCATGATGTTGGGGTGTTTGTGGCAGGTGCAGCAGCACCACCCTGCAGTAGACAAAAGTCATGTCTTGGTCCTGTGTGCAGTGCACATTGGAACATGTGGCCAGGTCTGCCTGATGGATAACATTTCAGTCCTAGGTGCTGCTGTGTCCATATGGCTGCACTGTGGGTCAACACACACAGTCAGTGTGTACATGAGCTGAGGGTCATAGCTTCAAGACCTGCCTGTGGATCATGTATTGCATGCCCCTGTGGGTATACTTCAGTCTATAGTGCAGGTATAGTGCCAGCCTGTGCAACTCCCAATGCATTGGCCAGCAAGGCTACAAACACCCATCAGCCACATAGACAGGCTCCACTATCCACAGCTGAATGGAAAGGCAGGCTGATAGCACCAGCACACTGAGTGGGCTTTAACAACATGTGTGAGAGTGTCAGAGTGTGCTAATAGTTCCTGCACAATGAGCACATATTAATAATGCTTGTGCTGATATGGAGACCAAAGTTGCAGGCAGCAATTTATTTATTTAACTTCTCTTCTATACCGCGCTATTCCTTATCAGTGCGGTGTACATTCAACTGAATCTTATACCATGCAGTCGGATCGCATTGCATTTACAGTGAACAGGGATTAAAACTTGGATATAACTGGGGTAACTTTCTACAGTTTATTTACACTGATGCCTATACTTTCCGGCTATAGTCTATTCGGGGCAGGACAGGTTGGACTGGCTTTCCCTTTTCTTGCTGGGTATGTTATTGGGGTGCTCTAGGTGACTGGTGCTCGCTGACTGGTTTCTAGAGCTGGTTTCTGGGTAGTGTCTTATGAACGGATGATGCTTCAGTGCCTTCCTGAATTGAGTCAGGTTAGTGATGGCTCGCATGTCTGTGGGGAGGGCATTCCAAGCTCTAGGTGCGTAGATTATGAAGGCCGTGTTGGATGTTGCCTTTGTGCATTTTGTTATTTCTTTTGGGATCATCAGGGTGTTCGCCGTTGTGGATCTTCTGGTTCTGTTAGGGGGTGTGATGTGGATCATCTTGCTGATGGATGTGGGGGGCTGATTGTTTAAGGCTTTGAAGGTCAGGACTAAGATCTTGTAGTGAAGTCTGGCCTGTATAGGTAACCAGTGGAGTTTCTTCAAAATTGGTGTGATGTGATCCATCCTTGATACCCCAACTAGGACTCTTGCGGCTGTATTCATGCCAACCATGCCCACTTTTGCACAGCGCAGCAATGTGATTGTGTGTGTGTGTGTGTCTCTCCAGAGTTCTGTGGCCTTCTGCCTAGTCTGTTCCTAAGGTTTATCTGCAAATGTACATGATGAGTAGCAGAGGATCATAACTAAGGTCTGAAACACAGCTGTTTGCCCAGGATGCGTCTGCATCGGATTTAGATTCAATGACTGAAACTTTGTAGTGCCCATCTGCCACATGTATGGCCTGGGTGGCCACAGCAGTACATGCTGCGAGGGCACTCTCACTCTGACCGAGCAGTAACTATGGCTCGGCTATGTATCCACATAGTGCTATATAGTGTCTGACTCCAGTGGTGTGGGTGTAATCACTGTCCTGGGAGCCCAGTCACTGAGGCAAATGTTGGGTGCCCTTGCTGCTTATCCCAAGGCAAGGTGCACATGCATTGTGTGCTGACCAGCAGACTTGCTGCAGTTGATATGTGCATGTTTGAAACACCCCGGTGGTGGGGCAGTAGGTACAGTCTAACTATGCTTGCTGTGGTGGATTGTTAGTCCTAGATGGTTGGGACAGCAATTATTCCTGGTTTACTCACTATGGTCATGGTAGAACAAGCAGGATTGTAGCAACAGCCCCAGCAAGCCTAGAAGCCCCCACTGCAGTTGGTGCCCATGGTATCAGCTGTTAAACACTGGACACTGTTCTAGGAGGGTTCTTGTCTAATAAAGACAGAGTTCAAGGACCAGATTTGACTGGAAGCTACAACATGCTGTAATTGTGCAGATAACAAGGTGACTAGCATACAACACAGCAGGCAGTACCTGCCACACACTGGAAGTGATATAGATGGCCAGCAGAGTGCATTTCTAGCAGTGCAGGTTCTGGGGACCAGGTGCTGGGCACCCATCCTCACCCTTAGGGTAACCACTGAAACTGCACAGTCACAGTTTGTAGCTGTTATGTGCTTGTAGCACACATTGTCAGTGTGTCTTATTGAGCTGATGTGATGGATCAGAGCATTCTCCATTTGGTAAACAGCTGCAGACTGTTGTTCTGCATGTGCAGTGCCTCATGGGTACTGAAGGGGCTACTGCAGCAGTGGCTGTCATCCTCACAGCAGACCGCTTAGGCAGGGACATGCAGACTGTTTGAATCCAGACATTGCTGTATAGTAAGGTATGGAGGTGTAGCTTAATGGTTCATGCAATGTCTCCATAAGCAACACACAAAGATTCAATTCCTACTTGTTCCTTTTGTGCCTGGGTGCTACTCAGGTCATTTCCCTATCTGTAATAGTCTAGGCTCTACTGTGACTTGCAGATACTCATCCTTCTACTTTGCTATGGGTTCTGCCCATACTTTGGGTTAGCAAACATGCTGTTCCCCATAATGGCCTTCTGAGATCATGGCTTTCTTGGCTCTGCTGCAGCCCATGGCAGGGAGTCCAACATGTTCACCCTGCAGATGTCAGGCCCTTGCTTGGAGGCATGGTATGATGGCCTTGGCAGTGGCTTGGGGGCCCAGATACCAGGGTTTGAAGCCCACTACCACTCTTATGTGACATTTCAGAATGTGTTACTGTTGCAATTTATATGTGCTACAACCTTCATGGACTGACAACATCTCCTTGTGACCTTGAGCAGGTCACTTAACCCACCAATGGCTCAGCTGACTGCAAGTCCGTAAGTCCCTGTTTATCATCTGACATTACCAGTTTGTCAGTATGATGTACCATGACGTAACTGCACTGATACGGTGGTATGCTAACAGACAGTTACATGCATACAGCTGTAACCTACATGTGAGTAATGAGTCATGTATGACATCGTGACTGTTACTGTACAGCTTTGGCTCCATCACATCTCTGTAGCACATGCAGACACATCCTACCCCTCGGATAGCCACCTGCTGGTATCACCTCATGTGCATACGTGCTCCATTTGCACAGTTTGGCTGACACCTGTCCAGTTGTTATCTGCACATTTGTCTAGGGTGTTGTATAGTGGCTCTGTGACTGCGACAGTTGTGAGAATCACATGCCTGGTATCAGGCCTTCCACGTGGCACTGACTCACATTTTCCCACACAGTACAAATACGTTGGGGATGGCACCTACGGCACATCAGTGCTGCCAGCCCATACCACCCTCTCCTTTGCCAACTTTCTTCCTTCAGCCCATCAATCCACCTCTGTAGGCTGAGTGCAGTCATGTCTTGTCATGCAAACTGCTCCAACACAGGAAGCAAGGAGCCACGTCAAATACAACAGCACAGTCTGAGAACGTGGTAGGAAAGACCAAAGTAGATGAAAATACCGTAAACTTTATTTTAATTGCCAATATAACCCAACACAGGCCGTGTTTCATTTAGACTTCCTCAGGGGTAAAATGGCAAACTCAAAGACGGGATAAAACACTTGCAATCGGTGTCAGTGCTCTGTCTCTTTAAGAGGGCTCTGGGAGGCTGTATATATCAGCAGCCCTTACCATAGGCTATGGCAGCGGCAATTGCTAGAACTCTCCCCTCCCCCACTGAACGGTTGGCTGACAGCTGAAAAATAAAAGTCCTAAGGGCTGCTGATGTATACAGCCTCCCAGAGCCCTCTTAAAGAGATAGAGCACTGCCACCGATTGCAAGTGTGGCATTTTACCCCTGAGGAAGTCTAAACGAAACACGGCCTGTGTCGGGTTATATTGGCAATTCAAATAAAGTTTACGGCATTTTCATCTACTTTGGTCTTTCCTACCACGATCTCAGACTGTGCTCTTGTCATGCAAATTGCTACATCATGGCCTACACAGGTACTCTTTTCCGCATTTCGGGTTTTCATACACGCCTCTCCTGTGACTGATCTGCTCATCATCTTTTTGCTGCACAAATCCTGCTACTTCTGACTCCACTGGGGGACACATCTTCACCATCCTATGTCGCACACTCTTATTGTGCCCTTTTACATTGGCACCTCCCAATATATTCGTACAGCTGCCTCCCACGTGCTCATCCAAATTACTGGCTGCCACGTAGGGTGCCCATGGATCTGGCAGGTACATCAGCTTCCACCTGTCCTTACATCCATCACCTTTACATTGCCTTTCCTTAGTGCTCTCTTATCCCTCATTAGGTTGACAGCCATTTTCGGATGTTAAGGTGCATGCTTGACACCTTAATGCCTGATGTCCTGTTGAGGCACGTTAAGTGTCCCATAGCTCCCTTAATGCCGGAACGCCTCCTACATGCCCAGAGCCCTTTTCGCACACAAAACCCCTTATCATTGCCTTTAATGTCTGCTAATGGCTGCTCCCTTAACACCCTTTATTAAACATACCCCTAAGTCTAGGGCTGGAATCAATGCATTGACATGCGTTTTCAACCATTTACAACCTTATTTTTTTAAGCAAAGTACATATTATAAAACAGGTCTCAAATACACACATGCTGATGTGCGTTAACTCTGTGGGAGTTTAAAAAGCAATCCTCCACGCGCCTATTTTACACATGCAAAAGGGCTTTTATTAAATCGTGCAAATGCACATGGAAAGCATGCACCCACTTGTTTTGTGATTCATGTGTTGACATTACTGAGGGTGCAGTTCTAGCAGGGCAGAGCTGGAGTTGCGATGTAGATGAATATTTTATAAAACTCATGAGTTCCTATACAAATTTACACCATTTTCCGAGCAGGTGTAAATTTGTGCGTCTGCATCTGTGCGTTATTGAGGTTGGATCTGGGAATCTATTTATAAAAGCACATAGGCACCTATGTTGCTTTATAAAAGAAGCTTAAAATAAGTGCCCTCCTGGACTTTTCATATAGATTTCCTGTAATGAAATACTCCCTAGACTCTTATCCACTCTCTAGTCATCTCACGTTTAGACTATTGTAACTTGCTCCTCTCTGGTCTCCCCCAGACTCGTCTCTTTCCCCTTCAATCTGTTCAAAACTCAACTGCACGACTTATCATCCCCAGTGTGACTATGCTCATGTAACCCCTCTTCTCAAGTCACTTCACTGGCTCCCTATCCATTTCCGTATCCAGTTCAAACTTCTCCTACTGACCTATAAATTCATTCATTCTGCGGCTTATCTCTCTCTACATCCTTCCTTGGGAACTCCGCTCTTCTAGCAAATCCCTTTTATCTGTGCCCTTCTCTGCCACTGCCAACTCCAGACTTCGTTCATTCCATCTTGCTACTTCGTATGCCTGCAACAAACTATCTGAGTCTTTGCATCAGGCTCCATCTCTGGCCCTATTCAAATCCATACTAAAAACCCACCTCTTCGAGACTTTTTTTGTTCCCCTTATTCTCCTGTTCACCACCTATCTCTGTCTTTACCATTCCCCTAGATTTACCCTAGTCCCTAATTGTTGTGTTGTCCGTTTTGTAAGCTCTTATGAGCACGGACCTTCTCTTACATGTGTCTCTACAGTGCTGCAAATGATTTGTAGCGCTATACAAATGATAAGTAGTAGAAGTCAAAAGCACTGATCCAAGGAGTTAGTCAAACATCTTGAAAAGGAGTATTATTCTTTTTCTTTGGAAGTAATGGCTGGTGTTTCTCAATACTTTCTGCCCTTTATCGGCTCACCATAAATAATCTGGCCAGTTTCAGCAAGATCACAGGATGTATAGATGTTCAAGCACTTTAAAATTCACAGAAACGGGCGTAAGTTTCCATTTACTTTAGTTTTGCTATTTACTATATCACAAAAACAAGACAACAAAGAGCTGTGGTTTTTTTAATAACCAGACATAATTGTACTGTTTCTCTTTCACCAGCTTTCATCAGCCCTCCTTCCCCCGCCTTCCACTTCACACTGTCACTGTAATGTGTTTTATGGTTCACATAGCATTTCTGACAATATCGCCTTTTTCCATTTTGTGTGCTGCCTAAAGAGGGGAGTTTAAACTCCCACAAATTAATTGAGAAATATATTAAGAAACATAGAAACATGATGGCAGAAAAATTCCACATGGCCTATCTAGTCTGCCCTTCCATATCAATTACTGCACGTTCCCCTTTTTTCTTTAAGAGATCCTCTGCATTTGTACTATGCTTTCTTGAATTCAGATACTGTCCTCATCTCCACTGGGAGACTATTCCACACATCTATCACTCTTTCCATAAAGAAATATTTCCGCATATTACTCCTGAGTCCAATAAAAAAATCACCTTACCTTTTTTTTTGTTTCTTAACCTTTCTACTCAAGCATTCAAGTGGACAAGCATGGAAACCACACAATCTTATCCAACAGGTTTGAAGTAAATAGAATAGAGTATATGACGGCAGATGCATCTAGTCTGCCCAGTAAGGTGGCTAGAGTTGTTGTACCCTCTGCTTTGTGGACACTCTCCTCTATGCCCTTGTTTAGGGTTGTACCCACCGCTCCGTGCAGGTCACCCCCCCCCCCTCTATGCCTCGTCCAAACCTCTTTTAAACCAAGCTTCACCAGCAGCTTTTCCTACATCCTCCGGTAACGAATTCCAGAGTTTGATTACGCATTGAGTAAAAAAATATTTTCTCACTGTGCTGGGACTGAAGGTGAGAAGAACTTTTGGTTTATCTGCAATTTTTTCCTGTTTGCTGTTTCCCTGTCTGTTTAGTGCTAGCAGGCAGAGATGTGGTCAGCTTGCTGGGTGGCGGCTCTTCCCCATAAAAGATCTGCAGCTTTATATACTTTAAGAGGTGACAGAGAAGAATGGTCCCGGAAGTGTTTGGACAGTTAGTACTATGGGAAAGAGGAGGAATAACGGTACTCTGAAGGATAGTTCCTCTGCTGCCTCATCGGGAGTCCTGGTGGGGCCAATGAACAGGCATGTTTTTTCTTTTCCGATAAGCCAAGTGTTCCCCGAGGGAGCTTCTCTTATCCCCAGGGGGCATACTCCGCCACCACGTCCATCTTCTCCCATGTCCTCTACTCCATTGTTAGATGATGAAAAGTTTGTTTCTATTGTTCCGGTTTCAAAGCCAGTTACTCTTGCTACTGTGCAGCCTTTAGTTCTGTGTTCTGAAGAGGTCGATGGGGAGATTACCCTGAAAGATATTTTTGGTGTGATTATACTTATGGATTCTAAAATCACCAGTACTATCAGCTCTCTGTGTAATTTTACACACGGGGTAGTAGAGAAACCGTCTGATTTGGAAACTAGGGTAATGGTAACTGATAAAGCTGTTTCTCAGTTAAATGTTCAGCTTTCCTGTTTTGTGAATGTGAATGCTAATTTTGTTAAAGATTCTAGTATTATGTATGCTAAAATTGAGGAGTTAGAGAATGCCTTTAAATCCTGGAATTTACGAATCTTGACTTTTCCTTATACACATTTATTTATTATTGGCAGCGTGTTTATTACAAAAATATTCTAAAGAGATTTTGAAAATACTAGATAATATTGAAATTGCTCAAACATTTTACATTCCAGCTAAAGCTAGGGTGCCCCCCATTGGTGAGGATGGGTTTGACTCCTTAGCCCCTAGAGTTAGTCAGAATTTATTCCATTTTTTAGAAAATTCCACTGATAATATTACTAGATGTAATACATTACTTGTGACCTTTATGACAGAATCTTCTAAGGTGCAAATTTTGAGATTGTTCTTTAAAAATAAAGCTGCTTTGTTTTGTGGTCAAATGTTGAGGATATTTCTGGATGTTCCCTGTAAAATAGTTATCTCCACGTTATAATGCCCTGTTCAATGTAATTTATTTATTTATTTATTTATTTTATTTTATAAACATTTATATACCGCATCTTCCACAGATCAGTTGCGGTTTACAGAGAACAAAACTTAACACTTGACAACGCAAGTTGTTTTACAGGGAACGTCAATGTTAGTATAATTAACCGAATATAAATTTACAAGGAACGTCATAATATAATTCTAACAATGTGAACAGAGCATAACAGAATAAACTATTTACAGATATATATATATATATAGATGTGTATACACACATAAAAATATATATACATATACACACATACATACATATATATATATACATATACATATACACACAAATTTCAGTTTGTTCAATGTAAACCGCCTTGATATCATGAAAGGTGGTATATAAGAAATGTTAAATAAAATAAATAAATAGATAAATGTTACTAGAGCCACTAGAGCAATGGCTTTAGGTGCTACTTTTTTATTTGAAGTCCCCCTGTAAGTGTCTTGTGACCTTACAGGGGCAGAGATATACTTTTTTTGACAGCTCTCAATTGGATAAATTCCTTGTAGGTAGACAATGTGAGGAACTTGTGGGGTCGGATTAATACAGTGCATTGCAAAAGTCTTCATCCCCTCTTGTTTTTGTCCTGTTTTGTTGCATTACAACCTGAAATTAAAATGGAGTTTTGGGGGTTAGCACCATGTGATATATACAACATGCCTATGACTTTGAAGGTACAAAATATCCTTTACTGTGACACAAACAATAATTAAGACAAAAATTAAACTGAAAACAGAAGGTGCATATGTAGAGCCACCTTTTGCTGCACTTACAGTTGCAAGTCTCTTGGGGTATGTCTCTATTAGCTTAGCACATCTAGCCACTGGGATTTTCACCCCTTCCTTAAGGCAAAACTACTCCAGCTCCTTCAAGCTAGATGGATTGTGTTGGCGTACAACAATCTTCAAGTCATGCCACAGATTCTCAATTGGATTGAGGTCTGGGCTTTGACTAGGCCATTCCAAGGCATTTAAATATTTCCCTTTAAACCAGCTTTAGCAATATGTTTGGGGTCATTGTCCTGCTGGAAGGTGAACCTTCATCCCAGTCTCAAATCTCTGGCAGACTGAAACAGGTTTTCCTCAAGAATTGCCCTGTATTTAGCGCCATCTATCATTCCTTCAATCCTGACCAGTTCCCCTGTCCCTGCCAATGAAAAACATCCCCACAGCATGATGCTGCCACCACCATGTTTCACTGTGGGAATGGTGTTCTCAGGGTGATGGGAAATATTGGGTTTGCGCCACAAGTGGCATTTCCCATGATGGCCAAAAAGTTCAATTTTCGTCTCATCTGACCAGAGAACCTTCTTCCATGTGTTTGGGGGGTCCGCCACATGCTGTTGTGCAAACTCAAAACGTATTTTCTTAATTTTTTTCTTTAAGCAATGGCTTTTTTCTGGCCACTCTTCCATAAAGCCCCACTCTGTGGCTTGTATGGCTTAAAGTGGTCCTATGGACAGATACTCCCATCTCCACTGTGGATCTTTGCAGCTCCTTCAGTGTAATCCTTGGTGTCTTTGTAGCATCTCAGATTAATACCCTCCTTGCCCAGTCTGTGAGTTTTGGTGGACGGCCTTCTCTTGTCAGGTTTGTAGTGGTGCCATATTCTTTCTATTTTGTCAATGGTGTTTCGTGGGATATTCAGAATTTGGGATATTTTTTATAATGCAACCCTGTTTGGAGTGCTCCTTGGTCTTCATGTGGTGCTTAGTGGTGTTGCAGAGCAGGTATATTTATGCAGGCATCATGTGATAGATCATTTGATATTGATTGCACACAGGTGGACCCTAATCAACTAATTATGTGACTTCTGAGGTTAATTGGTTGGACCAGATCTTATTTAGGTATTTCATAACAAAATGGATGAATACATATGCACTCACAACTTTTCAGTTTTTTACTTTTTTTTTTATATATGCAAGGTATATTATTATCATTTCACTTCATCAATTTGGACTGTATTGTTAGGTCTATTGCCTAACATCCAAATGAACCTCCATTTTCATTCCAGGTTGTACGTAATGTGACAAAATAGGACAAAAACCAAGGGGATGAATATTTTCACAAGGCACTGCATGTTATCATCTCTTATGTTTAATGTCTTTATTTCCTTAAAATATGTAGTTGTTGAATTTCCCAGCTCAGCACCTTAATGTGGGCTTGATAAATGGTTATGGTTTATGTTGCCACGTATGTTTAAACATTTTTGTGAAATGGTTGATTTACTTGTGATTGTTATTGTATTTAATTTTAAAAAATGCAATAAATATATATCGACAGAAAAAAAATATTTTCTTGTATTAATCTTAAATGGGTTACATTGTAGCTTGATTGCATGTCCTCTAGTCTTTCCACTTTTTGATGGCATAAGCAACCAATCTATGGAGGAGTAGCCTAGTGGTTAAAGCAATTGCCCTGTACCTAAAAGATCAAGGACTAAGTTCCCACTGGTGCTCCTTATGACCTTGGACAAGTCACTTTACCCTCCATTGCCTTGGAAGAAAAGGCTGGCAATCTACTTCTGGTGATACATTGCCAAGAAAACCCAGAGGTAGCTGGGTTGCTATGAGTCAACAATGACTCTATGGCACTTAAAAAAACCCTGATCTATGTTAACTCATTCCACTCTATTCATTTAGACCTCTGTCATATCTCCCTCAGCCATCTCTTTTCCAAGTTCAAAAGCCCTAACTTTTTAAGCCTTTCCTCATAGGGGTATCCTTCCATCACCTTTACCATTTTGGTGGTTTTTCTCTGTATCTTTTCTAATTCTGCTATATCCTTTTTAAGATACGGTAACCAGAATTGCCCACTATTGCCTATGGAACGATACAGAGGCATTATGATGTCATCCTTAGTTTTATTCCCCATTCCTTTGCTTATGATTCCTAGCATTCTATTTGCTTTCTTGGCCGCCGCTGCACTCTAGGCCAAGAGTTTCAACATGTTATCCACGATGACACCTAAATCCTTTTCATGGGTGGTGGTTTCTAATGTGGTACCTTGCATCATATGACCATAATTTAGGTTGTTCTTTCCTAGGTGCACTATTTTGCACTTGTCCACATTAAATTTCATCTGCAATTTGGACACCCAGTCTTCCAATTTATCAGGGTCCTCTTGCAATTTTTCACAATCATCTTCGGTTTTGACAACTTTGAATAATTTTGTGTCATCTGCAAATTTGATCACCTCGCTCATTATTCCCATTTCCAGGTCATTTTCAAATAAAAAAACAAGTTGTACCATGGCCCATCACAGATCCCTGTGGTACTCCACCATTCACCTTTCTCAATTGTGAAAACTGACCATTTAGCCCTACTCTCTTCTTTCTGTCTTTTAATCAGTAACCGGGTAGCCAGACCCGGCGCTCACCCTTACATTGTACCTTGCTTCCCCCCCCCCACCCCTCCCCCGCCCCCTGCCTCTTGACCCATCTTCCAGTAGCATTTCTCTTTCTTTTCCCCACAAATTACTCTGACAGCCAAGTATGGTAACAACTGGTCACAGCTTTATTTCCCATAACAACAAAACCATAACAGGAACAATGATCTCACAACCCCCCCCCCCCCAGCGGAGCAATGCATCACCAGCCATGCTACTAGCAAAGCGACCTCGCCTCCGCTGCAACCATGGTCCGACCACCGGCAACATTCCGACCACCCCTATCCGACTTCGCCATATTACTAGCAAAAGTCTTCCAGGGGTAGTCCAGGTCGAGGGCACCCCGCCCCCGTCCCGAGTCGCCTAAGGCTCCGGATCCCGGAAACCTCCGGGATCCCGCCTCACCCTCCCCCAGCTGCGACACCCCTACACCAGCCCCGCAACCGCGAAGGCTGGGTGGGCGGGTGGGCTGCCGCGCCTCCCGCCAAACAGCCTGTGCTCTGAAGCGTCTCCAGCACGCCAGAGCACATGGCTGCCTGCACCCTGATTGGCTCCGCTCACCCCACTCCACTAGCGGAGCCAATCAATTTAAAGAATACACCACGCACGGCCCTGCACGGCCCCGATTTCAACCCCCTCCACCCCCGTGCACGAGCAGGGTCCCACGCCGGGCAAAGCACCCGGTTACGAGCAGGCACCGGGACCCTGCCCGCGCCTTTATTTTAACCGGGTAACCAGACCCGGTGCTCACCCTTACATTGTACCTTGCTTCCCCCCCCCCCTCCCCCGCCCCCTGCCTCTTGCCCCATCTTCCAGTAGCATTTCTCTTTCTTTTCCCCACAAATTACTCTGACAGCCAAGTATGGTAACAACTGGTCGCAGCTTTATTTCCCATAACAACAAAACCATAACAGGAACAATGATCTCACAGCCCCCCCCCCCCCCCCCCCAGCGGAGCGATGCGTCACCAGCCATGCTACTAGCAAAGCGACCTCGCCTCCGCTGCAACCATGGTCCGACCACCGGCAACATTCCGACCACCCCTATCCGACTTCGCCATATTACTAGCAAAAGTCTTCCAGGGGTAGTCCGGGTCGAGGGCACCCCGCCCCCGTCCCGAGTCGCCTAAGGCTCCGGACCCCGGAAACCTCCGGGATCCCGCCACCGGCACGGTGAAACTTTAGCTGTGCCGCCCCCCCCAATTACCCCAAGCTGCAACCAGTGCGGCCACCCTGAACAACTCGCTCCAACACCTCCTGCCAGTCGTTCAAAAGCAAGTCCATCCCCACTGGCGAAAGATGAACACCATCCGCCCTATACAACCCCGTACAGGCTACATCAACCCACACATGCTGCACCTGATACCCCCCACTTTCACAGACCCATCTCCCAATTTGACGATTTATCTTGGTCAGCCCATGGGACCATCTCCTCTGGCCCCATGACGCCGGACGCGGGATAATGTCCGACCAAATCAAGATGACTCTGTCCAGCAAACGAAGCAAAGTCGAAAAGTCCTTCTTCGCCGCTCTTATAAGCTGCTTGCAAGACCACTCCGACAAATCGTTGCCTCCAAGATGGACCAGCACGACCGCTGGTCGTCCTCGAACCCGCAGATGATGACGAAGCAAGGGCAGCAGTTGAGTCCACCTCAGCCCCCGCTTGCCCAGCCATGAAAGCGCCACCTCAGCTGGGTCGAGCCCAAGATTAATCCCGATAGGCCGCACCGCCGCTCTCTGACCAGCCCAAAAGACAAAGGAGTGTCCCAGCATCCAACAGCCCCTCTCCATCAGACCCCCACCTGGAAGAGAAAATAACAGCATTAGTAACCCCCCCCCCAACCCTAATAGGGCTCCTCACAGCCGCACATAACCATGAAAGGCCTTAGATCGCCAGCGGCCAATACCCTGGATCTGATCCCCCGACATACCCGCCGCAGCCGCACTAGTGGCGGCTCCGATGCGAAAAGAGTGAGCCGAAAACAACACCGGATCCTTGCCGATTCTACGCAGAGCCAGGCGTAAAACCGCCGTCACTTGATACCTGGTCACATACGAGGAGTCCTCATGCACGAACAACGCTTCACCACCGCCCGGGCATACCCGCAAGTAGTCGTCGAGGGCCGCTACCGGGCAAGTGAGTCCCCCGATACTCCCCAGCACCACCCACAAACCTTTACCCCGTTGATCCGTTTTGGACTTGGCTAAAAGTATACGAATACGGCCCGGCTCCCTCCACACATGCTGCAACCGCAAACAATTACCTAAACCCACCTTCACTGAATCCGCCGCCAACTCGCCGACCCGAAAGGCCCCAAAAAACGCTAAACAAAATACCGCTCGAAATAAAACACCCTCGTAAGGCGACGATGCGACCTCCGACAACACGTAACACAAGCGCTGTAACATCCCATGTGCGCTCAGCTACTGAATTCTTTAACAGGTTCTTCATCGCGGAAGGCCATAGCTCCACAAGTTCCAAGGGACCCCGAACCCTTCCTCGTCCGCCTCCGGCGCCAACTGCTGAAACCGCTCCCACTGCAAACGAGAAAGAGCATCAGCAATTGCATTAGTACGACCAGGAATATGGCGGGCCTTTAAGTCCACGTTCAAACACAAACAGACTAGAACGACTTGGCGCATCAAGGCCGCGACTGTACTGCAGCGTGGAGTATAACGATTCACGACGGCCACCACCGCCTCGTTATCACACCACCACACCACCCTACGGTTGGCCAATCGCTCCGGCCATAACGCAAGCGCCACTAAGATGGGAAACAATTCAAGAAAGGTAATATTTCTCAGAAGCCCTGCATCCTCCCATTCCAGCGGCCACCGCTCAGCACACCAAACGCCGCCGAAATATATACCCAGACCAACCCCACCCGCCGCATCCGAATACAGCTGCAAATCCTCACTGGAGATCTCTGCATCCCGCAACACCGAAGTGCCATTAAAGTCGCTCAAAAAGAGCTCCCAAATCCTCAAATCCTCTCGCATAACCCTTGACACTCGGATATGATGATGAGGCTTCAGAGCCCCTGCCGTCGCCGCCGCCAAGCGCCGAAGGAAGACCCTGCCCATGGGAATGACCTTACAAGCAAAGTTCAGGGAACCTATTAAGGCCTGCAGCTCCCGCAAAGTCAACTTGGAAGAGGCCAAGGCATTAGCCACCAGCACCCTCAATTTCTCTACCTTATCTGAGGGCAATCGGGCCTCCAAACTTTGCGAATCTAATTCCACACCTAAAAAGGTCAACCGCGTCGTCGGGCCTACCGTTTTACTCTCAGCCAACGGCACCTCCAACTCACAAGCCAGACTACCAAAACCAGCTAACAGCTCGCTACACCCTAAGGACTCTGCTTCACCCACAAAGAAAAAATCATCCAAATAGTGGACAACCTCCCCCCTTCCCACTCTCTGCACCAAACTCCAGTGCAAGAAAGAGCTGAACTTTTCAAAGTACGCGCAAGATACCGCACACCCCCTGGGCATACACTTGTCAAAATAAAACGCCCCCTCAAACTGAAAACCCAACAACCTGAAGGAAGACGGATGAACCGGCAACAAACGAAAAGCCGACTCGATATCAACCTTCGCCATCAGTGCCCCCTGCCCCGCTCTCCTGACTAACTCCGCGGCCTTGTCAAAAGACTGATAACGCACCGTGCACAAATCCCACGGAATCAGATCATTCACGGAGGATCCAGCCGGAGAAGAGAGATTGTGAATTAGACGAAACTTCCCCGGCTCCTTCTTGGGAATAATGCCTAACGGTGATACAACAAAATCCGGGAACGGCGGCTGCCGAAAAGGCCCCGCTATCCTCCCCAACCCTAATTCTTCCGCTATCTTCACCCGAGCTATAGCCCCCCAGCGCCGCACACTAGGTGAATTGCGTGGCGACAAAACCACGACCACGCCATGCACCGGAACCACAAAACCCAAACTAAATCCCAACTGCAACACTAACCTATCCCGCCTCCGCGGATAAGAATGCAACCAAGAACACAAAAGCGGAACCTGAATAGGCGAAGGGGCCAGCTCGAAAGGCCCCCCCCCCCTATTTGAGAACGGACGGCGGCTGAGCCCCGGGCCCTTTTTTAACACATTTTACTGCTGCATGGTGACCTCCACAGCTCGAGCACGCATGCCGGAATTTACAATCCGGAAAGGGACACATCGACCGATTAAACCTCCAGCACACAGCACTCCCGCCTCCAGGGGCCGGCCGAGCCGGCCCTGTGGCGACTGCCCCCCGAAAGGAACGAGCCGCCCCCCCAACGACTACCGACCCCATCTTACCTCCGCTACCCCCAGTCCCCCCTCCCTTGACCGACATCTGTGTTAGCCAAAGGTTAATGTCTTGTGTGCCCCAGGTTAAAAAGTTATTCTCCTCCATTTTATCCCTGAATTTCTCGTCGTAATTAAGCCACGACCAGCCTTCATGCATTTGAGACGCTTCAAGAATCGAGTCCGCATAGGATAACAACATCCCGGACTGTTGAGGAAAATGATGCCCCCACACACTCGCCAACCGCAAGAAGGATCGCACCCAATTAATGACATTGCGCGACACCTTCCAAAGCCGACTCGCCTTCTCGTCCTCCTTTCGCTTCTTCCTACTGTCCCCAGAATGTTTCCTTCTTTCTAGAAAACGAAAAATATCGATATATTTCCGCTTCCTAATCTTTCGTCTCAGCTTCCTGGGGACCCCTTCCCACAATTCCGACAATGGAACCAAAGAAGCTGCACCTCCACCAGCCAAACTCGCCTCCACCCCACCACTCATGGCCGCCCCTGGCCCTCCGCCGACAGCCACCGAGGCTCCAGACGAATCTGAAGACGATGAGGAGGAAGAAGAGGAGGTACGTCGATAACGACACCCCCGCTTCCTCTTTCTGCGCGCCTTGCCTGGCCGATCGGACCGCGACCCTCGCTCAAGCGATGCGCCACCATCAGCCGCTCTCAACTCACCTGGCGTGTCCTCGATACCGCGGGTCCTGGACGAAAGCAGTTCATCGCCTCTCGGCTCAGCCGACCGCTGCAGATCCGCTGTCCCGGACTCCTGGCCACCGACTCCAGCAGCACCCACTTCTGCAGGGGGCCTCGAATCAATACTCCCCTCACTGCAGGACACCACCGCAGACGTAGCAGGACCCGACGCTGCCATATGGGGCACCTGTGAAGACAAAATGGGAAAACCCAACGAAGACAAGCCCAGCGCACCCCTCGGAGGCCACGCCCCAGTCCGATCCGCCCTAGAGGAACCTTGACCCCCCCCAACCAATGCTCCCATCCAGTCCTCTGCCCTGACGGCCCCGACCACCCGGAAGGTGGCAAACCAACTGCAGGAGGAACAAAACCCCCGACCGGAGATAGCCACCCCCACGCATCCCCCCCAGCCGCCCCAATTACCTGCCTGGGCCCCCCCCCCCCATTGGCCCAAGGAGTTAACTCCCCACCCCTGCCCCTGCTCCCGATCCATCCTGAGAATCCCTCCCCCAACGCCTTCAACCTGCCCCTCCCGGGAACCCGACTCCCTATCCAGGGTCTCAGTAGTCCCAGCCGCTTGGTCAGCTGCCAACTGCGGAGGCCCATGACTCGCAGTCTGCCCCGCAGGCCTTCCAAGAAGCCCCTCTCGAGTCCGCGACCCCCTTCGCCCCCGAACCAAACCCCCAGCACCTCTTGCCCCCCTTCTCCTAACCCCATGCTCACTGGCACTCTCTGACCTTGAACACACAGATTTTCCTACCCCTTTCCCCCTCTGCCTTTTTTCTTGCCTCCCCCGGGCCGCCTGCCCTCCCCCCTTTGCCGCCCCCACCTCTTGCCTGCTTCTTGCCTGCCATCCCCGTGAATTCGTGACGTTCTTCTTCAATTTTTCTTTTTTTTTTTGTAACACCAGGCGCACTCCACTGCCCCAGGCACTCCTCCCTGCCTTGCTGACAACTGTCGCGGGGCTTCGCAGACACGGAGCACTGCTCAATGCTCAGCTGCACGCCCTGCCGGAAAACCGTTGGCGGCCCTCCCCGACGCGGAGCACTGCCCCAGGCACGCCTCCCTGCCCAGCCGAAGGCTGTCTTAGGCCGTCGCGAGCCCACCCTGCTGCCCCAGGCACTTGCCTGCAAATCAGCTACCGCCACGAGCACTGCCGCAGTCTTGTACTCCTGCCGACGTAACTAGCACTCCTGAAGGCCTGCTCTCCCGCCGACACTGGAAACCGCGCTGACCCCGCCGACCAGAAAGAAGCTACTCCTGCCGCGCCTCCCGCCAAACAGCCTGTGCTCTGAAGCGTCTCCAGCACGCCAGAGCACATGGCTGCCTGCACCCTGATTGGCTCCGCTCGCCCCACTCCACTAGCGGAGCCAATCAATTTAAAGAATACACCCCGCGCACGGCCCTGCGCGGCCCCGATTTCAACCCCCTCCACCCCCGTGCACGAGCAGGGTCCCGCGCCGGGCAAAGCACCCGGTTACAAGCAGGCGCCGGGACCCTGCCCGCGCCTTTATTTTTCCTGATCCACAATACTACACTGCCTCCAACCCCATCACTAATTTTGCCAAGAGTCTCTCATGAGGGATCTTGTCAAAGGCTTTCTGAAAATCCAGATACACTATATGAACTGGTTCACCTTTGTCTACCTGTTTATTTACACCTTCCAAAGAAATATAACAGATTAGTAAGACAAGACTTTCCTTGGCTACATCCAATTTGGCTTTCTCCCATTAAACCATGACTAAATACATGATTATTTATTCTATTCTTTTAATGGTTTCTACCATTTTGCCTGGTACTGACATCAGACTCACCAGTCTGTAATTTCCTGGATCACCCATAGAACCCTTTTTAAATATTGGTGTTACATTGGCCATTTTCTACTCTTCAGGTAGTAAGATAATTTTAAAGATGGTTCGCTAATATTTGATTGCTCAACCCTTGGCAATGATGACAGCCTCCAAACGTTTCTTGTAGCCATCGATAGGTTTTGTACATCTGTCTACTGGTAGTTTCTCCCACTCTTCAACTATAATTTGTTCCAGCTCATTTAATGTTTCCTTTTACCAAAGGCAAATTTTGGATCTTTCCAAAGGTTCTCAATTCCATTGGGATCAGGACTCATTGCTGGCCAGTTTAAAATAGTCCATTGATCCTTTTTAACCATTCTTTTGTACACTTGGATGTATGTTTTGGATCATTGTCCAGCTGGAGGACCCATGACCTTCAACCCAGACCTAGCTTTCTGACACTAGTAGCACATTTCACTCCAGAATACCTTGGTAGTCCTCTGACTTCATGATTCCTTTAATATATTCCAGGCCTCTAGTTCCTGAGACAGCAAAACAGCCCCAAACATTATGGAACTTCCACCATATTTAAATATAGGAAGGGTATTTTTTTCCTTATAAGCTTCATTTCTTCACCTGTAAATGTATCACTGGTCTGCTTTGCCAAAGAACTCAAGTTTGGTTTCATCTGTCCACAGAACATTTTCCCAGAAGGATTGTGGTTTCTCAAGGTGGGTTTGGGCAAAGATCAGGTGTGCCTTTTTTATGTCTGTTTTTGAGCAATGGGGTCCTCCTTGGCCTTCACCCATGAAGTCCTTCTTTGTTTAGTGTGAGGCATATGGTGCGGGTTAAAACTCCAGATTACTCCAGGTAAGCCTTAAGCTCTTTGGATGTTGTGCGTGATGTTCTTCCAACTAACCTTCAAAGACTTCTTGGATTAATTTCCTCTTCCCACCACGTCTTGGGAGATTCTTGTCAGTTCCGTGAGCAGAAAACGTCTTAATAACATTGTGAACTGTAGACACAGGAATCCCAAGGTCTTTGAAGATGACCCTGTACCCCTTTGAAGTTTGATGTTTGGTGATAATGGCTTTTCTGATGGTCTCAGTCAGCTCTCTTGTCTTCACCATTGTGAAAATGGAACAGGGAGTGAATGCGACCATTTTAAATATTCGAGTCATCATTCATTGGCTGATTCGAGTCATCATTCATTGGTTGATTCAAGTCATGTGACAACTGACAATTTATCACAGGTGCATCTAATTTTACTGCAATGAGATTGTTGTCCTTCTGTTCAAACTGATTTGAATTGTTATAAGGGTGCCAATAAACTCCATTCTATACAGGTTTCACGGGGCTTATATCAATATATTTAAATAATTTAAAACTGTTTTTCATAACAGTTTTAAATCATTTAAATATAACAGGTAATTCTGAGATCATTTTCTCCTTTGTATTTAATATGATTTAAAACTGTTTTTCATATATATATATGATTATGAAAAACAGTTTTAAATCATTTAAATATAACAGGTAATTCTGAGATCATTTTCTCCTTTGTATTTAATATGATTTAAAACTGTTTTTTATATATATATATAGTTTTAAATCATATTAAATACAAAGGAGAAAATGATCTCAGAATTACCTTACACACAATATTCCAAATTACTCAGGCCATGGCATACCCTTAGCGCATCAACGATCCTAAAAATCTCCTTTAGTTATAGATTATACATATACAGGATCATTCTGAACTGTAAATAGCGGGGATGGATGTCCATCCCTGCTATTCGGTCCCTCTGCTGACCCCGACTAACTTCCCCATAAGTTGTATGGGGAGTTTAGACAGGGGCGGGAAAGGGGCAGTGCAGGGGCGGAGTTAGGGTAGGCAGTGGGAGATCCATGGCTTCGGACATACAGGGCCTATTCCAATGTTGGCCCTGTACATCTGGGGCTGACAGACTGAACTGGGATCTTATTCCACCTCTGAGGTGGAATAAGTTCCCTTTGTCAGTGGGGGACGCCAGGCCTGGGTAGCGGAAGAGATAGGAGGGGTGGAGGTGATTCCCCACAGCCCGACCCTGGCCTTGGGAGGCCAGATTGGGGGGTCAGGCTGTGGGGAATGAAAAATCTGGTCACCGGCTGGTGATCGTGGATCCTGAATGGAGCCACGGTGCCATAGCAACCGGACGCCATGGTGCTGCTGCTCTATTCAGGAGCCTTGACTAAGTTAGCCCCGCGGAATCAGAATCCTGTCTAACTCTCTGTGTCCGGTTCCGACCGGGTGCACAGAGGGCCACTACGTCCAGGATGGAATTGGACCCATATTGATTTAAGCCCTGTAGATTTGTATAGAACGGAGTTTTTTGTGGATGTAAGAATTTTTCTTCGTTCTGCAATTGGGATTTTTTCTGGGAATAATCATGTCCTAGCAATGTCCCAGTTAATATACTATTTCCTACTATTTCCTTTTTAAATTGGTCTTGTTTTATTTGATTCTTTTATGTGTCAAATATGCGTGCCGTGGAGCATAGGAAGGACTGACCGGGTAGGTTGTGGGATGCTTGGTGTGGAAAAATCAGGGCACATCCAGCCCATCTAAGTGCCTGATTCTGCGCCTGCGGGAACATCTAACTCCCACAGATGCGGAATCGAGTGCAAATCTGGCCTGTCCAGATTTTGGACATCTGGATGGACCAGATATCCCCCAATCTGAATTGGCCTCTTGGTGTGCAATGCACAAAAAAAAAAAGCAGAACCTGGGGATGATCGTCTCAAATAATTTTAAAGAGGCCGGACAGCTAGAAAAGGCAACAGCAAAACCCCGAAGGATGCTTGGGTGTATTTGGAGAGAAATGGCCAGCAGGAAAAAGGAGGTAATAGCGCCTTTGTACAAGTCTGTAGTGAAAACTCATTTGGAGTTCTGTGTACAATTCTGGAGACCGTACCTTTAAAAGGATATGAACAAGATGTAGTCGCTCCAGAGAGCAGCTACTAAAATGGTCAATGGTCTTCATCGTAAGGCATATGGGTAAACGTAGATTGGTTGTTTACTCCTTCAAATAGTAGAACGACTAGGGGATACACAATGAAGCTACAATGTAGCACATTTTAAGACTAATAGAATTAAAGAAAATTTCACTCAATGCGGAATCAAACTGGAATTCATTGCTGGAGGACGTTGTAAAAGTTGTTAGTGTAGTTGGGTTTAAAATAGGTACAGACAAGTTCCTGGAGGAAAAGTCCATAAAACATTATTAAAGTGGACTGTGGAAATCCACTGCTTACCCCTGGGATTAGCAGCAAGAATTTGTCTACTTTTTGGGAACCTGATAGGTAGTTGTGACCTGAATTGGCTACATTTGGAAACAGGATACTGGTCTTGATGGACTTTTGCTATGACCCAGTCTGGCATATCTTATGTTCTTGTGTTCTTATGGGATAGATTTAAAGGTCTCAATATGTACACTTTGGAGGAAAGGCAGGAGGGGGGTGATATGATGGAGACATTCAAGGAGCTCTGTGGAATAAATGAACAGGATGTAGGCCTCTTCTAGTTGAAAGCCAGCTCTCGAATGAGGAGCCATAGGATGAAGGTGAAAGGGAACAGACTTAGGAGCAATCTGAAGAAATATTTCCATATGAAAAGGATTGTAGATGCGTGTAACAACCTCCCTGTGGAGATGGTGGAGACGAGAACTGTATCTGAATTCAAGTATAGAGGATCTCTGAGGGAGAGGAAGGGAATGAGAAGACTGGATAGGCCATATGAACTTTGTTTTTCTGTACCATCAAGTCACTGCTGGCTCCTAATGACCCTGTGGATAGTCGTGACTACCCCCTGCGTTTTCTTCCCGCACAGTAAGCATACAGCACCTGGTCTTCCAAGGTGGTCTCCCATCCAAGTACTAACCAGGCCCAGCTCGGCTTAGCTTGCAAGATCTTTTCTATGTTTCTATGAGCCTTGTTTTTCAACCCATTTTATTTGCTTACAAAATGGCTATCTGTTGGTTAAAATGCAGCGTATCCGTTTTTATCCAGCCTGCCCAAAATTTACCTTGCCTCTGTTTATACATTCTAGAGTTAGGGATCATTAAAATTCCATTTTAAGTGAGGGTTTTATTGTTCTGCTACGGCAGTGCTATTTGATAATTGTGCATATAAGGGACTTCATTTTAGATGTTTATAAAAATAAATATTTAAACCTAGTACTCTGTTGTTTGAAGAAAGAGCCACCCTCAATCAGCACAAATTCATACAAATCTTGTTTTGGTTTTTAGCATGTAGTTGTAATCTTACAGCCTATTGTGAATGTGCTGTTTGGATTGAAAAAAATACTTTAACTCAGATACATTAAATCACATTATAGTCATAGTAATTCAATAGCATAATTAGCCTGGTATATGTAAGAATTCCTATGACAATAGCATAATGAAAGGATTTTTTAAATCAAGCTCCCTATTATTATCGGAAAGACATGAGGTCGTGACCCATAAAAGCCTGTTTAGAAAAATAAAGAAATGATGTCTTTGAGTCAATGCGGACTCCTGACAACCCAGCAGCTCCTGGGTTTTCTTGGCAGTATGACTGGAAATAGGCTGCCATGAACTCACTATAACGTAGAGTCAAAATGTTGTGATTGAAGGGTGGGAAAAGATGGGGTCCAAATGACTCTTACTAGTTAAAATTTTCTGTGATGCTGAAAGACTGGGCTTAAAAATGGCAGATGAAATTTAATGTGGACAAATGCAAATGTATGCACTCAGGAAGAACAACCCAAAACATAACTACACAATGCAAGGTTAAGAACATAAGAACATAAGATATGCCATACTGGGTCAGACCAAGGTCCATCAAGCCCAGTATTCTGTTTCCAACAGTGGCCAATCTAGGTCATATGTACCTAGCAGTTTCCCCAAGAGACACAAGTTCCAGCTTAGGAACCACCACCCAAGAAAGGGATCTAGGGGGTAGGTTTTTGAAGCTGTGGTAATGGTTTTTGCACTTCCCTATTATCCCTATATACTTTACTTAATCTACTTACTTGATCCACATGGACATTGTTTGCATTGAATATAATACCATCTTAACCAGCAGGTACCTCCAAGGGCACAGAACATTGGCAGGCAGTGTTGGGGGGGAAGCGTGGACGTCTATGCAGGCACCCCTACCCCATAACATGCACCATAGGCAGCCGCCTACCTGCACACTGGATGGCCTGAGACTGCGCACCTCAGCACCACCAGCAGAAGGGCATGTCAGCATGGTGGCAGAGGGGTACTGGTGGTGGAAGGGGCAGTGGCAGCTGCCCAGAGCAGACCGTGGCCTAGCCCTGTGTAGGTGGGTGCCGTGTACTGCAATAGACAGGCCCTGTCTGACGAACAGTCATGGTATCACCAGGGAATGCCTTGTCTCTGTGACAACAAGGTGGTACAGTGCACAAAACCAGTGTATTCAGAAGCAGACAGTCACAGGTTCAAGTCCCAGCTGTGGTTCCTGCCAACCCAGTACCCCTATTTTACCCACTACTACAACGTGCTAATACAGACAGAACCTGTAGTGCAGATGACATAAACATGCCCAAAACACCTACATTTTACCCTACAGAGCACAGACACCATAAACAGGCGCATTACCTAGAGCAGAGTCTCCCAAATGCAGTCCTGGAGGGCCAAACACCATTCAGGTTCCATGCTGCCTCTAATAAATGTGGCTGTGCTGCATTGCTATGCACCGCCCCCATGGTATGCAGATGTATCTCATGCATATTCATTAGGGACAGCATGAAAATCCAGAACAGTGTTTGGCCCTCCAGGACTGGAGTTGGGAACCTCTGCCCTAGAGCAGCGGCCAACAGGGGCAGACACACCCGCACCCACAGGCTCCATTATCCCAAGCCTCCTGGAGAGGCAGGATGTTGGGCCCTGTGTGCATCTCCCCATACTAGCACTTGCATACCTTAGCAATGCCACCCTAAACATGGGGAAACTGTACACAGCTATCAAAAGGTTGCTATGATAACTGGCAGATAGCAATTCCTACGTTAAGCACAATTGGCTGATTGAGCTGCATCATAGCAACCTTTCTGATGTCTGTGGAGTGTGCCTCAGGTCTGGTGTCTGACAGAGTGACCCCAACAGTATTGCGTACCATAGCCATGCCTGCACTGTGCCCAGGACTGGTGTGGTGGCCTGGGCTGCCCAACACCTCTATAGTTGCACAATGCTGGCATAGGTGTGTGGAGTGTGTGTCTGTCTATCCAGTGTGTGGTGGCTGCCAACACCCTCCACAGCCCACACTGCTAGCACTGTTGCAAGTACTGGCCTGCCAATGTGCATAATGAGGAGCAAGGTACTGTGGGAATAGCCTGGATAGTGTGGCCTGGCCTGGCCGCATCTGCACAAGGCATAGGGCAATGGCTCGGACATTGTAGTGCCCGGTCACCACCTGTACGGACAGCGTGGCCACAGCATGTCCAGCTGGTAGGTCACTCTCACCCTGACTGAGCAGTGACCACGGCATGGCTAGGTTCCCCCATAGTGCTATATAGTATTTTTCTCATGTGATATTTATGGGTCCCTTTTGGGACCCAATCACTAACTTATCTGCTTGGTGTGTATGCTGACATCCCAGTTCTGGGTACATGCATCTCCTCCAGGACTATGGACTAGCTAGCAGACTGTCTGCAGCTAGTATGTGTCTTGCTGGAACACCTAGCAGGGTGCAGTGGCTGGAGGCTTGCTGCTGGAGAATGTCAAATAGTGGTGGGGGCAGCTGAGCATTTCCAGGCCTACTGTCTGTCTGCTATTGCTTTATGCATTGACTGCCCTGGAGGGTGTCTGTTCCCTAGCGGGACTGGGGTTGATGGTCCCCTCTACTGCTACCATTGCAGGGGTATAGAATGTGGATCTATTGGTGGGTGATCCTGTTTCCCACCCTGAGCCCCAGAGGGTGGATAGTGTGGTGGTACATAATCTGCCTATGGGTCCAAACACCCCCCCCCCCTTCACCTACATCATGTAACCATGGCACCAACACAGGATATGCACTCTTCTGGGTGCATCATAGTCCATAAGGGCTAAACATGACTGAGAAATACAAAAGGACACAGATGTAACCTAGGTGTGTCTGCATGAACTACCTATCACACACAGTAGCACTGATGGGGACCTGCAGCATGGCGTATTTCAGTCATGAAAGGTGCTGTGGACCTGGTGCTGGGCGCCCCACCTCACCCTCAGTGTGAGCACAGTACCCGCACAATGTGACGGTCTGTGGCTACTCTGTGCCAGTACCACACACTGTGGGGGTGCATACCCCATCTTCTGCCCATCTGTCGACTGCTGATTTTCATGTGCAGTGCATCATGGGTACGGGTGGGTTAACCCTATCCTGGTAACCATAGGAGACAGTTTGTGTGGTGACGTGCAGTCCTTCTGCAGCCAACCAGGGTTTTTTTGGCAGCTGTAGCCCACTGGTTACTTCACTGCCTGTGAAGCCAAAGGTCATGGGTTCAAACCCATGGTGGGGTTATTTGATAGGGCTGTCTGAGGCATTGTCTATTTTTAATGTACTTTAGTGCTGCCAGCAAAAACATCCTCAGAGTACTGTAACCTTAAGGTGCCCCATAAGGCACCTTATAGGGTGCCCTAGAAGGCGCCTTATAGGGCACTTTATAAGGCACCATATAGGGCACCTTATAAGGTGTCCTATAGGGGACATTATAGGGTGCCTTGGCGGACAGTGCACTTTATAATGTGCCCTATAGAGTGCGTTATGGGGTGCCTTATGTGGCACCTTAGGTTACGCCACCGTGAGGGTGTATTTGCTGGCAGCACTAATTAAAATAAAAGTAAAATGCCTCAAAAATCACTACTTAAAAGTAAAGGGTGACACCTCAGCCAGCCTTATGCATTAGGCACACTGGGGGATCAAACTCATGACCCCTGTACTATCAGTCAGTGTATTAACCATTGTGTTACACCTCTGTTTCTGTGTTTGCATATCTGGGCGCCTACTTAAGATTACCGCGCGTTAACGCGCTTAGCGGCGCTTCGCCCAATAATGTGCTCAGCAGCGCGTGTTATCGCGCGATAATCCCATTTTGCTACTTTAAGACTGAGATGCCCACTCCTTTTATGGCAGCATGCACACTATCGCCGGGCGCACGTAAAGACGGTTTAGTAAACATACCCCATAGTCTTAAAATGGGCTTGTACCTTAATGTAAAGAAGACAAAGATCATGACACCTGGCAAAATCAATAAGTTCATTGTTGAAGGAGAAGAAATTGAAATCGTGGACACCTTTAACCTATTTGGATCAACTATCAATAAAGAAACAACAAGCAGTCAAAAAATCCGACGGCGCATTGCTCTTGGCAGAATGGCTATGAAAGACCTAGACAAGATTCTCAAGAGCAAAGATGTCTCTCTCCATACAAAGATTTGACTTGTTCAAGCCATGGTATTTTCGATAACATCATATGGATGTGAAAGCTGGACAGTGAAAAAGATAGACAGGAAGAAAATTGATGCCTCTGAATTTTGGTGCTGGTGGCGAATACTGTGCATACCATGGACTGCCCAAAGAACAAACCAGTCAGTACTAGAGGAGATCAAACCTAAGCTTTCTTTAGAAGCTCAGATCACAAGACTTCGACTTTCATACTTTGGACACATCACGCAAAGGGAGAGACCATTAGCAAAAGACATCTTGCTTGGCAAAATAGAAGGCCGACGCAAGAGAAAGGCCAGCAATGAGATGGATCGATACAATAACAGCAGCTACGGGTACCAGTCTGTCAGCAATGAGCTGCCTGACTGAAGACCGAGCACAATTTAGGGCAAATATCCAGAGGGTCGCCATGAGTCGATATTGACTCGATGGCGCTTAACAACAACAATATCTAATTGATTTTTTTATTTGGTTCAGTCCCTGATTGCAGTTTTGAGAAAGCCTTAACCCCCTCCCCCCCCCCCCCCCCCAGTTCCGGGAGGGAGGGCACCATCTCATCCCTCGCCCCAGGCAGCAATTGCCTTGAGCCGCCCCTGGCCGCTACCGTTGTTTAGTAAACATACCCCTTGGTCTCTTTCTTTATTTCTGCATCCAATAGGGATATAATTTTGAGAGGGGTTTTCTTTAATCTAGACTTTACTCAGTTTCATGGGCATGGAATTAGAGGACATTTCAGTATTAGAAGAGAATTTTGGGTTCTTCTACTCAGGCTCTGTCAGTGATGATGACGTTTTTCCTGATATTTCCTAAGAAATATATTATTGAATTTCAGAGCAGATCCTATACCTTTTTGAACCATCTCAGTGAAAAGACTTGATGGATACTAAAATAGGAACTTCTTAGATGATGTCTTATTTTGAGTTTATACGCCAGATTTCTATTTTGAATGTTCTCTTTTTGCATTCATGGAGTGGAGGAGTGGCCTAGTGGTTGGGGTAAGGTACTTCAGGCCAGAAGGTCAGGGGTTCAAATCCCACTAGAGGAGAGCAACCTTGGGCCGGAAGGACTGGGGTTTCTAGTCCCACAGGTGCTCCTTGTGGTCTTGGGCAAGCCACTTAATCCTCCATAGCCCATGTTCCCTGTAAAATAGTTATCTCCAAGTTATAATACCCTGTTCAATGTAATTTCAATTTGTTCAATGTAAATGACAGTGATGCAGAATAGCACAGTATATAAGAGAATGTAAATAAATATTTTCTTATGTTGAGTTTCCCCTCAATTTTAGAAACTTGGAAAAAACTTTATTTGGTTGATTATTTTATTTCTTTGTTTTCTGCTCTTCTTTGTGGATCGACTTTTTGTGTTTTTTTTTAATCCACTCAGTATTTTTTTGTTATTTTAATGATTCATAAGGGCAACCTCTTGGGAAAGCTGAAGCGAACTAGCATGCTTTACATCTCAAGAAAAAAGGAAGTAATAGTGCCTTTGCGACCTCATTAGGAGTACTGTGTACATTTCTGGAAACTGCACCTTCAAAAGAATATAAACAGGATGAAGTTGATCCAGAAGGTGACACTAAAATGGTCAGTAGTCTTTATCATAAGACATGGGGATAAGTTTAAAGATCTCAAATATGTAGAATTTTCAGGAAAGACAGGAGAGGGGTGATATGATAGAGACATTTAAATACCTCCGTGGCACTCTTCCAGTTCAAAGAAAGCTCTGGAATAAGGAATCATAAGAAGAAGGTGAAAAGGCATAGACTCCGGAGTAATCTGAGGAAATATTTATTTACGGAAAGGTTAGTGGATTCATGGAGTTGGAGATGAGAACTGTATCTGAATTCAAAAAAGCATGGAACAAATTCAGAGTATCTCTGAGGATGAGGAAGGGATTGTAGAACTTTATAATTCTTATGGATGGGCAGACTGGATAGGCCGTAGGATCTTTACCCGCCTTTGTTTTCACTATTTCTATGTTTCTATGTTACTCTGCAGTGGTATCCTCTTCCAGGCTTCAAGAGCTGCAAATGGCTCCGTTTTTCAGGACCCCCCTAATAAATATGCATCAGATATATTTGCGTACATTAAAGAGGGAAATGCATTCAAATTTATCTCATGCATATTCATTAAGGGTATCCTGAAAATCCAACCTTCTGTGGCCCTTAGGGACCATCTGTGAATACAACTGATCTATTAAACTGTGAAACTAGGATCTCGGAGCACCATGTAAAAATTACACTTGGAGAAAGGATCAGTATTTATAATCCCTAGAGGGCTAGGAGAAGCAGCATACATAATAATCTTAAATTTTTTTCTTTAAGATGTAGAATTGGAAGTAAATTTGAAAACTATTACTTATGATCTTGGGCAGGTCACTTAACCCTCCATTGCCTCCATTGCCTCAGACGTAGACTGTAAGGCCCGATTCTGTTCCAGACGTAGATCCCCTCTGTGCGTCCAGTCTGAACCAGACACATAGAAGGGATCAGAATCTGATCCCGTGGGGCTAGACTCACGAACAGTCCTGCACATGTAGGCCGGGACTGCGATTCTGTCCGGCCTGTACTTGCAGGACTACACCCTGATAACTCAGTCAAGGCTCTTCAATGGAGCCGTGGCACCATGGCATCATGTTGCCATGGCACCACGACTCCCATTGAAGAGCCGTGATGCCGGCTGCCGGAAAATAAAATTAATTCCCTGCTGCCCGACCCCCGATCTGGCCTCCTAAGGCTGCGGGGAATGTTTTCCAGCCCCCCCCCCCCCCAGTCCCATCTGTGCCCCAGCAGCAATAATAAAACCATCCTCTGAGGTGGAATAACTTCCCCGCACATGTCGCTGGATGTACAGGGCCAACATTAGAATCAGCCCTGTACGTCCAGGGCCGGCGACCGCCCAGACTCTGCCCTGGGCCGCCCCTTCTCACCCCTATCTAACTTCCCCGCAGAACCAGTGGGGAAGTTAGTATGGGAGCAGGATAAACCCCTTAGTCCTCTGGGGACAGGGACATACCTCCTGTACCTGAATGTAACTCGCCATGAGCTAAATGCAAAAATCCTTTATGTTGGATTTATAGAACTGACATTTCTGGTTTGCTCTGTATATGGGACTGTGGCACTCACTGCTCCTGTGAAAAGTAACTTAAAAATATTTTCCTGTGTCAATAAAGCAGACCTGGGTTTGGAACCGCACCTTTGAGAATTGTACAGCATAGACTTATTCCTGGGTCTTAGCACACACTAAGCTGCTTGACAGAAAGGACTGGTCTTCCTTATTTAGTAGCAGTTCACCTACAGGCACACTACACGAAAAGTAAACCTCACCCGAAACAAGATGACCCCTTACACAAAAGCCCTACGGTCCTTGTAAATTTCTCACCCTTTAAGAAGTAATTGGTAAGTGTTAGACATAATCACAATTCTAGCATTCTAACATTTCACACAGAAGGGGAGTTATGTTCTTGTAAATTTCCCCCAAAATAAAGGCTCTCCGATCAAAGATCAGCCCCCGACAAAAGAGGTGCCTCTTCTGGGGCCTCCAACCACTTCTCAGCACCCTCGCTGCAAGACCACACCCTCCCCAGGCCTCAAATCCCCAGCCCACCCCATGAAGATGGAGTTTATGCAATGGCAGAAGCAGGATTGAAAAAGAGGTGCTCCCAGAGGAAGGAAAACATTAAAAAGGGACACACCAGCGAATGCAATACAGTAAGTAGGCTTACCAAAATGTTTTAGGGGAGATTTTTATCATCTTATCCGAAGAATAATGTTATAGTACTGTGCAAAGAGCTGGATTTTTGTTTTTGCCTTGATACTTTCCACTCCAGTATGCCCAGAGAGACTAACCAGAAGACAAATGTGTGTACTGATCAGAGATGACACGCATACTCCCGATGCCATAAAGTAAAAGTTAAAAGCTTTAAAGTCCTAATGAGGACTGAATAAGGTCATCCAACACTCTTTTTTGCCCTGTAAAGGCTCATAAAGTGTCATTTGTAGAGGTGAGCTCGGACAGATGATGTGTGCAGCAGTGGAAGATGGTTAAACACACAACCCTGTCGCACAAACGCTGTATTCCACAATGCAGAAGCAGCGCCTAAATTAGTAAAACCGTTTTCTTCACTCTCTCGGTATTATCACAAGGTTCTCCTTTTCCTTTTCCTAGATGAGCTCCATTTTAGCTGCTCTAAAATGCCGAGTTGTAATGTCTACCAGTTTGACTCAATGCAAACGCTATTGTGCGAGTGTGTAGATGTGGGTAGGGATGTGTAATAGCAAATTGATCAAAGATAAACAGCGAATGATACTTGAATATCATATGTTAGTGACGAGGGAGAAAGAGGCATTGATAGAGAAACTAGAATCAAAGACTCATTTCTCTATTAGCAGCTAGACTGAAGCTGTGGACAGCTACACCTGCTTCCGAGCAGGCATAAACATGAACGTGTAATGTACATGGTTATGCATGTATTTCCTAAAATGCGTACAAAAATTGTGATCTCCCCATGCTCCACTGAGACCCCTCCCCTAAACATACCTATTCTAGAACTGTGTTTAAAGGTATCACAGATAATAATTGTACACAAGGCTTTTTAAGCACGTAGATTGGCATATATACGTAAAAACCCCTTTCTAACATTACTTCCTTAAAGTGTAAATCTAATCAGATTTTGCTAGCAAGACATCTAGCCTGCTTCACTGATGCATTCTGACTGTCAGTCTCTCCCTTCTATTTTTTTACAACTGCAATATTTGGCTCACGTCTTTCCAGTAACAGTTCAAGGTGAGTTACAATCACATACTGTAGGTATTTGCCTGTTACCACAGGGTTTACAATCTAACCCTGAAGAGGAGTGTAGGGAGAGATAAAAGAGGAAAGGTAGTGAGGAGCACCAGAATGAATGCACTTATAGGTCAGTAGGAGAAGTTTGAACTGGATATGGAAATGGATAGGGAGTCAGTGAAGTGAGAAGAGGGGTTATATGAGCATATCGAGGCTGGCAGAAGATTAGCCACACAGCTAAGTTTTGAACAGATTTGTAGGGGAGAGAGATGATTCAGAGGGAGACCAGCAAGGAGGAGGTTGCAATAATCTAGACGGGAGGGGCCCGATTTTCGAAAGGCATCTACACAGTTTACAGCCCAGTAAACTGTGTAGATGCCTTAATTGGGGATATCCAACATTGCTGTTGCCTGGTTAGCGTCAGCAACTTCTGGCTTTTGCAGCGATCACCAGATATTCAATATCATCACTGTAGCACCGAATATCTGGTTTAGGGGTCGGCAGGGAGGGCTATGTGCCAGCGAGGCGCATAGCCCTTCCAAAATCAGCACAGTTGAATTTCGGGCCCAAGGTGACTAAAGAGTGGATAAGTGTCTTAGTAGTGTATGTAGAAAAGGAAGGACAAATTTTGTCAGTGTTATAGAAAAAGAAGCAACCAGTTTTAGCCATCTACCCTCCATTGCCTCAGAAAACTCCAAGTTATCAATGACCCTGTTTAATGTACATTACCAAGTTTAAGTTTCAAGGTAAACCGCTTTGATTGAAATGATAAAAGTGGTATATAAAACCTGTTAACTAAATAAATAAAATAAAAAATAAATCTGTTGGATGTGTGCAGAGAAAGAGCGAGTCAAAGATGCCAAGGTTGCGAGCTGAGGAAATAGGGAGGAGTGTAGAGTCATCCCCAGAAATAGAGAAGGAAGGAGGGAGGGAGGTAAGTTTAGGGAAAAAGATAAGGAGCTCAGTTTTGGCCATGTTCAGTTTCAGACAGTGGTGAGACATCCAGGCAGCAATGTCAGATAAGCAGGCAAAGATCCAGATCCGGATTCCTGGAGAGATTTCAGGCACAGAAAGTTAGATATGAGAATATCAGCATAAAGACCGTACTGAAAACCATGGGAGGAAATAAGTGCACCAAGGGACTGAGTATAGAGAGAGAAAAGAAGAGGTCCCAAGACAGAGCCCCGAGGAACACCAACTGAAAGTGGGATGACGGTAGAGGATGAACCACCAGAATAGACACTAAAAGTGCGATGGGAGAGATAAGAAGAAAACCAGGACAGAACAGAGCCCCTAAATCCAAGCAAGGACAGGGTATCAAGGAGAAGGTGATGATCGACAGTGTCAAAGGCAGCAGAACGGTCAAGAAAGATGCAATTGAGTAGAGGCCTTTGGATTTGATGAGGAACAAGTTACTGGAGACTTTGGCAAGAGCCGTTTCTGTGGAATGTAGAGAACTAAAGCTAGATTGCAGTGGGTCCAGAAGGTCTGGAGAGGAAAGAAAGTCAAGACAGTGGCGGTGAGCCACTCGTTCAAGTAGCTTTGAAGCAAGGGGAGGTAGGACAGATAGGATCTAGTGAAGGCTTTTTGAGGAGAGGCAGGGCCGGCCCAAGGGTTTCTACCGCCCTAGGCAGAAACCCTGGGCTCACCACCCCCCGTTGATGCCACTTCTGCCTCCGCTCAGCTTCTGCTGCTGCCGGCACACACACACACCCCCCCTCCCCCAGGATGCCGCCACGATTCCATCTCGGGAGAGGGAGGCAGGCAGTGGCTGCAACAACATTTCCAAAATCGGTGGCTTTTGCTGCCACTTTTGAAAACACTACTGCTGTCTGCCTCTCCCTTCCAAGATGGAATTGTGGTGGCAGCTTTTGGGGGGCAGCGCAGCTGCCCATGTATGCCGCTGCCACCATCGCCACCACCTCTGCCACCTACTCAGGTCAGCCACCCTAGGCAGCCGCCTAGATTGCCTAGTTGATGGGCCAGCACAGCATGTTTGAAGGCCATAGGAATAGTTGCAGTGGAAAGTGATAGGTTAAGGATATGACAGATGGAA
This sequence comes from Ichthyophis bannanicus, assembly GCA_033557465.1. NCBI lineage: Eukaryota > Metazoa > Chordata > Amphibia > Gymnophiona > Ichthyophiidae > Ichthyophis > Ichthyophis bannanicus. The sequence goes on along the minus strand of CM066032.1, from coordinate 1,860,011,380 downwards.
GGAATGATGGTGGAAGAGATATAGCTTAGTAGAAAGGTGGGGATGGAATCAGAGGAGCAGGTAGTCAGTTTGGAGGAGAGAAGATTTGCCAATTTCCACCTCAGTGATTTCAGAAAATGAAGAAAGGATGATTGAAGGTGAGGGAAAGATTTGGGATTGAAGAGGGGGAAGATGAGGTGGAGGTGACTCTGCAGAGAATTCAAGGTTAATCTTCCGGACTTCGTCATGAAAGTAGTCAGCCAAGATCTGGGCAGACAGTGAAGGATTGATTGGAGGAGGAGGGACCTTGAAGAGAGAGTTGAGCATAGCAAAGAGACAGCGAGGGTCAGAGGCAAGAGAGTTAGATGGACATAGTACTTTGCTTGGCGAGTGCCATGGCTGACTGGAAAGAGGATAGCATGAATTTGAAATGTAGATAGCAAGGATGCGAGATTTAAGCTAAAAGCGCTCAGCTGAGTGGGCACAGGAATGTAGGTAGCGCGTTGTCAAGGAGAGCCAGGATTGAGGTATGGTACGTCTCACAGGATATGAAATGGGAGGAGCAGGTACACATGCAAACAGAAGTCGGCAAAAGTTTGGCATGCTGTCCCAGAGAAACATTTTTTGCACGAAATGTGAGGTGCACAGTTTAGGAATCATTATTGATTTTTACTTGACTTTTGAGTCATATGTACAAACTATACAGAAGAAATCTTGGTATAAGTTAAAGTTGGTGAGACAATTAAGAACTGTTCTGCATCTTCAAGACTTTTGAACGGTAGTCCAACTGACGGTTTTGAGTCACCTGGACTACTATAATTCAGTCTTTATTGGAATGCCAAAACAATTAGAGGGTCATTCCAAGCCCTGAATAGTAGGGATGGACGTCCCATTGGGACATTCATCCCCGCTATTTGGGCCCTCTTCTGACCCCAACTAACTTCCCCACTCTTTGTATGGGGGGGTTAGATGGGGGCAGGAAAGGGGCGGAGCAGGAGCAGCATTAGGGCAGGCAGTCGGCAGCCCCGGACGTAAAGGGCCAATTCCAATGTTGGTCCTATATGTCCAGGGCCGGTGGCCAGGACAGGGAAATTATTCCACCTCTGAGGTGGAATAAGTTCCCCTAGTCAGCGGGGGATGGCCGGCCCGTGGTGCAAAAAATTTGTGAAGGGGCCGAGGGGATTCCCTACAACCTGACCTTGGCCTTGGAAGTCCAGATCAGTGGTCGGGCTGCGGAGAATGAACTGTTTGGTCCGTCAGCTGGGAATCGCGTCTTTTGAATGGAGCCGCAGTGCCATGGCAACCGGACACCATGGCGCCATGGCTCCATTCATGAGTCTCTTACTGAGTTTTCCAGGCAGGGCCTGTACATGAAGGCCAACCTGAATTGGGGTCCCAGCCTGCATGTACAGGTCTGGATGGGATTCTGCTCCCACCGGGCTAGACATGCCCCATGGGATCAGAATCCTGGCTATCTCTGTGCGTCCAGTTTTGACCGGGTGCACAGAGGGCCAACATTTCCAACCCAGAATCAGTCCCTTAATATATAAGTTGCAGTGTGTTCAAAATATGTCAGCAAGAATGATTATGCATAGTAATCCAGGGAAAGAGCTACACCTTGCTTCTTAAACTTCGTTGGCTACCTATGTAAGCCAGGTTATTGTTTAAGATGCAATGTTTGACTTTTCCAGCTGTTCATAAGATTGGTCCAGTCTATTTGTTAAATAAGTTGATGATTTGTTCATCAGGGAGATCTTTACAATCATCGACTCATTGTACATTTGTTTTGCCACTGGTTGCCTCCTTTCATCAGGGGAGGTTTAAAACTAGATGTTTTTCTGGTGCAGTTCCAAAATTATGGAAATGTTTACCAACACAGATTAGGAATCTACTGGATTATTTCCAATATGTTGTTGTTGTTAAGTGCCGTCGAGTCGGAGTCGACTCATGGCGACCCTCTGGATAGCTATCCTAAATTGTGTTCGGTCTTCAGTCAGGCGGCTCATTGTTGACAGGCTGGTACCCGTAGCTGCTGTTATTGTAGCGATCCATCTCATTGCTGGCCTTCCTCTTTTGCGTTGACCTTCTATCTTGCCAAGCATGATGTCTTTCTCTAATGATCTCTCTCTTCGCATGATGTGTCCGAAGTATGAAAGTCGAAGTCTTGTCATCTGAGCTTCTAAAGAAAGCTTAGGTTTGATCTCCTCTAGTACCGACTGGTTTGTTCTTCGGGCAGTCCATGGTATACACAGTATTCGCCGCCAGCACCATAATTCAAAGGCATCAATTTTCTTCCTGTCTGTCTTTTTCACTGTCCAGCTTTCACATCCATATGATGTTATTGAAAATACCATGGCTTGAACAAGTCGAATCTTTGTATGGAGAGAGACATCTCTGCTCTTGAGAATCTTATCTAGGTCTTTCATAGCCATTCTGCCAAGAGCAATGCGTCGTATGATTTCTTGACTGCTTGTTGCTTCTTTATTGATAGTTGATCCAAGTAGGTTAAAGTTGTTCACGATTTCAATTTCTTCTCCTTCAACGATGAACCTGTTGATTTTGCCAGTTGTCATGATCTTTGTCTTCTTTACATTAAGGTGCAGGCCCATTTTGAGACTATGTTCTTTGATTGTGAGAAGCAAATGTTTCAGATCATCTTCACTTTCAGCCAGTAATGTGGTATCATCAGCATAGCGAAGGTTGTTGATGAGTCTTCCACCAATCTTCACACCTCTGTTGTCTTCATACAGTCCTGCTTCTCTGATGATTTGTTCTGCATATAAATTAAACAGGCAGGGGGAAAGTATGCAGCCTTGTCTTACACCCTTGCTTATTTTAAACCATTCTGTTTCTCCTTGTTCCGTTCGAACTGTTGCTTCTTGATCAATGTACAGATTGCGCAAGAGAACGATCAGGTGTTCTGGTATACCCATTCTTCTTAATGTGGTCCAGAGTTTCTCATGGTTTACACAGTCAAAAGCCTTGCTATAGTCAATAAAGCACAAATAGATATCCTTTTGGTATTCTTTAGTCTTTTCAAGGATCCATCTCACATCCGCAATGATGTCTCTCGTTCCTCGCCCTTTCCTGAACCCTGCTTGCACTTCAGGTAGTTCTTGTTCTAGGTATGACTGTAGTCTCTTTTGAATAATCTTCAGTAGAATCTTGCTGGCATGTGGGATCAGAGCGATTGTGCGATAATTTCCACAGTCAGTTGGATCACCTTTCTTTAGTATTGGTATAAACACAGATCTTTTCCAGTCAGTTGGCCATGATGTTGTCTTCCATATTTCTTGGCAGAGCCGTGTAAGTACGGTAACAGCTGCATCAGATTGCTGCAATACTTCTATGGGAATGCTATCAATGCCTGGTGCTTTGTTCTTTGATAAGGCTTTCAATGCTGCTTCAACTTCTTCTTTCATCACCAATGGTTCCTGATCATAAGGTACAGGTTGAAACGGCTGTTGGTCCACTTGATCATTATCATATAAAAACTCTGAATATTCCTTCCACCTTTTCTTGATCTTCTCAGCATCATTCAACATAGAACCTTGAGCATCTTGTAACATTCCAATTCGAGGCTGGAACTTTTTCTTTAACTCTCGCAGCTTTAGGAAAGCCGATCTTGTTCTTCCTCTAATAGTTTCTGCTTCTATTTCCTTGCAAGTGTCATTGTAGTACTTTTCCTTGTCCTGTCTTGCTGCACGTTGGAAATCTCTGTTGAGTTCTACGATTGTCTTTCTTTCTCCTTTGGCTTTAGCTTCTCTGCGTTTCTGGGCAATTTTCAGAGTTTCTTCCGTCATCCATTTTGGCCGTTTTTGCTTTTTCACCTTTTGTAGAGACTTCTCGCTTTCTTCTAGCACAACCTTCTTGATGTCATTCCATAACTCTTCCGGAGCTCTGTCATTTGTATCTAAAGCAGCAAATCGATTTTGCAGGCAGTCTTTAAATTCCAGTGGTATATTCTCAAGGTCATATTTTGCTGCATTCATGAGTGGTTTGCTCTTTTTCAACTTTAGCTTGAGTTTGCATACTAGTAGTTGATGATCTGTACCACAGTCAGCTCCAGGTTTTGTCTTGGTTGATGTTACAGAGCTTTTCCATCGTTGACTTCCACAGATGTAGTCAATTTGATTTTTATACAATCCATTGGGTGAAGTCCATGTGTACAGTCGCCGCTTGTGTTGCTGGAAGAAGGTGCTTGAGATGAATAGATCATTGGTCTTGCAGAATTCTATCAATCTTTCTCCAGCTTCATTTCTGTTGCCAAGTCCATATTTTCCAACTACTTTGCCTTCTTCTTTGTTGCCAACTTTTGCGTTCCAGTCACCCATGACTATCAGGATATCCTGTTTGCATGTTCTGTCAATTTCAGCTTGTACTTGTTCATAGAACTCTTCAATTTCATTCTCTTCTGCAGCTGTTGTTGGGGCATATACTTGAATTATAGTTGTGTTGATAGGCAATCCTCGTAGACGAATAGAGATTAAGCGTTCGCTGACTGCATTGTATTTCATTACAGTTCTTGCAAGTTTCTTCTTTATTATAAACGCAACACCATTTCTTCTTTGTCTTTCATTTCCAGCATAGTAGACCATGTGATCATCTGATGCAAAGTGCCCGATGCCAGTCCATTTCAGTTCGCTGACACCCAACAGATCAAGTTGTACACGTTCCATTTCATTCTTGACCACCTCCAACTTCCCTTGGTTCATGCTTCGTACGTTCCATGTTCCAATGTGTAAGACATCTTTACAGCTTCTGACTCTCATTTCATGCGCAGCTACATCAGCAGTCAGACTTCCCGAGGGCTTTGATCCAACCACATCATAAATGCTGGCTTTACTCTGAAAAGTCTTCAGCTCTTCCCCAGTAGCTAGTTGAGTGCCTTCCGACCTGGGAGTCTCATCTTCCAGCACCATAGCACAATTTGTTTTGTTGTAACTATCCATTGGGTTTTCATGGCAAGATACAGAAGTAGATTGCCGGGCCTTCCTTCCGCGCAGTTTAAGTTTGGTGTTGTTGCCGTTGTCACAGAAATGTGATCCTCCGCCGTCAACACTATCCCATTCTGCTGCTGCCCAGATGGGTGGTTTGTCTTCGTCTGGCACCTCAGCTGAGACCTGTCCATCTTGGGAGACCCTGCCAGTAGTTAAACTACGGATAGTTTAGCTCTCAGCATCACTGATGCACGCAAGCCCTCACAGCACGACAAGCTGCAAACCAAGTGAGAGATTTCCAATATAGAAAGTCTTTAAAGACCTGGCTATGGAAGAAGTATTTTCAGAAATGGTTTAATGTGTTTTAATGTACATGTATATTTAATATGATTGTATACTTCGCTTTGTACGTTCTTGGATGGTAAAGGTGGATTATAAATGTTGTAATTAAATTAAATTAAATTGTGATTTTCAATGTCAGAAAGGGTAAAAACCACCCCTTTCCTTGCTGTTTTCCTGGTCCTGGCCCAAAGGAAAGGTCTGTTTATTTAGACACATTTATAGAGCTCTCATCTGGCAAGACTTCTCTGAACAGTGAACAATAAAAATATACATTACAAAATAGACAGTCAACAAATAATACATACCTTCCAAGAACTACTTCATGCTCAGAAGGCACATCGAAACAAACTGTACCTTCAGACTTACCCAGAAATCAAAACATTCATATTAAGAACATAAGAACATAAGATATGCCATACTGGGTCAGACCAAGGTCCATCAAGCCCAGTATCCTGTTTCCAACAGTGCCCAATCTAGGTCATACGTACCTAGCAGTTTCCCCAAAAGACACAGGTTCTGCAATGCTTGTATTAGGTCAAGCATTGATATCCTGGGTCCCTTCTTAATAATGGTTTATGGACCATTCCTCCAGGAACTTGTCCAAACCTTTTTTAAACCCAGCTACACTAACAGCCTTTACTACATCCTCCGATAACAAATTCCAGAGTTTGATTACACGTTGAGTGAAAAAATATTTTCTTTTATTAGTCTTAAATAGTTTACCCTGTAGCTTCATTGCATGTCCCCTAGTCTTCCTATATTCTGATAACGTAAACAGTCGATCAACGTTTACCCGTTCCACTCCGTTCATTAATTTATAGACTTCTATCATATCTCCCCTTAGCCGTCTCTTTTCCAGCTTAAAGAGCCCTAACCTTTTTAGCCTTTCTTCATAGGAGTATCCTTCCATCCCCTTTACCATTTTGGTGGCTCTTCTCTGAACCTTTTCTAATAACGCTATATCCTTTTTAAGATATGGCGACCAGAATTGCACACAATATTCAAGGTGCAGTCTCACCATGGAACGATATAGAGGCATTATAATATCTTTTGTTTTATTTTCCATTCCTTTCCTTATGATACCTAGCATTCTATTTGCTCTCTTGGCCGCCGCTGCACACTGGGCCGAGGGTTTTAACATGTTATCCACAATGACGCCTAAATCTTTTTCCTGCATAGTGGTTCCTAATGCAGAACCTTGCATCGTGTAACCATAGTTTGTGTTGTTCTTCCCTAGGTGCATAACTTTGCATTTGTCCACATTAAATTTCATCTGCCATTTTGATGCCCAGTCTTCCAATTTATCAAGATCCTCTTGCAATTTTCCACAATCCTCTTGGGTTTTAACAACTTTAAATAGTTGTGTGTCATCTGCAAATTTGATAACCTCACTCGTTATTCCACTTTCCAGGTCATTTCTGAATATGTCAAAAAGCAGCGGACCCAGCACAGATCCCTGGGGTACACCACTATTCACCTTTCTCTATTGGGAAAATTGGCCATTTATCCCTACCCTCTGCTTTCTATCTTTTAACCAGTTCCTGATCCACAATAGTACACTGCCTCCTATCCCATGACTCTTTAGTTTTGCCAAAAGTCTCTGATGAGGGACCTTGTCAAAGGCTTTCTGAAAGCCAGATACGCTATATCAACCGACTCACTTTTGTCCATCTGTTTATTCACACCTTCAAAAAAAACATAACAGATTAGTAAAACAAGATCTTCCTTGTCTAAAGCCATGTTGGCTATCTCCCATTAGGCCATGACTATCTACAGTTGAGCCAAAAATAAACGAAATTACTCAATTTGCATGAAATGATCATCCAAACAGGTCACATTAATACATGCTACCCTCGGATTAGTCGTACCAATTCATAACAGTGAAAAAGGAAAATGCTTTTTATCTTTTTATCAGGTCTCAGACTCATGGGGAGTTACAGCTATAACATTAGCCAGCATCTGCTCCGTGTTGCATCAACGACCCTCTTTTTTCCTTTTTTCTTTTACAAAATTTCCACAATGTTATGTATGTACTATTTCAAATAATTTAAAAGCAGTGGTTCAAATGGTAGAGGGAACTATAAATGAGTCAGGCTTATCGTAATAAGATCTTCCCAGCGCCAGACTCAGCGCTGCTGCGTTTCATGAACGCTTCGTTTCTTCAGGGGCTCACAAGCCGACTTCAAATGTTAAAGTTCTGCAAATGCTTTGGCCTCAGACATGCCACCCTGCTCGCACCAAAAAACGCCGCGCATTTTTGGTGCGAGCAGGGTGGCATGTCTGAGGCCAAAGCATTTGCAGAACTTTAACATTTGAAGTCGGCTTGTGAGCCCCTGAAGAAACGAAGCGTTCGTGAAACGCAGCAGCGCTGAGTCTGGCGTTGGGAAGATCTTATTAAGATAAGCCTGACTCATTTATAGTTCCCTCTACCATTTGAACCACTGCTTTTAAATTATTTGAAATAGTACATATATAACATTGTGGAAATTATGTAAAAGAAAAAAGGAAAAAAGAGGGTCGTTGATGCAACACGGAGCAGATGCTGGCTAATGTTATAGCTGTAGCTCCCCATGAGTCTGAGACCCGATAAAAAGATAAAAAGCATTTTCCTTTTTCACTGTTATGAATTGGTACGACTAATCCGAGGGTAACATGTATTAATGTGACCTGTTTGGATGATCATTTCATGCAAATTGAGTAATTTTGTTTATTTTTGGCTCAACTGTTGATATTACTCATGAGTTTTAGGACCAATTAAGATTATTATATACAAACATGACTATCTACATGCTGAGTGATTTTATTCTTTATGATGGTTTCTACCATTTTTCCCTGTACTGACGTCAGGCTCACCGGTCTGTAGTTTCCCGGATCACCCCTGGAACCCTTTTTAAAAATTGGTGTTACATTGGCGATCCTCCAATCTTCAGGTATTAGAGATTATTTTAATGATAGTTCACAGATTACTAATAGCAGGTCTGCAATCTCATATTTTAGTTCTTTCAACACCCTTGGATGTATACCATCCGGCCCAGGTGATTTGCTACTCTTCAGTTTATCTAATAGTTGTAATACATCTTCCCGATGTATCGATATTTCCTTCAATTCTTCCACACCTTTAAATACCACTTCAGTCATGGGTAACATCCGTACATCTTCTTCAGTAAAGACCGTAGCAAAGAATTCATTCAGTCTCTCCGCTATCGCCTTGTCGCCTCTTAGTGCCCCTTTAACCCCTCCCTCATCTAATGGACCAATTGACTCTCTCACAGGTTTTTTGCTACGAATGTACTTGAAAAAGTCTTTATTTCTTGTTTTTGCTTCCACAGCAAGCTTCTTCTCAAATTCTCCCTTTGCCTGCCTTATCAATGCCTTGCATTTAACTTTCCAGTGCTTGTGCTGTTTCCAGGTTTTGTCGTTTGGCTCTTTTTTCCATTTCCTGAAAGATGCTTTTTTGGCAACAACAGCCTCTCTGACCTCACCTTTAAACCATGCTGGCAGTTTTTTGGACTTCCTTCCACTTTTCTTAATTCGTGGAATACAGCTGGTCTGGGCTTCCAAGATAGTATTTTTCAACAACACCCAAGCTTGATGTAAGTCTTTAACCTTTGCAACTGCTCCTTTTAGTTTTTTCTTAACTATTTTCCTCATGTTATCATAGTCTCCCTTTCGAAAGTTAAAAGGTAGTACTGTGGATTTCCTTACTATCCCTCCTCTACTAATTAAATGAAATGTGATCATGCTATGATCACTATTGCCAAGTGGCCCCAACACCCTTATCTCTTGCACTAGATCTGGTGTTCCACTAAGGACTAGGTCTAATATGGCTTCCCCTCTGGTCAGTTCATGAACCAGTTGCTCCAAGAAGCAGTCATTTATTTCATCTAGGAACTTTATCTCCCTAGCATGTCCTGCCGTGACACTGACCCAGTCGATACCGGGGTAATTGAAATCACCCATTATTATTACTGCGCAGTAAGTTTTGTTAGCTTTCTTGATTTCTTTGAGCATTTCATCATCCATTTGTTCATTCTGGCCAGGCGGTCGATAGTACACCCCCACTGCCATCGCCTTCCCCTTTTTACATGGAATTTCAATCCATAGAGATTCTACAGCAAATCTTGTTTCCTGCAAACCTTTAATCCTTTCTGACTCAATGTCCTCTCTAACATAGAGCGCAACCCCTCCACCAATTTGATCAGCTCTATCATTACGATATAGTTTGTACCCAGGTATCACAATGTCCCACTGGTTGTCCTCCTTCCACCATGTCTCTGATATTCCAATCATAACTAACCTCTCATTTAATGCTAACTCTCATTATATATATATATATTCAAATGCATTCTCCTTCACTATGATAATGGCATACATTGTTATGATGAGTTTTTATAATGACATTTAATGTTTCAAAATTAAATTAAATACAGTATGCATATACAAATACCCACATACAATAAACCTCAAATCTGTATGTCCCTCCCAAGGGACACTGCGGGGCTGATGTAGTAAGTTGTGCTATTCTTCAGCACAGCTGCTAATGCAGTTAGAAATATTAACATGGAAAATCACTGCTAAAATGGGAGCACAGTGGGCATAAAAACATATGCAAATGGCTGATTATGAAATTGCTGCTGATATTCAAAAAATGCACTAAAATCTACATCTTTTTTTTTTAACTTTTTTGCTAGTCCTAAGTCTTTACTTTAGATCAGGGATGGTGTAAAGATACAGCCAGGAGCAAAATGGCCATCTGAGTTGAGGTTTGATAGTTCACCTCAGATCACACAAGATCCCTAGTGGCCCAAGTGGGCACCTAGACCTCCCATTCCATGACCCCAAAATACTATTCCATGGTGGTTCAAGTGTATCCGACATCCTGACTCCCCTTCATGACCCCCAAAATTATTCCCTGGCATCCAAGTGGACCCTCCCCAGATCCCCTAAGACTCCTGGATATTGAAAGGCAGAAGTAATGCTCATTCACTCCTGCCTCTGGCCCCACCATCTTCCAAATGTTGGCACGTACTCCTAGCAGTACATTCCAATCAGGGCCGGCCCCAGAGTCAGTTCAAGGTGTTGATGCCCTAAGCCAATATTAAGCCTTATGCCCCTCCTGGCTGTCATAATCAATTATTTAGGTTTGAATGCCCTGCTCTTTGCACCGCTAGCAGTCAGTCTACCAAATAAGAAAACACTTCCAAAGCATTGCCTTACTTGGTAGACTGATTCCTAGCAGAGCGTTGAACCACATGCTGGAGGCAGTAGTGAGTGGGTGTTGCTCCTGCTTCCCAATGTTTAGAGGTGGAGTGGGGTCCACTAGGACCACCAGGTAATATTGATTTGGGGGTGGGGAAGGGGAATGGGAAGTTAGGGTGTTTGGGGATGTCCACTTGGCCTACCAGATAGTTTTAGGGGATCTGGGGCTAGGGTTGGGGTGTCAGGGTTCTGGGGTCAAATGGGCCACCAAGGAAATTGAGTGGGGAGTGGGTAGGGGACAGGAGGGTGGGGATCACAGAGTCAGGCATGCTTGTTTTTTAAAATGTTTCTATTTTTTTCTGTGCATGAGCCTCTTCCCATTCATGCACTGACAAGAAGGGAGATGTTTTACTCCCTATTCCCCAAACAGTTCTACATTACCACAGCCTCTGGTGAATCCATGCTGCCTCCGATCCTGAAATCTGCTGGACTCCAGAAACCTCACTATTCTCTCTTTCAGCAGTGTTTCCAATAATTTACTCACTACAGAGGTTAGACTAACCGGCCTGTAGTTTTCAAACACATTCTTCTTCTGCTTTTGTGTAAAGGCACCACATGAGCCTCTCTCCAGTCCTTTGGCACCACTCCCGACTCCAACAAGGTATTGAAAAGGTCAGTCAGTGGAGCTTCTAGAACATCCCCAAGTTCCCTCAGTATTCTCGGGTGTATCCCATCCGATCCCATCGCTTTGTCTATTTTAAGTTGAGCTAGTTTCTCACGAACACAGTCTTCTGAAAATTGTTCAAGATGCCCCTCGCTTCTGTTCCTGTTTGTGGGTGTTTTCTGAGGTCCTGCTCCTGGCCCTTCCTCTGTGAACACAGAACAGAAATATTGGTTAAGCAATTCCACTTTCCACATATTCCTCTCCTTTACCCTTGAGTCTGACAATACCACTTTTGTCTTTCTCCTCTCATTAACATATCTGAAAAATGTCTTATCCCCCCATTTAATTGCATTGATTATTTCTTCTTCTTTTAGTATCTTTGCTTTCCTGACTACTTTGCTATCTTCTCTAAGTTTTCCCAAATATAGATGCCTGTCTTCCTCTCTCTGTGATCTCTTGTATTTCATGAAGGCCTCCCTCTTCTTATTCAGCTTTTCAGCCATTTCTTTTGAGAACCATAGTGGCCTCCTTTTCCTTTTACCTTTATTTACCTAAGAACATAACATAAGAACATAAGATATGCCATACTGGGTCAGACCAAGGTCCATCAAGCCCAGTATTCTGTTTCCAACAGTGGCCAATCTAGGTCATACGTACCTAGCAGTTTCCCCAAGGGACACAGGTTCCACAATGCTTGTATTGCTTCAAGCATTGATAGCCTGGGTCCCTTCTTAATAATGGTTTATGGACCTTTCCTCCAGGAACTTGTCCAAACCTTTTTTAAACCCAGCTACACTAACAGCCTTTACTACATCCTCCTTTCTAACAAAAAGGTTGGTTGCCTTTAAAATATCCCCTTTGAGTTTTGCCCACTGTTTTTCTACATCCCCCAGCTGTTCCCATCCCACTAACGACTCCTGGAACAGAAAGAAGGCCACTATTATTTCTTCCAAGTTGGTAACTACAGTACTATGTAGTAAATGGATCTGAATACATTGCACGTAAGTCAAGTAGGTTAAATGAAAATAAATCCCAAATGCATGAAAATGACAGCCTAGTAATTGGAAAGAAACTTTTCTAACTCTGACAGCATCAAACTCATTTATTAAGTTGCCTCCGTTAAGTGACACTTGACTGAAATCTTGGCCAAACCTGACAGATGTTCTCAACTCATTGTCAATCTCGAGCACATTTTAATGAGTTTCAAGTGACTGGAGCGCCTCTTAGCAGATGCCACCATTTCAGAAATATGGAAAATAATCTTGTAGGGTAATGACATTACACAGTAAGTGATTGCGTGGGTAAGGAACTTTGCTACAAGCCACAGAAAATACAGATCCATGAAAACCTCATAGCCCTCTATTACCCTACGCTCAGAGAACATATCAAAGTTCTAATACCCCAGTGAAATGTTACTATATATACATCTCTCTTTCACAAGTTCCTCTTGCTTGTTAATATGCTTGTTTGTGTTTTTAAATTGTTAACCACCTAGATATAGTACATAATAGGTGGTATATCTAATAAAATTAACTATATAACTATCACTATCTTTGTTCCCCATGTATTTGTTGGTGAGCTAGACTGGGAATTTTTCTTTTGGAGCTGCTGTCTTGGTGAATAAAAGGATTCAAGTGTTCAGTTGTTTTTTCCTATATTTAAAGACTGAGAAAGGGCTATGGCCTAGTATAATTCCTTAGTTTTCTTTATTGCCTACCACCAGCTCCCTCACACCTGACTCTTCAACACAACCTACCCACACTACTTCCAGGTTTTTTCATATAGGCTCTTCTCAAGGAAGGTGATGCCATCTTTCTATAACCTCGCTCATGAAGGCAGTCCTTGCACGGAGATCTGGCATTTATCATGCATTAGTTCCTAGCAGCTACAAAGAACCATCTGTAAGAAAAGCTTTGAAAAGAGTCAGATTCGTTCTGTTGGAAAAGAAATAAAAGCTGGTGGAAATGACTGGAGTGCTATAATGTAATACATGTAGAGTAGGTTGGAGACAGCCTATCAAGCTGATTTTCTAAATCTCTAAATGCATGGCCCAAAAAGTTAGGTGCCTAGATTTTTTATTCGAAAAATCTGTCAGCTCTGAGCAACTGGCCTTAGGCCCTAAAAAGGGATCAGGGCAAAGACCAGGAAATGAAGTTAGACATTTAGTGGTGGGCACCATTTTAGGTGCTTCAAGTTAGATATCCCTATACCTGGCCTAACTTTAAATGCCTCAGTTTAAGTCACTATGATGGGAAGGGGGGAGGGGTACCATCTCTTATATGAGAGAGAGGGTCACCAGTCAGAGAGAAAATCATGGAGAACTCTCAGAGTTAGAAAAAGTAGAACTCGGATGATATGCGAGGGCTGTAAAGGGAATAGAGGGAGGAGGAGTCCAGCGTACTTGAAATGGTCACAGGTTTAGCAGAGACAATCAGAGAGAGATGAAAATTGAGTTTAGAAGCTATGTATTATGGATGTTTAAGAAATATAAGTTGTGAAAGTTTAAACTGATTCCAGGAAGCTCAGCTGTATTTGCAGAATGTAAACCTATCTCAGAGATGGGGACCCTGGCCTATATACCCTCAACCCACACTTCCTGGTATGAGGATAGTGACAAATAGGCCTATATTTAAACATAACAAGGATATGTACGGTCACTTACTGAGCTTAAATATTGCTAAGAAATAACTGTATGTTTTCAGCTCAACTCTCAACCATGAGTTCAGTATTGATATTGCTAAAGAAAAACTATTTTTGGATGCAACAAGGTCTCAGACTGTTACGAGGCATTTGTTCAGCCAGACTTGCTGGGATGGACTGCCTTCTTAGCATCAACGACCTTACTCTGTTGTCTATCCATATAGTTTTCTTATTTATAGTTGCATTATTTTTCCAATTATAATATGTTCCAAAATATAGGCAATCTCTTATTTTTTTAAGATTCTCATACACATTTATCAATCATCAGATGATATCGCTGATCTTATTAAATTTTCTTAAGCATGACTCGAACAAACAGTGCTTATCTGATAATGAAAGTGATCTTAATTTGTTGAAACATTGTAACACTTCAGTGCAGAAGATGTTTGCAGTGCAACTCAGGTAGAAGATGTTTCCCAACGTCTAACAAAAAGCGCTTCCACGTTTCACTGCTCGTTTCCTCAGGGGAACGAAACTCCAAACTCCAGAACACACTTTTCAACCTGCACGGACTATAGAAAATCTTGCAATGTAAATTAGCTATCTTATTCCGAACTCGGAAATGTAACATTAATACACCATCAAGAGAAACATTGAGCTAAATGTTACCTCTCGTTTTTCACCATAAACTTAGCTCTTCATCTGCCACCAAAAAACGCCGCGCATGCGGGATACTCATTCCACCATGTTTATATAGGGAAGCAATTACCTTAAAAGAACAGCGATCTATTTCCTATTGGCATAAATGCCAATCAATCTGGGCATTTAATCCCGTAGGATATATTGCTTGTAGATTAAATATCCATCTCTGTTCTTGAAAAAGCAATTGTTGTTCTTTCGAACGACCCTTCGCCCCTGTCATAATTTGTTCTATACTAAAGCACCGCAAGTCCTCAAAAACATGACGTAATTGAAGGCAATGTTCAACCATTGGAGCCTCTCTTCTTTGACATTTTAGTCTGCTGCGATGTTCCTGCATTCTAACACATAGAGACCGGGTCGTTTTTCCCACATAGATTAACTGACAAGGACAGAATATCCCGTAGATCACATGAGTGGATTGACATGTAGTATGGCTTCTCACAAGGTATTCCTTTCCTCTATAAATAAACGTGGAGACTTCCAAGGTGACAGGACAAATTGTACAACTGCCGCATTTATGATGACCTTGGACAGCTGTAATGTCACTTTGCACCTGGGAAAATTTAATAAGATCAGCGATATCATCTGATGATTGATAAATGTGTATGAGAATCTTAAAAAAATAAGAGATTGCCTATATTTT
Source organism: Ichthyophis bannanicus (assembly GCA_033557465.1). NCBI lineage: Eukaryota > Metazoa > Chordata > Amphibia > Gymnophiona > Ichthyophiidae > Ichthyophis > Ichthyophis bannanicus. The sequence goes on along the minus strand of CM066032.1, from coordinate 1,859,996,271 downwards.
GGAACATATTATAATTGGAAAAATGCAACTATAAATAAGAAAACTATATGGATAGACAACAGAGTAAGGTCGTTGATGCTAAGAAGGCAGTCCATCCCAGCAAGTCTGGCTGAACAAATGCCTCGTAACAGTCTGAGACCTTGTTGCATCCAAAAATAGTTTTTCTTTAGCAATATCAATACTGAACTCATGGTTGAGAGTTGAGCTGAAAACATACAGTTATTTCTTAGTTATATTTAAACATAGGCAACACAGGTCTGGAATGCCAAAGTATGAAGGTGAATTAACTAGGAGTTGCCTAGTGGTAGGGGCAAGTTATTTTGGGCCAGAGGACCAGGGGTTCAAATCCTGCTAGAGAACAGCAACCTTGGGCCGGAAGGACTGGGGTTTCTAGTCCCACTGGTGCTCCTTGTGACCTTGAGCAAGCCACTTAACTCTCTGTTATCTCAGGCACAAAAACAGATTGTGAGCCCTTCAGGGACAAGGGAAATATATATACAGTACCTGAATGTACACCACTTTGATTGGTAGAAAAGCAGTATATAAGCCTAGTTAAATAAATAAATACGCAAACTCAAGATGCTTACAAGCCCTTTTTGAAAAATGAGAGGAGAAAAAGGGTCTCAGAGGTGAGTGTATAGGCACTTGGGGCCCCATATTTGAAGGGAATTTACAGATTACAGCCTAGTAAACCATGTAAACATCTTAGATGGGGATACATACATGGGTAGCGCCATTAAATATCTCCATCTATGTCCCCTACGTGCCCCGATGCTATCCACCTAGCATCGGGGCGTTCCGGGTCGGAGCGGAGGCGAGGGCGTGAGATAACCGGGCAGCAACGATATTGCATACTGTCCGGTTAGTGGTCTGCACTGAAAAGATAGGTGAGGAAAACCCTCGCCTATCTTTATGGTGCAGGCACTAACCGGGCAGCATGCAATATCGTTGCTGCCCGGTTAGCTTTGGCTGCTTCCGGGTTTTGTGGCGATATACGGATATTCAATGCCGGGGCCGCATATGACCCCAGCATTGAATATCCGGTTTAAGGGTCGGCGGGCATGGCTATGTGCCAACGCAGTGCATAGTCTGCCAGAGGACTATCAGGCTCTTGGTGAATAACACTCAAGCCTTAACTCATCCCCAGCACAACAGCGACCCAGAAAAAACTCCTTCTCATATATTATTTGCAGAACAATCTTAATACAAAGCCTGAAATCCCTCAAAGCATTCATGCCGGTTCAGTAGACATTCAAAACATCCAGAAAACAGCGCTACTGAGCTTTTATATATAGTTTACGCCAGTCACGATATCAAGCTAGGCGTTTCGCCAGTCACTTCTTCAGGGGGTTCACGGTCAATAATCCAAAACATGCTGTGAGGAAAAACAGGAATTAAATTCAATAAGAACATAAGATATGCCATACTGGGTCAGACCAAGGTCCATCAAGCCCAGTATTCTGTTTCCAACAGTGGCCAATCTAGGTCATATGTACCTAGCAGTTTCCCCAAGGGACACAGGTTCCACAATGCTTCTATTGGTTCAAGCATTGATATCCTGGGTCCCTTCTTAATAATGGTTTATGGACCTTTCCTCCAGGAACTTGTCCAAACCTTTTTTAAACCCAGCTACACTAACAGCCTTTACTACATCCTCCGGTAACAAATTCCAGAGTTTGATTGCACGTTAAGTGAAAAAATATTTTCTTTCATTAGTCTTAAATAGTTTACCCTGTAGCTTCATTGCATGTCCCATAGTCTTTCTATATTCTGATAAGGTAAACAATCGATCTACGTTTACCCGTTCCACTCCGTTCATTAATTTATAGACTTCTAACATATCTCCCCTCAGCCATCTCTTTTCCAGCTTAAAGAGCCCTAACCTTTTTAGCCTTTCTTCATAAGAGTATCCTTCCATCCCCTTTACCATTTTGGTGGCTCTTCTCTGAACTTTTTCAAAAATCGCTATATCCTTTTTAAGATACAGCGACCAGAATTGCACACAATATTCAAGGTGCGGTCTCACCATGGAACGATATAGAGGCATTATAATATCTTTTGTTTTATTTTCCATTCCTTTCCTTATCATACCTAGCATTCTATTTGCTCTCTTGGCCGCTGCTGCACACTGGGCCGAGGGTTTTAACATGATATCCACAATGACGCCTAAATCTTTTTCCTGGGTGGTGGTTCCTAATGTGGAACCTTGCATCGTGTAACCATAGCTTGGGTTGTTCTTCCCTAGGTGCATAACCTTGCACTTGTCCACATTAAATTTCATCTGCCATTTTGATGCCCAGTCTTCCAATTTATCAAGATCCTCTTGCAATTTTTCACAATCCTCTTCGGTTTTAACAACTTTAAATAGTTTTGTGTCATCTGCAAATTTGATAGCCTCACTCATTATTCCACTTTCCAGGTCATTTATGAATATATCAAAAAGCAGCGGACCCAGCACAGATCCCTGGGGTACCCCACTATTCACCTTTCTCCATTGGGAAAATTGGCCATTTAGCCCTACCCTCTGCTTCCTATCTTTTAACCAGTTCCTGATCCACAATAGTACACTGCCTCCTATCCCATGACTCTTTAGTTTTGCCAAAAGTCTCTCATGAGGGACCTTGTCAAAGGCTTTCTGAAAGTCCAGATACACAATATCAACCGACTCACCTTTGTCCACCTGATTATTCACTCCTTCAAAAAAACATAACAGATTAGTAAGACAAGATCTTCCTTGTCTAAAGCCATGTTGGCTGTCTCCCATTAGGTCTGGACTATCTACATGCTGAGTAATTTTATTCTTTATGATGGTTTCTACCATTTTCCCGGTACTGATGTCAGGCTCACCGGTCTGTAGTTTCCCGGATCACCCCTGGAACCCTTTTTAAAAATTGGTGTTACATTGGCGATCCTCCAATCTTCAGGTATTAGAGATGATTTTAATGATAGTTCACAGATTACTAATAGCAGGTCTGCTATCTCCTGTTTCAGTTCTTTCAACACCCTTGGATGTATACCATCCGGCCCAGGTGATTTGCTACTCTTCAGTTTATCTAATAGTTGTAATACATCTTCCCGATGTATCGATATTTCCTTCAATTCTTCCGCACCTTTAAATACCACTTCAGTCATGGGTAACATCCCTACATCTTCCTCAGTAAAGACTGAAGCAAAGAATTCATTCAGTCTCTCCGCTATCGCCTTGTCGTCTCTTAGTGCTCCTTTAACCCCTTTATCATCTAATGGACCAACTGACTCTCTCACAGGGTTTTTGCTACGAATATACTTGAAAAGGTCTTTACTTCGCGTTTTTGCTTCTGCAGCAAGCTTCTTCTCAAATTCTCCCTTTGCCTGCCTTATTAATGCCTTGCATTTGACTTGCCAGTGCTTGTGTTGTTTCCAGGTTTCGTCGTTTGGCTCTTTTTTCCATTTCCTGAAAGATGCTTTTTTGGCAACAACAGCCTCTCTGACCTCACCTTTAAACCATGCTGGCAATTTTTTGGACTTCCTTCCACTTTTCTTAAAGCGTGGAATACAGCTGGTCTGGGCTTCCAAGATAGTATTTTTCAACAACAGCCAAGCCTGATGTACGTCTTTAACCTTTGCAACTGCTCCTTTTAGTTTTTTCTTAACTGTTTTCCTCATTTTATCATAGTCTCCCTTTCGAAAGTTAAAAGGTAGTACTGTGGATTTCCTTACTATCCCTCCTCCACTAATTAAATCAAAGGCGATCATGCTACGATCACTATTGCCAAGTGACCCCAACAACCGTATCTCTTGCACTAGATCTGGTGTTCCACTAAGGACTAGGTCTAATATGGCTTCCCCTCTGGTCGGTTCATGAACCAGCTGCTCCAAGAAGCAGTCATTTATTTCATCTAGTAACTTTATCTCCCTAGCATGTCCAGACGTGACACTGACCCAGTCGATACCGGGGTAGTTGAAATCACCCATTATTATTACTGCGCTGTAACTTTTGTTAGCTTCCTTGATTTCTTTGAGCATTTCATCATCCATTTGGTCATTCTGGCCAGGCGCTCGATAGTACACCCCCACTGCCATTACCTTCCCCCTTTTACATGGAATTTCAATCCATATAGATTCTACAGCAGATTTTGTTTCCTGCAAAACTTTAATCCTTTCTGACTCAATGCCCTTTCTAACATAGAGAGCAACCCCTCCACCAATTTGATCAGCTCTATCATTACGACATAGTTTGTACCCAGGTATCACAGTGTCCCACTGGTTGTCCTCCTTCCACCATGTCTCTGATATTCCAATCATATCTAACCTTTCATTTAGTGCTATATATTCTAACTCTCCCATCTTATTTTTTAGACTTCTAGCATTTGCATACAAGCATTTTAGAGAATGTATTTTATTCATATTAATTTGGCTATTGTTAGACATGGGTAATTTGGGTTCTTTAAGCTCTGTCTGCTCCATACTTGAGGGCATTTGGACTACTTTACTCTTTTGTGGAACCTCTCTGCTTTTGGTAGTATCCTTCAAAGATACATTCTTCCGAACCATCCGCTCTTGGGTGACTGTCGGCTTTCCCCTAATATCTAGTTTAAAAGCTGCTCTATCTCCTTTTTAAAGGTTAATGCCAGCAGCCTGGTTCCATCCCGGTTAAGGTGAAGCCCATCCCTTCGGAAGAGCCCCTCCTTTCCCCAGAATGTTCCCCAGTTCCTAACAAATCCAAAACCCTCATCTCTGCACCATTGTCTCATCCACGCATTGAGACTCCGGAGCTCTGCCTGCCTTTTGGGTCCTACGCGTGGAACAGGAAGCATTTCGGAGAATGCTACCCTGGAAGTTCTGGATTTCAACTTCCTACCTAAAAGCCTAAATTTTGCCTCCAGAACCTCCCTACCACATTTTCCTATGTCATTGGTACCGACATGTACCAAGACAGCAGACTCCTCCCCAGCACTATCTAAGACCTTATCTAGGTGGCGCGTGAGGTCCGCTACCTTCGCACCAGGCAGGCATGTTACCAGGCGATCCTCACGTCCACCAGCCACCCAGCTATCTACATGCCTAATGATCGAATCACCAACTATAACGGCTGTCCTAACCCTTCCCTCATGGGCACATGGTCCTGGAGAAACTTCCTCGGTGCGAGAGGGATTTACATCACCTGGAGGACAGGTCCTAGTTACAGGATCACTTCCTGCCACACCAGGGTGATGCTCTCCTGTCACATGACCTCTCTCCTCCATGGCAACAGGGATGCTGCCAGACTGGAGGTGGGACTTCAGGACTATATCTCTGTAGGTCTCGTCTATGTACCTCTCTGTCTGTCTTATGCTTTCCAAGTCTGCTACTTTAGCCTCTAGAGAACGGACTCGTACCCTGAGAGCAAACAGCTCCTTGCACCTAGTGCACACGTAAGACCTCTCACCAACTGGGAGAAAATCATACATGTGACACTCAATGCAAAAGACTGGAAAGCCCCTATCCCGCTGCTGGACTGCTGTCTGCATCTTAGTTTTAAGTTTGTGTTTAGATCTAAGTTCTTTACTTACTAAGGGTTGCTATGGATATTTATACTAATAAAACTGTACCTAATACGTGTAATATACCTTGTTCACCTGAAGCTTAACTAATCTCAGGTCCTTAGTGTATGGCTGATTTGGGTAATGAGCTTCACCTGAGAGCACCTCCTGCCTTTTAAGATGTGTAAGTACCTATAAAGCTACAATTATCCCAGGGGTGGGTGGGTGTGGGGAGGGAGGGAGGGAAATAACACTTATTAAAAGAGGGCTGCTACACAGTACCCTGTCTTGTGCTGCTGAGGTAAGCTAAATTCTGATTTAATTTAAATTATAGCTATTAGCTGCTGCTAGGCTCTAACTTCTTATGAAATTTAAACTACAAGCTCTCTGCTGGGTTCTAAATTTCACCAGAAAGCTCTCTTCTGTGTTTTAAATTTAAGCTAAAAGTACTTTGCTGATGCTAGGCCCTGAGTGACTATTAAATGTAAACTACAAGCTCTCTGCTGGGTTCCAAATGTAACCAGAAAGCTCTCTTCTGTGTTTTAAATTTAAACTAAAAGTACTTTGCTGTTACTAGGCCCTGAGTGACTTAAATTTAAACTACAAGCTCTCTGCTGGGTATGAAATGTAACCAGAAAGTTCTCCTCTGTGTTTTAAATTTAAACTTAAACTGCTGCTACTAGGCCCTGACTGATTTAACAAAAAATAGTGGGTTCACAGATTAATTAGCTTTAATACAAAGAATTCCTTTTAGAAAATTACCAGAAGTATATACTCACAGTTGCAGATCTCTCTCCAGATGTAACAGTCCCTTTTTCTAGTCCTTCAAGACAGAGGATCACAGAGCTCTGGTTGAGCTATTTATGCCTGTGCTGCTGAAGTAAGCTGTGACCAACTTCCTGGGTAATTAACAGTCCTTGCTTGGATAGGAGGAGTCTTTCAAAATGGCCTTTTGATCTGCCACCTGGTGTTAACACCTATTGAAAAAGTTTCACAGGTCTCTTGCCCCCTAGGTAGAAGGCCTCTTTGTAAAGGTCTCTAGAAAACTTTATTTGTTGCTCAGAGTACAGACCCTGTTTAGCCTTTTGTGCTAAGCTAAATTCTGATTTGATTTAAATTATAGCTCTTAGCTGCTGCTAGGTTCTAACTTCTTATGAAATTTAAACTACAAGCTCTCTGCTGGGTTCTAAATTTCACCAGAAAGCTCTCTTCTGTGTTTTAAATTTAAGCTAAAAGTACTTTGCTGATGCTAGGCCCTGAGTGACTACTAAATTTAAACTACAAGCTCTCTGCTGGGTATGAAATGTAACCAGAAAATTCTTCTCTGTGTTTTAAATGTAAATTTAAACTGTTGCTACTAGGCCCTGACTGATTTAACAAAAAATAGTGGGTTCACAGATTAATTAGCTTTAATACAAAGAATTCCTTTTAGAAAATTACCAGAAGTATATACTCACAGTTGCAGATCTCTCTCCAGAAGTAACAGTCCCTTTTTCTAGTCCTTCAATACTCCATAACATACTCCTCCTCGAGCCTTCACACCATTTATATAGTGAGGCTGCGGCAAGAAAGCATTCTATGAAAGGGAGAACTAATTTCCCCATAAACATTCCAACCAACACCCCCCTTTTTTTCTATTGAAACAGTTTACCCAAAGAAATATATTTTCACATCCCAGTTCTCATCAGCAAATCAGGGAAACTATCTACGGACAGACTTCTCACCGGAGACAAACAAAAAACCGCATCTCCATACATAGGATTCAGAACACACTGTCTCCCGTCCCCAGGCTTGCTGCCGATTTCACGGACCTCCTCACAGACAAAAAACACCGCATATCCAATCAGGAGCAGGCAGCTATACCCACACCCACAGTTCCCTCCAAATCCTGGCATGGATCTAATCAAATTGTAGATAACCGTCAAACATAATCTAGAACTTACATAACAAAATATCTCCAATGACAAAACCAGCCCAAAGAACCACATCACTCCCACTCCCACTATACCCAACCCTGAATTACAATTAACCCCTTCTCAACATATTATAGATAATCCATAAATAACCTCCCACTCACCCTTTCACAAGCAAACATTCCAGTCTATTTGAGCATTGAGGCCCCTAGAATATACAGCATTAAGGCGGAATTTCCATTTTTGTTCACGCTGAAATAAATAGTGCTCCCTATCTAGATTCCCCATGCCACGCAGAACCTGATCAATACAAAAGCACCTTAAGTCAGAAAACACATGTCCCTGTTTTATACAGTGCTGCAACATCGGGGCTTATTTATTTATTTTATTCATTTATTTCTCTTATATACCATGCTATTTGACATCAGTGTGGTTTACATGGAACAGGGTATTATAACTTGGAGATAACTATTTTACAGGGAACATGGGCAATGGAGGGTTAAGTGGCTTGCCCAAGACCACAAGGAGCACCTGTGGGACTAGAAACCCCAGTCCTTCCGGCCCAAGGTTGCTGTCCTCTAGTGGGATTTGAACCCCCAACCTTCCGGCCTGATGTACATTGCCCCAACCACTAGGCCACTCCTCCACTCCTTCCAAACACAGCGTAGCTGACTTTTATGTTCCCCTATCCTCAATTTGAAAGACTGAATCGTTTTGCATACATATAGTAATCCACAAGGACACCGTACCACATAAATTACATAACTAAAGCTATAGGTGATATGACATCGTAGCACATACTCCCATCCACTGTATGTAAACTTGGTGATTTCCAAAGACACCATACAAATTGCACATTCCCCACATATCTAATGCTCTGGCAAGATATTCAAAACATACTCTAAAGGACTTAGATTGGCTGGACTTAATATCTCTTTTAAATTCCGATTCCTAGACCAAACACACCTAGGCTTTTTTTCCTACCAACCCCAGAACCAGTTGTGTCTTGCCAAAACATTTGTGAATGATTCGCTGCAGCAGTTTTTCGTTTTCTTTTTGATTGGATTTTGATTTTTGATTACTGTTTAGGTTTTTGGAATTGGTATTATGATTTTGTAGGGGTTGCGGTAGTGAGTCTTTTTTAACAATACATCCCGGAACTTGTCATTTTTTGACCTAAGTATTTAAATGCTGTCTCTCGTTATTACATCATTTTCTGGTGCTAAGGGTATTTAAAAGCCAGATGCTTCGGTTGTGCTTTAGCGTCTTTTTCCATCGGTTGAGGCGGCAGGCTCTTGTTTTCACTCCTGAAGCAAGCCCAGCTGGGGCTGAATCATAGATATTGAGTGCACTGGAGCTTTTTCTGCAGACCCTTGAGCCACTGTGAAGATTTATAGAAGCGGACGGGGTCTTTTGCCTTCCTTGGTGACCTGCTTATGGTCATTATTGAGATGCCGCCGAAGACAATGCTTTTTGTCATTCTAAAGCAAAGTGGTTCTGCTTTATTGGGGCTTTCTTAAAAAGAGGTTTTCTAATACAAAGAAATACACATAAGATAAAAAATTTACATTTGGAGTGGTGGAGTCAGATGATGAAGCCTGGGCTAAAAAAGACCCGTGGCTATGGGTCCTCTTTAAATGCCTATTGATGCCTCCATTTTACCCTTTATTCTTATTTTCCAGTTTTGTAATTTTAAACCCATTTTTTGTTTTGCATGTTTCACACTGATTTTAAGGCAATGTGCCTGTACTGTTTTGAAGGGGCACCATTATGGAGCTATGGCCTTCCTCGGTTACTCTCCAGGCTTTGGGATCTTTGACGCCCTTTCTCTCCTTCTTTGCGATTATGGTTTTGCTTATGGGTGCCAAAATCTTAAGTCCGGTCCTGGTGACAAATCAAGGGTCCTCCCCAGATGATTAAAATGGTCAGAGTTGATTCACATAAGATCACTCTGCCCAACTGAATTCCGAAATAAAAGGGGCTAGGGACCCTATGCCAACCCAGTCTAGCCTCCGAAAGGCAGAGAGGGTAAGCAAAGGTTTAGTTTAAAAACATTTTTCAAAAAAACATTGAAGTAAAGTCAAAGCAATAGGGGTTATTTTAGAAGCTTTATTTGCAATTTCCATATGGAATTCCAGCATTGACTCAGGAAATTGGCATCCAGATGTATAGGGAATGCATGACTATGACCAGACTTGTCTATGTTGGGATATACAACTGCTCCCTGGCATGTACTGCATAGGTTTCTTAAAGTTCTTGTTTCGGCCCGTCCATTACAGGAGGGATTAAGAGCCCGAAACTGGAAGGGCACGTCTGGGCCAGTCGGATGGCCCAGTGCAGGATGGGCCCAATTCTGAAACACGGGAGCAAAATGTTGCTATGGCTGTCAGAATCGGGCCCGAGGACGGCCTGGTGTGCCCCTCCTGTAGCCGTGGGGACATCCTCCCCACGGTTCCATCTGCCCATAGTCCCAGATCCCGATGGGGGCTGCTGGAGCCTGGAGCCTGGATCGGGCAGCAGGGATTCACCCTCAGCTTTTAAACGTAAATACCAGCTTATACATGTGAGGGCGGCACTTATACATATAAGCTGTTGAGTCGTTTTCAATGATTTTTCCAACAAAAATTTTTGAAATGGCTTTTCCAAGTCTAAGTACTGGCAAATGCTTACACATTTTAGAAAAGGCTCTACATTTGCCAGACGCTTTTCTAAATTACCACCGGAATATGTGAGCGATGATTTCTTGCACACAGAAATTGGATGCATTAGTGGTTCAGGGGTAGCATTCTTGCCTTCCATGCAAGTTAATGATTTCTAAAACATTTATTGTGACATGGAAAGTAATTTTATAAGGCATTTTTGCACATATATGCCGTTATATGTGTATAAAATGTCGCTAATAAAATTACCCCCTATGTAATTACCTCTCTGATAAAATTACCTACTACACAGCACAGGATTTGTGCTAGTTATTTTACAAACGTGAAATTCAAGAGCCCTATTGGATTAAATCAAAGACTAGACCATCAAAAGAATCCAATATAGACAGGGAAATCCCCTTGCGGCTGATCAACTGTAATTTTGTCGGAGCTTGTCAGCCCAGCATCCGGGAAGCATTCCGCAGACGCCACTGTGACCGCTCACTTTATTTTAATCAATTTTTATCAATTTTATCAATATTTTTAAAAATGTAGTGAGAATGAAAAAATAAGTCCATCAACTTAGCTTAGCTCTCTGGGCTGTGTAAGCTGAAAATTCGCCATTTGCCGAGGAGCGGGACCTGAAGCAGGGTTTGAGCTTTTTGTAAACCCGAAACGTGGCCATGTCGTCCACTTACTAATGGCATTCTGGCGGTGCTCTGCATAATAAGCTAAGTTGATGGACTTATTTTTTCATTCTCACTACATTTTTAAAAATATTGATAAATTGATAAAAATTGATTAAAATAAAGTGAGCGGTCACAGTGGCGTCTGCGGAATGCTTCCCGGATGCTGGGCTGACAAGCTCCGACAAAATTACAGTTGATCAGCCGCAAGGGGATTTCCCTGTCTATATTGGATTCTTTTGATGGTCTAGTTATTTTACAAAGCCACGTGAAGACACCTTTTTTTTATTTATGCAATTTTTAACAATAAACCAAGAAGTAACAATAAGCATCTTGTACAGAAATAAAGCAATACAGTTGAAAACCAAAATAAAAGAAAACCTTTTGAGAAAAGTTAGCTCATTCTAGCACTCAAATTGGAGGAGAAACTAGGAGAAATAACTATATATTAATTTGCAAGCTACAGAAGAAAAAGACAGGGCGCTACTCAGTCAATACAAAATCCTATGACTCAACAGACAATGAATGCTTCTAGGCGACGAGCATTAATGAAAGCCACCAGCTGAGAGGGCTCAAAAAATATATAAGAAACTGACTGATACTTGACCAGATACATGGATGCTTTAGGAAAATAAAAACCCAGCTAATGGACCCCAGAATGAAATAGAAGAAATTCCCTTTACCACCTCTGGGTATCTCTAGATAAATCTGGATAAATTTGTATCATCAACCCCTTAAAACGTAAATGTCACATCCTAAAGAAGAGATTTAACAGCCACTCCTTATCGGATAGCAAAGCAAATGTAACCAATAGAGTAGATGGAATTGGAGTTTCCTCTGATGAAGACTCCAGCAAGGCCATAACATTCAAGGCCTCAACAGGTTGGTCATCAATCCTTACTGAAGAAGCAGATTTTTTCCTGGTTGGCAAGTAAAACACTTTCACAATAGGTGGGATCATATCTGTGGGAACTGCAAGAGTCTCAATTAAATATTTCCTAAACATTTATTTATTTAATTAATTTATTTATTTATTATAAATTTGTATACCGCTACTTCCAGCGATCAGCAGCGGTAACTTGAGAGGAAGGATGTACAGTGCAATTTAAGCATACAGACTGATTACAGAGAGGAGGAGACCAGCACAATTTAAGCATACAGACTGATTACAGAGAGGAGAACAGCACAATTTAAGCATACAATCTGATTACATGGGGGAGGACACATACTGTACAGTTAAAATTTGATCTCTCGGTGTTATTGTTGACAATCTAAAAAAATTAATCCTCAAATTATTTACACTAGACAAATTCTCCTGCTGTTCAATCTTAGTATTCAACGAATTAAAATTCTTAACAAAAGATGTAGACTGTTCCTCCAAAAGCGTTACCCTGGTTTGAACTTCCGAAACCTCTGTTTGCAGCAAAGCTACCTTTGATGATAAAAGTTCCACCGCTGTTGTATTAGATTGTACCTTAAGTGAAGACACATGATGCAATGACATCTAAGCAAAAAGGTTTGCAATGCTATGCCAATTTTAAAAATTCAAAATAACTATTACTCTATATAATTAAAGTCAAACACAAAAATAGAGCAGGTTAATCTATCGACATGAGCTAAGTAAATATGGAAGAATTAATATTGGAAGGATAGCCTTGAGGATAGGGAAACAACCTCTCGTAGCTTAACTTCCGTTTTACTCAAGTAATTTTAAAGGCTCAAAAAGAGCGTGAAAATGTAGGTAAATACACCATGTGACGGTGTGCCCCACACCCCTACAATAACAGTACTCCCAACTAAATTCAAAAAATGTAAAACGTCTTCAAAAATATCACCAACATCTGACTTATTCAAAAGACAGCACTCATTCACAAAAGCAGCACTTATCTGTTGCTGTCCATGTAAGTATAAATATCGTTGTGAGTTGAAGTCGTTTGTTCCAGATTTCGAGATGATAAATCAGCAATCCAGTTTGCAGTTAATAACCAAAAAGGACACAGTACTGTGTTTTGGGCAGATTAACCTTAATGCCCTGTATCAACGCTGTTCATAAACTGCAAGCAGCATCTTGTGGCTTTCCTGATTCAAAGGACGCCAGCGCATGCTCATTCACAATCTTACTCCACAATGCAGAAGCCAATGATTAAATTGCAAATCTCAGCCAATCACAAACGTACACCTCATATAGAGATCGCAAAAAATGATGATATATTTAGAGAAGGCTATTCCAATTCAATTCTTTATTGAGCCCTAATGGCTCCACCGTGGACAACTGAAATATCCACGAATGTTCCAAAAATTGAAGACGTTGTTCTCGATTGCCTCATCTTGGATTTTGTGGGAACTGCAAGAAATATTTTTTCTGTGGAAAGGCTCTGAGACACTGCTACATGATTTTGTCCAATGGTTAAATTCCTTACAATCAAACATCTTTTACCATGCATTATCACTTTTCAAAATTGGAATTTTTGGATGTGTTAGTTGAGAAAGGTGAGCATAAGCTTTATACTACTTTATTCAGAAAATCCATACAACGAAATACACTATTGAAATATTCCAGCTTTCATCCTATGTCTTTGAAAAAGGGCCTTCCATTTGGTCAATTTTTACGTTTGCGCCGAATTTGCTCAAATTTTCAGGATTTCCTTGATCATGCGCAGGAGTTGTCTCAACGTTTAGCATGGCGGGGTTACCCCAATAAAGTAATTAAGAAAGCTTTTTTACGTGCAAAATATACTCTTCGCGAATGGCTTTTTTCTTCTGAAGATCAAGAGCATTCAAATAATGTAATTTCTCCATCAGACACATTAGTGGGAATTTTACCATATATGTCACATTCAGATAAAATTAGGAAGATTCTTATTAAACATTGGCACATTCTACAGTTACATTCATGTTTTCAACGGAAATTACAAATTGCTCACACTCGAGGTCCTAACTTCAGAGACTACATTGGTATCACCTCTTCCCCTTTGGACAGATCATCTTACGAACAACATACTGATTTAGGTCATTATCCTTGCAATAACTGTGGTTATTGTAATCATTGCTGGTAAAAATTGGCAAATTCCTAATTCTCATATCGATCATATAGCCCATTGGCATACTACATGTTCTACGTCTCATGTTGTATATGTTTTGGTTTGTGCTTGCAATCTTTTATACATTGGCAGGACAATTCGTCCCATTCAAATTCGACTGGGCGAACATGCATCAAGAATAAGGACTAAGACTATATCTGCCCCTATTGTTCAGCATTGTTTAGACCATCAACATACTTTTGCGGACTTGGTTTGGCGAGTCCTTGATTATGTACCACAAAATCCAAGAGGAGGCAATCGAGGAACAGTCGTGGATATTTCGGTTGTCCACGGTGGAGCCATTAGGGCTCAATAAAGAATTGGATTCAAATAGCCTTCTCTAAATATATCATCATTTTTTGCGATCTCTATATGAGGTTTACGTTTGTGATTGGCTGAGATTTGCAATTTAATCATTGGCTTCTGCATTGTGGAGTAAGATTGTGAATGAGCATGCGCTGGCGTCCTTTGAATCAGGAAAGCCACAAGATGCTGCTTGCAGTTTATGAACAGCGTTGATACAGGGCATTAAGGTTAATCTGCCCAAAACACAGTACTGTGTCCTTTTTGGTTATTAACTGCAGACTGGATTGCTGATTTATCATCTCGAAATCTGGAACAAACGACTTCAACTCACAACGATATTTATACTTACATGGACAGCAACAGATAAGTGCTGCTTTTGTGAATGAGTGCTGTCTTTTGAATAAGTCAGATGTTGGTGATATTTTTGAAGACGTTTTACATTTTTTGAATTTAGTTGGGAGTACTGTTATTGTAGGGGTGTAGGGCACACCTTCACATGGTGTTTTTTACCTACATTTTCACGCTCTTTTTGAGCCTTTAAAATTACTTGAGTAAAACGGAAGTTAAGCTACGAGAGGTTGTTTCTCTATCCTCAAGGCTATCCTTCCAACATTAATTCTTCCATATTTACTTAGCTCATGTCGATAGATTAACCTGCTCTATTTTTGTGGATGCCAATTTTAAAGGCAGAGGTGGGCATGTGTAAGTCCGATCTAAAATCAACATATCTCCGCGCTTCAGCATAGACATATGAGTCACAGCAAACCAGGCAATGCCGGCATGCAAGGGAATGGACTTCCACATGGGGTGGGAGATGGTACTACCGAAACGTACACATGGGAAATATAAACAAGGCCTGCAATGGCGAGAATGGCTCAGTAAACGTAGGGTAGTGCTTACCTTAGGTCACCGGCACTGTCCCCGCAGTTCCTGTACTTTACAATGCCTCTTTTGCTCCCTCTGATGCTACTAATGGTTTTGAAGTCTGCAGCGGAGGGGTGCAGAAGAGGCATTGTAAAGCACAAGAACCGCGGGGACAGCACCGTCGATCTGAGGTAAGCTCCACCTCATATTTACTGAGCTATTGCCATCTCTGAGGGCTAGAGAGGGGGGGCAGAGGCGACTCTGGAGGTCCAGCACTCTAGGCAACCACCTAGTTCACCTGATGGTAGCGCTGGCCCTGGGGATTAGCAGGACGTCCCTCTTATTCACTTCTGTCAAGAGCTGGCTGAAACGCACACATTTTAAAAATATAAACATGTCCAGGGGCAGGTGTAAATACAAATGTGGAGAATTTCCACCAGGCATGTGCAACCGCCATTTATTTCTGATTCGTCAGTTTAATGCAGTGGTTCCCAAACTTGAGGTCAGGACCCCAAATGGGGGTTACATTATCAGTGGATGGAGTCGCAGAAACATGGCCATTTCTCCTCTCTGGACTTTCACTGTAACCTATGTCAAGTAGTGGCAGTCACCAGTCAGCATCTGGCCTGTGAGCCAGCGAACATTCATAGGCCCTTGCCCCCTCCTGCTAGACTGGAAACCCCGTGCTGAGTCCTGTGGTCTGTAAGCACACACTGCACCCTGACACGAGGAACCCTGTGCCGAGGACTGCTGCTGTTCCCACTATTGTTGCTGCTGTCTTCCTGCTTTAGGTGAGAGGAGGGGAGGATGGAGGCTGGAGACCTGCTACTTTGATTTCATTGTCATCTGGGCTCATGCAAACTTTCAGTTCTTAAAATGGGGTCATACAGAATAAAAGTGTGAAAAGCACTAGTTTAGTGGCTGTAATTGGGTACTAATAATATTCTCCCTTCTCTCTTTTAGGTGTTTTGAGACTGTTGGAGCTGGCTACATGTGTCTAACGGAGGTATCAAATTTGTAATTAATACGTTTTGGATTTTTACCATACCTCTTCATATAACATTCAAGGCAGCTCAGGTGTCTTTAGAATACAGGACAAATATGTCCCTTCGCCCAAGAGCTTATGATCTATGTGGGCACCTGATGCAATGCCCAGTGTCACAAGGAGTAGCTGTCGCAGAAGGATGATTTGAACTCTGACTTCCGTGGTTCATTTAGCCACTCATTCTCCTGCTTGCATAAAAGAGAGCACACACACCCCTCCCTCCCAAAAAATTATTATTTTTTATTTTGTATACAGTGAAATACTCAACCTTCCGTGTCTTATTACTTGCATGTTTGGATAGTAAATACATGTAGCAAATACTCATGCTAGCAGTTTTACCACTAGAGAGTCTGGGGAGCGATAAGCTTTTATGGCCTGGATGGGGCTAACTTTCTGTAGCAGACCGAAGCTGTTTGTTTTATGCTGTCGTAAACAGAGCATCTGCTTGGAGTTTTGTGTCTTCCATGGAGTGCTCTATAAAAAATATACAGAACTGAGGGCTAAGAGCATTTCATAGAAACCCACTTAAGATCTGTCCTATATCATTTTGATTATGTAGCAGTAGATCTGACCTGTAAAAAAAAGTATTTAAAAATGTTTGCATCAAGATATAGCTTATGTCCTCTTGAAGATAAGCAAATAACAACAGGAAAAGGCTGCACGGAAATGTTGGATACAACAGTTAATGGAGTCAAAATGCTAATAGATGAAACTTTCTGTCTCATGTAATAAAACAGTGTTCATTTATTTATTTAACATTCTTTTATACGGCCTTACAGCAGATTAAAACAGCAATTAAAACATTTTTTTAATTACAGCTCATTCCTATTCATAACGCTTGAATAACCAGGCCTTACATTTTTTTTCTGAAGCCCCTTCATATCTGTAGCCATTTTCAAAGATAACGGACTAGAGTTCCATAAATAAGGACCTTTACTTGAAATCGCCCTTGGTCATGTTGAAGTTAATGAAATACCTCCTGCTGTTTGCAACAAATACTGCTGGGAGGACCATAATAGGCGACCAGGAACATAACTACATAACTACGTTGAAAAATATTCTGAAACTGTTTGATGAAAACCTTTATATATTGGCTAAAGAACCTTAAAATTAATTTGCTTTTGCACAGGAAACCAATGAAAAGCTTTAATACCAGTCATAACACGAGCTGCCTTATGTTACAGCAGCTGTAATCTTTGAAGCACATTTTCACCACATTACTAATCTGCTCACGCATGCACAGATGAGAATCTATCCACACTTTCAATATCTTCACTTCTGTCTTAGGGCACAAAATATCCTACCCCCATTTAATCTCAGGACATAACATTTTTTACAGGTGGTCTCCTCACCCATAAGAAATGAGTTTTCTTTAGATTCAGTTTTAGCATATTCGTTTAGCTTAGTTTAATTGCAAATTTGATATACTGCTTTGTGGCCAGAAGGTTTCAAAGCAGTTTACAATATAAAATCAAAGAAACAAGACAGTGACAAAGTTACAATCTTCAAAAACAAACAAAATTAAACAGCAAGTTAGCGAAGGAGGACAAGAGGAGGACGGTGAGGGTTGGGGGGAGCTTCGGAAGTCACCTCAGAAGCATTCTTGGCTCCTCGTCGAAAGGTAAACTGAAGAAGGGGTTTTTAATTCAGACTTAAAACGAGTCCAGTTGGATTTGCCTCTCAAATGACGGGGAAGGGAATTCCATTGAAGGGGGCCAGAACAGGAGAAGGTTGTTTCTGTAGTGGTATGCAAATATCAATTGTACATTGTTGACAGAATTGTTATGTAGCTTGAGTCACAATAAGTTAGCATGCTTTAAGGGTACATACCACAGGATTTTGTAAATTACCTTGTGTTAAATGGCAAAAATCATATGTTTATTCCCATAGGGTCCAATATTCAACAAGGCATCGAGGCATGCCATACCCGCAGAAAGATACCCACCTGAATCATGAGTCATGCGCCTCCAAAATGGCCAAGCCTCGAAAATGCAGCACAAATCGAGCACAGAGGCAGGCACCCAGCACGGCATAGGCAGGTATGCGCAGGGGCCCAAATACCCATCACTATACCTGTGTAGGTGTCCAAACCAGCGGCCAGAGAAGTGGGATGGCAAAGTGTGCATGTACCCATGCATTGATGACATCATCACGCAGGCCCCACGGCTGCCAGTGCAAGTCTCCTGTGGCTGGTCAGATAGACACCAGCAGCATGGCGGTGAGAAGGACAGTGAACTTCAGCCCCGATGAGTCTGAGGCCCTTGCCCGATCAGTGCTGTGGTACCAGGGGGGGCTGGCGGCCAAATCTGTGGCTGGCCATGCCATTTGGAGGACTATCCAACTCCGCCTGTGCAGGTAAGGAAACCTGAATGGGCGGGGAGGGGGGCTGAGCACCATGCTAGGCCAGATACACCCTGAAAGGTACAACTGTGTGTCTGCGCAGGGAGACAGGGCTGTGGAGCCAAGCCAAAAGCTGGTGGCAGCCCCAATGTTTGCAGATCAGGTGACAGTGGGCCATGCATGGTAAAGGTGCCATCCCTGGATGCCCACAGCAGTAGGCATATCCAAATACAGCAGGCAGGGAGGCCACTGGGCCCCCTGATGGCGAATGGCAGCAAAACCACAGGACTCACACAGCAGTGGCATTGCCCAGTGCATGGGGAGCTATGGTCGGGCTGCCCACCCCAGCAGACTCTGCCAGACAGTGCCCTGGACATATGCCCCACCCCCCACCCCCAGCCCCTGCAACCATGGCCCAGGGATCTGAGGGGGCCAGTGGCAGTATCCACATATGTGCTATCTGTCTGTCCCTGCAAGCAGATCTGCCACCACTGCCCACCACACCCTGTCCGACTGTGGCTGCATGTCAAATATGTGATGCCACAGAACCATAGAGATGTGTAATTGTGAGCATGCACACAATTACACATTTACACAGTTGTAAGCGTGACACCCTGCCCTGCACAGCACCTAATAAAGCCTGCAGTGATGTGGCCTCTGAAGGAATTGATGCTCCCAGGCACAGCACATGCCCAAAGCCGAGGCCACTCACAGTCCACAACCATGTACATTGGTGTCAGGGCAGGCCTGTATGCAACAGATGGGAGCAAGGAAAGGGGGAGGACTATGGAGGTGACTGAAGGGACCAGAGGGGTGACACAGGTGAATCAGTGGCCCAGATACACTATTGGTGGTAGCATGGGGCACATGTCAAAGGTCCAGGGGAGTGGTGGGTAGGAATCCATTGGCAGATTTATTTATTTATTTAGACAGTTTTTGTATACTGCCTTATCCTTCAATCAAAGCGGTCACAACACAATTGGGGGATACATTTAACACGCAGGGATATGAGACACATACACTAATACTTACAGGGAACATGGGCAATGGAGGGTTAAGTGGTTTGCCCAAGACCACAAGGAGCATCTGTGGGACTAGAAACCCCAGTCCTTCCGGCCCAAGGTTGCTGTCCTCTAGTGGGATTTGAACCCCCGACCTTCCGGCCTGAAGTACCTTGTCCCAACCACTAGGCTACTCCTCCCAGATGCCAGAGGTGTACCATCACATGTACCCCACACCTGCTATCCAGGGGTATGCCCCTGCCCCCAGGATGGACAGGACACCAGGCTGAGGCAGGATGCAGGCATGCGCAGTAGGCAATGTAGAAGCACACAACTGAGCCCATATGTGTCCCCTTCCCCTCTCTCCCACAGTGAATATGAGGCTGTGACATCTTATAACTTTGCACTCTCCTCTGCCCTGGATACTCTTGCTCCCCTTACCCCACGCCCTGTAAGGTGTTCTTCTCCCTAGCCCTGGCTCACACCCTCTGCCTGATATTTGCGTTCCTGTTCCCGCTCTGCTGAGCGTCTTTGGCTTAAATCCCGCTGCTGTGCTGACCCTCTTCACTTTAAATTCATGCTTTTCTCATTCCAATCAACCATAGCACTTGCCAAACAAGCCTTCTTCACCCATTTGACTAACTCTTTCGCCTCTGATCCTCGTCGTCTCTTTAATACTCTCAATTCTCTCCTCCATGTGCCTCCACCGCTGATTCCTCCCTCTCTTCCTGCCCAAACACTAGCTGATTTCTTCCATGACAAAATCCATAAGATTACCTCCAATTCCCCATTACCCCTTCTACCTCACCTTTCTCCCATCTCTCCCCACTAACTTCTGCTACCCTCTCCTCCTTCCCTGTGGTCTCTGATGATGAAACAGCACTCCTTCTTTCTTCCTCCAAACCCACCACCTGCTCCTCCGACCCCATCCCCACCCGTCTCTTATGCCTCATCTCATCCTCTATTGTCCCTTCCATTTCTCATATCCTCAACCTATCCCTCTCCACTGCTACCTTCCCTACTGACTTCAAGCATGCCATAGTCACACCCCTCCTCAAGAAACCCTCACTCGATCCTACCTGTTTGTCTATCAACCCATCTCTCTCCTTCCCTTTATCTCTAAACTACTTGAGCGTGCTGTCCACCTTTGCTGTCTCGATTTCCTTTCATCTCATGCCCTTCTTGATCCTTTACAGTCCAGCTTCCGTCCTTTGCACTCTACTGAAACAGCTCTCACTAAAGTATCAAATGACTTGTTCCTAGCAAAATCCAAAGGTCTTTATTCTTTTCTCATCCTTCTTGATCTTTCTGCTACTTTTGACACTGTTGACCACAACCGTCTTCTTATCACCCTGTCATCACTCAGCTTCAGAGGCTCTGTACTGTCTTGGTTCTCCTCTTATCTTTCCCATCGCTCTTTTAGTGTGTGTTCTGGTGTCCTCCTCTGCCACCCCGCTCCCAGTTGGTGTTCCCCAGGGTTCTGTCCTGGGACCGCTCCTCTTCTCTCTCTATACCCAATCTCTTGGTGCTCTTATCTCTTCCCATGGCTTTCATTACCATCTCTATGCTGATGACTCTCAAATCTACCTCTCTTTGCCTGAATATCTCTCCAGCAATCCATGACAAGATCACTGTTTGCCTTTCGGACATTGCTATTTGGATTTCTCACCACCGCTTGAAATTAAATATGGCTAAGACTGAACTCCTTATCTTTCCCCCCAATGCCTCCCCTCCTCTACCCCCTTTCTCTGTCTCTGTGGATAACTCTTTAATCCTTCCTGTCTCTTCGGCCCGTAACTGGGGTGCTATCTTTGACTCCTCTCTCTCTTTCTCACTCATATCCAACTCATAGCTAAGACTTGCTGTTTCTTCCTTTATAACATTAACAAAATTCGCCCCTTCCTTTCTGATGACACTACTAAAATGATTGTCCACTCCTTGATCACCTCCCATCTTGATTACTGCAATAATCTCCTTGCTGGCCTTCCCGCAAGCCACCTCTTTCCCCTTCAATCTATTCAACATTCTGCTGCTCAACTAATTTTATGTCAGCATCGCTTTTCCCATGTCACTCCTCTTCTCAAGTCCCTCCATTGGCTTCCCATCCGCTTCTGGATCCAATTCAAACTCCTCCTATTGACCTATAAATGCATTCACTCTTCAGCCCCCCACTACCTATCATTTCTTATCTCTCCTTACATCCCCTCTCATGTTCTTCGCTCTTCAAACAGCCTTCGTCTATCTATGCCCTCCACTCATACTGCTAATTCTAGACTTCGCTCCTTTCACCTGGCTGCACCCCTTGCCTGGAACAATCTACCTCTGTCTGTGCACAATGCGCTCTCTCTGGACCTCTTCAAGTCCAGATTGAAAACCCATCTCTTCTCTATTGCTTTCTGTTCTTGATTCTTGTTTTTGCTCTTCTTGTTTATTGTATACTTTGTCTTACTTGATTGTATTTGTATTTTGTGATCTTCTTGACTAGATTGTGAACTCTGATGAGCAGGGACTGTCTTTTCTTCATGTATGTACAGCACGTTGTACGTTTGAAGCGCTTTATAAATGTTAAATAATAGATAGATAGATAGATAGATAGATAGATATGACACACCCTGGAGGTCCTAAATTGCCACTATCAGACAATGCACTAGAGGCGACTGAATCCGCTGCAATGCATCAGGGAGCAGCTAGTGGCTGAGGAAGGTCAGTGGGGTACACAGTGGAGCCCAGCAGATGCAGTGAGTGGCAGCCATGACTGCCGGACAGGTGCAGGCAAACCATCTGATGGTGGGTTCCCTGTACGCAATAATGGGAATGTGCTTGGGGCAGCAGCGCCATCCCCCAGCACCACTATCCTGTGTGAGCACCAGCCAGCACCCAATACATGTAAGTGTGCACACACATGGACGGAACATGCCATAGAAGGGCAATACAGAGGCACACACCACCAGCAGTGGCCACAGATGCACATTATGCATCCATCACCCAGGGGAGGCCAACAAGCCACAACTGGGCATATGAGGGGGAGAACAGAGATGGCTGGAGGTGGGCAAAGGGGAGAGAATGCAGTTTTCATTGTCGGGTGGCACACTCCCGTGGCCCGAAGGTGGGTTGCGCAATGCATGTGTGGGTCCCCGGAAGTATGCCAGTCCCACCCCAGGGCCACACCTGTGTGGACAATTTACCCCTCTCCCTTTTCCCCCACAGCTGGTTCCAGGGAGGTCCCGGACAATGCTAGCCCACCACAGGCACCACCCAGGAGCAGCATTTCAGCGCCAACGTAGCTGTCCCATGAGAAGAGGAGACCAGTGAAACTGCATTGGAGGACAGCACCATGTAGGGGGAGGGCAGTAAAGGGGCCACGGTGCAGCAGCGGGATGAGGTATCTGAGGAGGTGGAAGGATCAGAGAGTCAGGGGCAGGGTGGGGAGTCTGAGGAGGAGGAGGGATCAGAGGGCTAGGGGCAGGGTGAGGTTTCCAAGGAGGAGGAGGTGGCAGCGGGACCAGAGCTGCCCCTGTGGCCAGAGCATAGGCACACCCAGAGGGGGTAGCAGGGGGATGCAGGCCCCACTCTCCAAGCACCCCAGGTATGGCGGTGCGGTCCACAGCTAGCAGGTACCCAGCGGAGAGGCCAGAGGAAGAGCTCCTCCTCAGTTGTAGTCTGCAGCCCACAGCCATGCCTGCCCATATCCCTACCCAGGGGCATGTGCCCACCGTATGGCTCAGCATGGACCGTGTGCGATGCATAGCGGAACCATGGTCCATGTTCTATGGTTGTGGGCCCCCACAGCCACCCCAGCACCCATGGTCACAACATGGCCATGCCACACCAGACTCCTCTGCATCACCACCCCCTCGGCCATCTGGTGATCGGGCTCTGGATGCCCTGGTGGCAGAGGTGCGGCTCCTCAGGGAAGACATGTGGGCATCAGTATGGACAATCGGCAGGCACCTGGATGCCCTCACTGGTGCAGTGACAGGGCACAGGCAGGGCCACCCTGCACCATAGACTGCACCCATTACTGCCCTGCAATGGGCAGTAATGGAGCAGACTGTGTGGCCACAGACATGGGTGCACAATGTCATCGTTGCTGTGTGGACCTCTGTTGTTTTGAACTGCTGTTGTTTTTCTATTGCTGTTGCTGCCATTGTTGTACCAATTACAAGTTTCCCCATAAACTGTTCCCAGCTTGGAATCACAAGATGTTGTCAGTTTTGTGAGGACAGGGCTGCGTGTCTGTGCGGATTGAGTAGGGGACCATAGGTGGGGGACCAGGGATTATAGGCATGGGGTGTGTGTAAGCTCACAGCTGTCAGAATGGCATGACATCGGCAGGCATATCAATGCCATCCACCACTACAACATGGACATGGAGGATATCAAGAAGAAGTGGCAGATGGTATGGCAGGCTGAGAAGGAGAAAAGGGCCAGCAACAGCAGGCTGCTACCTGTGCGGCAGCGCAGACTCACCCCTCTGGAGGAATAGGTGCTGCAGTTTGTGGAGGAGGTCTCTGTCTCAGGGGTTGTGGGCTTTGACAGCTCTACCCCAGACACACAGGAGGATGGGTAGGGGTTACCCCATGGCCTGGATGGCACCATGATGGCCATATAGGTGTCCCCACCCTGTTGCCATCCACCCAGGGCCTGCCTGTCTGTCTGTTGGTCCTTGGGTGATGTGTGAGTTGGGGACAGTGTGGACTGGGGATCCCCCTGCCAGTTCCATTGTGGGGTTTGGTGGCACCCCATAAGCTGACCTAGCAACCCATGTCACTAACCCCTGCCACCTTTGCTCTCCAACAGACCTGCCAGGTACCCAACCCTCACAGCCTGGAACAAATGCAACAGGGTGATCCTCACATCCCACTGCAGATGATGCCAGTGCACAGCCAAGATGCAGCAAAGCCATAGGGTCTGATATACCTGCCAGGGTGGAGGTGCAATCTGGTGGGACACCCAGCATGGAGGTGCAGTCCGGTGTGACACCCAGGGCAGAGGAGCAGGCTGTTGCAGCTTCCAGGGCAGTGGAGCAGGCCAGTGTGTCTGCCAGTGCTGGGGAGGTGAAGACAGATGAGGTCCCCCTCACTGAGCCACAATTTGCCATCCTAGATGACCCTGTGTATACAGAGGGCATGGATATGGACCAGGAGCTACTGCAGGAGAGTGCACACCCGGTGGCCAGCACTGAGGGCATACTGGCCAAGCTGCACGGTATATAGCAGGACCTGCAGGCAGCCACACAGTAGAGAGAGAGGCTGTGGCTGAGGCATGGCAGGAACACTGACTGTGAGTGGAGCACCATCTGGAAGGACACCTGCATTTGATGAGGAAGATGGCAGCACATATATCAGTAAAGGTCATGTTGGCATCCACGATGACCTGCATCTTCATTGATGTGTAACCATGCCTGTACCGGTATGCTCTCTGCTCAAGCTATGGTGCCCACAGTGCAATGTGGGTGCAGTCTATATATCCAAGCACCGATGGGAATCCAGCAACATTGTAAAATGCCTGCATGGTCTCCTGCCACATTTGCTGTGTCCGGGGGAAGGTTATTAAGTGGCGCATCCTCCACAGCAGGGCCCTGGTAAGGGCACTTATGCAGTGGCTGGCAGTGGACTGTGTGATTCCAACAGTTGGCCCTATAACATGATCGAAGCTGCCAGTTGCCATATATCCCAGGGCAGTGGTCAACATCATAGCCACCAGCAGGGCCTGGCTTCTGATTGTGGAGGGCTCCAGATACAGGCTGCACAACTCCGTTATTGTTGCCTCATCCAATCTGTATCTCTGGTAGACCTCCTACTCCATCAATTGCAGGTAGCTCACCCTGAGCCGGTATACACGTGGTGCATGATACCTGCATCTCAGATGCTGGGCTACTGCCTGCTGATAGATATGCACTGCCTGCCGAATCCTCCCCTGTGCCCAGGCACGGCGGGTGCATCTCCACCTTTGGAATACCATGAGCATGGCCCACATGGCTTCATGATTGGAATAAACTTCCCCACGAAATCCGCGGCATCAAAAGTCTATTACAATTCCGCAAAGCCGTAAAGCATCACTTATTCACAAAATACTACCCAGAAGTGTCCATGGACACTCACACAGCCAATAGGCCTCCCACTCACACCAAACACCCTAGCACTTTAATCCAACCAGAAAAAGGTTAGTCCCCACGAAAATCTACCTTACTACTATAGACTCATCCTACCCATGAATACATGTTCAATATTCACTCGAGTTTAAATATGGTACATAATTAAAGCATATAAATAGTATATTGTTTATTGTACATAGTTATCCCTGTTATTCCATGTTTTATATTCCCTTGTTCTCTGTAAACTCGATGTTTCCTGTACACATTGCAGTATATTTTGTTCGATGTACACCGCGCTGATTTTAATAGCGCGGTATATAAGAGATGTTAAATAAATAAATAAATAAATAAATGATCAGTCCAGCAGTGCTTTATCTCTGCACGATTTGGGTACAGGCCTGCTCATGCTCTCCTCGCTGTACTGTGCACTGTAACACCACTATACAGGTTCGCCGCACACCATCAGCAGTCGTATGCACTGGGAAATGTCGCTTAGGCTTACGCAATTAGTGATGTCCAATGTCAGCGCACACAGCTTTCAGAAATCTACCTTACATGGGTTTGAAGATGACATGTCCTGTTCCGCACCCGGGTCTCGGCGCTTGGTGCTATGCAGATAGCTGGGCCTCTCCAATTCAAGCTGCCTTGTTGAATATCTGGTTTTCACGGTTATGGCAGTTTTACACAGGTGAAGTTATCTTTTATATGTGTAGCACATGCCTAGGTCTTCGAAAATTGGACCCTTAGTAACCACTTCTCTAGTGCTGATGTTTTGTGTGCTGTGATACTTGCAAAATTAGAAGTAATTGTAGCACACAGAAAGTCAGTGATAAGCTGGAAACAAACCACTGTGCTTAGATCAGCAATGTTTATTACGCTGGGGCCTTTGAATTTTTCCTACTACTTTGCAAAATCTTATTTACAATATACGATAAAAACATTGTATAGGCTGATAGCTTTCGGTCACATGTTGGCAAAGTCTCTAGCAGTGCCTTTCAATATCCATACCAAATTAAGAATCTTAATTCCTTGTTCTGTAGTACAGATTTGATGACTTTGATACATGGTAGAATGGGGAAGTATGCATTTGGCTCCAGTGGAATGATTTTCCCCTGATGCAGAATTGCTGAATTCGAAGCATGACATCATAAAGGGTTGAGATAAGTATCTCATATGGAATTTACTCTGGACTGTCTGATAGAGAATTTATGGACTATGGGATATTTTTACAGTTTTAAAGGCAACAAATCTTTATGTTAGAAAGGTAAAAAGGTAAAGCCGAAACAAGCAAGCGGGCATTCACATACACAGCGCCAATTCAATGGAACCAACTACCGCATGAATTAAGACTCACAAACAGCCTGACTGAATTCAGACGAAAGCTTAAAACATATCTGTTTCAAACCCACTACAACCTGATCTAACCGCAATACCCTACCTCAACCAGATGAACTTTACCGCCCACGACAGCATAAAATCTAATAGCATATAGTCATGTATTAGCCTGTACTCTTTGGAAGTCAACATTGTATATAATGTATATTTGGCCCCCCAACCTACTGAAATCAAATGTATACCCTGATCTGTGTGCTATAATAATTCAACTGTATATTGTATCCAACTGTTTATCCCGCGTTACGTAAATCATTGTCTAATCAAAATGTAAAACTAAAAATTTCAATGTATTATACAATGCATTATGATTTCTGTAAAGTAAACCGCTGTTGATCGTAGGAAACAGCGGTATACAAGTATTTACTAAATAAATAAATAAATAAATAAATAAATAAATACCTGGAGTGGAGGAGTGGCCTAGTGGTTGGAGCAAGGTACTTCAGGCTGGAAGGTTGGGGGTTCAAATCCCACTAGAGGACAGCAACCTTGGGCTGGAAGGACTGGGGTTTCTAGTCCCACAGGTGCTCCTTGTGGTCTTGGGCAAGCCACTTAACCCTCCATAGCCCATGTTCCCTGTAAAATAGTTATCTCCAAGTTATAATGCCCTGTTCAATGTAATTTCAGTTTGTTCAATGTAAACCACACTGATGCAGAATAGCACCGTATGTAAGTGAATGTAAATAAATAAAAATAAATGTAAAAGAAAAAAGGAGGCTGCTATGGTTCTCAAAAGATGTGGTTGAGAAGGTAAGGAAAAAGAGGGAGGCCTTCATGAACTACAAGAGATCACAGAGAGAGGAAGACAAGCATTCATATTTGAAGAAATTTAGAGAAGTAGTCAGGAAAGAAAAGGTAAAAAAAAAAGAAATAGCTAATGCAATAAAATGCAGGGATAAGACATTTTTCAGATATGTTAGTGAGAGGAGGAAGGGCAAAAATGGTATTGCCAGACTCAAGGGTGCAGGGGAGGAAAATGTAGAAGCTGATGAGCACAAAGCATAATTGCTTAACAAATATTTCTGTTCTGTATTCACAGATGAAGGGCCTTGAGCAGGACCTCAGAAAACACCCACAAATAACAACAGAAGCGCCGGGAAACTCAAACAGTTTTCAGAAGACTGTGTTTGAGAGGAACTAGCTAAACTAAAAGTAGACAAAACCATTGGTCTGGATGGGATAAATCCAACAATACTGAGGGAACGTGGGAACATTCTAGTGGCTCCACTGTCTGACCTCTTCAATGCCTCTTTGGAGTCGGGAGTGGTGCCAGAGGACTGGAGAGAAGCACATGTGGTCCCTTTACACAAAAGCTGACGTAAGGATAACATTGGGAACTACAAGCCGATTAGTCTAACCTCTGTGGTTAGTAAATTATTGGAAAGGCTACTAAAGGAGAGAACAGTGAGGTTTCTAAAGTCTAATGGATTACCGGATCCAAGGCAGCATGGATTCTCCAGAGGCAGGTCTTGTCAGACAAATCTGACTGATTTCTTTGACTGGGTGACCAGGGAGTTGGATTGAGGGAGAGCCCTAGATGTGGTGTATTTAGATTTCAATAAAGCCTTTGACACCATTCCACACAGGCGACTTATAAAAAAACTGAGCAACCTAGGGATGGACCCTGAAGTTACTGATTGAGTTACAAATTGGTTGAGTGGGAGGCAACAAAGGGTACAAGTAAATGGAGATCACTCTGAGGAGAAGCAGGTTACCAATGGTGTGCCACAGGGATCTGTCCTTCATCTGATTCTGTTTAACATCTTTCTTAGTGATATTGTGGAAAGACTGTCGGGTAAGGTTTGCTTATTTGCAGAGGATACCAAAATCTACAATAGAGTAGACACACAGGAAGGAGTCGACAACATGTGGAGGGACCTAGCTAAACCTGAAGAATGGCCTAGTTTAGCTAGCTAGTCAGTGGCTGAATATTACTGCAAATTGGATAGCTTTTGGGATTGCCCCATTCTGCCCACAGACCGCCCGGGAATTAACTGGCCATCTCTCCTGCAGTCTGTAGGGATATTCAGTGGCACTATTCACCAGGGTTTATGCAATTTGCAGATTTTGCAAACTGCATAAATATTTCAGAATACTGATTCCTTTGTTTTCACGTTTTTAATTTGTTTTAAGTTTTGTTTTTAGTATTATTTGATTTTTTTTTCTATTTTGAAGATTATCAGAGCTGGGGCAGGAGCAGGGAGGGACCGCTCCTGCCGTGATCATCCCTAGACCACCAGGGATGACCTGGTTGGTCACCAGATAATTGCCAGGTGGTAAGGAGGGTGCTTTGCATCAGATGATCACATGGTCTACTATGCTGGAAATGAAAGACAAAGAAGAAATGGTGTTGCATTTATAATAAAGAAGAAACTTGCAAGAACTGTAATGAAATACAATGCAGTCAGCGAACGCTTAATCTCTATTCGTCTATGAGGATTGCCTATCAACACCACTATAATTCAAGTATATGCCCCAACAACAGCTGCAGAAGAGAATGAAATTGAAGAGTTCTATGAACAAGTACAAGCTGAAATTGACAGAACATGCAAACAGGATATCCTGATAGTCATGGGTGACTGGAACGCAAATGTTGGCAACAAAGAAGAAGGCAAAGTAGTTGGAAAATATGGACTTGGCAACAGAAATGAAGCTGGAGAAAGACTGATAGAATTCTGCAAGACCAATGATCTATTCATCTCAAACACCTTCTTCCAGCAACACAAGCGGCGACTGTACACATGGACTTCACCGAATGGATTATATAAAAATCAAATTGACTACATATGTGGAAGTCAACGATGGAAAAGCTCTGTAACATCAACAAAGACAAAACCTGGAGCTGACTGTGGTACAGATCATCAACTACTAGTATGCAAACTCAAGCTAAAGTTGAAAATGAGCAAACCACTCATGAATGCAGCAAAATATGACCTTGAAAATATACCACTGGAATTTAAAGACTGCCTGCAAAATCGATTTGCTGCTTTAGATACAAATGACAGAGCTCCGGAAGAGTTATGGAATGACATCAAGAAGGTTGTGTTGGAAGAAAGCGAGAAGTCTCTACAAAAGGTGAAAAAGCAAAAACGGCCAAAATGGATGACCGAAGAAACTCTGAAAATTGCCCAGAAACGCAGAGAAGCTAAAGCCAGAGGAGAAAGAAAGACAATCGCAGAACTCAACAGAGATTTCCAACGTGCACCAAGACAGGAAGAGGAAAAGTACTACAATGACACTTGCAAGGAAATAGAAGCAGAAACTATTAGAGGAAGAACAAGATTGGCTTTCCTAAAGTTACGATGGTTAAAGAAAAAGTTCCAGCCTTGAATTGGAATGTTACAAGATGCTCAAGGTTCTATGTTGAATGATGCTGAGAAGGTGGAAGGAATATACAGAGTTTTTATATGATAAAGATCAAGTGGACCAACAGCCGTTTCAACCTGTACCTTATGATCGGGAACCATTGGTGATGAAAGAAGAAGTTGAAGCAGCATTGAAAGCCTTATCAAAGAACAAAGCACCAGGCATTGATAGCATTCCCATAGAAGTATTGCAGCAATCTGATGCAGCTGTTACCGTACTCACAAGGCTCTGCCAAGAAATATGGAAGACAACATCATGGCCAACTGACTGGAAAAGATCTGTGTTTATACCAATACTAAAGAAAGGTGATCCAACTGACTGTGGAAATTATCGCACAATCGCTCTGATCCCACATGCCAGCAAGATTCTACTGAAGATTATTCAAAAGAGACTACAACCATACCTGGAACAAGAACTACCTGAAGTGCAAGCAGGGTTCAGGAAAGGGCGAGGAACGAGAGACATCATTGCGGATGTGAGATGGATCCTTGAAAAGACTAAAGAATACCAAAAGGATATCTATTTGTGCTTTATCGACTATAGCAAGGCTTTTGACTGTGTAAACCATGAGAAACTCTGGGCCACATTAAGAAGCATGGGTATACCAGAACACCTGATCAAGAAGCAACAGTTCGAACGGAACAAGGAGAAACAGAATGGTTTAAAATAAGCAAAGGTGTAAGACAAGGCTGCATACTTTCCCCCTACCTGTTTAATTTATATGCAGAACAAATCATCAGAGAAGCAGGATTGTATGAAGACAACAGAGGTGTGAAGATTGGTGGAAGACTCATCAATAACCTTCGCTATGCTGATGATACCACATTACTGGCTGAAAGTGAAGATGATCTGAAACATTTGCTTCTCACAATCAAAGAACATAGTCTCAAAATGGGCCTGCACCATAATGTAAAGAAGACAAAGATCATGACAACTGGCATAATCAACAGGTTCATCGTTGAAGGAGAAGAAATTGAAATTGTGAACAACTTTAACCTACTTGGATCAACTATCAATAAAGAAGCAACAAGCAGTCAAGAAATATGACGACGCATTGCTCTTGGCAGAATGGCTATGAAAGACCTAGATAAGATTCTCAAGAGCAGAGATGTCTCTCTCCATGCAAAGATTCGACTTGTTAAAGCCATGGTATTTTCAATAACATCATATGGATGTGAAAGCTGGACAGTGAAAAAGATAGAGAGGAAGAAAATTGATGCCTTTGAATTATGGTGCTGGCGGCGAATACTGTGTATACCATGGACTGCCCGAAGAACAAACCAGTCGGTACTAGAGGAGATCAAACCTAAGCTTTCTTTAGAAGCTCAGATGACAAGACTTCGACTTTCATACTTTGGACACATCATGCGAAGAGAGAGATCATTAGAGAAAGACATTATGCTTCGCAAGATAGAAGGTCAACGCAAAAGAGGAAGGCCAGCAATGAGATGGATCGATACAATAACAGCAACTACGGGTACCAGTCTGTCAACAATGAGCCGCCTGACTGAAGACCGAACACAATTTAGGATAGCTATCCAGAGGGTCGCCATGAGTCGACTCCGACTTGACGGCACTTAACAACAACAAGGAGGGTGCAGGAGTGTTTTGGGGGAGGAGGACTTCCATTCTCTTCAGTTGGTGGGCCCTTTTTCAGCCATGGTGATCCTGAAAAAGGATTTCGATCAGGGGAGGGGAATGTCGGGGAAAGAAGTTACCAGGGAGATGCATTGGGAGAGGGTTGATCATGGGGAGGGTGGGCGATCAGCAGCAGGGCACTGGCTGTAACCATGCCACTGCGATGCCAGTGCTGTCATTGCACTTACTACCATCTCCTTGGGTGGAGGCAATTGCAGCCATGCTATTGACAGTGGTGACAGCCAGCGCACACCACTGTGGAGCGTGCTTGCTGTCGCCGGCCCACACTCCCCCTTTGGGCAATGATCTCACCCACATTCAGCAAGTATAGACAATACTGTTTCTGGAGCATACTGTCTTCATTTGTTCTGTGGTAGTGGTTACCATAGGAACTAAACAAATGTTAACTCTGCAAAAAAGGACCCCTAAATGTACAATCTACTGCAAAACACCTTTGCCAATATCTCTCCTAGTCAAGAAAACTTTGAAGCTTCCCAACCAGGCTTAAAAAGATTTTTAAAAGAAAATTTATTCTGCTGTGGGAAGACCGGAAATGGTCTTAATACTGTATTTGAAAGCATCGAAACATAGAAACATGACAGCAGAAAAAGACCATATGGCCTATCTAGTCTGCCCTTCCATATCAACTACTATAGTCCCTTTTTTTCTTTAGAGATCTTCTGTGTTTGTCCCATGCCTTCTTGAATTCAGATACTTTCTTCATCTCTACTACCTCCACAGGGAGACTATTCCACACATCTACCACTCTTTCTGTCAAGAAATAGTTCCGTGTATTACTCCTGAGTCTATCCCTTTTCACCCTTATCCTATGTCCTCTTGTTGCAGAGCTTACTTTCAATCGAAAGAGGATCTCCTCTTGTGCATTTATTCCATGGACGTATTTAAATGTCTCTATCATATCTCCTCTATTCTGCCTTTCCTCTAACGTATCTATAAGGGGCCTGATATTTGAAAGGCATTTACACGGTTTACAGTCTGGCAAACCATGTAAATGCCTTAAATGGGGATATTCAACAGCATTTACCCTCACCTATCTTTAAGGTGCAGGAGCTAACCGGGCAGCATGCAATATCGCTGCTGCCCGGTTAGCTTCGACGGCTTTTGGTGTGTGCAGCGGTGACCGGATATTCAGTACCATCATCGCGGCATTGAATATTTGATTTAGAGGTCGGAGGAGAGGACTATGCATCAATGAGGCGCATACCCCTTCCAAAATGCAGACAGCTGAAAATTGGGCCCAAGACTTTTACGTCTGTCGCCATATGCTTTATAATGAAGATCACTAACCCTTTAGTAGTCACCATCTGCACTGACTCCATCCTGTTTATATCCTTTTGAAGGTGTGGTCTCCAGAACTGCACACAATACTCCAAATGAGGTTGCACCAGAGACTTATACAGAGGCACTATCACTTCCTTTCCTCTCCTTATGCACCCAAGCATCCTTCTAGATTTGCCATCACCTTTTCTACCTGTTTAGCTACTTTAAGATCATCAGAAACAATCACACTCAGGTCCCGCTTTTCTTTTGTGGACTGAAGTAGTTTGCCCCTACACTGTACCACTCCCTTGGATTTTTGCAGCCCAAATGCATGACCCTGCATTTTTTAGCATTAAATCTCAGCTGACAAATTTTTGGTCTTTCTTCAAGCTTACCTAGATCCTTCCTCATGTTATCTACTCCTTCCTGGATGTCTACTCTATTCATGTGATTGGACCTTGTAGCAATGATTGCTACAGTCTCTTCAGGAAAGCTAGACTTGATGCTTTCATCCCACATACGGAATATCACCAGTCACCACATCATTTTGAGGACGAGTTGGATTAGATCTTCCAAGTTCAGATGAAACCTGCAGCTGAAGATTCTTTTGTGAAGGCCAGGCTGTGTGGCATCCCCCCTTCCCTCATCTTCAGGTGTAATATGGATGTAAAATATCTTTGGTACTGCATTGCCCATGCTGGAGACAATCCGGATCATGCCTGAAAGACAAAAAGAAGCCTGCTACCATAGGGAGGTCACAGATCAGATTCCAGGTGAGAACACAATTATGTAGGGGTCTGCTTCTGCACTTAGAAAAGTCTAATAAATCTACCTCTCTACAACCACCACTAGTAAAGAGGGTAACAAAGACCAATGCCTTTCAACTGTAGACAAGCAGTGAAGTCCTGATCAGATTTCAGGGTCAGTGTTACTCTAAAGAAGGCAGGTCTGTTTTATTATGCAGGCTCCAACCTTTGTTTGTAGGTGAGACACTTGCAGTCTAACAATTAGGCTTCTTTCATGTACCGGGGTAGAAGAGGGTATAGAGCAGTAAAAGTGCTTACATAAGTCTTTACTAAAGCAAGTGCCAAAGTACAAAGTCTTAGGTGACAGAAGCCAATGTGGCAGAATCCCTATGGCAAAAAAGCACAAGTCTTAGTCTTCAGTAACAGAAAAGCCCAAATCTTAAGGTGGCAGAAAGTCTGTGGCAAAAGCACAAGTATTAGAGAAGCAGAAAGCAAAGTCTCTTAGTCTCTGCATATATCTTATTACCTGATCAACTGATGTCAGAACTCATGTACATCTCTGTGATTGGTTAGGCCAGGTTTCACTAGCCTGGCTGAGCAAATCAGGAGACAGCTATCACAAAGCAATCACATGGACAGTCGGGTCCATAATGAGACATGATATGCAGATGAGTCCAATGCAGAACCCAATACTGGTTCAGTCTGGTTCCTTACACTATTGCAATGCTCAGGCTGAAGGTATGCATTTCCATATAATGTTGCATTTCCATACAATGTTGCAACTTCCCTAGGCCTGGAAATCTGGTTCGCTTCAAGCAGGCAAAACAAAGAACAATGGGTCTTCAAAGTCCATACACAGGCATTTGGTAGATAATAAACCTAACATCCGCCTCCACCAAGGAAGAAGAAGCCTTCCACAATGCAATGGATTCTCTCCAATTCTGCCAAATTCTCAAAGGTCCCTCACACTATTCCGGCTCTACTCCTGACCTCATCTTCACCCCAAAGAATCTCCTCTCACAAGGAAACATAACAGACCCT
This sequence comes from Ichthyophis bannanicus, assembly GCA_033557465.1. Lineage (NCBI taxonomy): Eukaryota > Metazoa > Chordata > Amphibia > Gymnophiona > Ichthyophiidae > Ichthyophis > Ichthyophis bannanicus. Next base: position 1,859,961,335 of record CM066032.1, on the reverse strand, counting down.
CAAGTCGCACCGATACCTTGGGTCAGACCAACATGCAATACACTTCAAGGTCCATCTCCCCCCACTTGAAAAACCACAAACCACACCTCACCCAGTAAAGGATTCCTCAAGGACTAGTTCCTAAATGATACTCTCCCCAACCTCTCCACAAACTTCTCAGACCTAGATGAAGCCATCAAATCCTGAAACACCACAATCAGTGAATCAGCAAAGAACTCAAACCTCCCAAACCCAAAGAGGAGAGACCCAAATTGGCCCCATTGTATCCTGCATCAATACAAGAAACAAAGAGAAAACTCCATCACAACCCAACTTAACTCAATACCAAATAATGCAAAAGGTATACAACAACCTAATCAATAAACATAAACAAGAATATCACACAAACCTAATCTTAAAATCCTGCAACAAACCCAGAGAACTATTTGAAATCGTCCGCACACTCACAAAGGACCCATCAAACAAAGAAGAGATCTTGAACCCAGATGGCACCACCCCCTAGCATCCCCAGTACCTCAAATGCAGAACTCAATGTCCCACACAAATGGTGTGAATTCCACATCCCCACTTTGGAAGAAACTCTCCATACTATATCCACCCTAAACACCAGCACAGCTCCATCAGATCCTTGCCCAGTGAAATGGATCAAGTCAGTCAAAGAAGAGTTTATCAGCTACATCCACATCATAGTAAGCAAGTCTCTATCACTAGGCCACATGCCACACACCCTCAAGCAAGCAACTATCTGCCCCATCCAAAAAAAACACATCAACAGACAGCTCAGACCCTGCATCCTACTGCCCAATCTCCAGCCTTTCCTTCCTATCCAAGATAATTGAAAAAGAAGTTCAGAGACAACTACAAGACCACATTGACCTACATGCTCTGCTGGATCTACACCAACATTACTTCTGCCCCAACCACAGTGTCGAGACTCTCCTCAACTCACTTATTTGACACACTGCTCAGAGGAATTGACAATATAAAAACTGGATTCTTACTTGTTTTCATCGATACATCCTCAGCATTTGACATCATCTCTCATAGCACCCTGATAGATTGTCTAGCCAGCCTAGCCAGTGAGGGTGGTGTCTCTAGACACCACCCTCAATTGGTTTAAGTCCTATCTCAGTCACAAACAACAAATGGTCAAAGTTGGATCAATCACCTCCACTCCAATCAACACTACACAGGGGGTCCCCCAAGGGTCCTCCCTGTCTGCTCTCCTGTTCAACATATACATACAGCCAGTCTGTGATATCTTCAAAATGCACAAGATCCAATATGCTATCTACGCAGATGACATTATGGTCTACACACCAATCCTCCTCAACAAACCAGACTATACTGCAATCACAAACTGCTTACATGAAATGAACATCTGGCTTTCCTCCAACAACCTACTCATCAACTTCAGAAAATCCGAAGCACTATTCATCTCACATGACACCTCATTTACCGCCCCCCCCCCAACTTCCATCATCCTACAGGATACACCGATCACAGTAAAGGAAGAGGTCTGATACCTAGGTGTGACCCTTGACCAATCCCTAAATTTACAAGCACACATCAGCAGAACCACCAGGAATGCATTCCACAAATTGGCCATCATCGATAGACTAAAACTCCTCCTAAGCCAGGAACACTTCTGCACTGTTTGTCAAGTCATTATCACCTCCATTCTGGACTACTGTAACTCCCTCTTCCAAGGACTTCCAGCTCAAACCACAAGACCACTTCAATTAGTCCAGAACACTGCTGCCCGTCTCATAACAGGATCAGCCAAACATGAACACATAACACCCATTCTATTTCAGCTACACTGGCTACCAATTACCTCAAAAGCCAAATACAAAGAAGCATTAACCATCTTCAAGATCAGAAACAAAACGTCAGCTGGATCCCTACAGGAGCTCCTAAGCTCAATACCAAACAACAGACCCAAAAGACAAAGCACCAGAGAAACAATAACAGCTTATACACCAAAGCCAACAAGACTACATCAAAGAGGGCTCTCTCACTAGCAGCACTCACCATCTGGAACTCCCTACCAGAGAAGATAAGGACAACCAAGGACATTAAGGACTTTAGGAAACAACTAAAAACTTTCCTGTTCTCTGAACATTTCCAAGAGGACATCCAGTTCACACCATCATGACTCACACCTAAACAAAAAGTGTTCCCAAATGCATCAGTTGTAAATAAGTTATGCTCCCGAGCATTTCCCACGTTTTCTAAATGAGCTCTCTGTGATTGAGTTGTAATGTAAACCGCTTTGATTCCAAGAAAGGTGGTATAGAAAACCTGTTAAATAAATAAATAAATAACTTCTGAGACATCAGAGACCTGTGTGGCTGGAGTCCATGTTACTTTGGTTCAGGACCCTGGTTCTGTAAGGTAGATTGTGGGCATTAGCCATACATTACCACCTGCTAACCAAATGCTTTATTATTGTAAATGGGTGGAAAAAGAATATAAAAATAAATAAATGATTATCTGAGGCTGCTAGGGGGAACATGGCTTCGGGGCTGAGTTTCAACAGAGTGAAGCAAGGCTGAGTGTGGCACCAAAATGGTGCAAATTAAAAAAAAAAAAAAAAAAAAAAAACAAAGAAACTCGATGAGTGCAGCAAAATTTGAAGGTCATGGTCCGTTGCTTAAAGTACATGCTGTGGAAAGCTGGAATGTTGGGAGCGCAGCACCTAAGGTTGCTGTGAAATTAAAGCCTTGGGCTGAAAGGAAACAGATCACGGGGGCTGTGATGTGAGGAATAGGGCTTGTTTGCTTTTGCAGGGGCCTGGGTTGTAAGTGGTGCTAAGCCACATTTAAAATTAAAGGGTCCATGGCAGGAAATTGTGAGCATCAGGGATTTCCCCAATGCGCGTTAGGAGCAGAGTGAGTGAAGCAGGCTGAGATGACCTAAACAGGGCTGACAGCCACGATGGACACAGATCTGTTTATAAATTTAAAAAGGCCTAACCCCAATTTCAGAAAAATAACCTTCCCATTGTTGAGAGTCCAGAGGAAGGGAATCCCCATTGGGATGGGCTGTGAGGAACAGGCAGAATAGGAGAGAAAGCTCAGGAAAGGCTGTAAGCCTGACAGCCCATATATTTAAAGGGATACTGTGGCAAGCTATGGCCTACGATAGTCTGTAAATATGAAAGGCCTGTAAGTTAGGCCCTGATTCCAACTCCCATCTAAGAGAAAGAACTAAAGTCTGTAAAAGTTTGAGAAAACAGTGCTTAAGAAGTTTTCATGAATGCATAAATCTTTCATTATTCTCTTGTGCTATGAAGATAGAAATGTTTCAATACTTGAATTCCTAGAGCCAGAAACGACCTTGCAGTAGAGAAGTATCCAAACCTAGAAACTGTACCATTGTTAGAACAGTCCTAGAGGAGGGAGCTGGGTGCTAGGCCCAGGAGGGATCTCCGATTGGACAAATGCAGGGGGTGTTGGGGCCAATAGAAAGTCTGCATGTATCAAACTGGAAAGAAATGTATAAATGAATATGTTTCTGTAAGAACTTTGCTCAGTCCTTTTTGAAGCTTGACTAACTGGGCCTTGTGCACAATAAATTGGCTTGGACCCTGTAAATTGACTCCTGGATTTATTCATTGTCTGCACTTCGCTGCTACAATAGGACTTTGTTTAAAAGGAGATGCAGGTAACTTTAAAAAAAATTATAAAAACTGCCATAGTGCATGTGCGAATGAGAGTCTGTCCAAGAGAAGTGGTGACAGTGCTGACAGAATGAGGATTAAAAGAGGCTGTAACCCAGAAAAAATATTTAAAACTGCAGCTGCACTGCTGAAAGACCAGACCAACAGGGAAATTGTTTGAGCTACTGGGGAGGGGGAGGTCAGTGAGTGTTTGGTTTTTGAGTATTTTGGGAGAGCTGTGTATTGAAGGGATGAATTTCCGTTAAAACGAATAGCTATTTTAATGTTGTTAAGATTCAAAACTCAGCAAAATTCCAAACTAGACAGTTTACAACTTTGGAATCCACAAGGCAAAACCTAAGCCAGAGTTTGATTCCCTATTGAAGTAGCCTTGGCAACACCATAGCAACACCATGGCTTCACTTCAGAACTGCCATTTTATCATAATAGCACAGCTGTTTGCAGGCAGAGACCAAAAGGATAGCAAAGGCATCAGACTAGTTTTTCAATGACTGGGAGACTGGGTCCCGAATCTGAGCCAAGGTTCCAAAAAGGTTAATTTTCTTTGGTTGAAAGGAGAGTGAATGTGATAAAAATTAAAATGTGTGGCCCACAGTATTTAGCCCTCCTATGGAAATTTGAGTGGAGTAACTGAGGTACCCCATGAGAAAGAACTGAGTACTAATGAAACAAAAGAGTTGAAACTGACTTTTGAGCAGCCTAGTAAAGCCTATTATCATGGAAAATTGAACCTCAGTTGGTGCCCTGCAAAGAAAGACAGGCCCTGTGTGATAGGCCAAATAAGCCTAGGACGTATTCCAGCTATGACCGTGCTTAGAAACTGGCTGCCAAATCAACATTTCTGCTCTAGAGAAATGAGAAGAATGTGAGAGCCGTAAAAAACCTTGAGAATTAAGAACATAAGAATATAAATACTACCATTCTGGGTCAGACCACAGGTCCATCTAATCCAATGTCCTGTTTCCAACAGAGGCCAGTCCAGGTCACAAGTACCTGACAAATCCTTAAAGTAGCTAGTTCCATGCTATTTATCCCTAAGGATAATCAGTGAACCCGGTACTGCTCCTACACACCCCAGTGCTAACCGGTTAGCATAGGGGCATGTCGGGGTGTTCCAGGGTGATACTCGTTGCTTACCAGGCAGCGGTTGGTATTGAGCCACTGCCCGATAAGTGGCACATGGCTAAATTAAGGCACAGTAAATGGTTAGCTTCTGGGTTCTGTGGTCAACCTGGATATTCAATGTCGGTGGCCAGATAAGGCCCTGGCATTGAATACTCGGATCTAGAATTCAGCACCAGCGGCTAGTCGCTGTAGGAACACTAGCTGCTGGCACTGAATATTGGACCCAATGTTTTTTTCTTAGACTACTAATAACTATTTATGGAATTTTCTTCAAAGAATTTGTCCAAGCTTTTTTTAAACCCAGCAACACTACCTGTTTTTACCACAACCATCAGCAATGAATTACAAAGGCTAATTTTACATTGAGGGAAAATATATTTTCTCCTCTGTTTAAAATATACAAGTTTGTAGCTTCATGGAGTGTCCTCTAGTCCTGGTATTTTTAAAAAGACTAAACAATTGATTCATGTCTACCCATTCCACTTCATTCTGAATTCTATAGACCTCTATCATATCTCCCCTCAGCTATCTCTTCTCCAGGCTGAAGAGCTCTAATCTCTTTAGCCTTTCCTCAAAGGAGAGTCATTCCATCCCTTTTATCATTTTGGTTGCCCCTCTCTGTACCTTTTCTTTTTTTTTAATTTATTTATATTTTCCAACAAAATACAAACAAAAGAGCAAAACATAAAAGAAAATAACCAGGTTGCAATAAAATTTAAATGCACAAATCTTCTCTGTGACATAAGATATTTAAAGACAAAACACAGCCCACCCCATCCTGTCCCTCCCATTATCCTACGATCATCAAGAGCCTAATGAAACTGCAAATCTATAAGGCCTGTAAGGGCTATAAAGGAGCCAGAATTCCATTCCGGAGAATCATAGACATAACTGCGTCATCATGAATGTTTACCAAACTCAGTAGTATGTTTCCAATTAGAAATAACAGGAAAGGGCCACTCCCCAATATGGAGCCAATTCGAACTGGCAGTTCCTTTATAAATATGAAATGCCGATTTGCTGATTGAAAAACGACCCCAGATCAGGAAAGAGTGACCCCGAATCCCAGCACCACCCACACCACCCAATACGATTCTATGCTTAAGCACAGTGCTACTGAATGTTGTCAAATCTATGTCAATTATCCCAATTTGCTGACATCTCCTTGATGAGACCAACATTAATTCTCATTTACATATTGAACGTGTACCTACGGCCCCCTCCACCTATCGTGAACCTTATATTGACAAAACTGTAGTATAGGCCAGTTATTCAGTGAAACTCCTTCTCCCACTGTCTTATTCACACCCAAGTTTCCCACGAGCAAATCTAGGTGGTTATTCATTAGATTATATTTGAAACTTGGATTCATATCTTTGCTTACAAATGAAACGGGGCTTATCTGTCCACTATGTGAAAAAACTTTTAGTAATAATGTAATGAAACCAGCAAAGATGAAAGACCCCCCTTGAAAGAATTCATCCTGATAAGAAAAAGAAAGATCTTGATTTTTTTTTTAAAACATTGAAAGAAAAATACAAACATCTCATTTATGAAAGCACCTGCTGAGGCTGATAATGAAGGAGGGTTAAAGGCATCATACAATATTTCTCTCAATATAGCAAAGAAAGAAAACCCATATACTATTGCAGAGGAGAACATAATTCCAGCAATTAAAGAAACAATGGAAGCCATTATGAAAAAGGACTCTGGTCCAGTTTTGAAATGCTTGCCGTTAAGTGCAAATACAGTACAAAGACCAATACAGTACAAAGACTAAACCGTCTTAACGTCGCAGCGGTGGTATTATCGCACGATAAATGACGTTATCGCGTGATAATGTAACATTATCGTGCAATAACGTCACTTATCAGGCGATAATGACACTTATCACGCGATAACGCAGCGGCGGCGTTAAGGCACACTAACGCTGTGAAATCTGCATCTGAAGGGTAGAGTAAGGCTTCCCAGAGGGCGGAGAGAAGGGGTCAATGGGCGGAGAGTGGGAGGGGAGAGGCTCTAGGCACACTAACGCTGTGGAATCTGGGTCTGAACACTAACGCCAGTGAAACCCTCGCGTTAAGCCACATTTGCAGGAAAGAGAAACCATTTCAGTCAGCAATGTGCAGCAAAGGCAGGGAAACCCAGAAAAATGATAGTTGTGATACATTTGCAGGGAACAAAGAGGCAAATAAAAATATAAAAGGACCAGAACCACATCTAAAAGCCCAATAACCAAGCTGGCCAAAAGTGATATTAATGATAAACATAAAGCAACACCACTGACAAAGCTCAAAAAATAAGATATCATGTTTGGAAGGGTCTATTCTCTGTCCTCCTACAAAGTGAATGATCCCACATTGAAATAGTGCTGATCAGGGTTTTTTCACGTCTATATTGGGCAGGTTTGTTATGGCGTGCACATGTGCAGTAACAGCAGAGTGGGCACGTAGGAAAGGGCAACTGTACTGATGCTGTAAATGGGATATAGAGGGCTGCAGGCAGCATATGCTGTGGTCCAGCTGGGGCACTGTGCATGTTAGGCAGATGCCTAGGTGGCACATAGGAATGCCGAAACTGTAAAGCAGCAAGACATCAATTGACAAGAGTCCAACATGGGCACTAGTGTGTGTCCCACAGTGTCACAGGAGAGATTATCCAGCAGATACCCCCAAGGGCACATAACATTGGCAGGCGGTATGGGGGGGAAGCGCGCATGTCCATGTAGATACCCCTACCCGAGAACCCACACCATAGGCAGCTGACTACCGGCATACTGGATGGCCTGGGACTGCGCACCACCAGCACCACCGGCATAATGGCATGGCAGCATTGTGGCGGAGGGGTGATGGTTGCGGAGGGGGCAGTTGCATCTGCCCACAGCAGACCTTGGCCTAGCCCTGTTTAGGTGGGTGCCATGCACTGCAACAGACAGGGTCTGTCTGACGAACAGTCATGGTATCCCCAGGGAATGAACCATCCCTTTGGCAACAGTGTGGTGCAGTACACACAGCCAGTGTGTTTGGGAGCAGAAGGTCACAATTTCAAGTCCCAGCTGTGGCTCCTGGCAACCCTGTCTCTGTATTTTACCCAGTACTAAACCGTGGTAATAAAGATGGAACCTTTATTGCAGATAAAATCAAGATGCCTGAAACGCCTATATTTTACCCTACAGAGCACAGACACCATAAACATGTGCAATCCCTAGAGCAGAGTTTCCCAACTGCAGTCCTGGAGGGCCAAACACCATTCAGGTTTCATGCTGTCCCTAATAAATATGCCTGTGCTACATTTGTATGCACCGCCCCCATTGTATGCAAATGTATCTCATGCATATTCATTAGGGACAGCATGAAAACCTGAACAGTGTTTGGCCCACCAGGACCGGAGTTGGGAACCTCTGCCCTAGAGCAGCGGCCAACAGGGGCATAAACACCCACACCCACAGGCTCCACTATCCAAATAATCCTAGTAGGTCAGTGAACCTCAGAGTAATATTACAGTTAAGCCATAGGTATCTCAACTTTTCTTATCCTATTTGGATATGTTATTTTCAAACTTTTCTATGTATTAGAACCGGGTCTCAGACTAATCGGGAGCTGCAGTAATGACAGTACCGCGAACTGCTCCTTTTTTGCATCAATGACCCATCTTTATATTTCAATTTGATTTCTTTTTTTAAAAAAGTTTCATTCCAAATAAAAAATGGAACAATAGAAAAGTCAGGCTTATTTTTGTAGCGATGTCCCAACGCCAGACTCAGCGCTGCTACGTTTCACGAATGCTTCGTTTCTTCAGGGGCTTACAAGCCGACTTCAAATATTACCAATTTTTTCTAGAAAAACGGAAATATCATGCTTAAACTCTTCAACTTATAAGAATGTTTTAAAAGATTTACATATCACTGTTGTTGAAATTACAGTAGCTGGATATTGCTTACCAAACACATTCACCCAAGACTTGCACCTCATCAGATACATAAACACCGCGCATGCGGCTTCTGATGTTCAAAACTACTAACGTACATGGAAGACTATTAAAGCGTTCTAACCCTAATGAACTGATTAAATGCATTAATTAAGTGCAAAGGTTCCAGTCAATTTGTGTGTTAAGACCTCCCGGGCTTACTGTCTGCAAGACAAATATACAACGTTGTTCACGGAGAATTAAAGTTTGATCTAAAGATTTTCCTCCAGTGCCTTTACAAACCCGTTCCACACAAAAACAAAGATAAGCCTGACTTTTCTATTGTTCCATTTTTTATTTGGAATGAAACTTTTTCAAAAAAAGAAATCAAATTGAAATATAAAGATGGGTCATTGATGCAAAAAAGGAGCAGTTAGCGGTACTGTCATTACTGCAGCTCCCGATTAGTCTGAGACCCGGTTTCTAATACATAGAAAAGTTTGAAAATAACATATCCAAATAAGATAAGTTGAGATTTGTTTGGAAAATATTTTCATGCTATTGGAGCAATTGAGATACCTATGGCTCCACTATCCAAAGCCTCATGGAGAGAGGCAGGTTGTTGGGCCCTGCGCGCAGCAGCATCTCCCAATACTAGCACTTGCATACCTTAGCAATGCCGCCCTAACCTTGGGAATACATTACACATATATCAAAAGGTTGCTATGATTAATGGCAGATAACAATTCCTAAGTTAATCACAATTTGCTGATAGAGCTGCATCATAGCAACCTTTCTGATATCTGTGGAGTGTGGTTCAGTTTTGGTTTCTGACAGTGTTTACCACACCGGGCAATAACCCCAACAGTATTGCGTACCATAGCCATGCCTGAACTGTGCCCAAGACTGGTGTGGTGGCCAGGGCTGCCAAAAGCCTCTATATTTGCACAATGCTGGCACAGGTGTGGGAGTGTGTGTCTGTCTATCCAGTGTGTTGCAGCTGCCTACACCTTACTCAGCCCACACTGCTTGCACTGTTTCCAGTGTTAGCCTGCCAATGTGCATAATGAGAAGCAAGGTACTGTGGGTATGGCCCAGACAGGGTGGCCTGGGCAGGATGCATCTGCACAGGGCATAGGGCAATGGCTGGGACACTGTAGTGCCCGGCCACCACCTGCACGGACAGGATGGCCACAGCATGCCCTGCTGGGAGGTCACTCTCACCCTGACTGAGCAGTGACCACGGCATGGCTAGGTTCCCCCATAGTGCTATATAGTATTTTTTCCAAGTGATATTTATTGGTTCTCTTTTCTGGGTCTCAATCACTGACTTATCTGCTTGGCGTGTGTGCTCACATCCCAGTTATGGATGCATGCACTGCCACTATTGCAGCGATGTAGAATGTGGATCTGTTGGTGGGAGATCCTGTCCCCCACCTTGAGCCCCAGAGGGTGGGTTGGGTAGTGCTACATAATCCGCCTATGGGTCCAAACACCCCCCCCCCCTTCACTTAAATCATGTGACCATGGCACCCACACAGAATATGCACTATTCTGGGTGCATCATAGTCCACAAGGGCTAGACATGACTGGGAAATACAGATGGACACAGGTGTATCTGCAAAGACTACCTATCACACACTGGCACTGATGGCAACCTGCAGCATAGTCTATCTCAGCTAAATCAGGTGCTGCAGAACTGGTGCTGGGTGCCCCACCTCGCACTCAGGGTGAGCACAGTACCCGCACAATGTGACGGTCTGTAGCTACTCTGTGCCAATAACACACACGGTCAGTTCCCCCTACCAGGCTGAGGTGCTGTGGGGGTGCATACCCCATCTTGTGATCATCTGTAGACTGCTGATCTGCATGTGCAGTGCATCATGGGTACGGGTGAGTTTACCCTCTCCTGTTAACCACAGCAGACAGTTTGTGTGGTGGCCTGCAGTCTTTCTGTAGCCAATCAGGGGTTTGTTAGTAGCTATAGAGATGTAGCCTACTGGTTACTTCACTGACTGTGGAGGCAGAGGTCATGGGTTTGATTCTACAGTGGGGTTATGTAAGAAGGCTGTCTGAGGCATTTCCTTTTTTAATTTAAATTAGTGCTGCCAGCAAAAACACCCTCACAGTGCTGTAACCTTAAGGTGCCTCATAAGGCACCCTATAAAGCGCCCTATAGGGCGCCCTAAAAAGTGCCCTATAAGGCGCCCTAAAAAGCGCCCTATAGGGAACATTATAAGGTGCCTTGGCGGACAGTGCACTTTATAATGTGCCCTCTGGAGTGCCTTATAGGGCGCCTTATGCGGCACCTTAGGGTCACAGCACTGAAACTATTCTCACCTCCCTTCTGAGTGAAGTACATCAAGCCCACGACCGAGGTGATCTTTCCCTTGTGGTGACTTTAGATCTTTCCTCTGCTTTTGATATTGTGGATCATCGTACCCTTCTAACTCGGCTGGCTGATCTTGGAATCCGCAGGTCTGTCCTTGCTTGGTTTCACTCTTTTCTCTCCTCCCGTACCTTTTCAGTAAAGACTAGCTCAACCACTTCCTCTTCTCTACCTCTCCTATGTGGGGTTCCTAAGGGTTCAGTTCTCGCTCCTCTTCTTTTTAACGTTTTTCTCGCCCCATTAGCACTTATTGTTCAACAGTCAGGGATTTCTGGTTACTTTTATGCTGACGACATTCTTCTTGTTCACCACACCAGTTCCCTTTCACCAGACCTTTCTGCCCTTAACCTCTGTCTCACCCATGTCGCTTCATGGATCAGTGATAACTTTCTCCATGTTAACCCTTCTAAATCTGCTGCACTTTGGTTCTCCTTCAATGCATCTCCACCTATCTGTTCGCCTCTCTTTCTTTCTACTCCTATTCCTTTAGTCTCTTCCCTCCACTACCTTGAGGTCACCCTTAATTCCTCTCTCTCGTTTCACCATCACATTTCCTCACTCATTCGTCGTTCCTTCTTTTTTCTACGTCAGATCCGAGCTGTTCGCCCTTTTCTCAATTCCTCCTCTCTCACCTCTTTAGTCATTTCTCTCGTACTTTCAAGGCTGGATTATTGCAATACAGTTTTAGCAGGTCTCCCACAATATCAGCTTCGGCGTCTCCAACTGGTTCAGAACGCGGCTGCACGTTTGCTCTTCTATTCCTTCCCCCGTGATCACATCACTCCCCTCCTTTTTCGTTTACACTGGCTCCCACTTAATTTCCGTTTCCATTACAAAGTTCTCATACTGTACGGCCCTGTTTCGTACAAAAATAGACCACCACCTAATTAGTATAATTATTATTATTACCTGAAATGATCAGATCCGAAAAGTCAGTACAGGTGCAATCAGAGTCTCTGTTTATTAGATAACTGATGACCAAATACAGGCAGCGAAGTGGGGAAGAGAGTTCTATCGGGCACTAGGCACCTCAAGAATGCAACTCTCCCCCATTAGAATATAGAAAGCATATTACAATTTATACCTTTTTCTCTTCCGCATTTTTACATACAGTCCAGTCCCCAGAGCTATTCCTTTGTGTTCTCTCCCCCTCCCCTACCTTATTTCCTATTATTACCCTTTACTCCCCTTAGTTCCTGTTGCAAAATCCCCCTGGCCCCCCTCTTCCCATACTCACCATGATCCAGCTAATCTGCTTTCTTCAGAGCCGGGCCCAGCATATATGTTGGTAGCTTTGTGGTTTCCTGTGTATGCATTTCTTGACACATAGACCTTACAGGCCTATATCTGATATCCCCTTGCAGGTCCTAGTCTAGACTCTCCAGCCCAAACTGGCACCTCACAAGGCTCATGATATCTCCTTATATGGTTCTTTCCGGTGCTGGATCTCTTTTTGCTAAGGCCTGTATTCTTGGCTCACATGTTTATAGCAGAATGACTGTGCTTTAACTATTTTGTGAGATTCAGGGCAGCCAGTAAGTGATTATGAATCAGGAACATTATTAATCCTTAGCACTTAAAAATTAAAAGCAAATCTATCATACTAAATCCCAAATGTATCATACTTAACCTCTACCCCTAAAAGCACTTAACCCCCTACAACTCCCCCATTTTTTATTTATTTTTTTTTATTCGGCTGGGGAATGGGAGAAATCCAAGTCTGAATAGTCTGACATGGGGACGGCTGCATAAGAAACATTGACAAGAGTAGGGCTAGTCTGAACAGGCAAAAAAGAGGTAGATACTTTGGTGAGTTGTTTCTTACAGCAGGATATAAAAACAGAAACAAAACAACAGAAGAGTAAAGCAATGATTAAAATAATGCCAACAGAAATCAATAAACCTTTCAAGCCAGAGCCAAGGGAGTGAAACCAGGAGGAGAGAGATGAAAACCAATCTCCAATCTGGAGGCCACCCTTAAAATCATCAATATGTAATTCAGATAAATGCTTAATCTTATTCATAGCGTCTAATACAAATATCGTGTGGTTCGCGATCACAGTGCAGCAATTAGTAGCGTTGATAAAGGAACAGGTCCCTCCTTCTGCCGCGAGCAATAAATCTAAAGCTTGTCTATTCTGTAGAGTCATTTGATTATTTTGTTCAAGTGATTCAGCTAAGCGAGAAATAGATTCAGTAACAGCTTTCATTTGTATATGTAGCAAACATTGTAAGCGGCGAATAGACATGCCAAGCTCCGCTGTAAAGGCGGGTGTAGCCCAAGGAAGCCAAGAAGTAGCGCTAAGAGCAATAAGGCGGGCTTTGGTCATAGGATAAGTGGAATTAACATATTCATAGGAAGCTTGTATTGCAGCATCTTCAACCATGGTGGAATCCCAGGGACTAGCAGAACTGCGCTTATGGCGCTGGTGCAGAGGAGTAGAGGGAGAAGGCGGGGTATTATGTGAGACATTCAAGGGAATAAGGACTGAGTAAGGGGACACTTTAACTAGGGCACAGGGTAAATTGGACAGTGAAACTTTCTGGTACAAAATATCACCACAAAGCCAGTAATGGCCTACAATAGCAGATAGAGAAAAAGAAGGTTTCCAAGTAAAGTATTGTTTGATAGGATATGCAATAGAAATATGAGGTTCACAGGTTAGTTTACCAGTGGTGGGGGAGGGAGCACAAGGAGTATGACAGAGAGGATGATCATCACGGGATTTACAAGGTTTCCAGTGGAGGCGGCCAGCAAGTTGGTGGCCTATGATTGTAGTAGCAGCGGGGCGACCCTGCTGGGCGGTGGTGTTTAGTTTACTGGGAGTGGTGTGTGCTCTGCCACACTGGGCAACATCATTGCAGGAAAGGATTGGTGCATAGCAAGAAGTGAAAGGAGAGGACATGTATGTACCTTTACGGAAAAGGAGAGTATGTGTGGAATCTATAGGGCCAACATTAAAGGTTGAAGCCCAAAAGTCAGGACCCCATACCTGAGAGTGTGCTTTAACTCGTGGGCCCCAGTGTGTGGAGTTGACACGGTGTTTTCGGGCTTGAGAACGGTACCAGTCTACCTTAGTCACATTGTGTCCATGATAGAAAGGGCGCATGGTACCATGCAAAAAGTGAAAATTATTTGTTTGGACATTCCAGGAGACATTACAGTTGTTGGCAAAAGAAACAGAAGAGTTGGTAATAAGACAGTAATAAATATCATAGAAGGCACAAAGACACGGACAGGAAAGGAAGCAGCTTGATGGGCCGCCCAAGTATCATTACAATATAAGGGACCACGCTCTATACACCCTTTAATAAGGTGGGGGTTATTCCAACAGGGGATGGCACCTACAATTTCTTCAAATGGGACAGGGAGAACACGGACAGGGGCATAATTACCACCTTGGGGCAATGGGGTACATATAATGCAATCACTAATATTCAGAAGATCAACCACTTCAAGAACGGTTGTTTTCCAAGTATTAGTGAGGGGGAGAACTGACCTACGGGAGCGGTTCAGAGAAGGGGGAGATAGAGAGGAGATAGGAGCAGAGTGAAAAGAGCGGGGACGGGAAGAAATAAAGTATAGAAACCACCCAATAAAAATTGTCAATAACATAGCAAAATATAGAAAAGCAAACTTATAAGAGATATGAGGCATACTGAGAAGAGGTCACTTAAAAGTCCAAAAACCAGAAACAGTTCAAGGCACCCAAAGATGGGCAATATGAGTCCAAGTTTGGCTAGCGTCCAGCAAGACAGCAAATGGAGTTGATGCAGAAACGATGTGGGGTCCTGAATATGTTGGATCTTGCCAGGAACTCCGATGAGGATTTCTGCGGTAGACAGTGGTTCCAATTGGGATGAAGGTATCCTTTGGGGACTGTGGATGTTGGTCACGGATGGCACAGCGTCTGGAAATCTCTGCCAAAGCCAGGCGCAGACCTGCAAGGTAAGGGGACAAAGAATCCGGTAAAGGAATAGCAGGGTCAATGAGATTATATAGCAGCAATCGCCTTCCTGTACAAATCTCATGAGGTGTCAGAGCAATATTTTTTAGAGGACGATTTCTCAATTGAAACAGTGCCAGGGGCAAGGCCTGCAGCCAGGAAATACTTTTATCTGATTGTATCAGACGCAGAGCTGTCTTGAGCAAGCCATTGGTTCGTTCGACGAGGCCGTTGGAAGTGGGGCGGTACACAGAAACATACTTCCACTTTACACTCAGAGCTGTGGAAAAAAGATGTATTAGATGATTCCGGAAATGAGAACCATTGTCAGAATAAACAGTTCGTGGTATGCCAAAGCGAGGAAACAGATGCTTAGAAAAACAATTGAAAACCTCGGAGGCCCGTTCCTGCCTGCATGGAAAAGCCTCAATCCACTTGGAGAATGGGCACACGCAGACGAGAAGGAATCTGTAGCCATCTACACGTACCTGCATATCTGTGAAATCAACATACCAGGAAATAAAAGGACCCTGAACTGTCGGAAGATGCCCTTGGAGAGTATGTTTGCCCTTCACTGGGGAATTTTCTAAACACTGTGGGCACTTTTGGCACCACTCCTGTATTCTGAGCTTGAGTCGTGGATGCCAAAAAAGTTCAGAGATCTGTGCAGACACGCTGGAAGCCGGTGCGTGTCCAACAGAATGCAACAGAGAACACAATTGCTGCAAAGACCAAAAGGAAATACAAATTTTTCCAGAGGGGTGGACCCATAACTTTTTATGTTCAGTGCATCCTAACAGCTTCCACTTTTGGACCTCATCCTGGGTAAGATTCTGCTGATAATCATGCAGCGAAGGTAAGGGATAAGTTCTTGCTCGTGTAACAACTAAAATGGGGACAGTATCTGTGACTTGCTTTGCTGCCTCATCAGCTAGAGCATTGCCAAACTGCAGGAAACCATAATGGCGGGAATGGCCAGGGACCCAGTTACAGGAAGTTAGAATATTTCTCTCACAGCGTTGCAATAATAAATCATAGAGGTACAAAATCAGGGACTTGTGTATTAATTGGCTGCTAGATGAATTAACAAACCCACGCTGTAGCCAAATCTGAAGGTATTCCCCACACAACTTTTGAACATACTGTGAGTCAGTGTAGAAAATCAGGGGCGTTACCGGACGTTCTTCTAAGACTGCCAATATGGCGCACAGTTCAGCTGCCTGTGCTGAGTATCCCTGATCTGAGTCCAGAGCATACTGTAATCGATGCTCAGACACTCCATCAGGGGTCAGCAATACCGCAGCAAATCCTACAGTACCTTTCTGTGCTGAACCATCTGTAAACCAAATTTCACTGTCTGGTGGCATATCAGCGGGGGATACCATAAAAGATAAAACTTCCTCATAAGATGAATCAGGAACTGGGGTATAAACATCTACTGCTGTCTGTAGCCAACTAAGTGGACAGGTGGAGGCAGTGAGAGGACGAAAGATCACTCCACTATTCAGAATAGAAGCACAAGCTTGCTGCAGCTTAGATGGGGACAAATGTAGGGTATCTTTGTTCAGAATAGCCTTCAATTCAATGGACTGATAGAGAATCAAGGTCGTGGGAGTGAAAATAGACAGGACTTTCTCTATTGCTGCTGCCACTGCAATAACTAATTTTTCAAGGTCAGGCAATGGGAGCTCAGTACATCCAAAAGTACCAGACAAAAATGACAAAGTGGAAACCCTATCCTGAAATAGTATGGCTGCCCACGCCTGGGAACCAGTTACCACCATCAATTGAAAGGGCTTGTGATGATTTGGCAGCTGTAAGGCCGGAAGACACTTTAAATCTTCCAAAATAGACTGGAGCACATTTACATGACAAGGATCTAAAGTGATTCTTTCAGAGTTCTTTACCCCACCCTTCAGATAAGGGCGGAAACAAAGGGTCCGAGAGCTAAAAGCAGGGATCCAATTTCTGCAAAAATTAAGTGTGCCCAAAACAGAGCGAAGTTCTTTCACTGTACTGGGGACTGGTAACTGTAAGCCATGCTGTACTGTCTTATCTCCCACTTCAATAGAACCCTGGCTTAGCTGAAATCCCAAAAAGATGACTGTTGTTTGCACTAATTGTGCCTTCTCGGCATTTAATTTATAGCCCTTGTCCTGTAGCTCGTGTATTAGCTCTTGTGTGTACTTCCTCATTTGCTGATAGTCTGAGCCTGACAGTAAGATATCGTCTACATACTGTAATAAGCACATTTCTCCAGGGAGATGTGAATTGAACTCCTGCAAATCTTGTGATAGAATCTGAGAAAAAATACTGGGACTATCAACATATCCCTGGGGCAATCGCGTCCATTGATAATGCACCTGATCAAAAATAAATGCCAGTAGAGGCCTCGAAGCAGTGTCAATTTCTAGCCGGATTGGCAACTGCAGGGAACTGGGTTTCCACTACTTGGTTCAAGGCTCGTAAATCATGGACAATCCTCCACTTCCCATTAGGTTTACTAACCGGAAATAGTGGGGTATTATATGAGGAGGTACTGTGTTCTATAATGCCATGCAGTTTGAGCTGATCAATTTCTTCCCGTGCACCCTCTATAGCTGCCCGCTGTAAGGGATATTGTGGCAATTTAGGTCCCTGTTTCCCTTGTTTTAGTCTTATGTGGACTGGTGCACCCCGTACTCGGCCGTAAGGGCTGAGTAGATATGTACCAATTTCACTGATTCCTACAGACTGAAATTCTCCTGCCACTAGGATAACCTGGGCCTTAACAATTAAATCTCTCCCCATCAAATTAATAGGACAATGTGAGGCATACAGAAAATTGTGATAAAGATCAAACTCTGGCCCCACCACATGAATTGGATTGGTCACTGGGGTTTTTACTGACTTACCATCAAACCCAGTAGTCATTACACTGTCTCTGCCAATAGTGCTACCTGCAGGCATGGTATTTAGGACAGACAATGTGGCTCCTGTATCAATTAGAAATTTCATCTCTTGGCCATTCAATTTTAATTTTATGTGGGGCTCCTCTGTTCCCAGTGTCACCTGCATATTATAGATGCCTAGTCATTGTCCATCTCCCCTATTACCATAGCCTGCTCTATTTGGGGGCTGCCAGGTAGGATACTGCCGTGGCCTAATAGGTGGAGGTGGGCCTTGGTTATACTCTTTCCGCCCTCGTGATGGAGGGAGAGGGGCACGGCAGGTCCGTTGAAAATGTCCCTTTTCACCACACTGCCAGCAACAAAAATCTCTCTCTCTTTCCTGTTTTTGTCTGGGGAAGGACCGAGGTCCCTGACCCGAGAGCTGACCACGTCCTTGAACATTCAGAGCACGTGTCACAGGTTTGTGTGCGTCTTCCGAGTCACTATCAGTGGAACTGTCACCAGAGGACTCGTAGAAACGTTCCACACATTCCTCAAATAGTTTTCGTGCAGTTTTAGCCTGCTGCCTTGCTTCCCTAACCTCTTGCTGCAAAGTCTTAATAAGTTTCTTGTCAGCGGAAGATACACTGACTAATCCTTCCTTTTTGCCTTGATCTATTTCTTTCAACTGTAAGTTGAACAGACGGGCTTGAGCAGCCTTCCGGTCTCTTTCCGGTTTAGATAATTCCTCCTCTGCCTGCCTGACAAAGTGAAAAATATGTGCTTGTTGTTTCTGCCATGTTTCTGATTCTAGTGCAACTATATTTTTCAATTTCAACTGAATAGGTAGTGGTAGTGTATTGCACAGAGTTTGGAAAAACATAAGGGCCATATGAGGAGCATTATGGGGTACACCCATTTGTGCTTCCCATAGATCTTGGAACTTAGCCAAATAAGCACTAACATCTTCCCCTACCTTAAATTGCATCGATGTAAGGGGTCCCATACTTCTTTGAGTGGGATATATATCTCTTAGTGACTCCCAAATTAAATTACGATAAGGGTTAAATAAAGCCCCATCGTATTGTGGTTCATGGACCAATACCCCATTTATATGTGCATTATTAAATACTTGATTGGCAGCATTATTGCCCAAAATCCGGGCTAATAGTGCTTTTACATCACCAATTGCCAAAGTATACCCTGCTGTCAATCGTTCAAACTTCTGTATCCATGCCCCTGCACCTTGATTTAGGGGAGGGAGTTGTTCTGACAGGTTGGTCATGTCAGTGAAACTCCAGGGAACATATACCTCTGCCCTTCCCTGCCCTTGGTTAACATGTCGCACAGGAAACACCATGTAACCTGGTAATTTTGGGTTATCGGGATCTTGCCCCTCATACTTTTCCCACACTCTTAATCCTGCTTCCATGTATTTATAGTCCCATTGTGGGTCCCCTTCTCCTCCACGAATACACCTACGGGCCAAGTTTAAATCTCTAGTTTCCAGTGATCCTTGTTCTGGCCAAATTCTCATTTGTGGGGCACATGCTGAGGTCCATCCATGTAGGTTGGAACTCCAATGATATACATAAAATCCTTCACCCCCCTCTTCATTAAAAACAAACTCTACAGGAGTTTTCTTAGGCTGAACTGGTTCTTTAGTGCTCTGCACAGGATAAATACGATAATCATGTGTGCGGGTTGTTCTAGTCCCAACATCAGACAGACTTTCAGGTCGTCGGCTAGAATAAGGGAACCATTGGCCTGCTGCCCTATTGGTGGATTTATGGTAATCAACAGGTCCACGACCAGGAGGGGTCCCAGACTTAGTTGATAACTGAGCCGGGGTGGTATTACTCAGAATTTCTGTCGGTTCCTTGGGAAAATAGTCAGGCCCCGGCTTGCCCGCCCCAAACTTGGAGGGATTATCCTCTGTTGTGACCTGACAACTGTCGTTAGGGGTAAGATTAGGAGCAGAGGGAATGGGACGCAGACGGGGTGGAGTGTTACCTCCCGTAGCCCCTAAAACTGATTGTTCATATGATCCTGGGGTCTGAGAATTTATGTCAGGAGTCAAATGTAATTTACCTGTTACCTGAACCCATCCCTTATGTGGTTCCCGGTGGGGGGATGCAGATCGGAATCTCCTAAATGGCTGGGAGTCCTTATGGCAAATTATATCTTCCATTTCCCTATACAGTGGCTTATATAAGGATGTGTCATTGTAAGGTGCAGAGGGCTCAACTGGGTTTGTCTTTCCCAGATTCTCTTTTTGGTTTTCTGTCACCTGTCTATCATTAGGGGTTTTCTCAGATTGTTCCCTTTTGGGGTCTGTGTTTATCTGCGGGTCTGAATACCCTATTGCTGCCATGGTACGGTTCACTGTCCTACAATAAGGGGGAGGAGCCTCACTACCGAGGGTACCTGGGTTTGCCTGTTTCATCCACATAGAAATGTATTGCAAATGTTTTAACTGACTAGCATTGGTCTTATGGGACAAAACATAATCCCTAATCCTTGCTAAACAACCACCATCAAAAGACCCCTCCGGTGGCCAGCCAAGAGGGATCCCAGGAGCATTGCTCCACTTTGCCCATTTAAGGCAAACTTTCAAAATTTCCTTTCCTAATATGGGATTATCTCTCATCATCCGTTCAACCGGAGTCATTGGGGAAACCTGATTTATCATTATTCCCTGATTGTCATCTTTCTTTCTTCTAAACAGAGACATAATTTCTACGTGCCACCTGTTATTTTAAGGATCTCAATATCCAACCTTTTTATCTACAAAGGGAGGTAGTGCACGAAATGTCCAGGACACCTTTCAAACAGAGATTCACTTTGTTCAGACCCAGCCAATCTCCTCGCGGAGGTATGGAACCGTGAGTAAGAACACACACACAGTTCGTATCAGCCGATACGTAGCTCAAACACACACCATTCAGTCCTGACTAATAGCAGCAAAAATATCTTTACACTTTATCAATACAATAGAACAAAAAATAACAACACTTACCAAGCTTGGTCAAAAATAAATATACTCACGGCTTTGTCTCACAACGGCCGTCTTCCTAGGGAAAAGCAATCACTCACTGTTTCTTCTCCTCCGGTCTTCACACAACACCGGGAACACAGCTCCCTCAACCTTTTGAGGGGAATCCAAAAATCTTTAAATTTATATCTTGGTCCTAGAGACCCACCCGTAGGCCAATCCCGGGTTTCGGCACAATTTTGTACGGCCCTGTTTCGTACAAAAATAGACCACCACCTAATTAGTATAATTATTATTATTACCTGAAATGATCAGATCCGAAAAGTCAGTACAGGTGCAATCAGAGTCTCTGTTTATTAGATAACTGATGACCAAATACAGGCAGCGAAGTGGGGAAGAGAGTTCTATCGGGCACTAGGCACCTCAAGAATGCAACTCTCCCCCATTAGAATATAGAAAGCATATTACAATTTATACCTTTTTCTCTTCCGCATTTTTACATACAGTCCAGTCCCCAGAGCTATTCCTTTGTGTTCTCTCCCCCTCCCCTACCTTATTTCCTATTATTACCCTTTACTCCCCTTAGTTCCTGTTGCAAAATCCCCCTGGCCCCCCTCTTCCCATACTCACCATGATCCAGCTAATCTGCTTTCTTCAGAGCCGGGCCCAGCATATATGTTGGTAGCTTTGTGGTTTCCTGTGTATGCATTTCTTGACACATAGACCTTACAGGCCTATATCTGATATCCCCTTGCAGGTCCTAGTCTAGACTCTCCAGCCCAAACTGGCACCTCACAAGGCTCATGATATCTCCTTATATGGTTCTTTCCGGTGCTGGATCTCTTTTTGCTAAGGCCTGTATTCTTGGCTCACATGTTATAGCAGAATGACTGTGCTTTAACTATTTTGTGAGATTCAGGGCAGCCAGTAAGTGATTATGAATCAGGAACATTATTAATCCTTAGCACTTAAAAATTAAAAGCAAATCTATCATACTAAATCCCAAATGTATCATACTTAACCTCTACCCCTAAAAGCACTTAACCCCCTACAATACTCACTCATAAAGCATTACACTCCGGCTCCCCTCAATATCTTGCCGATTCCATCCGTCTACAACCCTCCCCCCCGTCTTCTTCGCTCAGTGCATGGTTACCATCTCTACCTCCCTGCCCCATCCTCAGCTCACCTAGAATCAACCCGTCACTCCGCCTTTTTCTTTCTGGCCCCAACCCTCTGGAACTCCCTCCCGTCTGCCCTCCGTACCAAGCTGTCCTTTCAACAATTTAAGTGCTCACTCAAAACTCACCTTTTTCAGCAGGCTTTCGACCTCCCTGACCCTTAAGACTAGCTTTCTCCGCCAGTACCCTTACTAGACCTATCTATCTCCTGCTCAAATACCTTTCTCTGCCTCTTTCTGTCATGTCTAAATGATGGCGTTCTTTTCCTTTTCCTGCTTTTATCGATTATATTGAACACCGCCCTGATGCACACGCTTGGGCGGTATATCAAGCAATGAATAAAGATAAAGATAAAGGTTATGGCACTGTGAGGGTGTTTTTGCTGGCAGAACTAATTTAAATTGAAAAAGAAAACGCCTCAGATGGCACTGGTTTAAATTAAAGAGTAATGCCTCAGACAGCCTTCTTACATAACCCCACTACAGAATCAAACCCATGATCTCTGCCTCCGCAGTCATTGCCGTAACCAGTAGGCTACATCTTTAATCCTTCTGACACTGCGCTGGCATTAACTTAGGGTTAACACGCGTTAACGTGCCACGGTGCTCACTATCGCGCGATACCGATTCTTGTTACCTTAATAAATAAATAAATAAATCCTTAATAAATGAACCTTCACCCAAGGACCAACCCCCAAAAATATCTGCACAAACTATTGCCAATCACCTTACCTCTAAATTCCCCCCACCCTCCTCAAATAACAACTCCTATCTTATACCTGACTACAGCACCCAACCTCCAGAACCTACCCTCCTAACCTCTTGGAACGAATTTGAACCCATCACACTTGAAAATGTCTCCAATGTTATAAAAGACCTTAATACTTCCACCTCCGTCCTTGACCCCTGTCCTATCCCTTGGATTAAGACCACTAGAAGTTCCCTTAGCCCTTACATCCTTCCCATTATACAGCACTCCGGCCCGCCAGCAGCTCTCCCGGCCGGGATCGAGCAGGCCGGAGCACCGCGAGGAAGACCATCCCCTCCTGCCTCCCTGCCCAATCCGGGCAGCCTGCGGCCAACTTTAAAGGAGCGCCGATCGGGCGCGTGCTCCCCTTGCCTGCAGCACTCCGGCCCGCCAGCAGCTCTCCCGGCCGGGATCGAGCAGGCCGGAGCACCGCGAGGAAGACCATCCCCTCCTGCCTCCCTGCCCAATCCGGGCAGCCTGCGGCCAACTTTAAAGGAGCGCCGATCGGGCGCGTGCTCCCCTTGCCTGCAGCACTCCGGCCCGCCAGCAGCTCTCCCGGCCGGGATCGAGCAGGCTGGAGCACCGCGAGGAAGACCATCCCCTCCTGCCTCCCTGCCCAATCCGGGCAGCCTGCGGCCAACTTTAAAGGAGCGCCAATCGGGCGCGTGCTCCCCTTGCCTGCAGCACTCCGGCCCGCCAGCAGCTCTCCCGGCCGGGATCGAGCAGGCCGGAGCACCGCGAGGAAGACCATCCCCTCCTGCCTCCCTGCCCAATCCAGGCAGCCTGCGGCCAACTTTAAAGGAGCGCCGATCGGGCGCGTGCTCCCCTTGCCTGCAGCACTCCGGCCCGCCAGCAGCTCTCCCGGCCGGGATCGAGCAGGCCGGAGCACCGCGAGGAAGACCATCCCCTCCTGCCTCCCTGCCCAATCCGGGCAGCCTGCGGCCAACTTTAAAGGAGCGCCGATCGGGCGCGTGCTCCCCTTGCCTGCAGCACTCCGGCCCGCCAGCAGCTCTCCCGGCCGGGATCGAGCAGGCCGGAGCACCGCGAGGAAGACCATCCCCTCCTGCCTCCCTGCCCAATCCGGGCAGCCTGCGGCCAACTTTAAAGGAGCGCCGATCGGGCGCGTGCTCCCCTTGCCTGCAGCACTCCGGCCCGCCAGCAGCTCTCCCGGCCGGGATCGAGCAGGCTGGAGCACCGCGAGGAAGACCATCCCCTCCTGCCTCCCTGCCCAATCCGGGCAGCCTGCGGCCAACTTTAAAGGAGCGCCGATCGGGCGCGTGCTCCCCTTGCCTGCAGCACTCCGGCCCACCAGCAGCTCTCCCGGCCGGGATCGAGCAGGCCGGAGCACCGCGAGGAAGACCATCCCCTCCTGCCTCCCTGCCCAATCCGGGCAGCCTGCGGCCAACTTTAAAGGAGCGCCGATCAGGCGCGCCCGCGCCTGGCGGGCCCGCGCCTGAGGGCCTCGCTAGAGGGCCCTTTGGCGTGGCCCTTAGGCGGTGGTCCGCAGCCACGGTAACGGACATCTTCACTACCTCGTCCCCAGCGAGAAGAGAAGCTCATCAGTTCCCTATGGATAAAAGAAGAGCACAACCGACTCCAGCTTAGTTATTCTGCCTCTCTTGAGTTCCAGAGTCCATTGAATTGTTCCAGCAACCAAGTTTGTAACATAATATCTAAGTATATTAATACCACATTGTGTATACTACTCAAGCATTACCTAATCCAAATTGCTGTCATACTGCTAGCTTTAGCGCTCATAGTCTACATTATTTTGAGCCTTTCTGATTTACTGTTTGCCTTACAATACAATAGCCTTTCTGTTATCCTGTGCTTACCTCTCAGTTATCAATTAATTGTGATACCTCTTCTGTGGTCTACTATTTATATTTCCCACAATGTTATCACACTGGGTACCTTCATACCCCTTGACCCTTGCCATTTGCTATATTCTAATAGCTCTGACCTTTGACACCTTAGCTCTTACCTCACCTCATAACTCTATACCTGTCCTTCGAAGATCTTGGAGAAGATTCCCTGACTTCACTAAACATCAAACCGAAACACCCCGGAGCCTACCAGGCCCACATGTTATCTATGTAGACCTACAGCAACACAACCTATCCCGACGTGTGCAGCACCACCTTCCCCCTGAGCTTAAATGTGCACTAATAAATACACGATCAATAAGAAAGAAATGGCCAGCTTTAACTGATATGCTCTCAACTTATAATCTTGATATCCTATGTATCACAGAGACATGGTTATCTGCATCTGACTCCGTGATCCTTCACCAGAGTGTCCCCCCCAACTTCTCAGTCCACTCATGCCACAGAGCTGACCAGCGTGGTGGTGGAGTACTCATCCTAACAAAAGCCGATCTCAACTTTCAGCTTGCTGCCTCAAGTAGCACCTCGACCCTAGACTCCATCACCATTACAAATAAACAAGTCACCATCAACTTGATATATAGAACACCTTCATCATCTCCAGATGACTTAGCCACAATAATTGATCTTGCTTGCAATACCATAAATCCGAATACTTTGAACTGGGTATTAGGCGACTTTAACCTCCCATCCATTCAAGACAGTCACACCAATGCCTTTAATGATGCTCTCAGTGAGCTAGGCTACGTTCAACTGGTTGATACCCCTACCCATATAAAAGGTAACATACTTGATCTGATCTTTGCACCACAGCCAGCCCTCCTTCACGGGTA